>OX243886.1:3639500-4851000 GCA_945859645.1 Amphipoea oculea | reverse complement strand
GTGTTTGTCTTTGTCTTTGACTTTGACTTTGACTTCGACTTTGACTTCGACTTCGACTTTGACTTTGACTTTGACTTTGACTTTGACTTCGACTTCGACTTCGACTTCGACTTTGACTTTGACTTTAACTTCGACTTTGACTTTGACTTCGACTCCGACTTCGACTTCGACTTCGACTTCCACTTCCGCTTCCACTTCCGCTTCCACTTCCACTTCCACTTCCATTTCCACTTCCACTCCATCCATCCATCCATTGTCGTGTGTCACTACAC
Source organism: Amphipoea oculea (assembly GCA_945859645.1). Lineage (NCBI taxonomy): Eukaryota > Metazoa > Arthropoda > Insecta > Lepidoptera > Noctuidae > Amphipoea > Amphipoea oculea. The sequence goes on along the minus strand of OX243886.1, from coordinate 4,850,728 downwards.
TTGGTTCACTTCGGTTGGCGCCGCCGTAGAAAGAGAGGGGGGAGGGGGAAATCTCTCCTGACGGTCACGTGTCCTGACGCGATGCCCTGACGCGAATTTAACATTTTTTACCCATTACAAAAAGTGTTCAACGCCGCTAAAGAAGTTTTCACTTCAAAAATAGACTTGATAGTTTTTTTTAATGATTTTTTCTTTGAGCACTATGCGAAATGATACACAAAAACTAGCTTCATTTTTTCTGACTGACTGACTTCTTGACAATTCAAAAGTGCCTGTAAATGGTTTAATTGAAATAAATGCTTTGAGTTTGAGTTTTTGAAAAAAAAACAAACATTGTTCATAACTTTTGAACCGTAAAAAAATACACCGACATTCTAAGGATTAAAAAGTTTGGAAATGACCTTGCCCACGCCCCTATTCGATTTGATCCATACTTCCAGGGACATCCTGTATAGTTAATCCAGAGTAAGGTCAAATTGCAAATAATGCATGTGCGTAGTATTAGGAAGTGTATGATGTTGGTACATCCTTGAGTGACATATTGGTAGGTTAAGAAAGCTGTGGAGAGGTTTATGGGGTAAAAGATTTTGTAGGCGAGCTTATGAGACGGAGTTGGTAGGTGTACTATATGTATTTATGTCTTTTAAACCATTTGTTCTTATTCACACTGAGACTTCTGAAATTACATTTTATTAAAATAGTACCGTTTTATAATAAAAATACGTGTGGCACTCGGGGACTGGCGCGGTAAAGCTATTGCATAGCATTTTTTATCAACTTATGCGAGTTTCGTACAATCTACAGCATACGTCTAGTCGCACGCACACAAACACCGTGCTGAAGTCTTCCGAACTGAAACGACGTTAGACGATGCACGGCTTTCAACGCCGCACCGCTGTGCCGGTCGGAGTGGGGGGTGTTAGGTTTATTTTCGTTACGGAATTTCTTGATTCGGTCGCCGCGCACAAGACCCGCGATAAAAGCTATGCAATAGCTTAAAAAGTATTTCTAAATGCTGTAGTTTAGAATGCCAAGTCGAATATCGAAAGTGTAGAAAATTTGCTTCGCAAGAAGGTTCACCTGTGAATTTTTGACAATACACTTTCATAAAGGCTAAATTTTTTAAAAACTATTTATGTAAATTACTTATAGATATATTTTTCGAATGCCTATGGCAAATTTTAAATGAGTACTAAGGGAACAGTGAACTGAAAACCATTCTTAACAGTGTACCTACTTTAAGTACCTAAATCTATGAAAACACCATTACTAATATAAGACACACATTGAAAAAGTTTTTATAAACGTAATCCCAAAGCATGAGCCATCAGAAAAAAAAACAATCACAAGTCGACTCCACGCCATCTTCTGTCCCAAATCTCGCTACACCTTGAAAGCTCATCTTTTATGTCGCTAATGAGCGGCAATTTTTCATCCCCAAACCTTTTGAAGACATGTCGTATAAAAGCTAAAGCCAAAATGGCGTCAGTATCACTTCGACAAGTCATATCTGTGCATACAGACTCAGTTTCAATATTAGTTTTGTTGTAATCATTACAATATGAAGGTATTAATATTTTTATTTGGAAATATTACGGTTATTGGATTGCAGTGCAAATCAAATGCTTATCATTTAAAAATTTGGTTCGTTTGGTTTGAAATTGCCCCTTTTCACACATTAATGGCTGATTCCTATAATTTACGGACCGTTATTGGTGAAAATTAAGACTCTTGTATCTTTACCAAAAATGAAGCAAGGACCTCATAGCTTTGCATAGTAGACCCTCCCATATGAAAATAGCTATCACAGTTAAAATTGGCTTACAAATCTATTCATATGCCCAGTTTGGCAATAAAAAATGCTACCATTGGTAAGCAAAACGATTCGCTTTTGTTTATAGGAAACAAACATTTGCGGGCCTGTTGATAGAAGAAAAACCTATTTACCAAGACAAATATATAATGTCTTCATTTACCAATTTCCTGCCTTTTTTCAGACCATCGCAGCTGTTGTGCTCCTTGTGGCGTTTGCTTGCGCCGAACCTCCTCCTTCGAACAGGTAATTAACTTGTCCTATACCTATCTACATAAGACCTCCTTTGCTAACAAAAAACATTTACCTACTAGAATATAATAATTATGTTAATAACCATAAAATATACGGGTGTAAAACGAGATGGAGCATGGACCGGCAACTTAGCGCGAGCGGCTTGTACCTAACCCAGATATCGCGACGGGTGATTTAAAAGACCCAAAAACGCATATGTATGGTTTAGTGGTTAGTGACCCTGACTGCTATGCCGGAGGTCGTGGGTTCGATTCCCACCCAGGACAAATGTTTGTGTGATGAGCACGATCATTTGTTCTGTGTCTGGGTGTAATTTATCTATAATATGTATGTATTTAGAAATATATAAGTATGTTTATCAGTTGTCTAGTACCCATAACACAAGCTCTGCTTAGCTTGGGACTAGATGGCGTTGTGTGATAGTTGTGGAATATTATTATTATTATATTATTATTATTTGTTGGTATACATTTTTGTATCTCGGCATTGATGTGCCGGTTTTATAGAATAACACGGGCCGAAGCCAAGTGCTAACCTAAGCGATAGATGATAATATATTATGATGTGATGATATGTTTAGACTTTGTGTTGTTGGTGATGTTTGTGGGTGTGACATTTGGGCAACATTGTCGTTCTGGAGGAATTTTCGGACAATTCTGCAAGTGTTCAGAATAGCAGCTTTCTGTAGAGTTTGGTAGGTGGAAGGAGATAAATCTAGCGTTTTTAAAGATTGGTGTAGTTGTTTGGGAATGACACCCGTGGTTGAGACCACTACTGGGATTATGTCAACGCTGCCTAATCGCCACATTTGGCTTATTTCTATTTTTAAATCTGTGTATTTTGACAGTTTTTCTGCTATAGTGTTTTGTAGGTTGTGTGTGTTTGGTACTGCTATGTCAATAATTTGCGCAGTTTTATTAATTTTGTCTAGTAAAGTTATGTCTGGCCTATTGTAATGAGTTGTTCTGTCTGTGAGGATGGCTCGATCAAAATATAGCTTGTGTGTTGTGTTTTCAAGAACTATTTCAGGATTATATTTGTAGTAAGGTACTGGAGGTGTAGTTATTAATTTATATTTTATTGCAAGTTTTTGATGGATTATATTGGCTATTTGATCGTGCCTGTGCTTATAGTCAGTCTGCACAATTGCTCTACATGCTCCAGTAATATGTTGTATAGTTTCGGAAGAACTATGACATCGCCTGCAAATATCTGTTGAAATGGGGATTCGCATAATATGCTTTTGGTAGTTACGAGTCTCGATTACTTGGTCTTGGATTGCTGTCATGAACCCTTCAGTCTCAGGGAAAAGATCTCCACGCCTGAGCCATTCGTTCGACGCTAATTTATCGACGTTGGGTTGGCACAGGTCTTGGCGATGTCGTCCATGAAGTGACTTTTGGGTCCACTCCAGCAATTTAGTTTGTCGGTCAGTTTGTTTCTCGTTAATTTGTGTAGTTTTGTCAAACATATTTAACGGTGTCAGTTTTTTGTCATTATGAACTATTGCTTTGTGTAGAGTAGAGGTGGTACTTTTTGTGTTAAAATATGTTCTAAGGGTACTTATTTGTTTATTGTGTAGGTTCGTAATGTCTATTATGCCTCGTCCTCCCTCTTTCCTAGGCAGTGTTAGTCGTTGTACGCAAGATCGAGGGTGGTGTTTCCTGTTTTTGGTCAAAGTGGTGTTAATAACGCGTTGAAGGTTTTTTAGTTCTGTTTTGGTCCAGCTTAATATACCAAAGGAGTATGTAAGAACGGGGATTGCAAAGGTATTAATAGCTTTAACTGTATGTCTGGAATGCAATTGAGTATTAAAAATGGATTTAAGCCTATGTTTAAATTGCTGAGTAAGTTTATTTTTGATTTCTTTATGTTTAATTTGCTGAGCTTGAATGTATCCTAAATATTTATATGTTTCGTTTTCATTTAAAGAGTCTATGGTTTCACCTGTCTGTATGGTGTATGAATGTTCGCAAGTTTGGCCTGCCCTGACTGAGTTGATCTTGCACTTATCGATACCAAATTCCATTCTAATGTCATTTGAAAATTGGTCTGTGGTTTCTGCGAGTTTATTTAAGTCATCTTGTGTAGAAGCGTATAATGTAATGTCGTCCATATAAAGAAGATGGTTAATTTTACAGTTTTGTCTCTCAGTCTGTAAGTCATCTGTAGTGTTATTAAACGGTAAGTTATATCCTGGCTTTAGTGTATTTAGTTTGTTAGATAAGGGATTTAAGGCTAGACAGAACCATAATGGGCTAAGCGAGTCTCCTTGGAATATTCCTCTTTGGATTTTTACAGGTTCAGTTTCAACTATACCTGAAGGTGTTTTAAGATGTAAGCGAGTCGTCCATTGAGTCATGGTGTTATTTAAAAAGGTTACAATTAAAGGATTTATTTTATATATTTTTAAAACTTCAAGTAACCACGTGTGTGGTACCGAATCGTACGCTTTTTTATAGTCTATATACATAGTATATAGATCTCTTTTTTTTCGTTGGACCTGCTTAAGTATAACGGAGTCTATTGTAAGTTGTTCTTTGCAGCCTTGACTAAACTTTCGACAGCCTTTTTGTTCTTCGGATAAAATTGTATTTGTTTCAAGATGTTGATAAATGATATGAGTGATGCACGAGGTTATTATTTTATATATTGTTTGTAGGCATGTTATTGGTCTGTACTTTGCTGGGTTTGTGCTGTCGCTGCTGTCTTTTGGTATCATATACGTAATTCCTTCCGCTATGTATGAAGGCATCATAATTGGATTTTTAATGAAGGTGTTGATGTAATTATAGAGATATGGGTGAATGTGGGTAAATTTTTTATACCAAAAATTGTGAATGTTGTCTGAACCTGGTGCTTTCCAGTTGTGTAATTTTTGAAGAACGTCATGGAAAGTTTCTATTGGAACATGCTCGAACTCCATTTGTTCAGTGTGCCTATGGTTTTCTGTCTCTATTTTAATCCACTCAGCTTCTGTGTTGTGACATATAGGCCTCTCCCAAATTTTTGACCAAAATTGTCGAAGTTCATCTATTGGTGGTAAACTCTGGTTAGTGCTATTTTCACTTTCGCTGGGTACTGTTTGGTTTGTTGTGGATTGTTTTAATGTTCGATAAAATTGCTTTTCGTTATTTCTAAACTTATTGTTTTGAGTTTTTCGAAGTGTGCATTTATTATATCTGTTTAGTCTACTGTTTACAAGAGTAAGTTTCTGTTTAAGCGTGTCTAAAAAGTGTGTGAGTTGTGTGTTCGGTTCTTCATGAGTGGAGTGTATTTTATACTTTTCTAGAATTGTGTGTACCTCTCTAACAAGCTTCCAACCTCTGTTTCCTTGCATGTAAGCTGTCAGTCTGCCGATTTTTGTTCTTAAATCTTTAACTCTCAATTCTAACCTTCTCTGCCATTTAGGTTTCTTAATTTGTGGTAGATTTATGTTAGCCGGATTATCAGAAGTGACATGTGAAAGTTTACTTCCATTCGTTTTAGCAGCTGTCCAAGCAGCAGTATAAACTGTTTGTAGGGTTTCGAAATCTGTATCTGCATTGGCATATTTTGGTAGGATGACGTTATTAATGTAGCTTACTATTTGTGCCAGTTTTTTTGATGGTTTTTGTTTAGGTATGTAATTTCTTTTTGTGGGATGAATGTTTGTGAAATGTTGTAGTGTGTGAGAGAATGTTTCTTCTAGTTCTTGACTTCTTTCCTGACTTATTTCTACATTTGAGGTATTATGCTCTGTGTTTATAATATTGTTTGTCAACGCTTCAAAGTCAATGCTATTCAAGAAATTGGGCTCATTTTCTACTTCGACTTCTTGTGTATGTGATTGGTTGACGTATGCAGTTTCAGTGTTGTTACTTATGAATGTTTGTGTTGGGGTGTTCTCTGCAGCTATATGTGAATAATGATATTCTGATTGCCTATAAGGATTGGTTTGGTTTAGTGTATTCTCTGCATACGTTTTTAGATCTTGAAGTCGTGCATCTGATATCATTCTGTTATTTAAGACGACTCTTTTTTGGTCTGATATTCTCTGCTCAGATAAATGTGACAATTGTGGATAGAATTCAATAAACATTTCTCTTAGTTTTTTCCTCCAGACAGTCATGTCTGTTTCCATTTTCGTAGCAATGTAATAGCATTTTATTAGAGTTTCGTTCATTTCGTTTGACCATCTCATTCTACTTTTTGGTTCCGATCGTAACTGTGTATTGCTCTGATCTGTATTTAACTGCGACGGTGTCCTAATGTGTGTATCTAAGTTAGTGGTGTCTGTTTGTAGTTCTCTGCTTACTTCTAATCTAATTTTCTCAAGTGTAGTGGCCGAAAGTAATTTTTTGTGAACTATTGCTCTACGTTGATCTCCAACTCTTTGCTTCGAGACGTTCATTTGTGGAAATCTGTTAATGAATTGTTGGTGCAGTGATGTAAGATATGAATTTGTTTCCGTGTCTAGTTTGGTGATAATTAAATACGTACGCCAAATGAATTGGTTCATTTCTTCGCTCCATTTTTTACGCGTATTGGATTTGACAGTAGCGGGTGAAGGGTTCATGGCAGTAGTAGCCTCCAACACAACGTCTACTGACATTGGTGACGATGGTGATGATGATCTTGATGAGCGTGATAAATATGAAGGTGGTGATGATACGATTGATGAAAAGATGGACCTCGGAGAGGATGATGATGAAACTGGTGATATTTCATCATCTGCTGAAGGCTTATTTGCCTGAATTAGTTTTTTTGTTTTTGATCTTGTTATCATACTATTCCCACGAGTAGCTAGGGACTAAAAAAGTCGACCACAGCAGAGCCCTGCGAACACTTTATCAATCGGAATCCGTTTCATTTTGACAGTTCAACAACATACATTGCGTTATTTACGTACGTGTTGAGTAGACAAATTTTTCGAACTTATGAAGCAATGGATTAGCAATTTGCTTCAAAATGATTCAAATTCCGATTGATAATGTGCTACGCAATTAGAGTGCGGGCTTTTAAAAGGCCACATTTTCGTGGCTTTCATGGAAAAAATAGTTTCAGTAACATCTGGGCTAATGAGAAGACGATCTTTTAAGCTATTGCATACCTTATATCGCGGGCCTTGAGCGCGGCGACCGAATCAAGAAATTCCGTAACGAAAATAAACCTGACACCCCCACTCCGACCGGCACAGCGGTGCGGCGTTGAAAGCCGTGCATCGTCTAACGTCGTTTTAGTTCGGCAGACTTCGGCACGGTGTTTGTGTGCGTGCTATGCAATAGCTTTAACGCGGCAGTCCCCGAGTGCCACATGTATTTTTTTCCTCACAAACAAATTAGTTTTTAGTGCTGGAAGATGATGATTATGATCCACTTTCTTCCACTTTCTCCTGAAGCCTTTACCTTAACAAAATTCTGAATCCATATTGGTATTTTTCCAGCTACTTACCTCCTCCGTCATCAAGCCGCGGTGCTGGCTACCCGCAAGGCCCGGCCAATCAGAACTTTGGAGGTGGACCTCAAATAGTGGCAGCAAGGAACCTGGACGGACCTCAAGGACATGCTGGTGTAGGAGCTCATGGTGGGAAGAGTGGACATGGATCCCAAGTTAATGCTTTTGGAAGGTAAGCAAACATATAATACCTGTAAACTGACATCACAACAGACAGGCAACATCTGACGCTGCTATTTACGTGTGACCACGTACAGTCGAACAAGCTATTTGGTATAGAGGCAAAAATATTCATCTTTCAATACACTGCCAATATTTAGTTTTATTTTGTGCGTTATAACTTTTTCAGCTTAATTAAATAGAGTGGTATAAAAGAATTGACTAACTCAGCACACCATTGTTTGAAAGTAGTTGCAAGTTAGCTGGCCTGTATACCAAATAGCTTGTTCGACCGTACGTTACTGGACACAACTTATTTAAATAGTACTAATCGATTTGAAAGAAGAAGAATTATATTTATTGGTCCTCAGGTCCGCTCCTCACGAACACGGCTCTGGTGCTCATGCCCGTCTTGGAGGTGAAGAGTCAGCTGGCTATGCTAACAACGCGGCTGGATACGCCCAGAATTCTGCTGCCTTCGCCAGGAACGCATTGGAAGCAATCAATTCTGTAAGTAGAAAAAAGTAGGGGCCCGTGGCTAAATAATAACAGCCGCACAGGTCGATCGATTAGGTTAAGCTACGCTTGCCGCGGTTGGTCTGTGGATGGGTGACCATCTTCACATACCGAGACCCCTCCCTACATCGGAAAGCACGTTAAGCCGTTGGTCCCGACTGTCATTCGTGGATCCTTGACAGTCGTTACGGGTAGTCAGAAGCTAGAAAGTCTGACAACCAGTCTTACCGAGGGGTATCGTATTACCCAGTAACTAGGTTGTGGAAGTCAGATAGGCAGTCGGTCCATGTAAAATACTGGTATTCAGCTGCATCCGGTTAGACTGGAAGCCGACCCCAACATAGTTGGGAAAAGGCTAGGCAGATGATGAAGTAGAGAAAAAGGACGCAATTGCTGTATTGCCCAGCAAGTTCCAATTTTAATTTCTCTTATCTATTGATGGTATTTCCTTTTTCGCATCAAAATGAAAATATTCAGTAAAATCTATTGCCATACAACGTGGTAATGCCGCCAGTCTCTTGGGTACATTACCAGTCGACAGCGATGCGGATGAATTTTTCGACACTATATTTTAGTTTGTGTATAGTTTTAGTTAAGTTAGGTTTTAATTTTGTTTACTACAGCTTACATAAATAGCCCTGTATTATGATATTTTACAGGAGCCTGCGAACTACAACTTCGGTTACATGGTGAATGATTACCAGGAGGGCACGGACTTCGGACACCATGAGGAGAGGCAGGAGGAACGCGCTCAGGGGGAGTACCATGTCGTGTTGCCTGATGGCAGGAAACAGGTCGTTCTATATTTTGATCAATAATGAGTTACTGAATGGTAGCTTAGTTTCGATCTGCCCTGTCAGTATTTCTTTGGTACTGTTCGTCGACGTGACGGTATATTCATTTGTTACTAGCAGCGCCCCGCGGTTTCACCTACATAAGTCTCGATCCCGTGGGAATATCGGGATAAAAACTATCATATGTCCTTTCCCAGAACTCAAACTATCTCTATACCAAATAAATGGGTTCAGCGGTTTAGGCGTGAAAAGGTAACAGACAGACAGACACACTTTTGCATTTATAATATTATACTAGCTGCGCCCCGCGGTTTCACCTGCATAAGTCTCGATCCCTTGGGAAATATCGGGATAGAAACTATCCCTTGTCCTTTCCCGGGACTCAAACTATCTCTATACCAAATATCATCTAAATCGATTCATCGGTTTAAGCGTCAAGAGCTAACAGACAGACAGACACACTTTCTCATTTATATTATTACTAGCTACGCCCCGCGGTTTCACCCGCATAAGTCTCGATCCTGTAGGAATATCGGGATAAAAACTATCCTATGTCCTTTCCCGGGACTCAAACTATCTCTATACCAAATGTCTTCTAAAACGGTTCAGCGGTTTAGGCATGAAAAGGTAACAGACAGACAGACACACATTAATTACTTTTTTTTATGTAATAAATAAATAAGTAGTAAATGGAAGGAAATAATCTGTCAAGTGGCAAAATTGTTTGTCAATGTGTCAATGCGATCTACAGGGTGTTACAGAAAGGGTATATCAATACAAACGGGTTGAAGAGTGTATCTGGTCTAGAATCTCTGTACAAAATTTCAGCTCAAAAGCATTAATTTTGAAAATGCTTAATATTTTTTTATTTCGACATCACGGCGCTGCACTGGCGCGCGGCGGCGTGATGTGCGTGTACTAGGCGCACAGACACATTACAGATAATGGATAATGACCCTCGTAGTGCGGTGACACGTTTTTTATGATTTCAATTTAATAAACTATCGAAATAAAAAAATATTAAGCATTTTCAAAGTTAATGCTTTTGAGCTGAAATTTTGTACAGAGATTCTAGACCAGATACACTCTTCAACCTGTTTGTATTGATATACCCTTTCTGTAACACCCTGTATATGCGTAGTATGTTAGCACAGAGTACTTTTTGATAGACTGAAATATGTTAGTTGCCAACCAAAGAGATTTAAGATAATAATTTTAATGTCTTTATTGCCAACACAGTCCATTCAGAGTTATTCTACTTTGTAATTTCGAGATTTAAATTATTAAGCGCATCTAACATACCTACATCGTAACAGAAACAGCAGCTTTCATTTTTTTAATGTCCCGTCTGATTAAGTCAAGTCAAGTCAAGTCAAGTCAAAGCATTTATTTCAAATAGGCACATAAAAGGCACTTTTGAACGTCAAAAATTATCTTAAAAAATAGAATTGATTCTAGTCGCCCATTCCAAAAGGTAGTTTTCGTATGGAGAAGAACGGGCAAGAAACTCCACCGTTACTCTTTTAAAATGTTTAGGTACAATATTTTGCATGGGTACATTAATTATATAATAACATGTGAGGACGATGCACCTACAATAAAATTACTATACCACAATAGGTAAAAGAATTAAAAACGAAACCATGACATATAAATTAATTATCTGATAGATACATGGTGCTCACATATTTACAAACATGGTACAAGCAAAACGATTTTAATTAAAAAACAAAATACAAGTAATAAGTCAGGGTGTGAGTAATAAATATAAAAAAAAGAATAAAAAAAATTACAATTAAATTAGCAACCAGTTTGATTTTGTCTAGACTCTAGATTGTCCTATGGAGCAGGACCAGCATGTTTCCAAGCGTTCTTATCTTGGATATAATCTTCTAATTTATAGTATGCTTGTTTACAAAGTGTACGTTTAATGTGAGTTTTAAATTTTCTTTCATTTAATTGCAATATATCACAAGGTATTTTATTGTAACATTTAACACAGTACCCCATAAAAGATGTATGTACTTTGGCTAATCTGAAAAATGGTTGATGTATTTTATCTTTGTTTCTTGTATTAAAGTTATGTCTATCGCTTATTTTATTAAAAAGATGTAGATTTTTTCTTACATACATAATATTTTCATAAATGAATTGGCAAGGTACCGTCATAATATTAATCCTTTTAAATAGTTCCCTGAGAGATTCGCGGCGACGTAGATTATAAATGGCTCTGACAGCTCTCTTTTGCAAAATAAAGATGGATTCAATGTCAGCAGCTCGACCCCATAGTAAAATGCCGTACGACATAATGCTGTGAAAGTAGCTAAAATAGACTAAACGCGCGGTTTCTACATCTGTTAACTGTCTTATCTTCCTAACAGCATAAGCGGCCGAGCTAAGCCGCCCCGCAAGAGATGTTATGTGAGGTCCCCATTGTAATTTCTCGTCTAGCGTGATTCCCAGGAAAACCGTTTGATCAACAAATTCTAGTTTTTCTCCATTCAGTATGATGTCACATTCGCTACTTCTAACATTTGGTAATTTAAATCTAATGCATTTGGTTTTCTTTTCATTTAGTACCAAATTATTTACCGTAAACCAATCTTGGACCTGAAGAATAGAGTTATTCACGTCGTCAAGATTTTGTGCCCGTCTGTCTATCTTAAAGATCAATGATGTGTCATCTGCAAATAACACCATCTTCGGTTGATTTTGAAGTAATTGTGGTAAATCATTAATGTAAACTAAAAAGAGGAATGGACCCAATATCGAACCTTGAGGAACGCCCATTGCCATTTCAGACCCCAATGAGTTTACGCCGTTTACTTGAACTTTAAGCTTTCTATCTTTTAGATACGACTTTAGTAAATCAAGAGCTAAATTCCTAATCCCATAGTGCTCAAGTTTCAGCAGAAGTGTCTCATGGTTGACGCAATCGAACGCCTTTGAGAGGTCGCAAAAGATTCCAATGGCATCTTGCGCTTCTTCCCAGGCGTTAAAAATGTTCTTTATTAGGGTGACATCGGCGTCAGTGGTACAACGCCCTTTGGTGAAACCGTACTGTTGTTCATGAAAGATGGAATTTTTATTAAAGTGGCGTAACATTTGATTGAGCATCAACTTTTCAAACACCTTACTGAGAACTGGCAGAATTGACACAGGCCTATAATTGTTGGGTTCTTTACTATCACCGGCTTTGAATAAAGGAACTACTTTACTGTGTTTCATGAGATCCGGAAAGACTCCTTGGTCTATACTGATGTTAAATATGAAAGCTAAATAGGGCGCAATCGTTTCAATGATAGATCTACAAACTTTAACAGACATTCCCCAGAGATCTTCTGTTGATTTAATTTTAAGATCTTTAAAAGCTTTTATAACAGCCTGGGGGTTCGTATGTTGAAAACTAAACTCCGAGGGGCATGCCTTAACATTCTTTCTAAGTAAATCAGCAGAACGCGCGGGTGAGGAATTTAAAGCTTCAGTAGTTTTAATGGGAATATTAGCAAAAAAGTTTTCAAATTCCTGAGCAATTTCTACATCTGAGTTTATGGGGCCATGTGCAGTTTCTAAATTAAATTCAGTATTACGCTGTTTTTTCCTACCTGTTTCATTATTTATTATTTGCCAGGTAGTTTTTATTTTATCATCGGCTGATTTTATTTTATTGCTAATATAAAGAGCTTTAGCTATTTTGCATACACTTTTAAAAGTCTTAGAATATGTAGCAACATACTGATGAAAGCTTGTGTTATTCATATGTTGCTTTAGGCCATAAAGTTCAAAAAGGTTTTCCCTGCTTTTACGAATACCTGGAGTCGCCCAATCACTAAATAAGAACTTTGTGTAAATACTTTTAGTCTTTAGTGGGAAAGTGTCATTAAATTGCGTGTTTAATAGTGAAAAGAACTCGGCGTAGAACTCATTCGGGTCACATAAATTATTAAAACTCTGAACACATAATTTACTTGCTAAAGAATTATTTAATTTCTCTAAATTTTTAGATGTAATTGGCCTAAACCTTATTAGAGTTTTTTGTAAAGGCATGTAGGAGCAAAATGTTATTGTTTGTCCGCTGTGATCAGATGGCAACTTATTTACAATTTGTTTGTGTAAATAATCACAGTTACAGAAAATATTATCTATACAAGTGGCAGAGGAAGCTGTCACTCGGGTGGGTTCAATAAAAACATTTGACAAGTCAAATGACCTAAAAAGACTTAATAATCTCATAGTATTTGAGTTATTTTCTAATAAGTTAATATTAAAATCGCCACATATGATTATTGACTTACTACTAGCAGAAAGTTTCTTTAGCACATCTTCCATTACAGAATCAAACACAGATAGATTCTGGTAACTTGGAGGTCTGTATACGCATACTATTACATGCTTATCGAGCTCAACACAGGACAATTCAATGGTGTGTTCAACAGACAGCCCGACGATGTCTTTTCGTTCCTTTGATTTAACAGAATTTTTAACTAATATTAATGATCCACCATGTATCATACATGTTCGGCTGAAATGGCTAACTACACAATAATTTTCATAGTTAATTGACATTACTTGATGAGCTTTTAACCAATGTTCTGTTAAACAAATGACATCAAACTTGGTTTTTTCTAAAAACAATTCTATTTCCAGTAATTTAGAAGAGCAACCTTGAATATTTTGGTTAAATAATTTTAAAACATGTTGCCCTCCCTTTGGTTTTTTATTATTCTGAGTAATATTGCCAGAAGATACCTTTTTATTATTCTCTAATAGTAATAGGTAGGATTACAAAGGAAATCCACAAAATTTTCAAAATAAAGTTCTTTCATTATTTGTTTCAGACTGTAAGCTACGAGGCTGACGAACGTGGTTTCAAGCCACAGATCTCTTACGAAGATACTGAAGACCTGTCCCGTTCAGGAGGATATGACAGCAACGCCAACAACGCTCGCAGCAACCAAGGCAATGGTTACAACAACCACGGTGGCAGCGGTTACTCAAGCCACGGTAACCATGGCAACGGGAACGCGCGCTCCAACGGTTACTGACTAAAACATGGCCGCCTCATTGACATAATTCTATTTTTGAATTGTATATTTTTTTTTATCTTTCGGCATTGCCACGTGATTTGTTTTCGTTTTTGCTTTTTGGGTGAATGAGAAAAATTAAAAAAAAATTGTATTTGTCTCAAGTTGTAAGCTTTTACTGATGATTTTTTTCTGTAATATTTATTAATAAATTTTATTTCATACATAAATACTGTTATTTTTATTTTTTTGATAATCAGCAATATTTTATTATTATTTATTTGTGTAGCAGCTAATTAGCTGATGCGTGTGTATCAATTAGCTTGATAACGATGAAGGTTTCTCCTCTTAATTACTTACCATATTATAAAAGGCGGGCCTGATGCCATTAAGAGACACAAACCAAATAACATTTTGCCCGACCCAAGATAAAAACCTAGGACCCTATACACAACATTCACACTTTCAACCAAGAGATCTACGAAGCACTCTTAGTTTTTATACGTAATACGTCACAAATCTTAACAAACCAAATCAAAAGCAAATAGTTCTAAGTAAACAATTATTAGCAGAGCGGTAAACGACTAAATATTTACTTAATATTATATACTAGCTGCGCCCCGCGGTTTCACTCGCATAAATCTCGATCCAGTGGGAATATCGAGATAAAAAGTATTCTATGTCCTAGTCCAGTACCCTAATTTCGTAACACACTATCAATCGGAATCTGGATCATTTTGAAGCAAATTGCTAATCCATTGCTTCATAAGTTCGAAAAAAAATTCTCCTCAACACGTAAATAACGTAATGAATGTTGTTGAACTGTCAAAATCAAACCGACTCCGATTGATAATGTTTTACGTAATTGCCCCGCTGGTTATGTTCTACCCATGCGCCAAATTTCGTCCAAATCTGTTCAGCCGTTTTAGCGTGAAAGCGTAACAAACAAACATACAAACACGAAAAAATCATAAATATTAGTTTAGACTAACTTCTGGCTGCGACTTCGTCCGCGTGAAATTTCTTGTTCCCTCGGCCCACCTCGTCGCATCGCATCGTCTGCCCGCGCTATTTCTTTGTTTTCGCTTACCGTTCATTCTTACTTTTTTATTTTTGCTTGGCTCCTAAGAGTCCTAGCGTGATGTTAAATAGCCCATAGCCTCAAGAATTGGGCTATCAAATTCAAAAAAAAAATTAAAATCCGACTGGTGGTTACAGAGCTTAGCGGGTTCAAACAAAGAAACTCTCTCTTTTTTCATCAGCGTTATTATTATTATTACTAGATTCGCAACTTCGTCCACGTGAAATTTCACCCTCCCCCATTCACCCTCTTAGGGGTGGAATTTCGAAAAACCCTTTCTTATTGGATACCTATTCTTCACAAAGAACACACCCCCCGAATTTCGTGTCTGTCCCGTGGGAATATCGGGATAAAAATATCCTATGTCCTTTCCCGGGACTCAAGCTATCTCTATACCAAATTTAATCTAAATCGGTTCTGCGGTTTAGACGTGAAAAGGTAACATACAGACAGACAGACAGAGTTACTTTCGAATTTATAATATTAAGTATGGATTATAGATATAAATAATAAATATACAGGATGTTACGGAAAGGGTATATCAATACAAACGGGTTGAAGAGTGTATCTGGTCTAGAATCTCTGTACAAAATTTCAGCTCAAAAGCATTAACTTTGAAAATGCTTAATATTTTTTTATTTCGACATCACGGCGCTGCACTGGCGCGCGGCGGCGTGATGTGCGTGTACTAGGCGCACAGACACACTACAGATAATGGATAATGACCCTCGTAGTGCGGTGACACGTTTGTTATGATTTCAATTTAGTAAACTATCGAAATAAAAAAATATTAAGCGTTTTCAAAGTTACTGCTTTTGAGCTGAAATTTTGTCCAGAGATTGTAGACCAGATACACTCTTCAACCCGTTTGTATTGATATACCCTTTCCGTAACACCCTGTAGATCGAATTCTCGCCATTAGCCTTGGACTAAAGTATTATCTTACATTTCCGTACTAAGCAGACCATTAGGCGACATGTTTTTTTGCAGGGACACAAAGTAAATATGGTTTGTTTGATGACAAAACAAAACACGGTGTTCCTAATCCTAAACGTCTTATATTGACATGCCGCGAGATCCTTTTAAAGTAAAATGAGTTTTTTACGTCACCAATTATTAAGCTCTAAGGAGGTATTGAGGAAGAGATACGTCAATGAATAAAAGACAAAATAAATAAAAGAAAATACTTTTTTTATCACATCTATTCAAAAAGAGCTAGTGTATTCTTCGTAAACAGGGACTAAAAAAGCTTTTTAATCCCTAGGGACTAAAAGTGATTTGAATTTGGAATGTAGATATTGTTAGTAAACGTTCCAATCACCAAAGAGATCAACCACGAATATTAACAAGTAACAGGCTGTATGATAAAGAAAAACACGCGAATCAAATTAAAAAGAGGTTTGAGATAAAATTAAAAAAGCCGCGCGAAAAGCATTCTGACTTCATTCGTAATTGTTTACTCAAATTAAGATTTTACTTAGTTTTATAAAAAACTGTCTGCGCCCCGCGGTTTCACCCGCATAAGTGTCGATCCCGTGGGAATATCGGGATAAAAACTATCCTATGTCCTTCCTCGGGACTCAAACTATCTCTATACCAAATTTCATCTAAATCGGTTCAGTAGTTTAGGCGTGAAGAAAAGACAGACAGACAGACAGACTTACTTTCGCATTTATAATATTAGTTTGGATTAGTATGTCTTCCTCAAGTAATTGTATGTAAATAAATAAACGTACTATTCTTATTCATAAGTTGCACTTACTTATTTTTTCATAGAGGGTGATAAAAAGAAGAGTGTCCACCTCGGGAGCAGCTCGAGTGACGTACCTACCTACCTCGCTGCACTCGATTCAAAGAAACGCTTTCGCCTTCAAAATAGTTGTTTGCTCCCTTGGCAAACAATCTACTATTATTTAAGACGACACAGAGAAAGAACACAAAAACAAAAATATAACAAGTTGGGGGGGAAAATATGTACAGACGCCAGCACATCAACCTACCCGAAACTGTCACATTTTCCCAATCAACTTTGAACCTTATGCTTTAGTGATAAAGTTGAAAATCTATTAAAGAAAATTGACAGATTGTAGTAGGTTGATGTGCTGGCGTCTGTACCATATCCACGCAAAAAGGCCATCGCTCAACATAATGCTATGATCTTATGCGAGACAGAACCCCAGCGCTGGTTTCAAAACCACTGGTTGGCGCTGGTTTGGTTGGTGTCAAATCATTTAACATTTTATGTAATCCGACTACCCTTAATTCCGGGTCACCTCCGCTCAATCTGGGTGGTTCTTTCCTCAAAAGACCATTTCAGACACCAATCTACATGGTCTTCACATAATCTGACCAAGATTTTGTCTGGACTTTAAAACAGACTTGTGACCTCTGAGTTTGTTTCGGTCTTTCTTCTCAGAGTAGTCAGATAGGAAACGCCGACCTCATCTAGCTTTAAAAAATATGATTGACGTGTAAGTGTTTGAGTACAAACCTACTTACAGAAAATAAATCATTATACATTTAATTGATTTTTGCCTGTGTCCCAGCAGTGGGAACATTGTGGGCTGATTATGCAGTTGTCAAGAAAACAGTATGTTGTTTTAATGAGCTTTAATTGATCATTGAGTGTTACAACTAGTGTAGCATTCTTATGATAAATTCCATAGTTGGAAATCGAGAAAATATGTAAAGGTAGGGATATATGAAATAGGGATGCATGAAGAAGCCTTCTCGTGTAGCGCAGTTTGTTCCGCCAGTTACTCAACAGAACCGAGCGCTCGGTGCATCCTAGAAAGTCACACCTAACACCTTATTATTTCCCTTGCGGTGGTAGGGCTAACGCCCGCCTGGATTGCGACCGCACCGAAATCCGGCATCAAGCAGCCTGCTGTGTTTCGTTGATGCGTGGGAGTTCCAGTGCCTCAGGCATCTACTGGGCACACTCGTTCCATCATAGACTTCATCCATCGCTTTCCATCAAGCTTGATCGAAGTCAAGAGCGGGCCCATTCAGCAATGAAAAAAATGAGATAGACTTTTTAAAATAGGAGACTAACAACAGACCTGCGGAGCCACAGTTAATATCAACAAGCCAAATTCTATAAAACCCAACACGAATACAAATATTGCCGATAAGTGATTAACAGAAACTAACTTAATTAATCAAGTTAGGAACACAACATTAATTACCTATTTTACACTTAAGCTCTTTATAAATTAAACTGATTGGTTTATAACCGCAAAAATCTACTTCCCATAATAAACAAACAAGGTAATCATTTTAATTGCCAATGGTAGGTTTAGGTTAAGGAAAACCTGTCCTACTCATAATAAAACTGATTCAAGTAATCTACTGACGCTGGAAACGGATGATATAGTCTAATTTTAATTATATCCAGTAATAAATATAAATATTATGTAGTTAAAACTAAAATAATAAACAGAAGTAGGTTGAAAACACAAGGTACATATCATCTACCTAGCCTTTTCCCAAAATATTTTGGGGTCGGCTTCCAGTTTCACCGAATGAAAATCAGATAATGGGTAAAACGATACCCCTTGGTAAGACTGGTTGTCAGGCTTTCGGGCTTCTGACGATCCCTAACGATTGTCAAAGATCCACGAATGACAGCCGGGACCAACGGCTTAACGTGCTTTCCGAGGCACGGAGGGGTCTTTGCAATGACTATTCTCTTTGGGTCTTGGTATGTAAAAATGGTTACCCATCCAGGGACTTTAGTACACTGTACATACACAATCTAAATTCGAATTAAGGAATAGCCGGCAATCTAAACCATATCTCTCGTTAGGAAACCTATTCTATACTCAATTTGCCACCAAAACTGATCAAGCAAACGATAACACATGACCTTCACGGGCCACCAAACAATTAATTCACATTAAAAATTGCACAACCCAATCTCAATCAAATTCCGTTCAACAAATATTTGGACTAAATGTTGATCAAGGCCTAAAGCATTGTTTGATGTATTTTAGTATAAAACCGGGAAGTTTTGAGGATAAGGCATCATTCGAAGAATCAGTTCTTTAGATCTCACACAACATGAAGGTAAAGTATCTCTGGTTTATTAATATTCATTCTTTAATAATATTCTTCCGTATCTATCAAGAATTCAGTTTTATTGACCATAAAAGCTTTCTGCTCTGATTTATGTTTTATATTCAATATGAAATGATTCAATTTGGTAATTCCTAGATATACTTCATGTCTGCGCTTTTTAATTTTTTTTTGTTTCACAGAACATCATTGGCCTTTCTAGCATAATTTTATAATTAGCCAGATATGCTCTACCAAATTTATATCAACGCATTTGAAACTAAACCATTTGATACTAATACATCTATTCCTGTAACTGTTTAAAAATCCCTAAGTTCATCCAGTGTTTAAATTACAAGAATTAGGTTAAAATCATTAACATTTTGCTCATCTTCATTAATCTTTACATCCCTTGTATCCAGGTCCTCATCGCCATTGTTTTCGCCATCGGCTCCGTGTCGGCTTTGGGCTCCGGACCCTACCTGCCAAGTGGATGGAGGCCCCAGGGTCCTAGCTTCTACCTGCCTTCTGAAGTTTCGGTAAGTAAACATATTAAATCAAAATCTACATAACATTACGTCATGATATTCAAATCTCTATTCAATAAAAAAAACTAAAGGAAAAAAAACACATTAAATCAATGATAAAGTTAATTAATCAGTATGCAATGAAACTAACAAAAGGAAAAAATACGAAAATGTTGTCTCAATTCAAAAATGTCTATATACTGATATATTTGCCATATATATTTATTTATTTAACCACAGTATATCAGAAAACGAAAACTTAACAGCTTGCAATTGTTCAAGTAAATTACTAAAAGTATACTTTCCTACGAATGTTATAATGATTAGTAAAAGTACAGACGCCAAAACGTCAAGTTACAACAATCTGTCCAATTTCTTTAATAGATTTTCAACTTTATCGCTAAATTATAAGGTTCAAAGTTGATTGGAAAAATTTGACAGTTTCGGGTAGCTTGATGTGCTGGCGTCTGTACAATAAACTGAGTTAAATTATTGACACTATCATTCTAATCACTCACCATATACCCTTTCCACAGAAGCCATCAAACAGTCCTCTTAAAGAGAACCTCCTCCTCCAAGAGACTGAAGCTTCCGGCTCTGATGCCCTCAGGGAGTATGGACCTCCGAAGGTCGAGGAAGTGGTACAGTTCAGCGTCAACCAGGGCCTGCCTGATGTGGCTACTGAACAGACCTTCTTCGTACAGTCTTTGGCTACCCAGGAGTTGCAGTCTGCTGTTGAGGAATCTGTTGCTGTTGAAGGTAAAACCTTGTGCCATCTTTTTTCGGATGAGTAGTCTAAACTATTATGCACATGTGTAGACCATAACTTGGATTAGGACATAGAATACTTTTTATCTCGATATTCCCACAGAATCAAGACTTATAAGGGTAAAACCACGAGGCGCAGCTAGTACAGAATATTTTAGTTGAAATATATTTAATAAGAAACAAAAGAGCAGAATTTAATAGCAATAAAGTATAAACCAACAGAACAAGTACAAACATTTTTTTTTAATTGATATGTTTTTAATTTCCTACTTACAAAACAGTTATAAAAATATCTGTCAATAAATGTATCGCTCTGATTTCTGCTATAGATATTATAATCTGTTTCTCACTATCTTCCACATAAACGACTAAAACCGTTCATAAACCATTTAACAAAACTAACTCTAATGATAACTTGTTTTAATTCGCAGCAAGCACTGAACAAGCTGCCGCTTACGTCGAAGAAGTAGCATCAACCACCGAGGCCCAACTCGCTCAAATAGCTGCCGAAGAAGAAGCAACAGAAACCCTCTCTGAAGCCCAGCCCACCATCGAAGCAACACCCTTGGAAGTTGTAGCAGAGATCGTTGAACAGACTTCTGAAGCTGTACAGACTGAAGAAGCCACAGAGGAGGCAGTACAGGGAAAAAATCTTGCACTTACTGCAGTTAACGCCGAAGAAGAGATTGTCACTCCTACTGCTGTAGCACAGGAATATGTTACCGCTGTCGTAGAAGAGGCTGTCGTACCCACTGCTGCTGTTCTTGGAGAGATTGTTGTACCTGCTGCTATTGTTGAACAAATGGTTGTTGAAAGAGTAGCAGAGGGAGTAAACAACATTGCTGAGGCTTTGGTTAAGTTGGAGAATGAAGTTAAAGCTGCTGAGGTGAGACAAAAACATAATGACATACTTACTGTAATAAAGATAGCTAGATAATACCATAGAATTGAAGATGAACAATAGAGCATGAATATCAGGAGGAAACTTCTGATGTTCATCACTTATCATACACATGTACAGACGCTAGCACATCAAGCTACCCGAAACTGTCAAATTTTCCCAATAGACTTTGAACCTTATGCTTTAGCGATAAAGTTGAAAATATATTAATGAAATTTGACAGATTGTAGTAGCTTGATTTGCTGGCGTCTGTACTTTAATTTTCATTAACAATTAAACAAATGAAATATTTTCCATGGTCTTTCAGGCTCTTGAGTCTGCTGTCGAAATCAAATCTGAAGTGTCAGGGTAAGTGCTATTAATACTGCTACCACAAAAGCGAATTAGGTTGCTGTCAGGCTTATGATCAAGCATATTGAACCCTAAGTAAAAGGCTTTAGAATCCATAATTCATTATGTTTACAGATCCCTGGAACAGGCCCCTGAAGGTTTCCTTGAATACGGACCCCCCGGCTTCAGGGAATACGGACCCCCCAAGGCGGAAGACATCGCCAGGTCTGCTGCAGTTCAGGTATATAGTCCAACCATCAGCAACATCATCATTTCAGCCGAAAGTCGTCCACTGCTGGACATAGGCCACACCACACACACCGATTGGTCGCCACATCGACTGGTTCTTTGCCTTCACAAGGTCATCAGTCATCATCTTGACAGATGATGACTGATGGCCGATTGGGCTGACGCCCAATCGGCCATCTGTTCTGCGAGCAATGTCCAACCATCAGTAGTTCTAATTTGGACAGTGTAACTTCCTCAAAGTTTTGTGCAACGACCACTTTATAAACTTCAATGATGCATCAAAAAACCAATAACAATACAGAAATCACCAACGACGCATCACAGAGCATCAAGCTACGCCAAACTGTAAAATTTTCCCAATCAACTTTGAACCTTATGCTGTAGCGATAAAGTTGAAAATCTATTAAAGAAATTTGACAGATTGTAGTAGCTTGGTGTGCTGGCGTCTGTACATCAGTGGGGCAATTCTCGTAATTTTAAGAACATTCACAGTCTGATCTCATTCTCAATCTGTCAATAATACCTGTAAT
The DNA here is from genome assembly GCA_945859645.1 of Amphipoea oculea. NCBI lineage: Eukaryota > Metazoa > Arthropoda > Insecta > Lepidoptera > Noctuidae > Amphipoea > Amphipoea oculea. The sequence continues at coordinate 4,828,289 of OX243886.1, read as the reverse complement.
TTCCCTACATTTTCGACAAGTTTTTGACATTGATTGTCACTGAAATGAGATTGCGACTAGATTTTGAACGTTTTTAATTAGATTTACCCCCCTCCACCCCCTCCTCGATCCCCTGCTAGTTCTTCATCTGTTTTAATCTCTGGCCTTCAGGCTTAACTTACAAGTGTAAAATCTCATTTGTGCCTCTTTCGTTTAAATTTTCCTTTTCTTGATTCGAATTCCTTGATTTTCAATTGTTTTCTTTCATCGTCAACTATGCTTGGTCTTTTACATTCCTACACAGTTCTCCAATGGTGCTAGAAACTATCATCAAATCATCTATGTATGAAGTCAAAAAAGATTTTAAAATGTATTTATACTTACATATATTTCAGGTGGCTCCTACCAGTGCCTTTGAGAACAACGAAGTCAGGAGGAGGCGTTTCTCACCCAAATTCAGGTAATTTTTTTAAATATATTTTTTTGCCGCTATCAATAATTTTCTTTAGGCAATTACCGATCATTTTTCCCCTGAGAGTTCATTTGGTTTATATGTATGTATCTATGTATATATTCTTGTATTTTATAGCCATTTCCTAGCTATTTATCCTGTATGTTGCACCTGCCATGTTTTGTCCCTGCATCACCCTAAGGTTGACTGGTAGAAAATGCCTCAGGTATTAAGTCCGCCTTTGTACAGTATTTTTTTTACTTGTGCATAAAGTTTTAATAAATAAATAAATTACCTAATCTTCCTATACAGTTTAAAATGACGAGCAGAATCATCCCTTAGACGGATGCAGACGGCTAAATTACCAACCTGTATAACTCTCAACAATTAAGTTGTATACAGGTTCAAATCAAATTAATTAGCAAAACTCTGCATATATGTAATGGGTATCGATATTTAAATATAATCAAACAAAAAAAAAAAAATATTTGATGAGTTTTTTGCCAACCGTAACATAGTTGGGAAAATGCTAGGCAGATATATATTTATCTACAGTAAGCACTAAATAAATTCAATTTCTTTCAGATCGGGACACAAGAAACACTAAGGACACAAATAAACGGAAAACAACACAGGACCAGGGAACCGCGAGAAAAATGGACTTCGTAGACAACTTTTTATTTAAAAACGCAATTTAAAAAACCCTTTTCGCCATCAAGTTATACAAAAAACTTTTTGGCAAAAGTGATCAAAATATCTTATACCATGTAATCAATGGAAGAAATTCATCTAATGTGATAATTTAATTAATAAATGAATTGGATGATTAATATAAATGCTCTTATTTAACATTCCTATAATCAATTAACTCAGTCTGTCGCAGTCCACTGCTGGACATAGGCCTCTCCCAGACTGCGCCACAGCACATTATCCTCTGTCTTCCGCATCCAGTCCGTCCCAGTCACTTTCTTAATGGGACTAAACGCAAAAAACGCGTTTTATAATGCCTAAAAGTATATGATCGACAGTAAATAAAATCAGAAAAATATATAATATTCTTCAGGATATATGCTAGTTACATACTGTGTTGAAAACATCATCATCATCTGCCTAGCCTTTTCCCAACTGTGTTGGGGTCGGCTTCCAGTCTAACCGGATGCAGCTGTGTTGAAAACATAATACAACTAATTTGATATGATAGAAAAAAATAATGAAGATACGTTCTTTTCACAATAAAAACCATACTAATATACATACAATCATTCTGATTTTTTGTCAGATTATTCTACGAGCAACATATAAGCATTAGTGTTTTAATTTTTTAGTTCAAACAATAGATTTTTTATTTTTAAATAGATAAAATAATTGCTTCATGTTTTGCAATAATTTACCAGCATTGTGTCATCGCACTTCTTTTTCTTTTTTTTCTATGCAATCCGACAGACCGCCCTGTAGGTCATGTTTGTCGGCCCATTTAGCTGAGGGGCGCCCCGCGGTACGCTTGCCGATATGCAGTCTCCACTCCAGGACTCGTCTTCCTATATTTATACCAGCCTATTATTATGGTCCTAATGCAGGGCGAAGACCTCTACAGAGAAGGCATGAGCATTGATTACCACCACAACGTGGGTTGGCGATTTCAGAATTATATTCATTACAAGTTCAGGTTTCCTCACGATGTTTTCCTTCACCGATGTTGTTACAGCAACGTTCCTTTAATTTTCCAAAAATAACTACATTTAATTTGTATATCGTATGATCTGCTGTTTATTTCCAGTTTTTGCTCCGAACAGCCACCGTTCCTTTAAACCCACTGACATTCAGCTTGCTTACTCTCCAAGCTATGTACACCCTTCGTCAATTTGCAGCTTTATAGCTCCAACATACAACTGTCATTGTATTCAATTTGCGTAGCAATTAATTTGTCTAACTTTAAGTAGCTAAATCCGGTCCTTTGGATTGTTTCATACCAAGCTTTTCACATTTCTGAAAAAAAAATCAGCTGTTCCTTGCATTTATGTTCACATAACTAGTCAAAATGAAAATGTAGGGAAGAGCTGATTTTTTTTCGTGATTTCAGGTTTCGTCCCATAATAAAAGTTGTTCATAATGATGATTACAATGACCCTTTAAAAGGATGCCAATGAATTCAATTTCACCCTGTATTTTACTAGCTTCAATATGGTTCAGTAACTGTTTTATATTAAGATTTTCAATCATGTTCATATATGCACCTACAGCTGCTCGAAGTCACAAATGATAAACTATAACCATAGTAGTAAAATCAATAAACAGTTATTTACTTATAATAATTACAAAACCATGGTCAACAAGACGACCAGTCACCACAAGAAGCACCCGTTCCGGACCATAACGCAAAGATCAGACATTACCCCTCGCTACATTTGAGAAAAGGAGGTAACCCGACCCCCGACGCCACCGCAAGTAGTGACATCTAAGGGAGCATAAATGACCAACTCGCTGCTGATTGATCAGAAAAGAATATATAGAGGTATGAGGAACAGGGTGTAAAGTTCACTCAACCTCCATAGAAAAGGGAGGATCCTCAGACCAGACGGGTGTTGTGTCTGGCGGGCAACTGCCCAATGAGTCATGTCGGGCTGTTGTATATATGCTAGTTGCGTGGTAAACTCTGCTTGCGCGATGCAGGATTTGCGTGACGTCAGTATGACGCGTTGTTCGCACGTGGCGTTGTAGATACCGCTACAAATAAAATGATCAGTTGTCGAGATCGCTAGCTAACTCTACATACATTGCAATATAACTCGTCTCGTCTGCTCAACAACATAAATAAGGGCCAAAGCATCGGCTTTACTTTTTGCATCGGCGATCGGCGATTCAGCTGCTTTTTAGAAGCTAAATGCAGCGACCAAGCATTCCACACCGTACACTTAAAAACGCCAAACGCGGCGATTCAGTCGCTTTTCGGAAGCTCGATATAGCGGCTGAACGCTACACTCCGCACACATTCGGATGCCGGTGGCAGCGATTTGGCATTTGCGCCAGCATCGGAGCAGTCGCTAAAACGCGCGACTCCGATACCGCGTCCGAACGCAGAGAGTCGCCAAAACGCGATGCAGCATCGATACAGCCGCAAAATCGCCGATCGCCGATGCAAAAAGTAGCGTGTGCGCTTTGGCCCTAACGCAATGAGTGTTGTTGAACTGTCACAATGAAAGCCGCTGTTCTCTGGGAGAACTCCAGAAGCGTGGCGAAGAAGCGTGGTCGTTACATCGTCGTAATAAGACATTTTTAAAAACGTACAGACCCATTTCACTCCTTAGCCACGTATAGAAGTCGTTTTCAAGAGTCATCATGAATGGTCTAGTGCGAAGACTCGCCGAGTTTTCGCCATTGTAGCAGGCCGGGTTTCGAGGAGGATACAGCACCATACACTAGATCCACACAGTGCAAAAAATTATACAGAAGTCCGAAAAGTATAATCGGCCCCTATGACATGCGTTTGTGGACTATGAGAAGGCTTTTGACTCTATGGAGACCAACATAGCGCTCACGCTGCTCGGGTGCGGTTAAAATAACACTCTTTAGCATATTTTCAAGTTTTTTTACTGTTGGGGCTGTCGCGCTTTACTAACATAGTTTATTAAGTAAAGTTATGTTATGTAAATTGTTACTAACGATACCCATCACTTCAGAGGAGTATCGCTAGCTAATTTAAGTTGACACTGTATACATTTAGTGATTAATTCATAAAAAAGGAAACCAGCAGTAACGAGATCATTCGGTTTGGACTAAATTATGTAAGTGGTGGCCAAACATAAAAAAAATATATTCCGTTATAGTACATTATGATACATGTGTGCTATGTTGATCATTAAACTCGAGGCGGTATTATTCGCGCGAGCCGTAGGCGAGCGCGATAAGGTAGCCGAGAGTTTAATTATCAATGCACACGCGTATCATACGACGTTTTTCAACACACTTGCAAGGAAAAAAACATACTTGTATTGTTAAATATTAACTTGTATGGATAATGGCGGGCTTGGTTTGTCATTCAGCGCGCCGCGCTGACGTGCGCGCGCAGGTTTACCCATAGAGTAAGTAATGGCACAGAGACCAGAGTAAGAGCGTTTTCACATTATCCGATCCGATATCGGTGTCGGACGCCGATCCGATATCGGGGTAAGTAAAATGTATGAAATATGTACCTGTCTTTCATATTGTCCGGCCCGATATCGGATATCGGAGCCGGCACCGATATGCTGGCGGCACCATCGGACGCCCGTGAGCCGTCGGGCGATAATGTTTGTATGTGTGCTATACGTGTATCTAAATTGTCTCTTGTGTGCGTAGAGCCCGATGCGCGGCGGCCATTTTGAGCTTGTTTACTAGTTTGGTTGTCATCATTGCGTCGTCGTCGTTTTGTAGCTTGCTAAAAAGGGTATAAAATGCTCCCTCTGAATATCTAGCTTCCACAATGGAATGTACCCAATACTTTCTGTGGACAGATCTTTTTTTGCGTCTCAAATATAATAGATACAGCAAATAAAGTTTTCTATTATAGTCTGCCATGATGACTTGCCTGCACTAAGCTATAGAGCAAATGGCCGTATCGGAACGATTTTGTCGGAAATTATGTGAAAATAGCACATGGTGTCGGCTATCGGATGTCGGCTATCGTCGTCCGACACCGATATCGGATCGGATAATGTGAAAACGCTCTAATGGTCATTCCTACACCTGCGCGCGCATTGCTAGCGCGGCGCGCGTTTATTTACTTAAAGGCAAAAACAAAACCGATACACAGCCTATAGAAAAAAATATAATAAACACAAAATAATGTTAAGACTGATCGTAGTGTTGTCGTATGTCAAATTGTAGTTTAGTTAGTATGGAATTAGAAAGTACTATTTGCATAGAGAAATATACATTAATTCAGTGAGAATCCGCAATAATAGAACGCCAGTGGTCTTTTCCGTTTGGTTACGGGAGGGACGACGGAAAATTATAAGGTGCATCCAGACAGAGCGAGCCATGCGCCGCAAGTGCTTTTTTTGTATGTTAGATGCCTCAGCCTGAGGCAACCGTACATATAAAAAAATCATTTGCGGCACATGCCTCGCTATGTGTGGATGCACCCTTAGGTGAATGCGCAGTGGTAGCCCGCGAATCTTTTTTTTTTTTTTAAGTTTTTTACAATTCGCCGGTCGGTATCAGGTTGTATCTTGATCAAAATGTATATTTATATAATAGATATGTATTTAAAGAATTATAGTCATTAGAATCATTAATATATATATTTAAGTTAGATTTGTTCCCTAAGAACTTTTCCATAAGAGATTTGTTCTTATGGAACAAATCTAACCTAGAAAGATGTATTTAATGATTCTAATGATTATAATTCTGTAAATACGTATCTGTTATAGTCTCGAATCATATTTTGATCAAGATACAACCTGACACTGACCTGAAAATTGCAAAAAACGTTAGAAAAATTTAATTTCGTGGGCTACAACTGCGCATTCATCTTAAGGTAAATACATTTTAGTTCATCTTGGGACCAAGGACAATTCAGACTAATTAAAAAAAAAAGTAAAATATGGCTCGCGGATTCTTTTTGGCATGAAGTCTCTTTGAAGAGATTAAAAAAAAAACGCACTTCTCCGACCTCCGACTAGTAAATTAAATAGTTATCTGTGGAAATAAAACACAAGTACCGTAACGTAAAGAAAAAGCACGCGTTTGTAATACACTGCATTATGCATCTAAAAGCTGTGCATTAAGAGCCATTTTACGAGCAAGTGTGTTGAAAAAAAATATGCTTCTCTTCACTTTTCACTATTGGACCCAAATTCTGTAGGGTCATTCCCTGTGCTGTTTGAAACCACAACGAGTTTGCAAAATACTGTTTTTGTATGTTTTAGTTAAAAGGATAAAATCGCTTTTTTGCTAGAAGATAACACAGTTATAATTTTTTTAGAGAGAACACCTAACACAACACTAACACTTTCAGTTTCTTTATTGTTTTCTCTTTCTTTAACAGCTCTAGTATGTACAGATATACTCGTAAATAGGTAACTGGTTTTGGTTCTATTGAGTCGTTGCTTAAAGTAAAAAAGTTTAATGAAATAAAGGTGCTCCCTCACCGGGAGCATTCGCCTGTAATGTAACTTTACAGATTCGAGCGTTACATCAGTGAGGGAGGAAAATCGAGCATTACAGCGCGCACCTTGTAAGGACACAAAACGAGTATTACATCAGTGAAGGAGGAAAACCGAGCATTACAACGCGCACCTTGTAATGATACAATGTGTAATACCTTGATACAACATGTAACATCAATGCGCTCCACTTGTAAAAAGTCGAATCTGTAATGTTACCTATATTTCACGCGAATGCTCATCAGTCAGGGAGGTAGTATTGTAATGTAACGCTCAAAGTCGAATCTATAATGTTACATTACACGCGAATGCTCCTGGTGAGGGAGCACCTTTACACACATTGTTTTATAGTACGTACATAAGTACACACATCAACACAATCTAGGGATATTTTAGTTTTTCATGTATGCAACATAATGGCAACCCTGGACTGGTCCCTGCAGCCCCCGGATTTCAATTGAGCACGCGTGGGATATGCTCCAACGAAGGGCATTACAAAATTTTCCTGAAAATCTGGTAACAGTCAATGAACTTTTCGTGCATCTTCGTCGAACCTGGGACCGTATCCCAAAAGGAGATATCAACAATAACCTCATTTTGAGTATGAATAATCGTTGCACATACGTTATTAACATCAGCACCCTCGTAACACACTATTAATTGGAATCAGAATCTTTTTGAAGCAAATCGCTACCTAATCCATTGCTTCATAAGTTTGAAAAAAAAAATCTGCTCAACACGTAAATAACGCAATGAATGTTGTTGAACTGTCAAAATGAAACCGATTCCGATTCATAATGTGTTGCGCAATTGCCCTGCTGATGTGCTTTTACAGATGTTTATTTTGTAATGAATTTAATGTTTCATTTTATATTGATTTCTGTATTATTTAAAACAGAACTGCGTTTTTTTTGCACATTGTTAACTTTTTTGATTTTCTAATATAAAAGCATTTTTTTAAACTTAGATTTTTATTTCATTTGCTATCCATACTAATATTATAAATGCGAAAGTGTTTCTGTCTGTCTGTTACCTCTTCACGCGAACCAATTAAGAGGAAATTTGGTATATGCCCACGGGATCGAGACTTATGCGGGTGAAACCGCGGGGTACTGCTAGTAATACATAGTTTCTAATAACACTTAGTTTTATTTAGTTATGGATAGATCTTTTTTTAAACTTGATTTTGCTTTTTATTTTTTTTTTAATTAAGGACGATTCTCTACGACCTGGACAAAACAAACGACCAGTAGTCCACTTTAGTCCTGGATCGAAAGAGCTGGAAGCCATGCGGAGAGGCCTTTGCCCAGCAGTGGGATGATGCAGGCTAACAGTAACGATAAAAAAAATATGATATTATACAATCCCTAAGTAGAAAGCTTTAAATTATATGTATATTTAGAGAGTATGTGACTTTTCGTTTTACAATTATAAATAGACTAGCTGCGCCCCGCGGTTTCACCCGCGTAAATGTCGACCCCGTTGGAATATCAGGATAAAAAGTAGCCTATATGTTAATCCAGGGTGTCAGCTACCTCCATACAAAATTTTATCAAAATTGGTTCAGCCGTTTGAGCGTGAAGAAGTAACAAACAAACACACACACACTCACAAACTTTCGGCATTATAATATTAGTGTGATATTATATTATAATATTATATTATAAATGTGAAGTGTGATAGTGTGATAACGCCTTTTCAAGCTAGAATAGAAGCTTTTATTTAATTATTATTTTAAATAACAGTGTCTTAGTTGAAAAATCACGACTTTAGACAATAGGAAAGTATTTTCATAACACTTAGTGACACAAATAAATGTAAGGAGATAGTTTTTAGGATGCAAAATAAAACATAATAAAGTAAATTCGAAAATGCCACAAACCCCGCAAGCCATGACTTTAATACAAAACTGAAAAGTCGTAACAACTATTACGACTTTATTGTAGCCTAAAATAAAGTTACGGCTTTTCAAGTATATAAACTGGTGTTACTAATAAGAAAGGGCATTACCGTGGAAATTATAGATTCGTAAAAAAAATGCATCTGAAACCCAATTCTTGAGAAAGGTATAAAACATCACGCTACGCCCCTTAGGAACCGAGCAAAAAGAAAAAAAAACTCAGAAAGAAAAAGTAACGACAGGTGAAACCGCGGTGCACAGCTAGTTTCTAATAAACTTGCTTTGTAAACACTATACCGACGTCCTCTAAACTCTTCACAAAACGAAAATCGGATAATTTTGATAGTTCAAATCGATTTCGAATCGAATTAAATTCCGTTCAACAAATATTTGAACTAAATGTTGATCAAGGCCTAAAGCATTGTTTGATTTATTTTAGTATAAAACTGAGAAGTTTTGAGGATAAGGCATCATTCGAAGAATCAGTTCATTAGATCTCACACAACATGAAGGTAAAATATCTCTGGTTTATTAATATTCCTTAATTAATACAGGGTGTAAAAAGACCGATCACATAACCGTCAACTACCCATTCTGTAGGTACAGACGCCTAGACGCCAGCACATCAAGCTACTACAATCTGTCAAAATTCTTTAATAGATTTTCAACTTTATCGCTTAAGCATTAGGTTCAAAGTTGATTGGAAAAATTTGACAGTTTCAGGTAGCTTGATGTGCTGGCGTCTGTACATGAAATGAACAAACACAAAAATATAATAATGCAAAAAAATAATTACTTGGAAACGACTTTTATTTTGGTGTGAAAATTTTTTGTTTGCGGTAGTGATGTAACGCACGCAAAACATTGTGATAAGGATGCATGCAACGGTAGAGGGGTCGGCGGGTTATTTAAAGTTCTGTTATAACATTAGAAAAATGTTTTCATAAAAAAAGTCAGTAAAAGTTGTCACTTTGACCTTCAATATTTCCGTGACCAGATGGTTCCAGTACAAAAATAAAAATTACAATGACAGGGAGAACAAGCGACTCTCGGCTTCATTAAGTGTGTTTTTACACCCGTTATAATCTACTTTTTCTATCAAAAGAGTTCATATTAATTGACTTATCAAAAGTGTTATGCTCAAATTAGTTTTTATATTTATCAATATTAAATCAAATGATATTATTACTTTTGCTTTTGTGTCAGCGGTTTTCTTATTTTCACTTTTTTTGTTCAAAGAACTATCGATGCTACCCCTTTCTAGCTTATTTTAGAAGTTGGTGAGATTCACCCTGATCATTTTTTCAACTCATTTTTAAACTAAACCATTTGATATTTTTAAATCAAACTCGCATTTATTTCAAATTTACCAACTATACCAGACGATCCTGCATACTTATCTCTTTTGTTGACTGTACCTTTATCAAACACCTCAAATCATCAACCTTTTATTCATCTTTATTAAATTAATCTTTTCATCTATTATATCCAGGTCCTCATCGCCATTGTTTTCGCCATCGGCTCCGTGTCGGCTTTGGGCTCCGGACCCTACCTGCCAAGTGGATGGAGGCCCCAGGGACCCAGCTTCTACCTGCCTTCTGAAGTTTCGGTAAGTTATTACGTTATATTTTGTTAAGTTTTCATCTCCTCTCTCTCAATCATAATTATGTTATTGATCGAGTCGATGTGCAATGAAGTTATCGAAGGGTTCGCTAACTTTGCTATCATATCTACTACATATATCTTTAACGGTTATTCATCCACCTAGCTTTTCCCAATTATGTTGGGCTTGGCTTCCAGTCGAACTGGATGCAGCTGAATACCAGTATTTTACATGAAGCGACTGCCTATCTGACCCCCCAGTTACTGGGTATATAATACAATACTATTTGGTAAGACTGGTTGTCAGACTTTCGGGCTTCTGACGACCTGTTACGACTGCCAAAGATTCACGAATGACAGCCGGGACCAGTGGCGCGCATTGGTTTTCAGAATAGGTAGGTAGGCACTAGGCCGGGTCTAGTCTAGGCAAACGCGGTCACTAATCAGAAAAAAAGTGAGGTCAAAAGTGTGGTTATTTGAATAGGCATGCCTACTTAAGGGTGATAAATTGCGAAGGTCGAACGTCATGTTATTACGCGTGAGACGTACATATTTTTAATTTTGTCGTATTAACTTGAACGAGTAAAGACCAATGACAATGTGCGAATAGTACGGGAGCCGAGTAGGCCGACCGGCGACTGCCTACTGCCGCGCGTGTTTGTATGAAGATTTTGTTTTTTGTTGGGTATGATAATTTAGTGAGTTTCTTAATTGTGGGGCACACACACTAAAATGTAATTGACAGGCTTATGTTGATATATCGAGGTAGGCACTGCTTATATGCCTATATGGAATGCACGCCACTGGCCGGGACTAACGTTTTAACGAGCTTTCCGAAGCAAAGTCTTGATATGTAATGATGGTCATCCATCCACGGACCAACTGCGGCAAAAATAGCCTGATCAATCGACCCATGCGGCTGTTATTACTTAGCCATGAGCTGTTCAATTCATAAATATACTACAATTTGTCTCAAACATCTGCCAGATTAGTTAACCAGAGCTAAACAGAAAGTAGACAAACATACCATATTAGCGAATATACAGTTTTAACTGGTGCGGCTTATAATATAGCAAACAATCTTCTAATAAAAAGACAATAAAACTTAAAATTACATCTGAATCATTTGCTAAAATACAAGAGTTATGACGTTTCGGAAGACTACAAGGGCGATGTTCCCACAAAAGTGTGTTCCCACTGCTGGGACACAGGCCTCCTCTCTATGAGAGTGGGAGAGGGCCGTAATACACCACGAGAGCCCAGTGCGGTAAATGTCACATGTCTTCGAATTTTTGGTTCTAGGACATGCCGATTTCCTCGCGATATTTTCCTTTACAATACAATTTACACAAATTAAAGCGCCTGTCAGGGTTCGAAGCCTTGACCTGCCCTGGGCCACCATAGCTCTACAAGCTCCAAGAGTGACTGGGTTATTGATATTAACGCATTAATCTTCCCTAACCATAATTTCACTATCAATCCCACAGAACCTATCAAACAGTCCTCTCAAAGAGAACCTCCTCCAAGAGACTGAAGCTTCCGGCTCCGATGCCCTCAGGGAGTATGGACCTCCGAAGGTCGAGGAAGTGGTACAGTTCAGCGTCAACCAGGGCCTGCCTGATGTGGCTACTGAACGGACCTTCTTCGTACAGTCTTTGGCTACCCAGAAGTTGCAGACTGCTGTTGAGGAACCTGCTGCTGTTGACGGTAAGAAAAAAATATAAAAAAAATATATACAGGGTGTTACGAAAAGAGTATATCAATACAAACGGGTTGAAGAGTGTATCTGGTCTAGAATCTCTGTACAAAATTTCAGCTCAAAAGCATTAACTTTGAAAATGCTTAATATTTTTTTATTTCGACATCACGGCGCTGCACTGGCGCGCGGCGGCGTGATGTGCGTGTACTGGGTGCACAGACACACTACAGATAATGGATAATGACACTCGTAGTGCGGTGACACTTTTGTTATGATTTCAATTTAATAAACTATCGAAATAAAAAAATATTAAGCATTTTCAAAGTTACTGCTTTTGCGCTGAAATTTTGTACAGATATTCTAGACCAGATACACTCTTCAACCCGTTTGTATTGATATACCCTTTCTGTAACACCCTGTATAGTCCAAACTAGGTAATAGGTAATACGGGCTGGTGTCCGCAACTCCACGTCAATGCGCGTATTTTGCGTACGGTAGTCCAAACTATTGAACTATTGAGATTAGCTTTTGCCCGCGTGTTTGCCCGCATGCAGGTCGGAAATTATCCCGCGGAAACGTACTACCCGGATAAAAAAGTATCCTATTTCTGAACCCAAATCATGGTCTACCCATGTGCCAAACTTCATCCAAATCTGTTTAGCCGTTTTCGCGTGAAAGCGTCACCAACAAACAGACACAGTTTCGCATTTATTATACCCGATGTTTTTTTTTGTATCGGTTCCAAATTTTTACAGGTTGTTCTAGCCATGAATATGAACAACTTTCACTATGTGACCAACTCTGAAATCAAGAAAAAAATCTGCTGTTTAATACAAAAGTTCTTTCGATTTTTCGTGATTTCAGAGTTGGTCCCATAGTGAAAGTTGTTCATATTCATGGGTAGAACACCCCGTAAAAATTTGGAACCAATAAAAAAAATCATTCTGTATATAAAAGTAAGGATAAAATACAGACTTAGACAGTATTAGTGCTCTTTAATAATAAGGAATTATACAAATAAATCACTAGCACCACATCCATCATCATCATTAGTTTTAAAATGAACATATGTAAATTCACTATCATATTGTATAACTACTACGGACGGAAAGTCAGAAACCATTCAAAAACAATCCAGGAAATCTAACTAATAAAAACGTATTTTAATTCACAGCAAGCACTGAGGAAGCCGTCGCTAGCATCGAAGAAGTAGCATCAACCACCGAGGCCCACCTCGTTCAAATAGCTGCCGAAGAACAAGCAACAGAAACGCTCTCTGAAGCCCAGCCCACCTTCGAAGCAACACCTCTGGAAGTTGTAGCCGAAATCGTTGAACAGACTTCTGAAGCTGTACAGACTGAGGAAGCCACAGAAGGGGCAGTACAGGCAGAAAACCTTGCGCTTACTGCAGTTAACGCCGAAGAAGAGATTGTCGCTCCTACTGCTGTAGCAGAGGAAGATGTTACCGCTGTTGTAGAAGAGGATGTCGTACCCACTGCTGCTGTTATTGAAGAGATTGTAGTACCTGCTGCTATTGTTGAACAAGTGGTTGTTGAAAGAGTAGCAGAGGAAGTCAACAACATTGCTGAAGCTTTGGTTAAGTTGGAGAATGAAGTTAAAGCTGCTGAGGTGAGACAAAACACAATGAATATTAAATCTTTCGACTTCCATCACTTATTATACATGGACTTTAACAGTAAGTTTCAAAGAAACAAATTAATTTATTTCTACTGTTTTCAGGTTCTTGAGGCTGTTGTCCAAACCAAGGCTGAAGTGTCAGGGTAAGTGATATCAAACCTGCTTCTACTAAAACGGAACGGTATTGACGGTTTATTTACTAACTAGCTTCTGCCCGCGACTTCGTCCGCGTGAAATTCGTACTTTCCTCTAAAAGTTTAGAAAATGTATGTTGGTATGATCTTTATAATTAATTTAGATAAATAAGTATTCGGGCCAATTTTTAAGTTCATAGAACAAAGGAATCAGATTTTTCAAATAAACTGTATCCCCGTATTTCACCCCCACAGGGGTAGAATTTTGAAAAATCGTTTAAGATGTGTTCATAACTTGACTCAAAGTTTATTTATACCAATTTTCGAGCTAATCAAGCCACGCAGTAAAATCCTCCCCTTTAAAATTAACTACCTCTTTTCACACAGTTAGGGGTAGATTTTCGAAAAACCCTGATACACGTTAGTTATTATTTTTAGTCCTTAGTATAAATATTGAGCTTCAAGTTAATCGGACAGGGCGTTAAAATTCTACCATACAAATTTTGACACCCCCCAATACCTCATTAGGGGGTATTTTAGAAAAACGAAAAATGCCAAAATTCATAATTAACTTAGATAAGTATTCATGCCAAGTTTCAAGGTTATTGACGAAAGGAATAAGATTTTTCATACAAACAAAATCCCCTCTTTTCACCCTTTTAAAGGTTAAATTTACAAAAACCCCTTCTTATTCGATACCTACTCTTCACAAAGAACACACCCTCCAAAATTCATGTCCCTAGGACCAGCGGTTTAGACTGTGCGTTGATATTTCAGTCAGGTCGTTCATCCCCCTTTGGGTGATAAATTATAAAAAGGCTGAGACATGTATAAATTAATTTTCAATCGTTAGCCTAAATACAAAATTTGAAGATCCTAACTTTTAAACTGACGGACTTTCATACACAACTTCATTCCCCTTTTTAACCCTTTGGGGGTGGAATTGTCAAAAACGCTGAGACACGTATAAATTAACTTTTAGTCGTTAGCCTAAACACAAAATTTGAAGATCCTAACTTTAAAACTGACGGACATTCATACAAAATTTCATCCCCTATTTAACTCTCTTAGGGGTTGAATTTCAAAAAATCCTTCCTTATTCCTTGTCTACATTACAAACGGAACCATTGTGTAAAATTTCAGCTTTCTAGGTCCAAGGGTTTGGGCTGGGCGTTGATGAAACAGTCAGTCAGGCCTTTTGTTTTTATTTATATAGATAGATAGATAGATACTTTTCCGGGATAAAAAGTGCCCAGTGTGGTGCCCAGGATATTAAAGAATAATTATACCAAGTTTCATCGTAATCGAATTCGTAGTTTTTGCGTGATGCCTGAACAAACAAACAGACAGACAAAATATTTTTTAATCCCATTTTTGGGTTCGATGTCGGTCTAGTAACACCCCCTGCCATTTATTTTTTTGATAGTTTCAATGTACAGAATTTTCACTTCTACAGATTTATTATAAGTATTACAAGTATAGATTTAGATTTATTTATTTATCCATTTATTTCAGGCATCAAGGCCCATAGAAAACACATAAAATACAATCCGTGAAATTTCTTATTGAAATCCCCATTATTGCATTTTGACTCTTGTTCTACAGGGTGTTACGGAAAGGGTATATCAATACAAACGGGCTGAAGAGTGTATCTGGTCTAGAATCTCTGTACAAAATTTCAGCTCAAAAGCAGTAACTTTGAAAATGATTAATATTTTTTTATTTCGACAGTTTATTAAATTTAAATCATAACAAACGTGTCACCGCACTACGAGGGTCATTATCCATTATCTGTAGTGTGTCTGTGCGCCTAGTACACATCACGCCGCCGCGCGCCAGTGCAGCGCCGTAATGTCGAAATAAAAAAATATGAAGCATTTTCAAAGTTACTGCTTTTGAGCTGAAATTTTGTACAGAGATTCTAGACCAGATTCACTCTTCAACCCGTTTGTATTGATATACCCTTTCTGTAACACCCTGTATAGCGGAACGAGTGGGAAATAAAAAGTTCTTACGTAAAGTTTTACTGGGGAGAAACGAAACTTTTTTCCCACTCGTGCCCAGTGGGGACGACGGGGCGGGGACGACCGGGAATAAACCGTATTGACTGAAGTTTAGCTATTCCTATTATACTCATAGCACACAGCTTATTATTATTAATCATATTGAACCCTAAGAAGTACGATTTAGAATTTATAATCTACTGTGTTCACAGACCCCTGCAACAGGCCCCTGAAGGTTTCCTTGAATACGGACCCCCCAAGGCTGAGGACATCGCCAGGTCTGCTGCAGTTCAGGTACATACTTCAACCATTGGTTAATTCGATGTAAACTATTATGCCATTATCATCATTCAGCCAAAAAACGTCCACTGCTGCATATAGACCTGCCCCAAATTTTGCACATAACTATTATGCATAAAAAGCTTGATTCCGAGACATCGCCAAGCGGTTGGTCGACTCATCACGTGACCAGAGGGCTGGCCTATTTTTTGGCCAAAGAATCAGCATTGCCATACAACGTGGCAATGCTGCCAGCCTTTTGGGCACGTTTCCCGTTGACAGTGATGCGGACGAATTTTTTGATGCCCTTTGATTATTTTCCCTCCCTTTTTATATACTTGTACATATTATTATTTTAAGATTGTTAGCATAATATTAACTGAATATTTTAATAAAATAAAGAATTAAGTTTAAAAGCTTGATTTACACGAGATCACTAGATTATACTTACTGCTATCAAATTTTCGCCGCGATTGGAAGATACGTTCTAAGAGAGTGTATAGAAATACGTGGCACGACGATAATATCGCCGCGGTTCACTCGCTCGTGGAGACGGCCCCTCAGAAATCTTCACTTGCTTCTGTACTCATGTTGGAAATTAGCAGCGGCACTTTGATGTCCGCTGCCCGAAGTCTACCGTCCGGCGCAGTTATAGCCGTTCCCTTCTTACTATCCAACCTATTTTGTTTATTACGCTTTTTCTGCACTACCTTTCATTCAGAGTCCATAGCGTCCGCACCACCTACCTTTTTTTCACAACTCACATCAACACCACGCAAACGCGCACACTGTATCGTCGTTGGCGAGGCCCATGCCTCACTCAAACTCAAAGCATTTATTTCAATTAAACCAATTACAGGCACTTTTGAATTGTCAAGGGGTCGGTCAGTCAGAAAGATGTAGCTAGTTGCCCATTCCAAAGTGTAGGTACCTAGTGAGAAGAACGGGCAAGAAACTCCATGGACACTCTTTTAAATCAAAATAATATGGTTACAAAGTCTTGGTTACATCATTCATGCTAACAATTATACATGTGAGAACGATGCAGAACGTTAAAAGCGTCCATAGTGAAAAGATGAGAAAAAAAAACAATTTAAATTAAAATAAGCCGTGGCAGCAAAGAGATGACCAGTCCCTACTGACGGCGCCCGTTCACGAACATGACGCATGTATTATGCACTCGATACCGATTTATGTGATTTCGTCGTGACTACAGTAGCACGCCGACCGCTCGTAGGGGACTGTGACATCATCGCACAGGTACAGTTCGACACAACTTAGATGTAGCATCGCCAAAATTCGTAAAACCTATCACATCCGAACTAAGTGCGCCTTCAAAATCACCAATCTTTATTACTACTTTAGGAAAAATTGATCAATTTTTCCTCAAGTAGTAATAAAGATTTACGAATACGAATTACGAACGTTTTACGAACGTTTTACGAATTTTGCCGATGCTACATCTAAGTTGTGTCGAACTGTAGCTGATAACGAAACTAGTTCCTTGCCGCTCATAGTCGCAATTTTTATTATGCATAAAAAGCTTGATTTACACGAGATCACTAGATTATACTTACTGCCATCAAATTTTCGCCGCGGTGATATCGCCCGTGTGGAGACACGTTCTAAGAGAGTGTATAGAAATACGTGGCAGGACGATAATATCGCCGCGGTTCACTCGCTCGTGGAGACGGCCCCTCAGAACGTTTCTCCATACGGCGATATCGCGGTGAAAATTTGATGGCACGGCGAGACTATCGCCGCGATTCTCTCGCTCGTGGAGACGGGCTCATAATGTTAAAATTCTGGCTAGTTTGTCCCTCGTTCATTTAAGGGGTGTGTAATGTTTGGTATGATTGTTATAGTCAAACCTCGAAGCTCCAGCGCTCCTAAGTTTGCCTAGTCAATCCTCAGGTCTGAGTTGAAGTCATAGACAAAGCCCAAACGAATTAAGTTTTTCGGCCTCTGACTAAAGAATTTTCGTCAAACCTAGGAGAAACTAATTTGGTCAGGCAAACGTCGAAACTCAATTTAATGAAATCAGGGTTTGACCAGTCAAACTTCAATTAGGTATTAGAATGTCTTAGTTTGTTAGATTAGGTGTAATAAAACGATTTTTTTTTGTATTAATGTTTACTGTTTTAATGTTGTCATAATTAAAATAAAAAAATAGTCTTTATTCATACATGGTGATTCATTATGACATTTAGAATTGCACAATACATTAGATCTCTTACATTTACATAATTTTGAAGAGCATTTGTGGTTGCAATGACATTTTAAAAAGCCTTGGCCCCTAAATTTAGAATCTATTGCACTTATTTATCTTAGAGACAGCTTAACGTCGTCGGGCACATCTTTGAAATTAAAAAAAATCTTTGCACACTTTTATTTGATTCCTCAAAAAAAGTGTGTTTATCGTTCCGTATTTCGTCCCTACCTTGTCCACTCATCACTCACATCACTCACTACCATTAACTGTTTTATCTTGTGTGATACCTAAAACATTTCAAGCATCTCCTTTAGCTCTGTCGTAGCTAGGAATAGCTATGGTTACAGTTTTTCCAATCTCGATTGACAGAAATTTTTGTTCGGATAATTGTTTCATAACATTAGCCTGAGCTTCAATACCTTCAATTGCCTTTTCTTTATTTATTTTTTATTTTCTGTCTGTGCACAAGGCACGCATGTTACTTGACTTCCGAAGCTTTCATAGTCTACACCAAGTGTGCTATCAGCGCACACAACATATTACAAGTACAGTGGACGTTTGACCGAGACTGCTAATATAATTTTCATATGTTATAATAATCAAATAACCCAAACTCATATGACCTAATGTTTTATATCATATAATTTACCTTTAATTTAAAAAATTTGTATAAAGTTCATTTTATATAATTTTCAATATATATATAATATTCTTTTTATATAAAGTTCATTTGACGTAATGTTCTTTTGACCTAATTTTCATGTTTAATGGTCACAGTTCTAACCTAACTCAAATGGCAACAAAACCAAACCTTTGTGGCACTGTTCCTGACCAAATGCAGGGCTGAAGACCATCAGCCCTTGGGCTGTCTGATCGCCTGGTCGTGCCGTTGTCCAGCATGTCCTCAAACTCCCTTTTGGCAACTTTTAAACGGTCTGGATCTAGTCGCCTAGGCTTACTTGACACCGGTGGGCCAGGTGTAGTATTGATATAGTGCACCGTATTGTGTTTGGGTTCACGCACAGTACCTGCAGGTCGGGTCACCTCCGGAAACTCACGGAGCAGCTGGTGAAATTCTCGCCGGCGACAGTCTTGACAGATGCCACGTCATCTGGTATCCTCTGATGCGATGCGGATATGGAGAGATGTGGTTCCATCTATCAGCCTATGGTTGCGGCAATCTATAATCAGATTATAAAACTTTAAGAAATCAATTCCTATAATCGGCTTCGATATGTCCGCTACGGTAAACTGCCATGAAAATACTCGGCGCAGTCCTAAATCCAAATGTAATTGTATCGGGCCATACGTATTGATGACTGCAGTTCCATTCGCAGCTGTAAGACCGCAGGGCATTCTAACCGGTGAGCGTGGAAAAACACATAGGTAAATCAGACCCAGTGTCTATCAAAAACATCATCTTCGAATGTCGGTCCGCTACAAAAATACGGCCTGGATGGGTCCCGCAGTGCTAGGCCGCTACTTCCAACTGCCCATGAAGTTTTCCGACGGCCACTGACAGGGTTGCCGGCATTTCTTTGCCTGCGAACCATAAACATAATGATACCAGCAATGAGGGTATGCCTACTATTTATACTCCTAGATCGCTGGCGGGAGCGTTCACAACGCTGTATATGCATTGCACTCACCTGTTGACCGAGCAAGGCTACTTGCTTGGTTAACTCGCCGATTCGCGTTTCCATACCTTCCATGAGGGTAGATGTCACTGGGACCGCCGCACTCGCCACTTGTTGTACGCTCTTCAGGTACCGCCGGTCCAGCCAAATGTTGCAGGTGCCTAAAAAATAATTGTGTCAGCGGTTATATAAGCGAGCGCGAACTGACCCTCCATCTGCGCAAACCACAATCCGGGTTCTTCAGGCCAGAAAGGGGGTGCGCGTACTCCCACACGCAGGGTTTCAGGGCCGCACCCATCGCCTTTCGGGTCCATCATCCTGATCACGTCGGGGTCACCAATTTGTGGTTGCTCGGAGGGTGTGCGGAGGGGTGCGCCAAAGTTCACCTAAATTTTCAACTCCGATAATTGGAAATCCGAAAATGTTCTTCCTAACATTTTTCATCCTAACAATCACAATTCCCAACTACTCTGTCTCTAATGTTCATAATTCCGAATCATTCAACTTCATAATGTCAGTAGCAATAAATATCTATTATACTTTTATTTGTTTTCTTATATTTTCTCAACATAACCATCTTTTACACTATTATTCAAAGTCATATCTTTTTTGTTTAGATCGTCGACATAGGATGCAAAAACGAGCGAAGGGCACCCCGAGGTTCGGTTTGGTTAGGTTACTTTAAACCCTTTACACAGAAATAGGGGCCCCGCGAAGCGGGGCTCCGTCGACATAGGATGCAAGGGCGAGCGAAGGGCACCCCGAGGTTCGGTTTGGTTAGGTTACTTTAAACCCTTTATACAGAAATAGGGCTCCGTCGACATAGGATGACTATATATATATACTAAATAGGTTTTATGTTTATTGAGTGGTATATCAAACGATTTCGGAAACATGAGTGTTATGAACATCGCCGGTAGCACTACAAATAGTATGAATGAAAACTTTAGGAAGAAAAATTTTAGGAAGAGTGATCATTCGGATTACAAATCGTTAGGAAGAACAATTTCGGGTAAAGAACTTTAGTTGAGCCAATATGGACCCTGTGCGGAGAAATGACAGGCGTTTTCAAGAGTTGCAGGCAGAAGTTTTAATATGATAGTTACAGTTACAGAAATGATAGAAACAAGCACTGAGAAGATACAGAATTAAGAATTAGAATGGAAAAAAATTAAATTAAAAATTTAAAAAACCCCCGACTCAAACAAAAACCTCTAAAAAGTAAAATAATAATATATATTAGCCCTTTAAGTTTAATATAAGTTGCAGGAAATATTTTCGTCCTCATGTCGGCGGGGGACGGCTAATGAAAATTGGAAGTTAACAGCAGTTATGTTTCTACAATAGCTACATCCATTATTGCTGGGTTTAAGCCTCATCTGTTTGGCGTTTTCATTAGCCGTCCCCCGACATGAGGACGCTTGGATCAAAATATTTCCTGCAACTTATATTAAACTTAAAGGGCCAATATAATATATATTATTATTTTACTTTTTAGAGGTTTTTGTTTGAGTCGGGGGTTTTTTAAATTTTTAATTTAATTTTTATTTCTTGCTTTTTAAACTTTATAATATTATATTACTAGTAAACATACTATACGATCCACATGTGATTAGCCGAAATCTGCGCAGCTGTACGTATTTTTTTACCACAGTGAAGCGAAGCTAGTTAGGTACTCGTGGTCGTTGGCGTTCATTCCATACTAACGTATTCCTCTGTGAATTCGCCATTTCTGGTGGCGGCCATCTTAGATTTGAAATTTGTAATAGTGTATAGTATTCTACTAGTCAAGCCCTTTCATTTGATACCCATATTGAGGGAATTATGAAAAAAAATATATAATTCGCCATTTTGTGGTGGCGGCCATCTTGGTTTTGAAATTTATCATAGTGTTTGGTATTCTACTTGTCAAGCCCTTTCATTTGATATCCATATAGAGGAAGTTGTGAAAAAATATGTAATCCGCCATGTTCTGGCGGCGGCCATCTTGGACCGATTTTCTTCAAACATAGCTAAGAACACTCGCGACTAATTCACCTTTCAAACAAAAAAAAACAAAATCAAAATCGGTTCATCCGTTCGGGAGCTACGATGCCACAGACAGACACACACACACACACACAGACACGTCAAACTTATAACACCCCGTCGTTTTTGCGTCGGGGGTTAAAAACTGAGATTTGAAAAGACTAGATCGCGGAACGTAATTACCGAGTTAGGAATTTTGCGCGCGCATTCGCCGTCGGAGTAAGCTAGCGACTGGCGCGGATGACATACCCTATAATAAAATGTACTCTGTGCGGATGACCCAGCGCTCGCGGCACAGTAGACAGATACGAACAGTACGGAAACTACGTACAAACGGTCGCAACGGCACACTCACACAGACGCGCGCATCTACGGTACTCCTAAGCGATGGTCGGGGTACTCTCAGTCACGGGTGCCGATGCCGTGTTGGAACGAATAATCGTGTATTTAATTTATTCCTTGCGCCACGGATCGTCCATCTTTTTAATAAAAACTGTTTGAACTCGACTTCTTCAAAACCGGAGCTTTTTTAAACTCCCTGCTGATCTTGAAAGATAATAATGATTTATTGTTATAATCGATATCGAATAATGGCTCGTGCGATCATGCACCGACGTGAATTATTTATTTGTAAATCTATACAATGACTATGAATGAATGATGGCGGCTGCTAACATTTTTTTCGTCATGGGTGTCGTAGGTAGTTAAAGAGGTTGCCAAAATCGTTAGTGAGGTCAAAATCTAAATCCATGATGGCGGCTGTGAAATTTTTCTATTTATTTGTCATGTGTGTCGTTTTCATAGTTTTCGAGGGTGCTAAAGCCTATAGTGAGGTCAAAATCTAAATTCAAGATGGCGGCTGTGAAATTTTTCCATTTATTTGTCATGGGTGTCGTTTTCATAGTTTTCGAGGGTGCTAAAGCCGATAGTGAAGTCAAAATGCGCGTCGCTCGACCGATGCCTAGTTTAACCCTGCACCTTACCGTTTCAATTCGAGAATGGGTGTAATAGTTATTAAAGAAAACAATATTTAAAAAAATATATCTCTATTATTCGTAATTATAAATTATTTACTGAAAAATACTTTCGCCCGCTACATGTAAATTTTACAGGGTTCTCTTTTGTTCTCTTTTAAAACAAGAACGAAAAATTTCATCCAATACGCTCGACGCATTTTCAAAAAGTTGGACGGTCCGTGGTCTCTGTTTTATTAGTATAACTTTTATTGCGTTTTATTTGGTCTATAAAAAAAATATTAAAAAAGTCCGCAATGGTCTGCGGATCATCACCACAATGTTTACCATCTAGGTATATTAATTTGATTGATTTCGCTTTTTGGCACATTACACATTGTTTTACTAATAACGTTCCAAGTAGCCCTACATTTGTTTTGAGCTGTATGGATAAAGTATTCTGAGACTTTTTTGTCAGTTTTATAACACGTTGTAATCTACTCGCAAAATTTTTAAAATTGGTTTTTTATGATATTTCGATTCTTACGATACTTCCATAATAATTGCTGTTTACGCATGCAGCATTTTTTTATTCCTGTTGTCTTCCACTTTGTTTTTGTTTAATACATTTATGAAGTCGCCATATAATATTATTTTCTTTTTACTGTAGCACTACTTCCGAAGTAGTCGGTTTAAAGTATCGAAAAATGTGATTTAACATAATTACGAAGAATAAAGATATTTTTTAAAAATATTGTTTTCTTTAATTACTATTACACCCATTCTCGAGTAGAAACGGTAAGGTGCAGGGTTAAACTAGGCATCGGTCGAGCGACGCGCATTTTGACTTCACTATCGGCTTTAGCACCCTCGAAAACTATGAAAAAGATATTCACGACGAAAATTTTGAATTTTTTCGCAGCCGCCATCTTGGATTTACGTTTTGACCAGAAGGAGGGCAAGATAATCAGTCAACTTCTAACCGCACACCACGTTAAAAACTTCGTTACAATAAAACACATCAATTTTACAGACATTAAGAGTGACAACCCTAACGCTCCAATGAGTCGTAGGTATTTATTTCAACAAATAGGCCTAGTTTCCATACTGTTCATATTTATACTGTGCTCGCGGTGACCGGAAACCGGTGCGCGGGCGCAAGGCGGCGGGATACATACAGGGTGACTGGAAATTAGTGGCGGAGCCGTTAAGGGGAGGTAGTCTAGGGTTTTTCCGACAGATATCACTATGAGACCTACCGTCCTTACTTAACCCTTTCCAAGATATTCCTACTTTTTGTTTAGCAGTTTTTGCATAAAATAATGACAGTAGCGGAAATTTTACAATTAATATTACTTATTTAGAATATCTTTGTTGCAAAACAAAAAAAAGTAGGCCAAAATCACTTTTTTTTAGGATTTATTACTATCTCTTTAAGTAGGAATATCTTGGAAAGGGTTAAGTAAGGACGGTAGGTCTCATAGTGATATCTGTCGGAAAAACCCTAGACTACCTCCCCTTAACGGCTCCGCCACTAATTTCCAGTCACCCTGTATAACGCGCGGCCGATGAAGGTGCGAGCTACGTGCGCTCGATGCAGGTGCGTCGTTTGATCAGGAACAGTGCCACACCTTAAAATAATCTATGCATGGTCGAGGATGGGCTTAGTCGACGGAGCCCCACTTCGCGGGGCTCCTACTTCTGGGTGGTTTATAAAAAAATAACCACGAAGGGTTAAGGTTTCTAACCTAAGGTTCTAACCAGGTTCTAACCTAACCTGTCCGAATCGGGGTGCCCTAAAGTCCAGATTTCATCCAGTTTCTCCTGGTAACAATAGTTGAGGGTGGCAGGTGTATAGGGTATAAAGCGAAGAAAAAAAAAACCTGAATTATATTAAAAGTTACTAAGAGATTATGAATATAATAGTAAATGAATAATATACTAAATGAATATTATGTCAAATGAGCATTATAGGAAAAGTTCATTACATCATAAGAAATTAGGTAAAATGAAATTATATCAACAATAATTCATTAGCTCAAGTAATCATTATATTAAACAAAAGTATATTAACTAAAACTAGGGCAAGTGAACGTTAGATTTTTTGTTATTATATCAACCGTTACACACCCCCTTATTTAGGAGCTCATCAACTGTCACTAATGAAGTAATGAGACACAATATAACTTTTTGTATTCTTACTATACTTAATAAGTCTGCCTAAAAGGCGAGGGTTTATATGAATAAATAAATAAAATTTGTATAATTCATACTATTTAAATATCCACAAGTTGTTAGTATTACTTTATCTTAAAACTGTGTTAGTAAAGAGGAGAAACAAACAAAATATAATAAAATTAATATATAAATTTAAGTAACCAAAAATCGAAATAAATTATTGAAAACATATTAAAATTAAATTGATAAAAATTATTCAAAATTAATTATTTCTGCTTCTTGATTAAAATTCCTTGATTTTCAATTGTTTTCCTTCATTGTAAACTTTGCTTGGTCTTTGACATCCATACAAAGTTCTCCAATGGTGCTATCAAAATATCATCCAATTATCTATTTTTTTAATATATTATTTCTATTTTTTTTTTATATATAAGGTAAACGCGGGTGAAGTCGACAGTGACCCAGAAGTCGTCAAATTGTCTAAAAACATCAATATCTTTTTCTACAAACATTTATCTGGCCCATTTTTTTGGCAACATATTTTTGGTAACATATTGCACAATTAAAATAAAACACTGAGTTTTAACTGTAATGGTGGCTGAGATATCTTGCTTAAAAATTGTGTCTCACAATTTTTTCATTTTTTTTGCAAGTTTAGCTGCTTAATGTCAAACTCAGCAGGTAGTTTTGTGTTTTGATTTATGAACCTTCAGTTATATATGCTAAGTCTGATTGTTTGATGAATTAGATAAGTTAATTTACTACTGATATAACTTGAAGTTTAGAACACTTTTATCATAAAAGTATTTATTTTTTAACGTGACACCTATGGGTACCTAAAAATTCCTACTTGACCCAAATCTCGTCATTTTAAGTACTTTTTTGACGATTACTGGGACACGCTTAAAACTTGCCTCTAAACTCGTCATATTTAAATATTTTCAACTTTATCGCTAAAGCATAAGGTTCAAAGTTGATTGGGAAAATTTGACAGATTCGGGTAGCTTGATGTGCTGGCGTCTGTACAAACATACTTATACATATTGGGCTACATTTGACGATAAAACTGGGTTTCTCTTAAGCTGTTTTCGCTTCGCTCACTCATTACTTGCGTAAGCGTGCTCTGCTTAGTCGTTGCGTCATTGGGCTCGCTTCGCTCGCTCTTGTCATGTGTAAGTGCGTTCAGCTCACTCGTGTCGAAAATGGGCTCGTTTCGCTTGCTGGTTTAAGAAGTTGTTAAGACTAGCAAGAGAAGTAAGCCCATCTTTTGATTAAGCGCATTCATCGTGCGATTAAGCGTGCTTTGCTTATTTGTGTCTAGGAAGGGCTCGCTTCGCACGCTGTATCGTAAGCGCGCTCCACTCGCTCGGCCCGTAAAAAGTATTCTCAGTTCTAACCGAAACTGCCTTACGGGGAAAGGTATAATAATGAGCTGCCTTGGCTAATTCATGTTAGTTTTTCAACAGTACCTGACTCAGATCGAGCGTGGATATTACAGTTCCAATCAAATCCTCACATATATAGAGGTGCCTTCTTACTAAGTCTTCTGCCGTTGAATCTTCCTAATGTTCTCGTTATCTTCAAACATACTTGCACGATGACAGGTCCATTAATAACATGGCGATTAGCGATGATTTTAGGTATTACCCTAGCTTTTGAATTCGCTCATAAGTAGATTTTGTAGGCTAATTGTGTTTCTTATGATTTAAAACTTTCTTTGGTTGGCTTTTGATTGGGCTGATACTAGTCGGAGGTGCGGCGAATGTACAATAGTATCTCCCAGGCCCCGGACTCATGGTACTGAAAGGAACAGTGGGGACTTAGTCGGTAGGAGTCCGACATAACCCTCAGTTCTTCCCAGACAGAGGGTATCCATGAGGATTTCCCCACGAAAAAAAAGTCTCATTGCATTTCATGTAAGGCAACCTTTCACCGTATGTGATATTTTTCAGTTGGAAGCAGATTTACGATCGATATGAGACGACATCTTTAACTTTTATGCTACTTGCTGCAGATTTTCTTTCATTTTCTGATACTGCCGTAGCTATTGTATTTGCTCGGTACTAAGCTTATGAGGCTCATTGAATTCCTTATGATGCAAGCTTACTTTTATTGAGATTTTTTTTCATTTTTGGCCAGACTTACGGCCGATATGAGACGACATTTGAAATTATTTTGCTATTGTCAACTTCAAATGCATTGTTAACTCGGCCAATATTTCTGTTGATTCTTTTTAGGCCCTAGTATTGCTGTGTCAATTCTTGACAATGGCAGCTAGTAGCTAAACATTGTTTACGAATTGAAATTTTGACGCATAGTAAAAAGGAGGGTCGGGCGCACTGCACTTGCGATGTGACGTCAAACACAAATTAGATCCTGCTTTAAAATTGGTACAATTATTACCTATATATTTTATGCTCAATCATTTCCCAAACATTCCCGTAGTTATAAGCGGCTGAAATAATACATGTTATTGTCGGTCAGATATATTGAATTTACCACAGAGTGCAACGACGTTTTCACGTCAACAGGAGACCAGTCACGTTTCATACAGAGTTGGGCCCAAAATACAAAGTGACAGCGAAATAAAATGTATTATTATTTAGAATTTCTACGAAAAAATCTACTTTTATAAATTTTAATAAAATATATTAACTACCGATTGGCGAAAATAAAAGAAAGGTAACCTTAAACAAGCATTATCTACTATAACAACAAA
Organism: Amphipoea oculea; assembly: GCA_945859645.1. NCBI lineage: Eukaryota > Metazoa > Arthropoda > Insecta > Lepidoptera > Noctuidae > Amphipoea > Amphipoea oculea. Next base: position 4,800,734 of record OX243886.1, on the reverse strand, counting down.
CCTCTGCGAGTGTTACTATAACTATTTTTTGCATATATAGTTCTAAAATCAGGTTTTTTTAATGTATAAAACTTTATTTATCAATTTAAAAAAACAGCTGAAGGAATGGTCGTAGAGATTCGGCGCGATAGTAAAAAATTATAAGGAGGTCTTCCCCGACTAGGGCAATACATTTTTTTCATTGGCCGGCCATTTTGGGTTTTGGGCCTAATATGGCCGATTTATTTATTTATATACTTTATTGTACACCACAAAAATACGCAAGATAAAAAAAAAAACATTATACACTTAATATACGATGGGCTGATCTCCTTTATTCTGATAAAAACTGATTCTGGGATTCAGATATCTTAATTTTTTAAGCTAAAATATATTAGAATTTACCTACTTAGTCTGCTAACAGCTCACAACCTTTAGTCATTTCTTGCGATTTGGTTTTCTACCTACCTTTTGTTTCTTACGACTTGCCACTGATATGAAAGACAATCACAATATGCTTTAATGTGTAGTCATCTTGAACTCTATGTTCAAGGCCTGAAAGTTCATATTAGCATCAAAAATTGACGACTACTGGGTCCTTTTGATGAGTAATAGTACAAATCTGGCGAGTACCGGTACAATTCGCCCTTTTTTCACATTTGCTTAAATAAGTATTTATTATCACTAACCATTACAAAAATTAACATCTTATTTAGAATAACGGATAATTTTTCTATTTCGTCATGCAAAAAGTTTCATTCTAAATGAAACACTTCTCACGCAGCAGTTCTTCAAAGTCAGTGAATATCAAAACCCGACGAGTATTGGTACATTTACCTTATTATATTTCAGGTGGCTAATACCAGTGCTTTTGAAACCAACGAAGTCAGGAGGAGGCGTTTCTCACCCAAATTCAAGTAATTTTTTTTACTTATTATTTTTGCCACTTTTAAAAAATTATCTTAATTAGCTGCTGACTGAATCCTATGTAACTGTTAGAAGCTCAGCTAATGTATTATGATGTTCAGCCTATAGCGTTCCCACTGTTGGGACACAGGCCTCCTCTCTGTGAGAGGGAGTAAGCCATAACCCACACGCGGGCCCAGTGCGGGTTGGCGGATCTGTCGCATGTCTTCCAATTATTTGGTTCTATGACATGTCGGTTATTGTTTTCACGATGTTTTCCTTCATCGATTTGAGAGCATCGGTGGTGAAATTAAATATACAAAGTAAAGTGCCTGTCTGGGTTCGATCTACCTCACGACCCACAACTCGTTAGTCGGAGCCACTGGGCCAACATTTTTTTTTTTGCTGAAATTGCTTGCTTTTGACCTCGATCACGCCTGATGGAAAGCGCTGGATGAGGTCTATGATGGAACGAGCGTGCCCAGAAGATGCCTGTTCACTCTTGCTTTGCAGGCAGACGGGTTAAATGTGGAAGGGAACACAGACGCTGGCAGAGAGTCAAAAGAAGGTGCGCATAATAATAGTCCTCCACATTTTAGAATTTAGAAGCGCTAAGCACGACTGGTCGGGATATCAACCAAGTGTGGATGGTAATGGTATGCTGCAGACGTCTGATAGTCCAGTACTAAAAGGGGCGATGGTGGAATCAGAGGGGCAATTCTCGTAATTTTAAGAACGTTCACAGTCTGATCTCAGTCTCCAATTTGTCAAAAATTCCTCTAATTTTCCTAAATTTTTGATAAATTTTTGTCATTTGTTTGTCGCCGAGATGAGACTGCGCGCGACTAGATTTTGAACGTTCACAGTCTGATATCAGTCTCCAATTTGTCAAAAATTCCTCTAATTTTCCTAAATTTTTGATACATTTTTGTCATTTGTTTGTCGCCGAGATGAGACTGCGCGCGACTAGATTTTAAACGTTTTAAATTACGAGAATAGATAGGCCTTCAGGTCGTGAAGCTCATGCCCACACTCTCCGAAGTACAGTCTGTAAAAGAATGATGATTACGCCGATGGGCCAGGCTGTGAAGCTTAGCCCCTAACGTCATATAGCTATACAACATATAGACCCATCTAAATGAATCCATAAAAAAAGACGGGTTGCACTCCGGGAGTGCCGGCAGAAGTGAAAACTTGAATATTCAACGATTAATCGAATTGTGATTGATCGTGTCTTATGCAATCAGGGTGTTGCAGTTCTAATTAAATATAATTTTGCTTTCAGGTCCGGTCACAAGAAACACTAAGATTTAAAATAAACGGAAAGCAACACAGGACCAGGGAACGTGAAAAGTGGACTTCGTAAACAACTCTTTATTTGAAAAGGCCATTTAAAAACCCTTTCCGCCATTCAGGTTATTGACAGCTAGTCGCCATCTTTTTTCTTATTTGAAATTAGAATGATAAAACCAATAGAACTTTTTAAAAGTTCTTACAGTTTTTGGCAAAAGTGATCAAAATATGAGCGTAGGAGTGATAAATCATGACATTTAAGGTACAGTTATATCACTTGTGATGATAAGAATATCATAAAACATGTAATAAATGGTGGAAAATGATCTAATGTGATAATTTAATAAATAAATGAATTTGATGATAAACATAATGGTCTAATTTAATGATCCTTTAATCAACCTATTACTGTCCCACTGCAGGTGTTACATATGTGTTTTTGTTTGTCTAGCCACAAGGGCGGTTCATCTAGAGCTTGTCTCAGATCTAACAAAACATGCCTTTATTGCAGCACTGAATACGTTCATTGCTCGTCGTGGTAAACCAAAGGACCAATGTTCGCGCGGAGAGCAATAAAAGAGTGGACTGTATAAATAGACAATGGCTTAATGCCGTCTCAATTAAATATATGAAACTTCCCGGACAAACAATAAATGATTTTAAGACACGGCTCGGCCCTACGTCCACTCGCTTCCTCGGACTCCACCGCGACGGACGATACTCCTGTCTTAAAATCATTTATTGTTTGTCCGGGAAGTTTCACATTGTTAATTGAAACGGCATTAAACCATTGCCTATTTATACAGTCCACTCTTTTATTGCTCCCCGCGCGAACAGCAGGGCACTGCAAAAAAGACAATAATAATGATGCATACGTGACACACGTCACGTTGCAGTATAAAACTGATTTAGGTACATCCGTCACCTCACATACCAGAGCTCTGATTCACAAACATACGACAGGCTATCGTATCGAAAACCTGAAATTTCGATAACCTGATTTGACTTCCCCTCAACACCAAATAGCTGTTGGAAGAATAGCGGGCGTCTATTTGATTTAAACTGACAAAATTTTCGGGTTTTGGACTTGTGAAAAGCATTGAGAAGACTCCTACGATAACAATGATTAATGTTCGATACGATACGGAAGCATATCGAGTGTTTGTGTATAAGGGGGCAGGTCCAGTTGAAAACCAGCGTCAAGCACCTGGTTGTCTGGCATTTTTGCTGAACTGGTCCCTTTTAGCGCAGCCGTGAGGCACACTTTCCTGCTTATTTTTTTTATATCGGACTTTTTACTTTTTTTTATTTAATCTTTACTTTTTGTTTTTGTTTGATGTATGTATCTGGTGTATTGTGTGTCTTTTAGTCTGTGCTGAATAAATGTATTTTCTTTCTTTCTGTTTTCTTTTCTTTAATATAAAATTCCTAATCACTACGCGCTTAATAAAGAGTATTCTATCAACCTATATTTTCCTTTAAAGAAACTCCAAGCACAGCTTGCTCCATATATCTGGGAGACCTAGAATTTGTGGCCCAAGGACCTTCACGTTAGGTAGGTACAAGGGATAAACAAACATGACCAGTGGCGGATTTACCAATAGGCTGAGTAGGCTGGAGCCTAGGGCGGCAGATTTTAGGGGCGGCAAATTTGGGGCTATCATTTTTTTAAATGTCTTACTGAGATTAAAAAGATTAATATTTATATACCTACCATGTTTTTTTGGAAAGAATAAACAAAGTGAATGCTCAAATTCAGGCTTCTACCGTAGATTTTGTCATAGTTGCCGATCTTTACAAATCTCTTTGCAAGTTTTTCGTAGCTGATGAACGAGAACATTTTAAGTATTTTAAAGAAAAGGCGAAGCAGTATACAAAAGACATGGGACATTATTGTAGAGGTCGGTAGGGGCGGCAAAATTTGAATAGCCTACTAGCGGCAAATGTGTAAATCCGCCACTGAACATGACCTGTCGCCGTCCTGAACGATTAAACTCAACATCACAACGCTTGGTAAAATTATCTATTGCCTAATAAGATTCTTACGGGATTGTCTGTTCATAAAATATGATATTTTTACATAAGGTAATCGGAGAGTAATAAAATATTGATGGGGTACAGAAGCCGAAGGGGAAAGAAGGTGTCTGTCAGTTTGTCCGTCATCGCATCACGCAAAACTACTCAAAATAAAAAAATAATTTTTTTTTAAAAATACATGGGCACTTCAGTGCAGTGTTACCAGATACACGGTAATTACCGTAGATGCACGGTATTTTTGGCTAAAACACGGTCTACGGTAATGTTTCACTACCGTGTACTTTTCTACGGTATTTTTTATTAAGAATTACCTTGACAGTCAACATGTAAATAATTATTCAGAAGTATTAATTTTATAAAAAGATACGTAGAACGAAACGAAAATCCAGCTCTATATGTCATGGCAACATCAAGTCGCCGCTATTTCGCTTCACTACTACCGGGGAAATCCATAAATATTTTATTCATCACAATACGAGTGTGTTAGTTTACATGTCCATTCAAACAATCAATGTTTATGAAAATTGGTTGCATAATAATGAATGAATGAATCGCTTGCTCACACTCTTTTTTTCTTCGATTTGTTTGATGTTGGATACACAGTTGGATATCCTGTCTTTACCATAACATTCATAACAATATTCGCAGCCGTAACAAATAATTGTGAATACATACTTATTACCTACAGTCGCGAATCATATTTAACCGACTTCAAAAAAGGAGGTTCTGTATTCTGAAATGAAGAGATCCGCTGGAAAACCAATGTAACCGACATAGCTCGAAGAATTGCCAAACTTAAGTGGCAGTGGGCAGGGCACATTGCTCGCAGAACAGATGGCCGATGGGGCCGAAAGGTTCTGGAGTGGCGACCGCGTACCGGAAGACGTAGCGTTGGAAGGCGTGCCACAAGGTGGACCGACGACCTTGTGAAGGCCGCAGAAACTCGTTGGATGCGAGAAGCACATAACCGGTCGAAGTGGAGGTGCTTGGGAGAGGCATTTGTCCAGCAGTGGATGTCTTTTGGCTGAAATGATGATAATAATGATTTATATTTTTGAGCCGTTTGGGGTTGAAACCCTCGTTGAAACGGTTGGCCCGTGACCCAAGGGCTGGCTTTAAGCTTGGCTAGAGGCTATAAGCATTGCCATTCAACGTGGTAATGCCGCCAGTCTCTTGGGTACATGACCAGTCGACAGCGATGCGGATGAATTTTTCGACGATATATTTTAGTTTGTTTATAAATACTTTTTCATTTTTTTATTTTTATTAATTAGTTTGTTAACCTTTTGAACGCCAGAGTATAAACGTATCGCCCGCCGTACCCCTGACGCCAGGCCACTTTAATGTAGTTTTAAATAATAGGAAAAAGAAACACAGAAAACTTAATTTAGTACATTTATTTTGTTTTAAAAAAATGTCGTTTTCTTGTCGTCTATAGACGACGGTGGCGTGTTGGGCACGTTTTCATTTGTCGGCTATACACGACCGTGGCGTTCAAAAGGTTAAGGCCACCTAGCAACAATCCACGGACCACGGAACTGACCCGAATTCTCGCAACTATTGCATCAGCCTGGCGACACCGAGTCTAGTGCTGAGTCGGCGCAACGTGACGTGCATCGGCGGCGGACGACGGCGGCGCGCGCTCCATGACGCTCACTTTTCGTTTCACACATCGAACGATTGTCACCATCACCCTATTTTTAGATCAAAATTGTAAAACATTCATTAAACCTGTTCCAGTAATCGAGTCTTTCTTGCAACCTGCCTGCTCGACCGACATAATTGGCGCAGCCGGTAGGATCTTCGAGAATCAACTTCGCGCACCTGCGAGTTGGCGTGGAGGTCATCAAGGTCGTTCGAGGACCCGAATCTATACGTCGTGACTTGCAGCAGGGGTATCCAGCCATCGATACAGCGAGAGGACGAGATATGCAGTTCATGTGAGTACACTAAAATCTTTTAAGTGAATTGCTCACCCTAGTCCTTAAGTTTCCTGTACCCACAAATTTGCCAAGATTTTCCATCCACGAGAATCACGGAGTGTAGGGTTAGAGAGTAGGCATAGTAGTAGGTATAGTGTTCTAGATTTAAACAGAGAAATTAACTTAGATTCTAGGTTAGACAGTCCAGTCAGAATAGGATGGCAGATTTAGATGGCATTTTTAAGGCCCTTCGTTTGGTGCCCGAGTTTGACGGTAATTCATACAGTCATGTGACGAGCTAGTAGACGAATTTGTGAAAAACCTAAGCCCGCCTAACAGACTTTCGGAAGTTGCTCTTATTAACGGTATATTAAACAAAATAACTGGTCCCGCGGCCCGATTGATCAATTCGAACGGCATCCCGTCTGATTGGACGGGTATACGCAAATCTCTCGTAAATAATTTCTCAGATCAGCGCGATGAGACGGCATTATACAGCATGTAACAAAAACCCTGTCCGATCCTTAAGGGTATTATTCGGCATCGTATTGCGAACACATATACGTAACCATTTAATGGATTTGAGATTATTATTTTTCCCCGGTGAATATAATTAAATTAAAATAAAAAATAAAATCTGACCGAAGGCAACACTGATCGCTCGACAAAATTCACCTACAGTTTTGTGTCAAAGAAGCCGCCTGAGCGAGGCGGTTTGTATGATCCTTTTTCATGAACTCATGACCCCGCTTTGTCGCGTGCCGCCAAACAAACTTGTAACGAAAAAACCTATGCTACGTCATACCTGCCTACGCGTAGGTATCAGGTGATATTGTTTTGTGGGTATAGTGATTCGGATTTCAGACACACTCCCTGTATTTTGTGTTTCAGACTTTATTCTGTTTATCAAGAAATAATTAATTGAATTAAATGTAGCCCTGAAAAGGGCTTTTTTAAATGTGATGTGCTTTTGGCAATGTACTAACCATAGAAATGTCTTTCATATATTTATTTATTTATTTATTTATATCGATGCCTTAGTTCACAATTGTACTAACTGCAATATTTTCAATTTTTACTTTTTTCGTGCCAAATATATTAAATGTTGTGCTCTTTCGTTTGCGCGTATCGAAATACCAATAATCCGTCTCTTTCTTCCAAAAAACCTAGTTCACAGTTAAGAATCAAGAAAGTTCGATGTACAAGTGTGTAAGTGTGATATACTAATAAATGTAGCACACCACTCAATGGTAGCGCCTCGAGAGTCCCGCTCTATCCCCTGTGGCGACTAGACGTTCCCTTCGAGTTGTTGTGCCTACTTACTGATAATTCGGTGGTTTTATTCTAAACCCTAAGCCCCTAATAAGAGATAATAGTGAACACCACATTGGCGACGAGTAAAAGCGCAGTAAGTAAAATTGTCGCTCAAATTATGTACCTACGGAAATTGGTCAGCAACAAAGTATAATTTTATTGCACAGTGTAAAAAAAAAAAAAAAGAGAAAATTAGTGATCATGATCTAAGCGAAAATCACTAAACGTGTTGTTATACTTAATTTGGATTTACATTCATGTATCTTTACTTACCTACCTATCTATGCACAATCTGCGTTGGCGATTAGCTGAGACGAGAATGTGCTGCATAGATCGATGAAATGAGTAATTAAATACATCAACTCGTAAATAAAATCTTGTGTTGAAATATGGTTACGATATCTTAATTGAGATATGCCTAAATACCCACATCAAACATGTATGGTTGACCAAATCCGTATGTAAATAATATATACCTACCTATCGAAAAAATATTATTCGATCAAATATTGAAATGTTCCAACGATAATATCGTTAATTGTAAGAACCAGTTTTAACAATAGTTCCACTTCGGTAAAATCGAAGTAAAGTAAGAAATAAAATTATTTATCTTGCTATTAAAACTAACTAGTGTCATAAAATCTGTCAAGGTTAATGATTGAACTAATAATGATTGAACTAATTTTAGTCAAATCAAATGCATTTTGCACTGGCTATTGTAATCAACAAAAGAATTCATAGAATTCATTACAGTGTTGTAATATCAAGTGACCGTTTTGCGCTTTCAGCACTTAAGCACACGTCATCAAAGGACCTTTGTAGGTATAAAGTTCATTTTAACACATTCACTGCGGCTGCGCTAGATTAAAACTTACTTCCAGTGCTGTACAAGTCACATACTTCCCGTATCAAGAATGCCTGATATGTAGAGACCGGATAATATGCATTTGCATATTTGCATATGCATTTGCATATTTAAGCCATTTTCAGCGCTAATAGCATATTTTTCCTAAGATCTAGTGATGATGCATATTATCGCTATAATTTACAGTATTTTTCGAGCGCAGCGCACTCAGCAGCCGCACGTCTTTTGTTTTGGTACGATAATAAAATGAAAGAGACAAATGATCGTCGCGCTCGCCTACCGCACTACTCCTTCCTCCCACCTATTATGCATGTTATTGCTTTCATTGTTGACGCGCGTGCTCATTGATCTGCAGTTAAAGTTTTTGTGTCAAATTGTACAATGCCTCCCGCATGCCTCCCGAAAAAAAAAGTGTGTCTTCGTGGATAAGTGACTTTCCTGAAACATTTACTTACGACGGAACTGTTTTGTATTGTCGAGTTTGCGAGAAAAATATTTCGTGCACTAAAAAGTTTCAAATAACAATAAACTTAAATCTAAAGGAATAATATTTACAAAACAAAAAAAAAATTAGTCATTTAATGTTGCATATTCTGTCAGTTTTCGTGCATATTTCAAGCATTTTTCATGCATATTTGCATGCATATTTCAAGCTTTTTATGTTGCATATAATCCGGTCTTTACTGATATGCGTTACGACGTCTATTTTCCCGTACGTAGTCCTGACTTCAAACCTCCACAGAGACATGGAAAGTCCACAGCTGATTTTTTTTGTTGTACCAATCAATAGGTTACATCCTTGTGTATACACAGCTGCAGTCGCACGGGGTTCTAAGTAATATCTTAAAAGTTACAGGTATTTTTGGAAATGGTTGATTTTACGGGAAAATACTTGTCGTGGCGCATACAACAGTCATATTGCTAGGGATGGGGTGTAATCTTAATAAGTAAAATATTTTTTTGTTTCAGATTTATTATTTATTGTTTTGAAGTTGGCGTTTGGAAAATTTTAATATTTCCATCGGTATTTCTAGATGTAGAACACGTTGGTGTATTAAACTGTGAAAACTCATTTCTTGAAAACTTACTTCGGGGTGTTGACAACAGTTCAGACACCATTTCAGAATTTAGTGATGTTTCGAGCGCTGGTACTAGATTACTCACAGAAATGTTGTCCAGGGATAATGAATCAGGATCAGTCTTTTTATTCTAATTAATTATTACTTCTTCTAATATACGAAATTCACTTCCTGTTGATGGACTTAAAAAAAAATGAACTGGGCGTTTTTGTACTAGATGGTTTGGGATTCGTTAAACTGGAACCAGTACTCTGCACAATAATGTTTCTAGCCTCTTTACCTTCTGTCTTTACACCTTTCCCCATAATAAGTTTTTTACGTGAACGTTTCATTGTTTATGTACAATTTACCTTTAAGTGTGACGAATAAAATATTGCGTTCTGTAAAAACGTATTAACTGGGCACAGCACTACGACTAACTGAAGCTCCGCGCGCGCGCACGTTCAGTGCGGTACGAGGTCTTGGATACGGCCAAATAATTCCCGTATCGCACTGTTGTAAAATAATTACCTTTCTGTGCGTTACGAAAAAATAATTCCCGTACATTTTTATTCGTAAATTTTAATACACTTCAAGCAAGGACACCGGCAATGTAGGCGTCTCTTTTTTACTTGTACGAATACTTGAAAAAATCACCCCCGCACGGAGTGCAAAACAAGGACAACTAGCTGCCGCACAGAGCAGAACTCAATTACAACCAAATACTTCCCGTAACGCAGTGAATGTGTTAAACTAAATCACTGCCGTTCATAATTGACTAGCTAGAGTTTGTTTATTTAAATGTTATGTAAACAATACCCACAGAGCTCTTGTTTACTAGCCAGGTACTTACGGTCAATTTAAAGTTATCAGCCCAAATTCCCATACTTTTGCAGCATCAGTTTATTGCTTTTTTTTGTACAATTTCTCAATTGTTTTAAGGGTTCATTTTGGGTTCGGGTCGTTCTTAGAAATCGTAAAAAATACTGCATCTTAAGTGACGTAAATATTGGGTTCGACTGATGGCCGGCATAGGTGCCACTTGTAGACAAGTTTATTGGAAAGGCACATTTAGAAACAAAAATCGGATGAACAGTTTGAAAATTCTTGATTACAGATAAAGTGTAGCTTAACTAAACATAAGAAATAATATTTTCAACATCAACAATAAAAAATAAATTGTAGCAGAAGCAAACTCCCAAAATCTGCAGAACGGCATTTGAACAAGTTCCACGACAGTCAGAATACAAATGCAACAAATTCCAGCCTTAATGAAATTGACACTATAACAATTAGACAACAAAAAGAAATTTGATCTCTATTGCCAAAGTGGCAGTAAAAATCATAAAAGTGATAAATTTTCCTGCCCTGTAATTAATGCAAAATGCATAAAAGGTTAAAAGTAAAAGGTGTAACTTCAGTTAAAATCACAATAGTGATCATAGTTCCTGCCCTACAATAATGCTAATTGCATAAAATATGGTTTCAACGGTCATTTCCTGAAACACTGCAAAAGAAGGGTCAATAAAAGAAAAACCTGTAATGTCTCATTAAATTAATTAACAACAAAGCTAAAAAATAGTTTAAGAGACAATATTTTCCACATCAACAACGATACAATAAAAGACGGTCAAGTCTCTGTCAAGTAAATAAGGTTAAAATCAAAGTGCTCATAGATTCCAGTCGTAGATTTAATATGACAAAACTTGGGAGCTCATGAAACAATTTAATTTGTCAAGCTCCGCTATTGAGACACAAATGATTTTCTATTGTTTCGTCGCCGATCGGCGACGCGCGCCGCTTGACCGGTTAAAGTTATAGTCTCAAATCAGCAAACCTCTACACACAAAATATTCATGGCTTCTGGTGATGACTTCTGGTGCAAAACATATTATACTAAAAGTGCTTGTTTACTGTGCGTCAAGCACAAATGGCATATGGTTCTGAATCAATGTCATAAAAAATGGTTTAAGGAATCTTTTGAGTAAAAAACTGCTATTTTCCTTAACGTGAAAAAAAAAAAACTAGGATCGCATTGAGTATAAATTTACCAAGCTTAATGAGGTTCAATAAGATATCACTTTTGATAAAACCATTCCTCCAGTTAGTCAGCCAAATAGCAAGTCCCCATTCCTTTGGAACCAAAGATAAATAAGAAATTAACGAACTCATAGTAATGAACCACGGAGTAAATACTTCGTGTAATGGACATAATTGAACCTGTAAATAAACCATCTTCTTGGATTTCTCCGATGGTACCGGTTCTAAAGCCTGATGATGATGATGATATTCGTACTTGTTTGAATAATTATGCGTGCCGCCAACAAAGCATTATTAGAGAAAATCATCCAATGCCCACCATGAAACAACTCATTTTCAGAGAATAATGAATTGAAACCCCATCGACCAACAGACCTGTGATAATAATTATCAATCAAAAGATCTCAGTGAGCTGATCATTTTTCGTTATGGTTATTGTCACACTCACTCTGCGTTCGCATGACAATAGAAGAACATGTCAAGGAGTTGTAAATAGATGACGTCTTAATTGTGTTCGAACGTGATAAAAAGGTCATGATGCCAGGTGCTTAAAAATGTATTATTAACAGAGCTTAAAGGCAACATGCTTTACCAAACAAAAATAAATGTTTGTCAAAAAAAAAAAAAAAAAAAAACTTTATTTCCTGGGCTACTAGCTTTCGTCATCAGGCATTAAACCACTTGACAAATATATCAAAGCAATTGAGACATACGTAGACCACCGGAAAATCGAATAAATTCAAAGTTTTCTGGGGTCAATTTCGTTGAAAAGTGGATCCCTAATTTTACAGGACCCATTCGACGATTACTTTGATAATAAAGCACAAGGATGCCAATCATGGCATTTTGGCAAAGAGAACAACCAATGGCATTTGAAAAAGGTGTCGCCCAAAGATTTCCAACCAAAAAAAAAAAAATCGGTTGTCTGTAAAGTCGGTTTACTGACGATAGTAGAACGTGACAACGTCATAAGAAAATACTGATGGAATGGGTCGCCTCAGAGCGAGGTAACGCCGCATGAGTCATATGAGTCATGTTTTTTCGTGCGTGCAGCCGGCTCCATCGAATTATAGGACGTAGTCACGTCAAAAAAAAAAAAAAAAACCTACTGTTGTTGTACGTCGAGGAAGGAGGCATCATTGCTTTCAAAAACAAGACCTACAAAATAGTTTTGTCAGACCGAAAAAGAGACATTAGCTTTAGTATGGTCAATAAAACACTTTCATATACATAGGTATATGTACATATATACAAAAAAAAAAAAAAAAACCTTTTCATAGAGTATTGATCCTCAGCCTCTAAACGTTATACTTGGCACGAAATCATGGTTTCACACGCAAATCAAGTGATGAATCAAAAAAAAAAAACCTTAAAAAGTCATTTATAAACCCGGAGGATCAAATAAGTCCTTTTGAAGACGAACATCATGTTATCCAGATTTTTCAATAGATACCTACGCACAACCCGTTGAAGCGTCGAATATTGAATGCTTGGAATGCTTCAATTAACAACAACAAATTATTTGAACGTAAACTTTGTTTACATGAAGGCGGCTTATTATAAGGAAACTAATTGGTGATTCCCACTCATTTAAGAAAACCTATTAGAAGCAGCTCTTGAAGGCCACCCAAGCACTGTCAACATGAAGGACAGGTTACGCACTAAGGTCTGTTGGCCGAAAATAAACAATGACACCGAAATCTTTTCGTGAATGTGAATACCTATTAATGTAGTCGATCCAAAGAGATTGAAGTCATGGAATCTATCTGCACGCAAGACACTATAAAGTGGAAATTAAATATTTTCGCGAATCGAAAATCCTGCAAATATAATAACTGACAATGGCAAACCAGTATCCTCAATTCAAAACAAGAGATATCCTTAAACGGTTGAAAAGAAGTCAATGCGAAAATCAGACTGGAAATATGACTTGTTACACTACTTAATACTTACTGAACTACTTTTTAAAGTAAAAATAAATATATTTTGGAATATAATGGAAAACCCCCATCCGAGCTGTTTTACAGGAGAACATTCAGAAAGGAATAACCTTTTTAACAGATCTCGAAGAAAATAGCTACGAAATTCAGAACTTTGTGACAACACCATACCACAAAAAAAAAAAAAAAATGCTAAGTATAGAGAATATTATAACTTGGCGAAGCAGTAAATGTAAATAATATAAGGAGTAACGAAACTCGAAATGGCCAACTATACAGGAGGCACATCATACCTACTCTTAAAAAAGGGAGAAGGCAAATGGAAAGTTAACGATAACGAAGTTTCAAATATAGAAGTTTAGAGTAACTGCTACATACTGCAACGAAGCCTCAGATAAAGAAGTTTAGTAAAAATGCTAACACTGTATTGTATTTAAAACTACGAAACATTATTATTGTACTATAAACTTAATACTAGGGTGTACCTAAAATATAATTAACTTCTTAATACGAAATATTATTATCATTGTACTTTAAACTTAATACTGTATTGTACTTAAAAATGTAAACGTGAGGACTTTGTAGGCCTTCTAGATCTCTAGACCATTTGTATTTTATCAAGTACCTGGTACTTGTTGATAGGCCTACGCTGTCCTCCTATATATGTATACCTACTGTAATTTGAAAACATTGTAAAAGCCAATTGTTTTAAAAGAGTAACCGTGGAGTTTCTTGCCGGTTCTTCTCCATAGGAAACGACCATTTGGAACCGTGCACCTAGCTTCTGACGTTTAAGTTAACAACTAAACGACGTTTAAGTTAACAACTAAACGACGTTAAAGTTAACAACTAAACGACTTAATTAATATATAAAAAGGAAGAGATGTGATATACTAATAAATGTAGCACACCACTCAATGGTAGCGCCTCGAGAGTCCCGCTCTATCCCCTGTGGCGACTAGACGTTCCCTTCGAGTTGTTGTGCCTACTTACTGATAATTCGGTGGTTTTATTCTAAACCCTAAGCCCCTAATAAGAGATAATAGTGAACACCACAGTAAGTACTTTTACTTTAAGGGGTTTAGCGGTTTTTTTTTACTTTCTGGAGAACCTCCTCCAGTACAGTAAAAGTAAAAAGTAAAAGTACCTACCTACTTTTACTTTAAGGAGCCTATTTTTTAAGAAATTTAAATGTTTGTCATTAAATAGTTAGTAATTGATTATTGTTACCAAAACTGAAGACTGATTAATAAATTCTAATTTGTAATTATTAAGAAACCAAAAAAAAAATTGGTTTAGCCCTCTTAAAATTTTGATTGCGAGTTAGAAAAAATATTTTATGATTGTAGTTTGAAAAACTGTTTGCGTTTTATAGAATAAAATAAACATTATGAATATGAATCACTGGTTTATTCTTAGTTGTTGGACCTAGAACCAGTTTGTTAAAGCTGTTAAATGTTTCTAGTTTTTCACTTAATGCACATCAACATAATCAATCTTAGTGCACAAATGTATTAAACGGGGGGTTTGTACATTACATAGCTATTTTTAAAATGTCATGGTTATACTAATATTACAATATTGAGATATGATGGAGTTAAAGGACTAGTCTTATGAATAGATGCATAATTGTTTTATTATTTTACTTTGAAACACTCTCCTCAAAATTATCAATTTTGTAGTTAGTGCAATTGTGAACTAAGGCATCGATATATACTTTATTGTACACCACAAAAATACATAACATGAAATAAACACATTAAACACTACAAAATATACAATGGGCGGCCTTATCGACTGCACCGACTACACTACTACTACTACTAACCGACTGCAGGTATCAGCTTATTAAAACGTTCACTGGTTGTTCTTGCATACTTCGGCGATCGTGTTCCACATGTCCACCTCCAACACTAACACACATTCGACACCTTTTCACTAAATTTGTACGTACTCTTTGCAGCGCACTTGTGTCCGATTTAAGTGAGTCGAAAGCTGCCACAATCCGAGCTCTGACTTCGATTTCCGAATCGCACTATCAGTGGGCAGAAGGGATTGAACCCGCCGGTAGTGATAAGGGTGCTGACCATCTCCCTTCAGCACTCTCCAAACCCGCATGTGGTTTGTCTCTAATTGTCGCGCAAGAGAGCGTGTGCATTCCGTGGGGTCCGCGGCAAACATATCCAGCACTCGTTCCTCAATTTCCACGTTGCGCTCTCGTGGTCTTCCAGCATCAGTGGCCAGCGACTCGTGCCCATGAACACTGCCTGTGGTATACACGCGGTTATGCAGGCGTTGGAACGCACGCTCCGACGGTACTGTCACACCTGGTCTATTCGCGAAACGCACCTCATACGTTCTACGCGCAGCTGCATAATTGCAGTCGGTCTTGCCTAAACACATCAACATATTCCTGATTGGAATTCGACATTGTTCACGAAACGATAGCGTGTGATACGTACGGACGTCCGGTCGGAAGCTATCTCTACGAAAGACTGGCAACAAGTAGTGCGCCGATAGGCAACGAGTCGGCGAGATCAAAGAGTCGGCGACTAGTTGAAAGAGTGCCTACTACGCGATAGCGTAGGGCGGTGTTCTTTGAAATAAAACCACTCGCTTGTCCAACCGGTTAACTTAGACTTTATTCGTAATAATATAGATTTAGTAAGGAAACAATTAGATACTATTTCACCTGAGTTCCATAATAAAACGCTCTCTTTATACCAACCACATATCGAACATCTTCGTAACAAGATCACAGAGCTGTCCGACCAGTTAGAATTATTCCAGTCTAACCGCGTCAAGAGAGGCCTTATTGATGGGCTAGGTTCAGTTGTTAAGAGCATTTCCGGAAATTTGGATTATACGGACGCTATACGCTATGATAATGCAATTAAAACTCTGCAAGAGAATGAAAATAAGATGGTCACAGAATTAAATAATCGAGTTAGTTTAAATAAGCACTGGATGTCTGAAAACTCTAAAATTTTCAGCAAATTACTTCAGAATCAGAACAAAATCAAGGAAACGGTAGATGAAATCATGATTAGTGACTTACGACAAGAAAAAGACCTAGTTAAGTACGCCCATCTGGCTCAATATATAATAATGCTAGCGGACAACATCGAATCATTATCCGACGAAATGCTTAAACTAGAAAACTTATTAGCTTTTATACGTGCCAAGAGCACACATTTTCTCATGTTTAAATTAAATACATTCAACAGAATGAAAGAACAATTAAATGCCCTCTATGGTAAAGAACATATACTAAACATTAGTTTTAGGGAATACTTTGACATAATTAAGTTAGGCTACTATTACAACAGTCAAAATTTAATATTGGTATTTAAATTCCCGATTGTCCTTCCCTACACCTATAACCTTTATAAATTATCCGCAGTTCCCAATCAAGATGACAAAGTGCTAATTCCATCCTATCCCTTCCTAGCAATTCACGATAAAGATTTTATGTACATAGAGGCAGAATGCCCGAAGTCCAGCCAATACTATCTCTGCGAGGACAGCATCAATCAACACTACAAGAATCAAGGCGACTGCATTCACCACCTCATCTCTACCCAGCAAGTCGACCAATCCTGCCAATTCACCGTAGCCAAATTAAAAACTGAAGCCGTGGAAACCCTCGACGACCGACACTATGTAGCGAGCTTTCCTGCGCCTACAAACATTCGCTTGTCCTGCACCGATACTCAATACACCACAGTACGAGGAAGCTATCTCATCACAATCCCGAAAGGCTGCGATGTGCAAACCCCGGACCTAATCCTGGCAAACAAGAACGACGGGTACAAGGACAGGTACTGAAAATCATGAACATCCCACTCAGCAACGGAACCAACTACAATATTGAAGAGAAGAAATTAACACTCAACTCCGCCAACCTCCACAGCCTCCATACAGCTAACAAAGAAATAACCATGGAACCACCATTGACCCTGAATACAGCTGACCTTCATGGCGTGTACTACACCATCACACCGCTCTACCTAGTACTTTTAGGTACAAGCGTACTGGGAATCGCCTTCGCGTTACGAAGATACATGAGACGGCGCACTCTGGAAACAGAACCGGAACGAACTAACAACGATATAGATCATGGCGATATATATACCGAGGTTAACAACCACACCGCAAGTGCTCAACCAAGATTATCAGCGCTATTCTCGAACCAGTCCTCCAATAGACGCTGATCTTCAGGGGGGAGATGTTAAGGCCACCTAGCAACAATCCACGGACCACGCATTCCACCGGAACTGACCCGAATTCTCGCAACTATTGCATTAGCCTGGCGACACCGAGTCTAGTGCTGAGTCGGCGCAACGTGACGTGCATCGGCGGCGGACGACGGCGGCGCGCGCTCCATGACGCTCACTTTTCGTTTCACACATCGAACGATTGTCAGCATCACCCTATTTTTAGATCAAAATTGTAAAACATTCATTAAACCTGTTCCAGTAATCGAGTCTTTCTTGCAACCTGCCTGCTCGACCGACATAATTAGTTAGGTACTTATTATTTATTATTTGCTAGGTACTAATATACAGGGTGAATTTTTCAAGTGGGCGTGGATGGCCAAATCCGAAACTATGAAGTACTCAAAGGAGTCGCGGGCTCGATTTTGATGAAAATTAAAACTGCATCATTGGATTTTTGAAAAAGTCAATATTTCTAGCCAGGAATCGAACCTGTTCATTTTGAAAAAAAAAAACACGCGCTGTATTATTACACCATTCGATAGTGTCGCTAAAAAGGATCGAATTCTGGGAAGTAATGACATACCTACGGCAAATTAAAGGAAAGAGCTCAATTCTAACAAAATACTTTTTTTATTTTTCTTGTCATCTAGGTAGGTGACATAAGAAAAATAAAAAAAGGCTAGGCAGATGATGATGACCTCATCATTATCTGCTAGCCTTTTTTTATTATTTCGACCAGATATGAACAAAAAAAATGTAGGGAACAGCTGATTTTTTTTTCGCGATTTCAGGTTTGGTCCCATGGTAAAAGTTGTTCATAATGATGAATACAATCTCCCATTTCGATTTGTCGCATGTTTTTAATTTCACCCTGTATGGTGGTATCGTAGCTCTGCAGAACTTTTGTTCGTCATCGTTAGCCCTGCGACTTCGTCTTGGGTTCGGAAGAGGCCGAAACAACCTCCACTAACTATGATCACGATGATTTGGTTAATCATCAAATGTAAATTTCACAACAGGTGTACGATTACTTCTGGGTCGATCCACCTGTGGTAGCGGTAAGAGTGGCGATGGATGTTCAGATCTTTCGACCCTTGACGTCCCCGGGTCCTCACTCGTTATTTTCACCTTATCGCTTAAATCTTTAGATTGTGAAGTACCAACATTCACCGACCATCCTGGTGTTGGCATGGCATCCACAACTGCCTGTGCTGGATTTGGTAAAACATCATCAAAAGTGGTACTATCAGAACACGCAAAATCAGATAATCGGGATCTGCCTTTTATGTAATCTACATGTTTTCTAGTAAGCTGACCGTTACCGTTATCACTATGTATTCACGCGTGCCTGCCCTAGCCTCTATTACACCCTTCACCCATTTATCACCCCTTGCGTAATTCCTAGTCCATACCGTATCTTGCTCAGCTAGCTCTCGAGTTACCCCTCCCGAATTTACTGTCTGACGCTGTTGAGCTGCCTGAACCCGGTCCTGAATGACCTGCGGGGCAATTGCGTAACACATTATCAATCGGAATCGGTTTCATTTTGACAGTTCAACAACATTCATTACGTTATTTACGCTGTTGAGCAGACAAATTATTCGAACTTATGAAGCAATGGATTAGCAATTTGCTTCAAAATGATTCAGATTCCGATCGATAGTATGTTACGCAATTAGGGTGGTCTGTCCGTAATAAATCTAATCGCGTTCGTAATGACCGTCGTTGCAGCAACATGGCCGGTGTTTCTCCTGTAGTACTTTGGGCTGTGTTTCTCTAAGTAGGAATGTTTGTATTGCTGCATCAATGTCTTTGTTGTCTCTGTAAGCTTTCTTAATTGCTGTTTTGCATAATCTAACCGCATTTTCCGCCGCGCCGTTCGATGAAGGGTGATATGCTCGTGAAAACCGTTGGCGAATGCCGTTATTTGTCAAAAAGTCGCTAAACTCTTTACTTGTGAATGGTGGCCCTTGGTCGGAAACTAATTCTACTGGAAGACCAAATCTAACAAAGATTGTACTTACGTAAAACCTTTATCACCTGTATCGCATTAGTGCGTCTCATTTCATTTATTTCTAGCCATTTCGTAGTTGAATCGATTAGAATCATGTATGTGCTACCTCGATAAGGTCCCATGAAATCGACGTGCAACCGAGTCCAGGGCTGCACCATATGTGGCCAGGGTTGTGGCTGAGCGCGTGGCGGTGCAGCGCCCTCTATCGCACAAGTCTCGCAACTACGGCATAGTTGTTCAATGTCACTGTCAATGTTCGCCCACCAAACGTAACTACGTGCTACTGATTTTGTTTAAACGATTCCCATGTGACTTGTATGTAATTGAGCAAGTACCGTTTTCCGTAACGATCGCGGTATAATAATACGATAGCCCCACATTAAGCAGCCACAATCTATATACAATTCGTTCCGCCTAAGATAATACGGTTTTATCTGTTCATCCATACATAATGAAGGCCAACCCGACTGCACATAAAGTCTAATTCTGCTGAGTAGTGTATCGGTCGCCATCTGCTTCCTAATCTCGTGATTAGTTACTGGCAAGAAATCTTCAACAAAGTTTAAATATGTGATCTCTGTGCTCTCGCTCGGTTGTTTACCCTGCGGCAGCCTTGATAAGGCATCAGCACAGTTTTTCTTAGATGATACATATTCAATTTCATAATTTTATTGTAACCTGATAATAGAATCGCCCATCGTTGCAACCGCGACGCTGCCATTACCGGAATGCCAACTTTATTTCCGAAAATATGCGTTAATGGTTTATGATCTGTCCTTAGTGCAAACTTACGCCCGCATAGGTACTGATGAAACGTTCTGATACCGAAAACTTGTACAGATGTGCAAGAATTGTACTAACATTCTTAAGGAATTTGGCATAGTACATTGTCACACCTATGAAAGCTCTCAGCTCAGAAACATTTGTAGGAGCGGGTGTATTAATTATAGCTATTACCTTATCCGTGCACGTTTGCACCCCTTCTTTGCTAATAATATGGCCCAAGTAACTTATTCTCTTTGCAAAAAAACTACATTTTTCCTTATTTACCTTGAGACCATATTATATGCTTGTAAACGATCGAAGACCTTGCATTAATTGTTAATATGTTCCTCAGAGGTCGCACGGTTATGATAATATCGTCTAAGAATACCCCAATACTAGGTAAATCCCCAAAGAGACAACTATTTGGGGATTTACCTAGTGTAGTTTTCAAAGGTCTTTAGAACAATCTAAAGACCTTTGAAAAATTGCGGCGCTGGATGCTAAACCGTAAACTAATCGATTAAACATGAACATTCCTTTGTGTGTATAAATGACAGTGTATTTCTTTGACTCGTCCAATTCAAATTGTGCGTAAGCTTGAGATAAGTCTATCTTACTAAAGTGTTCACCCCCATGCAAACGAGCCAACAAATCTTCGACTCGCGGTAAGGGGTAACGGTCAACTTCCAAAACCTTGTTTAATGTTAATTTGTAATCAGCGCAAATCCTAATAGTACAGACGCCAGCACATCAACCTACTACAATCTGTCAAATTTATTTAATAGATTTTCAACTTTATTATTTTGAAACTTAACATAAATAAAACAAAGTGTGTCTTATTTAAGCCCACGGTACGAAATAATGAGATTGTATCTTGTGGCAACAATGTCGAATTAGTTGATAGTGTCAAGTTCTTAGGTGTGCATATTGATTCGTTGTTGAATTGGAAGGTTAAGACCTTGTCTTTAACGAAGTCTATTAGCTCGGCATGATATGCGATTAAGACACTGAGGGAAGAATTAAGTTTACCTCAACTTAGAAGTGTGTACTTTGCCTTGGTGGAGTCCAGGCTAAGATACAGCATCGAGTTTTGGGGCAACAGCTACAAGTACAACATACAAATGGCATTCGTGATTCAGAAAAGAGCTTTAAGGACTATGCTTCGCATGAAACAGACGGAATCATGTAAAGACCATTTTATTAAACTTAAAATCTTGACAGTACCATGCCTTTACATTTTAGTGTTACTAAACAGCTTAGTTAAAAATTTGCACAAAATTGAGACTGATGAGCAGAGACAAACTAGAGCTAGCACACGTATTACTATTCAACCGAAATTAATTAAAAGTTGTAAAACATAGCCCGAGGTATCAGTCTGTTGTTCTATATAAGAAATTGCCTATAGAATTCAAAACAATATATAGTGTCATCTTATTTTAAAAACAAATTGAGGACCTACTTGTTGGGGAAAGGCTACTACGGTACAATGAATTCCTAGATGACACATGATGACATGACATTGTAACTTATTTTATTGCTTTTGCTTTTATTTTATTATTTTATTGCTGCTTTTATTATTTTGACATTTATTATTTATAATTTATTGTAGTTACTTGAATTTTTAATTATTATTGGTGTGTAATACGTTATTTTTTAAATTTCAACACAATGTATTTATATTGTTATGAAATAAATGACATGACTTATGACTTATCGCTAAAACATAAGGTTCAAAGTTGATTGGGAAACTTCGACAGTTTCGGGTAGGTTGATGTGCTGACGTCTGTACCATTTTTTTTTACCACCGCACAGTATTTCGTCTAGTACAAGCCAGCGGGACAAAATGCATGACGTCATTTCCAGGAATCCGTGATAACAACTTGTAAACAACCCTTCCCAGGTAAGGAATTCTAAAAAATAATTTGTTTGTCACCTCATTAAGTAATTTTGTGGAGAGGTCAATGTTAATTAAAAAGGAAGTGCAATTTTCATTCGCGAATTAGTTGAATTTTCAACACACTTTTGACAACATCTCCTAGAATTGATAGCAAAGTGAAACGATTTTTTTGTGATGGATTCGACTGTTGAAGGTATGTACTTACTTTTTTGACCTGTTTTTAAAAAAATACATGTATATTTTTGTTGTAATTTGAGTTTATAAGTATGTTAAAATAATCTCACATATTTTTCCTTAATTTTAAACTTTAAAGGGATGCAACTTTTTGTATCCACATGTATCCAGCTTGATTCTTCTGTATGTTATAAATACAACATTCAGGCATAGATACATACATACTGTGGCGCCCGAAACTGCCCGCAAGTAAAATTATTTACTTTGTTTCAGAACGAGTCGTAACTATGACAAAATTGGAGTTTTTCTAAGAATGGTTAAAACTGAAAGTACGAGTCGCATTTTTGATTATGTATGTGTACAACATAATATATCGGATGCTTCTGAAGAATCTCAGACAGAAAATTTCGAGCCTTTCATCAAAATTGAACGAAAAGTGGACATCTTCTAAGTGTTCGAAGGATACATTTCTCATCAAACATAAAAATTGGTTAGAAGGATCCAGAATCGAAATTTTGCAGTTGATAGTCATTACACAGTTCATTACCATCCCAATCAACATCAGTTCGCGAATTTAGTGAGGGGGATTATTCGTTATCAGAAGATTCTAGCGAATTGGAGAGTGGTGATAAGGAATCTTCTGATGATGACTATTAGATTCGAATTGATAGAACTATATTTTATTGTAAATATGTTTACCTATTTTGTTATATAGTAATTTCTCATAATGTTTTAGTTTTAATTTCCTTATATTAAATAAACTTAACATGATTGTAGTTAGAAAATTTTTATTTTGTATTATGAGTTCTTTTATATGTATAGATAATTTTTGCTGTTCTTGGACTATTATTGTATGTTATTTGATAGATTGAACAAATAAATACCTATTTTACACATATTTATGATTTTAATTTTTAATTCCCCCGAGACATTTTTTGTAAATCACACTAATATTATAAAGGCGAAAGTTTGTGAGTGTGTATGTATGTGTGTTTATATGTTTGTTACTTCTTCACGCTCAAACGGCTAGACCAATTTTGATAAAATTTGGTATGCAGGTAGCTGACACCCTAGATTAACATATAGGCTACTTTTTATCCCGATATTCCCACGAGAACGACATTTGCGCGGGTGAAACCGCGGGGCGCAGCTAGTATTATATATATACAGGGTGAATTTTTCAAGTGGGTGTGGATGGCCAAATCCGAAACTATGGGGAATAGCGAAAAGTACTCAAAGGAGTCGCGGGCTCGATTTTGATGAAAACTAAAACTGCATCATTGGATTTTTGAAAAATCAATATTTCTGGCCAGGAATCGAACCTGTTGATTTTGAAAAAAAAAATACACGCTGTATTATTACACCATTCGATAGTGTCGCTAATAAGGATCAAATTCTGGGAAGTAATGACATACGGCAAACTAAAGGAAAGAGCTCATTTTTATCAAAATACTTTTTTATTTTCTTATGCTACCTACCTATTAAACCTTAACTGATTAATTGTTCAAAATTATGACAATTGTTTTTGAATACATAGCTGGATTCGACGTCTCAAGGATTGTACTGCAATTAAAAATTTGAATTTAGAACATAATTTTGTGAAGGTGACTGCGCTACGAGTGTTTCGGGTGTAAAAATATTGAGCATCATTTCGAACAAGGTATGAAAAGAGAAGCAGTTTATTAAAATTCAACATTTTCCTTAAGTTTGCCGTATGTCATTACTTCCCAGAATTTGATCCTTATTAGGGACACTATCGAATGGTGTAATAATACAGTGTGTGTTTTTTTTTTCAAAATCAACAGGTTCGATTTCTGGCTAGAAATATTGATTTTTCAAAAATCCAATGACGCAATTTTAGTTTTTATCAAAATCGAGCCCGCGACTCCTTTGAGTACTTTTCGCTATTCCTCATAGTTTAGAATTTGGCCATCCACGCCCACTTGGAAAATTCACCCTGTATAGTGCCTTACAGGCATAATGAGTAGGTAGACGCAGTTAATTAGAGCAATCAGAGATAACAGTAAACAAAAATGTAAAATCAGGAGACTACTTCCATCTTGCATCCACACCATTTGACGTATACGCATACAAATTAGAAATCCCCTCTATTTCTCTGTAAAACAGCGTAAGACACCTTAAATATACATAAACAATTAAAATAAGTAAAAAAATAATTTTGTCTCGCTAGCTTGTACGGTCAGCATCAAAAGTTGATTAACACTTCAGTTTTTTTAATCTTAGTTATTGAGCAAAATATTTGTTCAAAATTGCAGCAGAAGAAATTTTTTTAGAATATAAACCCTTGTCTATTATGTGAAAAGCTAAAAATCAGTTTATTGAAAAAAGTTGTTGTCAATTTAATAACATGTAAAAATGATAGTGTTAATCGACTTTTGATGCTGACTGTACTAGACGAAACACTGTGCACCGGTACGATTGGTGTGGCCCAATCAGAGCGATGCACGGGTTTGAGGATGGGGTGTGTATCGGTTGATATAATAACAACATATCTAACGTTCACTTGACCTAATATTAGTTAATATACTTTTGTTTAATATAACGATCAGTTGAGCTAATGAATTGTTGATATTAGGTCCTTACATATGAAATTGGCGTTTTGTATGGAAGGAACAAAAAGTCGAATATTTTTTAATATAATATATTTAATTAATCAAAGTATGAACCATTGTTTTCAATGCACTTTTGCCATCTTATAGGTAGTTCATTGATCCCTTTACTAAAAAAACCAGTCGGACGGGAATCAATAAAATCTTTGAAGGCGATTTGGACTGCCCCATCGGAGTTGAATTTTTTCCCTTGCAAAAAGTTATCCAAATTGCGAAAAAAATGTTAATCTGTTGGAGCAAGGTCCGGGGAGTACGGAGGATGTCTAAGACATTCCAATTCAAGCTCTTCTAATTTGGTAGCCGTCTGTTGCGCAGTGTGTGGTCTGGCGTTGTCGTGAAGCAGCAGTGGCGTGGAGCGATTGACCAGCCTTGGTTGTTTAGCCGCTAGCTTTTCCATCATGGTTTGTAATTGCTGACAATAGACATCAGCTGTAATAGTCTGGCCAGATTTGAGAAAACTGTAATGAACAATACCGGCACTAGTCCACCAAACGCTTACAAGTAACTTTTTTGGGGTTAATTTTCGCTTGGGGCAGGATTTGGCTGGCTGGCCAGGATCCAACCATTGCGCTGAGCGCTTCCGATTATCGTAAAGAATCCATTTTTCATCACAGGTAATGATTCGGTTTAAAATACCTTCATTGTTGTGCCGGTTCAGTAATGTAACGCAGCAGTCGACGCGCGTTTGCCGGTTTGCTTCAGTCAATTCGTGAGGTACCCACCTTTCAAGCTTTTTAATCTTCCCAATTTGCTTCAAGTGAATTAAAACAGTTTTATCACTAACATCGAAGCCTGCAGCTAACTCGGACGTGGTTTGCGATGGGTCCGCTTCCACAATAGCCTTCAATTCTCCATTATCAACTTGGGTCTCAGGCCGTCCACGGGGCTTGTTCTGCAGGTCGAAATTTCCAGAACGAAAACGTTGGAACCAAAAACGAACTGTGTTTTCTTTTGCAACATGACCGCCATACACATCATTCACCCTTCGAGTCGTTTCCGCAGCACTAGTGCCACGGCGGAACTCGTACTCGTAAATAATGCGATATTTTAAATTTTCCATTTTGTAAAATGAGTGACGCAAACAGAAAAAACAGAAGAAAAAAAACAAATGAATGACGGTCATCGAAGCACAAATACATGAGTAAATAGCTGTACAAATTTGAATTTGGAATTCCTTACCAAAGAGGAGAAATTCGTGATTAAAGTGGCCAGTACGAAAAACGCCAATTTCATATGTAAGGACCTAATATAATTTCATTTTACCTAATTTCTTATGATATAATAAATTTTTCCTATAATGCTCATTTGACATAATATTTATTTAGTATATTATTCATTTACTATAATATTCATAATCTCTAAGTAACTTTTAATATAATTTAAGTTTTTTTTTTCTTTTTTTTACACCCTATACACCTGCTACCCTCAACTATAGTTACCAGGAGAAACTGGATGCAATCTGGTCTTTAGGGCACCCCGACTCGGACAGGTTAGGTTAGAAGGGGTCGTGTGAGCGAGCGAAGCGAGCGAATAGACCACGCCATCTTTATCAAGCTCGCCCAAGACGAAGACACCTTTATCCCCGAGGAGAATACTCTACTTTTCGCACCTATTCCAAGGTAATTTAAACCAATTCGATTATTTATTTATTTAGAGCCAAAGCACACACGC
The DNA here is from genome assembly GCA_945859645.1 of Amphipoea oculea. Taxonomy (NCBI): domain Eukaryota; kingdom Metazoa; phylum Arthropoda; class Insecta; order Lepidoptera; family Noctuidae; genus Amphipoea; species Amphipoea oculea. Next base: position 4,774,009 of record OX243886.1, on the reverse strand, counting down.
TACTTTTTGCATCGGCGATCGGCGATTTTGCGGCTGTATCGATGCTACATCGCGTTTTGGCGACTCTCTGCGTTCGGACGCGGTATCGGAATCGCGCGTTTTAGCGACTGCTCCGATGCTGCATCGCGTTTTGGCGACTCTCTGCGTTCGGACGTGGTATCGGAATCGCGCATTTTAGCGACTGCTCCGATGCTGGCGCAAATGTGTACGGAGTGTAGCGTTCAGCCGCTGTATCGAGCTTCCGAAAAGCGACTGAATCGCCGCGTTTGGCGTTTTTAAGTGTGCGGTGTGGAATGCTTGGTCGCTGCATTTAGCTTCTAAAAAGCAGCTGAATCGCCGATCGCCGATGCAAAAAGTAGCATGTGTGCTTTGGCCCTTAATGCACAATGTACACGACCATAGTTACACGCTAGGCTTAAACTAGTGAGTACATGACCCTGTTAGGGCGCAGCAAGATAACTTAAAACTAATAATATTGTAGTGAGTATCTATTAACTAATATCATGTAGATTAGGAACTTTCACAATTAAAATCAATCAATTATATTAATTAATATAACTAAGTTTATGAAACTGTTAAATAACCGGGGAATATACCTAGTCATGGCAGTGTCATACACTATTTAACCGACTCCGTGACAGGACAGGGTTATGTTTTTATGCGTACTTAACTATATACTTAATCTTTGTATGTGGAATTCCTTATACACTCGAAGCATCCTAACGGCCGGATGGATTTTAATACATGTTGCACTCGAATACTCGCTGATAGCCTAGCGACAAAACTATCGGAACTGCACACACGCTGCTCGCCAACTCGTTTTCAGTTGCTAGTTCTACTCGCTACTCGTTCATCGCCGTCGGTGGGACAACTGCCTATAGGAATAGAAAAAATTAGACGAGTAACGAATGACGTTTTTTGTTTTTTAAATGGCATCTCTTAATTGATCTTGAGAGGTTTGAAAATCAAAGAATATGGTTTACAAACTGTTATTTTGTGGCAAAAATATTAACATTAAAACATGATTTTTCTCGGAATATCCCGCACTTTTGAGAGATGTCATAGTACTCGTAAAAATTGATCACCTTGCTAAGACGGTTTGAATGAGATACACTTTAAGTCTGTTGGTCAATGTAAGGTTGGGGGGACGTTCTGACGCATCGTCCTTTTTTATTAATATTTGTCATTTGTTTGTCGCCGAGATGAGACTGCGCGCGACTAGATTTTGAACGTTCACAGTCTGATATCAGTCTCCAATTTGTTAAAAATTCCTCTAATTTTCCTAAATTTTTGATAAATTTTTGTCATTTATTTGTCGCCGAGATGAGACTGCGACTAGATTTTGAACGTTTCAAATTACGAGAATTGGCCTTCAGGTCGTAGAGCTCCTGCCCGCACTCTCCGAAGTACAGCCACGTCTAAAAGTATGTATACACTTGGCTTTATTCAAAGGCGATTTTCTCCTTTATTTTTGAATGAAATTTTATTTTATTACGAAAATAATATTTTCGGACCCATAGGTTTATGTTAAGGTGAATGTGCCATGGTAGACCGCGAAATTTAAATTTTCTTACGTTTTTTGCAATTTGCAGATCAGTGTCAGGTTGTATCTTGATCCAAGTATGATTCGCGACTATAATAGGCATGTATTTACAGAATCATAGTCATGAGAATCATTAATATATTTCTTTAAGTTAGATTTCTACCATAAACACTTTTCCATACGAGATTTGTTCTTAACGGTAGAAATCTAACTTAGAAAGATGTATTAATGATTCTAATTATTATAATTCTGTAAATACGTACCTGTTATAGTCGCGAATCATATTTTGATCAAGATACAAGTGATACAACCTGACACTGACCTGAAAATTGCAAAAAACGTAAGAAAAATTGAATTTCGCGGGCTACAACTACCCATTCACCTTAAGTGTCGTATTTCAACGTTGCATTCGTTGTTTCACGAAAAAATCGCAATTGAAAATTGCCATGTGTATACATACTTTTAGACGTGACTGTACAGTCTGTAGAAGACCGGCTGTGAAGCTTAGCTCCCAACGGCATATAGCTATACAACATATAGATCCATCTAACTGGATCCATAAAAAAATTCAATCTATCATCATCAGTATCAGGCAGTGCGGTCGCGTCACTTGCCTACGCTAGGAAAATGACGAACTCGAGTGTAATAATAATAACTGTAATATTGTGATATGTGAAGTGTTAGCGTACGTCCAAAATAAAATGGATGTCATGGACGAGGAAAGCTTAATAAGATTGTGTGTTACAAGTTTTTCGGATGAAGAGATCGAGGCGGCTAAAAATTTACTTTTTGACTCGATTACCACTAAAAGACGCAACATTGCCCGTAAAAGGGAAGGAAAGTCTCAGAGACATCTTGCCGATATAATAACATTATTTAAAGAAACAGATCCGGAAAACGTAGGTACCCATATTTGTTGCGCGAGAACTGCATGGGAGAGCAGTGGTGGCCCAGTGGTATCGGCCGCGACTTACGAGTGGTAGGTCGTAGGTTCGAACCCAGATAGGCGCTTTACTTTGTGTAAATTATTTCATCACCACTGCTCTCAAAACGGTGAAGGAAAACATCGTGAGGAAACCGGCATGTCCTAGAACCAAAAATTTAAAGACATGTGACATCTACCAACCCGCACTGGGCCCGCGTGGTGGATTACGGCCCACTCCCTCTCACAGAGAGGAGGCCTGTGTCCCAGCAGTGGGAACATTACAGGCTGATGATGATGATGATGATGAGAACTGCATAAGCTACCACCGATATCGTTCGATCTTCTGGATGCAAGTAAACTTTTGAAGGATATATTATTGTTGCAAAACGAGCTAAAGATTATTAAGGACTAATAAGCAGTTAGATGACTTGAAAAAACAAATCGATCAGTGCAATTATCAAACATCAGGTACTTTGCAGCCTACAATAACTGATCTACCTCACAATAATAATATAGAAAAAACTTTTTAACAAAAAAAAACCGACTTCCAAAAAAACACTACAAAGTGAAAAATAACTTTAATTTCGGAAGTCGGTGTCTTTGGATCTGTATTTTAGTTTTTTGCCACCGACTTCCGAAATTAAAGTTATTTTTCACTTTGTAGTGTTTTTTTGGAAATCGGTTTTTTTTTGTTAAAAAGTTTTTATTTCACGCTTTTTAGTGGGTCTGCTTATAATTTATCTGTTACAATAGCCTAGTGTCAACTTTCTCATCGCCTTTTACAAAATATTGCTTTTCCCGATGCAGGGAAGTTAATTGTTGAAGAGTTCTCCTGGTCCACCATCAGCTCCATATCACCATTCACATTGTGATGAGCATAAATTGCTTAGCAACCATGTTAAAGCATCGAATCGCAACCCGTGAAATAGTACGGAGATATTATTGAATAGTTCCGGTGGCCATCTGTGGTCTTCATCATCAGTTCCACTTCACCAAATGGTGCTTTCCGAGAGCAAATGCACGAGTGTTACTATAAATAATTTCGAAAGAATTTTCTTTTAACTCCAAGCCGTTGAGGAGTTGTACGTTCCATCATCAGCTCATCCACCTGAGATGATGATTATCAGATGCAAATACTTGAACAGCTTTAGAAAATATATGAAAATGGTATTATATGCCTATAAAATTTGAAGGTTGCCCTCGATTCCCCTGGGATCCCATCATCAGATCCTGACCTGATGATCATGGGACCACTTGGGAAGTATACCCTTTCAAACAAAAGAAAAATTTTCCAAATCAGCCCAGGCGTCTTCGAGAAATCGGGGAACATACATAAAAAAAAAAAAAAACCGACGAATTGAGACCCTCCTCCTTTTTTTGAAGTCGGTTAAAAAGCAAAGCGACGACGCGATGACGCAGTCGTTTCTAGGAAGCGAGGAACGCGTAGATACTCCATCCTTGTCTTTCGCGGCAAGTATCAACAACTCCGTCTCCACCGCGGTTTCGACGCAGGTGTTTCGTAGGTCCTGTGCGAGACTCCTGAGCGCACGTGTCTCTTGGTGCTGTCTAAACCACAAGCGACAAGCGTTAGCGGACATGTACAACCAGATAATGGAGAAAAGAATGAATGGACAAATGTACAGAAGAAAAAGTCAAGATACAGGTTTGCAGGAAGTAAAGGGAAAGCTGCTTTGGAATCAGAAAGCAGCGGAAATTAATATTCCGTTATTTATTTCTGGTGTTTCTAAGGCGGCAACCGAAACCGACATTACCGATTACATATTATCTAAGACACAGACGTCAATATCGAGCAAGCGGCTCGCGTCGTTACTGAGCAGAGTCCGGAGTAGCACTAACAGCACCCTACAGGTCATTGCTCATAAACAGGACTCAAATATCCTGAAAGAATTTATTCGTGTGCAAATTTTATAACTCTCGCATGTATATCTATGGACCTAGTCTGAAATAAAGATTTTATTATTATTTCGTTTATTTATTTATGTACATATTAATTTACATTTTTAAATATTTCTTAAAATATAAAAAATAAGTATAAAAAACATTTAAAAATATAAAAAATAGTATTCCGCCGGTGTCGGGAGCAGAGTCCAAGCTACCGGTGGTTAGGGCTCCAGAGACAGGAACCTCCTCACAATACGAGCCGTATCAAGGAGTACTGCCTTCTGAATCAGGCCCTTGATCCAACCGCCTAACGAGAGCCTCGACAGATGTTGATCGAGGCTTTCGGCCATAAGGCCATTGGCCGATACGACAATCGGCACAATGATAGCCGAGCTCACATTCCACATGTCAACAACCTCGTGTGCTAAGTCAAGATATTTAATTTGTTTCTCTTTCTCAGCTAGGGCATGCAAAACCGGAAAGTCATCAAAACCGGTTTTGAACATCGTTTTTTTGGGACCAAAACCGAAAACCGGAGCTAGGTCCGGTTTTAGCAAAAAAAATCGAATGTAGTATAATTTAAAAAGAAACACCATTTTTTTTAAATAACCACTAAGTCTACAAATACAACAAATTGTATGATACATTTCTTTTTACCCGACTACGGCAAAGCCAAAGGAGGGTTATGATTTTAACAGGCTATGTATGTATGTGAGTATGTTCATCTGTTCCCTCATAGCTCCTAATCTACTTATCGGAACTCGACATATGAGGTATCGTTAGAACCGTCTTAATTGTCCGCTGAAAATAGGCTACGTGACGTTGCACAAAACTCGATACGGCGCCCTCTAGTGGACAAAAAGTAATGTGTTAAAAATAAAAATTGAGATAAATACGCCATGTTTGGTATCATTTGAAAGGGCTTCACTTGTACATTTCCAAAATATTGCTCAAATTTAAAGCGATGCCCTCTAGCGGACAAAAGTCATGTGTTAAATTTAACACCAAAATTGTTTAAATAAAAAAAGTAAAAAAGCTAAAACCCGACTACGACAAAAAAAAACGACGCTGAAAAAGTATGAAACAAGATTTTCATACTTCGAACAGAACAAAAAGAAAAACCGTAGTCACACGTTATAGGTACCAACCGAAACACTTTAATGAGATCAAATCAACAACAAGTAAGTTTTTGGTATCTTTGGTACCTATTAAGTCTGCTATCAAAAATAATATATTTTAAACATAGAAAACACAATCAGCATCTTCAAATATTAATCACAGCCACCCACATAACCAAAAAAATCAACATTTTTGTAACTTTGAAGACGAACTACAAAATAACATTACTTCGAAAAAAATGTTGACAAAACCGGAGCTGAGCTCCGGTTTTGGCTCTCAAAACCGGTTTTCAAAAATCGTTAAATTTTAGCCGATTTCCGGTTTTGCGCAAAACCGGAAAACCGGTTTTGCATGCCCTATTCTCAGCTTTCACGAGGTTCCCGTCATTTGGAATGGTAACATCGACAATCATTGTGCGGCGCGCTAATCGATCTATCACCACTATATCAGGCTTATTGGCGACAATAGTCCTGTCAGTAATGATAGACCGATCGCAGTACAACGTGACATGGTCATTTTTATTTTTTTATTATTTCCTTTATTTCATTATGTACATATAAATTATATTTTTAAATATTAGTATAAAAAATATATATAAACATTTTTTTATTATTATTATTATCATCGTTCTCCTGCCCAAATACATAGGGATACAATGTATTTGGGGTCGGTGCAACATGAACATTATTTTTATCTCACGAAGCGACGTGAGCTTTTCTTGTGGTTACAAAGTACTTAGTACTTAGGTATACTTGCATTAGTTTAAGAACTTATTTATTAAGGTTAAATAAAAAAGGTTTATTATTTTTTGCTTTTCAGTTTTTTCGGAGGTTTAATTTTTTTGTTAAAAAGTTTTTTTTTTTCTTATGTCACCTACCTCATCATCATCCAGTGGCGTGCATTGGTTTTCAGAATAGGTAGGCACTAGGCCGGGTCTAGTCTAGGCAAACGCGGTCACTAATCAGAAAAAAAGTGAGGTCAAAAGTGTGGTTATTTGAGTAGGCATGCCTTATACTTAAGGGTGATAAATTGCGAAGGTCGAAGGTCATGGTATTACGCGTGAGACGTACGTATTTATATTTAGTCGTATTAACTTGAACGAAGACCAATGACAATGTGCGAATAGTACGGGAGCCGAGTAGGCCGTCCGGCGACTGCCTACTGCCGCGCGTGAAGATTTTGTTTTTTGTTAGGTATGATTCCGTATGATAATTTAGTGAGTTTCTTAATTGTGGGGCACACACACTAAAATGTAATTGACAGGCTTATGTTGATATATCGAGGTAGGCACTGCTTATATGCCTATATGCAATGCACGTCACTGTCATCATCTGCCTAGCCTTTTCCCAACTATGTTGGGGTCGGCTTCCAGTCTAACCGGATGCAGCTGAATACCAGTATTTTATATGGAGCGACTGCCTATCTGACCTCCACAACCCAGTTACTGGGTAATACGATACCCCTTCCCCTTGGTAAGACTGGTTGTCAGACCTTCGAGCTTCTGACTACCCGTAACGACTATCAAAGATCCAGGAATGACATCCGGGACCAACGGCTTAATGTGCTTTCCGAGGCATAGAGGGGTCTCGGTATGTAAAGATGGTCACCCATCCACAGACCAACCGCGGCAAGCGTAGCTTAACCTGATGGATTGACCTGTGCGGCTGTATTTAGCCGGGCCCGGGTTATCTTACCTACCTACTAAATCTTAACTGATTAATTGTCCAAAATGATGACCATTGTTTTCAAAACATAGCAGGATTTGACGTCTCAAGGATTGTACTGCATTCAGCATTACAATATTATTGATTCCATCAGAATAGGTTAATACCGGGTAATCCCGAAGATCGTAATAGAAATTTGAATTTAGAACATAATGTTGTGAAGGTGACTGCGCTGCGGGTGTTAATAAAAATATTGAGCATCGTTTCGAACAAGGTACGTAATGTAGGTATGAATACTTTAAAATAAGAAGAAGTTTATTAAAATTCAAGATTTCTGTTGGTGATGTGGGGTGATGATTAAATACACGGAGATTTATTTGATGGGAGGCGGTGGGGAAGCAGAGTGACAGTATTTCGCCTTTTACTAGTAGAGGTCTGGAACGGAGTGTGCGGGGCGGTTGTTTTTTTTGTTTTCTAATTGGCATCTCGTAGTTGACCTTTAGAGGTCGTGACTACTTAACCGGACTATCCTGTGGTTGCCTTAAGTAAACTCAAAGCCTCCAGCCAGGGGCGTACAACTATAACTCGGAATTTTAATTCGATTCCAGATTTGACAATTTCAGTGTTGCAACGTTATGACAAGTATCTACTAAATAGTGACGTTGCGAAATTATTCGATATGGAAATGGAATATTTCCGGATCGATTCTTCTCGTTTATAATTTTACTCTCGTAAACTAAGTATATCAGGAAATTAAATATTTCTGAACCGATAATTTAGTTTTGACGATTAATTAACGATCTGAGACTTTTCTTTTATAATTGTGTGTGAAATAAATAAAAAAATTTGATCATGAACACACACTGATTGTTTATCGATTTTTGTGTTCATCACTACACTATTATATGTGGTATCATTATTTCACAAAATGACAGTAGCTAATGTCAAATCTGGAATCGAATTAAAATTCTGACTATAGTATACTAAGCGACTACACGCTAAGGGCACCCCCTTTGGGGTACGAACCTCGGCTTAGGGCGTCGCTGGGGGAGGGCAGCAAGATGGGACAGGCTGGATCATATTAATATTATTTAAGCTTGATGAGGCCGGCGTTTCCTACCTGACTACTCTGAGAAGAAACGCCGAAACAAACTCAGAGGTCACAGTCGGGGATGTAAGTCTATTGGCTCAGCTTTTTTTTTTTTTATGGATGGGAAATCATCAAATGACCCCTCCCGCTCTGGGTGGAGCGAAGGGAGTGTCAGACTCTTACTGACTAAAACCCATCCGTGTTCCTTCCTTAGCCCTTTATGTTCCGGGGTAGCGGTAACCCTGTCGGACAATCCCGCACCCCCGGCAGGCTTCGGCCCTGGCAGGCCCCTTCCTTTATGCTGACATCTCTTTGAGGCGCGCGTGGAACACGTACGCGCCGTCCGGCACGGGCCTGGTCCTGATCGGACGGTGAGCTACCCATTACTCTCCGTCCGCAGGCCCGCGCCTACGGTGGCCGGGAGTCGTCACGCGGCTCCCGACGCCCGGAGCGTCTCCCGCGGCGGCTGGGATGTGAGGCTCTCTCCCTCAGCCGTTCAGCCACCTCCTTCGCTAGCATGACTGCATCGCAGAAGGAGGTGACCGCCCCCCACTCCCTCTCGCCCCGGACCATGGCTTGAACCAGGGCCGGACGCGAGAGGTCGCCGCCGCTGTCGATCGCCTCAACGAGGGCACGGCGGTGCTCCGCCCATGCGGGGCTATTGGCTCAGCTGCGGCGCGGGCTGGCCTTTCTTCGAGCAAGGGTCGGGGCCTCGGGGGGAAGCATTTACTTGGGGACGTCGCGAGGGACCTCGGCGGCGAGGTCGGAATGACGGTGTTTTGTGTTTGTGCACTGTACTTGTCGCTTTATTTTTCTCCTGGAGGAGAGTTATGGGGTCGTCAGGTTCGGAGAGAGCATGCCTTGGACCTCCCCACCCCCGCACTCTAACTTTTATTGATTTTCCTTATTTCTACGTTACAATTTTCATTCTTATTACTATTCATTAACATAAGTGCCCACTGGCTACTTAATTTACTAATTATCTTACCTCTAGGTACTACGGCCCATGTCACAGGAATGTGATTCTTCGCGCGCCGAGGTATAAATATCATTTACCCCCCGCTACCCCGTATTAAACGGCGGGTCCCCCCGGCGCGCTTCTCATTCGAATTGTGACCGTCGTAGAGGTAAGGGAATGAAACGCAAAACGGTAAACTTGTTTATTTTTACATAGGTAAACATGGTATATAACAGTAAGTATCTAACTTATTAATTTAAAGACGACAATTTCACTTTGATATTACGTAAAACTACTATTTTAACATTTAGGCTTATTTTTTATACAGAGACTACTTAGTTTTCTTACAGTTTTGACAATACAAGAGGGTCGGCTAACGCTACGGCTTATATGCTACATTAATTCGTTACGATAACATACATAGAATTATCACAAAACATAATTTTACTTAACATGAATCTAAATTATTGCACAAAGTTAACAAAAAATGCACAAAGATACCACCGGCACTACTTCCGCCCTGGAGCGAGGTGACCTCATACCTGGTCGGTCGTGCACAATTTCCTTAAGTTCGCCGTATTTCATTACTTCCCAGAATTCCCAGAATACTTACTCTAATAATTTTCTTTTTGTAATTTTTGTTTTTAATCATTTATTGTTTCTTTTAATGGTGTGGTAAATGCTTTGAGCTGAATCAAAAATAAAATGGCAATGTGAACCGAACACTATTATACAAAAGACATAGGTAGGTATATTTTAAAGATTATATACCTATATTTAAAATATTTCTTTAATTTCAAGACAGACCGACTAGTAGCGAGAAATAAGTACGATGTAGGTATTAATAATAAGTTTCGATTAAAAATGCTTTTTAAACTCGTATTCAAACTTTCATGATCATGCTACTATGGCCGTTGAGGAGTTCCCTCGTGAGAAGACTATCCTGTCTGCAGCAGCAGTTTATGGTGAAGATCATGATTAACAAGCAAAATTAAATTTAAGTAAAAAGTTTCAAGTCCATGCTACTAACCGTTAAAGAGTTCCCTCGTAAGGAGACAATGCTGGCTGCAGCAGCAGTCATGATAAATATCGTGTTGAATTATCAAAATTAAACTATCATACAAAATTTCGTGATCGTTCTACTAACTGTTGAAGAGTTCCCTAGTGAGGAGACAATCCTGGGTGCAGCGTCAGGTTATATCTTATTATTGTATTATCACCGAGTTACGTAGGTAGGTATACAAAATTTCAGCTCAATCAGACATCGGAAAGTGGTTCAAATCTTACTTGCAATATTTAAACTTAACACACATACCTACAACATACCAACCCACCCACATACCTACAAATGTTTAGTAAAACTCTAATCATGTGGTAATACTCTTATCTTAAAGAACGTTTCAAGTTCCTTCATGACACATAATAGATACCTATCTGAGGTCATCGGAAAACCTGAGACTAGAGATGCCGATGCATTCCACTGGTTTCTATCATAAATCTTTTACTGTGCAAGCAGTACGGTTATGGAATGACTTGCCCGTGTCGATAAGGCGTGCTCAATCTTTGTCCACTTTTAAGGCTATGATAAAAAAGCACTTTCTCTCTCCTTAAACATTGTCATTGTATTTTCTTCGCTCCTGTTTCATGTTTATTATTATGTATACCTATGTATATATTTATATAGATTAAAAGTACTTTATGTATGTATTTATTGTATTGTGTAAATGGTACACCACAGACTACCTACAGTATTTGTCTGTCCTTCCCGTTTTTAATCCATCCAAAGGTTGTCTTTAAAAGATCGCTCTTAGCGATAAGACCGCCCATTGTGTCACCCATTGTAAAGTGTTCTATATTTATGTCTGTAATTTATATGGTGTACATAATAAAGAGTATTCTATTCTATTCTAGTAATACAGTGTAGCGTTTTTTTTTTTTTTCAAAATCAACAGGTTCGATTCCTGGCTAGAAATATTGATTTTTCAAAAATCCAATGATGCAGTTTTAGTTTTCATCAAAATCGAGCCCGCGACTCCTTTGAGTACTTTTCGCTATTCCTCATAGTTTAGAATTTGGCCATCCACGCCCATTTGGAAAATTCACCCTGTAGAGTATATTTATATTAATAACACTGAAGAAGACATAAGAGAGAGGGAACTATTCTCCAGTGTCACATTCAGGTCAAACTCGACATTCCTCTTCATTTTTCAAGCAGACGAAGTCGCGATCACAGCTACTGAATGAGTATATTAAATTAGAATAAATTATCTATAAATATTAATCGTGTCATCTAACATTCGATTAAGGTTTTTTTTTTCCTCTTGTGGTTTAGGTACTCGTATAAAAACGTTGGGGTGGACTTTATTTTTTACATTGAGGCAAGAGAATTCGTTCTGTTAAGGTGAATGCGTAGTTGTAGCCCGCGAAATTCAATTTTTCTTACGTTTTTTGCAATTTTCAGGTCAGTGTCAGGTTGTATCTTGATCAAAATATGATTCGCGACAATAACAGGTACGTATTTACAGAATTATAATAATTAGAATCATTAATACATCTTCCTAAGTTAGATTTCTACCGTTAAGAACAAATCTCGTATGGAAAAGTGTTGGTGGTAGAAATCTAACTTAAACAGATGTATTAATGATTCTGATGATTATAATTCTGTGAATACGTACCTGTTATAGTCGCGAATCAAATTTTCATCAAGATACAACCTGACACTGACCTGAAAATTGCAAAAAACGTAAGAAAAATTGAATTTCGCGGGCTACAACTACCCATTCGCCTTAACATCATGGAACATAATTTTATTCTGAATTTGTTTTTGGCTGTCACCGTGTTATCTGTGTAAGTACCTTTTTTTTATTCTATTTTTTTTTGGACTTTTATGCTACATGTACTTACTTATATATCAATCCGATTAATCTTATTCACTAGTTATACATAATTAGTTAGTTTATTGTTTGATGGAATATGTCCGGTTCTGATTCTGTGCGCTATAATAATCAGTTTCCTACTTAACCGACTATTTGTATACCAAGGTATACGAGGAGGCTGACATTGGATAGTTTTGTACCATATGCCCTTTTCCAATGATCTCTGATTGAAATATTCCTTCCACAAATCATAACACTGTCCATTATATTTTGTTAATTTTTCTGAATAATATGGTTTCACATAAATTTCTTGTCCTTCTGTACTTCCAATTTTCGCTAATTTACGACCCATTGCTATCTCAGATCCACTCCTTTCTCCGCTACTTCCTCTATTTTAGAGAGTATCTCGTATGCTATCGGTGTACCTCTGCAACCAGAGGCGCATCGAGCTATATGATATAAGGCACTCTTACTGTCTGAACATATAACAGCTTTTTTGTCATCAATTGTTTTGATAATGATAGTGCTTCTGAGATCGCAATAAGCTCCAACGACATGATACACACATTTCCAATTACTTTAAAACATCCACTAGCGTTTTCTTGTGAGCGAACATAAAATGAAGCTCCCTTGCCTTTCCTGCTCATAGATCCATCTGTGTAAATTACTATCCAATCAGCATATTTTTCTATTAATTCTTTCATTACAACGTGTTACAACATATTTAATTCGTAAAAATCTTTAGCTCGATGCATGCTATCCAAACCAACCGAAATTATATTATTCGCATCAATGTTAGTGACCCATGTTGTTAAGGTATACATCTCCAATGGAGAGGACGAGGCAACCTGAACATCTTTAATTTCATTTATATTAACAGTCACAAGTAATGGAATCTTTTTGCGTGTCCAATAACTGTTGGTAATAAACGTATTTAGCTCTTTTAATAATTTGATCGTTACATTATTAGTCCAAGATAGGGATTTTAAACCATATTTGTAGGCTAGGAATTTTCTTCGTTTATACAATGGCGGAATACATAGCTCACTCTCCATGGTGTGAATCGGTGTAGACTTTATAAAACCACCTATAATTCTCAGTGCTTGATTCTGTATTTTCTCCAATTTATATGTGAATTCGCACTGTTGTCGTAAATAAAACAACTGTAGTCTACACGACTTCTGTCTGACTATCGCTATATATATTCTGCGTAAATGTTTGGGGTGTATACCCCAAGAAGTACCTGCCAGAACTTTGAGTATATTTAAATATTACTATGACTTACTGACTACCTCATTAATATGACGTCCCCATCGTAACAACCTGTCTAGCCATAACCCCAAATATTTATAACTATCCACTAATTCTAAGGCATGGTTGTATATTTTCAATGTAATATTTTGTCTCCTAAATCCCTTTCTAAAAATACATAATTTTGATTTACTATTCGACAAACATAAACCTAATTCACTTAGGCGCAAAATACACAGAAGCGATGAAAGATTCGGATATGATGCGGATGTGGATCGGATTTGTTGTCGCTTCAAATTTTATTCGTACAAAATGTATGAAAGAGCTGCGTCGTAAATTACACAGAAAGGATGCGGCGCGGATTTATCACTTGAGAATCCGCGCCACCTCGCTTGCAGTTGCGACCGAACGCCGTGCGAAGAGCACGTATCGCTTGTTATACAGTACGAATACAAGTTTGAGCAACCAAAACGAAAAATGCGTGACGATATGGAATTTAATATAAAGTTTTGCGAGATAATTGAACAATATCCTGCTATTTACGATTATACTAATGCTGAATACTGTACAGCACAGCAAACGCATCTTTGTCTTCTGAAGAGGACATGTTTTGCAACAAAGTCAGCCTGTATAATAACGATCTTAAGCAGATCTTTGCCTTTTATATGTAATTTAAGTCGCATCGGTGCCGTATCCGTCTCTCATCCGCATCGTATCCGAATCTTTCATCGCTTCTGTGTATTTTGCGCCTTAGACAGGACGAAAAGGTATGTAATGCTTCTTGTAATTTAGTTGTACTATCTGAAAGATTTTTATCTGTACTATACAAGACAAAATCATCAGCGTACTGGCACATATATACATTGTTGATTTTTGAGAATAATTTAAATGTAACAACGTTAAATAATATTGTTGAAATAGGGTCACCCTGGGCTAATCCAACACCTGTATCTAATCATAGTGTCGTTTTCATTAAATTCATCAATAATTTTATGATGTGGTCGTGACGTCACGCCGTGCGACACTTTTTAGCACGGCGTGACGTCACGACCCCCCACTCCCAAATTTTGACGCGCTTTATCTTTGTCATTTTTTGTTTGATTGACAAAAGAAAAAATAAGGGTCCATTATTTTTCGATAATCTAACTGACGGACTAATTAGAATTTTTTAGGAAACTAGCCTATTATAGTGGTGTGCGTTGAAGTCACCAGCGATTAAACATTTACTATTAAATTTTGTGAAAATTAAATCCCAGTCAGATTGAATAGTATGTACCGAGGAAGGGCAATATACCAAGATAATGTTCCTAATCTCCTTACAAAATTTAAAAGTTTAACACATCTTATTTCTATTCCTGAATAATTACTAGTATTTAAAGTTTCTAACTGTACTCTAATTGACTTATGTATTATAATAGCGACTCCCCCATATGAATCGCTTCGGTCATTCCTAAAAACATTGTACTTAATGATGAATCGGGTTCCAACCAAGTCTCTGACACTAAAGCAATATGAATGTTCTCCTGACTTAATAAAGCTTGAAATTCTGGATTTTTAGGTCTTAAACTCTGAGCATTCCACTGCAAAATGTTTAAAAAAAATTAAATTTAAAAAATCAAAAAACCCGACTGCGGTAAAAAACTTAAGTTAAAAAACAACTGAAAAGGTAAAAACAAGCCCATTTTAAATTAAATAAAGGTTGGAAGCAGGCCATTTGAGTTTGAAAATATAAAAATGGTATGGGTCCCGCCCGCTTGCTTCCAACTTTTATTTAGTTTAAAATGGGCTTTTTTTAGCTTTTATGTTTTTTTTTAACTTTTGTTTTTTTACCGCAGTCGGGTTTTTTGAGTTTTTAAATTTAATTTTTTTATTTTATTCTTTTTAGTTATGAGTTGTAAATCAAACTTAAGTGTGATAGTTTTCCTTTAAACTTTGTAATATATAGGTACTACTGCCGTAACATTTAAATTTCTAACTACAACCGCTTAGTTAGTAGAGGGAGAGGACGGGTAAGTAATATATGATATAACTACAAAACCTCTAATATTTACAAGATATAACAACTGAACCTATAATTTCATTTGATATAATGATCAGTTAATATAATAAACGATTGATATAATTTTAATGTAACTAATTTCTATAAGAATAACAGACAATTAATATAAAATCGTTCGATATACCACTCAATAGACATAAAACCTATTTAGTCTAATATGATAAAAACTTTTTCTTCATCCTATGTCATCCTATGTCGACGGAGCCCCGCTTCGCGGGGCCCCTATTTCTGTGTAAAGGGTTTAAAGTAACCTAACCAAACCGAACCTCGGGGTGCCCTTCGCTCGCTCTTGCATCCTACGTCGTCTGTTGCGTTCGTTGAGTTCGGGTGCGGTAACGGTAACGGAAATAATTCGGAAGCCACGAAGGCTTTCTAACCTAAGCTGTCCGCGTCGGATTGCTCTGAATCGGGGTGTTACCATAATGACGGTATCAATATATATTTTAAACGAAAGACCTAATGATTTTCGATTAAATAAACGTTATATCCAATAACGTTATACGAAGTAAGTTTTAGAGTATATAAATGTTATATGTAAAGAAATTATATCAACAGTTGCTCACGTTTATTATATCTTGTGAACGTTATTGAAATGAAAATATACCAAATAACTTTATGCGATATGAGACGCACCCGGGGGCCAATTTTCGTTCGTTAGAATCAAGTGTCGCCCACTTGATTCTAACGAACGAAAATGGGTACTTTAAAGCTTGATAACTCACGAACGGTTTACTTAATCAAAAAATGGTCTTCCCAAACTTCTAATATTTTTGAAATACCTATCCAACGATATCCCACTTGATATAGTTTGTTGACTTTCATTTTTTCATTTTCACAATATGGCGTCCAGTAGTCGCCATATTGAATTTTCATTAACGTCATGTCTTTAGTGACACTCGCCGGACTAAGAGGAATCGATTGACGTGTGAATCATAAAAATCGGCCCAGGCGTTTGGTCTGTATAGTGCTTCAAAGGAACATACAAACATACATAGGCTGATAAACACATTACCACTTCTTTGCGTCGCGCAGTCGGGTAAAAAATCGGTACTGTTATTATGATTATCCATTAGTGGAGAATGAAAGTAATTGAGTCAAAATATCTTTACCATTTATAATAATTTTCAAAAATAGTGCAATGCAATCTCGAATTACTATTTTGATAATTAATACTAACTTATTAGAAAAGCTATCTCTCGACATACATACATCCTTAATTTTTTTATATACTCCATAAAAGTAATTTTGGTCGACAATGGAAAGAGCGAATTGCTTAAACTAGATACAGGTTCGGATCTGAATGTATTATCATTATTTATTTATAATAAATTAGGATACTCAGTAGATGATATTAAACCATGCTGCATACGAGCTCAGTCTTTTTGTGGGAATTATATTCCAATATTAGGTTCATGTCAGACGTTGTGGTCATATAAAGATAAAAAATATTTATTAGATATTGTCATATCAAGTGACCATTGCCAAAGTGTATTGGGAAAAAACACCAGTGAAGAATTAGGATTGGGTCCGTGGCTTAGGCCCCCAGTGGTCGAGGCACCTGTGGCCGACGCCCCCGATTCGATTAATTTAATTCAAAGCAATTTTTGATCAAATGTACTGTCAGGCACAAATTTTTTTTCACCAAGTCTATTTTTAACTATATTGTAATTATTTCGCACGAGACCTTGCGAAGGACCTTCGCTCGTCATAGTGAGAGGACACTCTTATATATAAATCTACTCTGTGGATGACACACTAAACTTCCTTATCTGTTGCATATTTCAATATTCAATAACTCTGGTATGAAAGAGATAGACATAATATCTATTCATACTTCCTTATTGTTTTAAATTTTGTGGACAAAAAGACAGACTTTTTATTGTTACCAATACCTAACTGGTTTGGCTCAGTTAGAATATGATGATTTATTTCATGGAATTGGCAAATTACCAGATAAATACAGAATCATTTTAGAAAACAATGCAAGTCCTTCAGTTTGCCAGTCAGGAAAATACCCTTAGGGATTCGGGATAAATTAAAGGCGGAACTCGATAGTATGGAACACATGGGGATAATTCGTAAAGTATCTCATCCGACAGCGTGGGTGAATGCTATCGTGTTACCGGCTAAGAAGGATGGTAGTCTGCGCGTGTGCCTCGACCTGCGGCCGCTGAACCGAGCGGTGCGCCGCGCACACTACCCCCTACCTACACTTACTGAGATTGCTGCAAAATTAACGAATCCGGATTTTGGATGATTGAATTAGACGATGATAGTGCGCATCTCGGTACATTTGGAACACCATTCGGGAGGTATAAATTTTTACGATTACCGTACGGCGTCAATTGTGCGAGTGAGGTATTTCACGGAAAAATACGACAGCTGCTAGAAGATCTGAATGGGGTAGATTCATTTGTAGATGACATAATTTTTTGGGGCAAGACTAAGGAAGAACACGACGATAGATTGATAAAATTACTAGATAGGGCTCGGGAAGTAGGAATAAAAAATAAAAATGGGATAAAGAATAAAAATGTTTTATAAGTGATTACAAAATGTTTATTCGTTATAATTTTATAAAGAATAAATAAACTTCTAGTTTAGGACTTATTGTGGTTATAGCTTAAGTATTCATTTTCATTGCGAAAAGAAGATTGAAACTAAACCTCAAAATAATCCTTATTACGAATATGCTAAAGTATAATTTTATTATTACTAGGTTTAATCAATTTATAATTTAATACTTAGTATAATCCCCATTATTATCAATGCAATCTTGTAAACGCTGGCGCATGGGCCCTACAATATTGCTACATAGGTTTTTGAGCTGGTTTTCGTTTGCACGGCGAACAGTTCGTAAAGACGTGTTGAATAATTCGGCAAAATATCTCATTGGTATGAAACCACTTGTTTCATATTCACCGACCAGCTGGGGCCTTCCACTTCGCTTTCGACTGGCAAAGCTACCCTCTTCCTTATATCTTTTGACCCTCCGACTCACAGTAGGTAATTTCTCTAAAACAAAAAAGGAATACTGTTAGGCTACTAGCAAAATTACCTATAAAATATTATTACTATTTTGAAACAAAATTGTTTTGAAAATAGAAATGTTACAAAATGAATATAAACTTCTTCTATTTAGAAGTTACGGTTTTTTTTTTGTTATATCTATGTCTCTTTAAGTTTTTATTTCTCCAAAAATTAAATATTTACATAATATAAATTAAATATAAACTATAATAATATGTACAACTATATGAAAAAATAAACAAATATTATAGGGCATCAAAGAATTCATCCGCATCGCTGTCAACAGGAACAGTGCCCAAAAGGCTGGCAGCATTGCCACGTTGTACGTCAATGCTAATTCTTTGGCCAAGAAATAAGCCAGCCCTCTGGTCACGTGAAGAGTCGACTAACCGCTTGGCGATATCCCGAAATACCAAGTGGGCACTCGGACCCCATGCCCTAGTGTTTCAACCCCAAACGGCTCGAACATATAAGTCCCAATCAGGTTGCAATATTTTCGCCGTTTGAGGTTTTCTGCACCTGCAGCAGCCGCCCCAGCACAGCCCACCGTGCTAGGAAGATGGGATGGCGCAAGGGTGTCGACACATGTTGCATCCCACACCAAAGGTCTGCCTAACTTCCAGGGCATTATGGTCATTCCGTCTGGTCTCTTTCCATCGTCGCGTGCCAGGCCGTTGGGTTCTAAAACAGCTGGCACCCCGGCGGTGACAAGAGCACGACGGATGATGTCATTAATGCTGGCGTGCCGTGCTATCCGGCCTGCGCTCCTACTGCAGGATAGGCCATGGTGTCCAAGGCAGTCGACAGCTTCACCGCACTGACAGCGATGCGGAGCCCCGCAAGGAGCGCCCAAACGCAGGCAGGTAGCGAGCCGAAAGGTAGTGTCACCCAGCATAGTGCCTTACGGTTAATATAAAACGTTTAAAAAATAACTACAAGGATCAGCAGTTATACTTTAATTAGATAAATGTTCGATAAAATAATTAAATCATAATACTCACAGTCAGTCCAGTTTCATCAAATATTTGTGATCGATATAATTTAAGTCCACTTTTACGCAGCGCGATAATATCCGCTTTCATCTCAATATTTAAATTTGATTTGCATATCAAAATGAACTACAACACCGCTAATGGATTATGTAAACACACTTCACTAACCCACAACATCAAATTATCAACCAACAACATTTGTATTTAGTCGCGGTGAATGAGCCGTAAGTTAACTGCATCTGTCTACCTTATAATTTATTTATTTAGGTTTCTGTGGGTATAATCAAATACGAACTATGTGAACAAGACGAATATGACACGGAACTATATTGAATAGCGTGTCGAGTACCTAATATGCGAGTGTGTGTGTCTAGTTACTCATTAAAAGAAGATCGTAAGTCAAACTAAACGTCAAGCTACTGCTTTGTGAATTTGCCTATGGACTTTTGTTGCGTGCTGTACGTTGCTAAATCGACAACACGTTATGCAATGACGAATATGTTTCTTGACTGTTATGTAACAATCAGCGGATATCTATCCGCTTATAATCCAGAACTTCTGTCGTAAATACGTCAAAGTAAGTCTAGGACCTCCATGAAGTAAGTGAATATATCAAAACTTCAAAAAGTAGCACAAACTAAGTTTTTGGGAACGATCATAGACGAACATCTAGATTGGAAAGCTCATATCGATAGCATATGTAATAAAATCAATAAATTCGTATACGCTCTTAGAAGGATTAAAAATGTTACAAATATTAAAACAGCTATAATGTCCTATCGTGCTTATGTGGAGTCCTCGCTGCGATATGGACTAATTGTATGGGGAAATAGTACCGACCATAATAGAGCATTTATCGCTCAAAAGAAATGTGTTCGAGCTATTCAGGGAATTCCACCGGACGTATCTTGTCGACCATTATTTAAAAAACTCGGTCTGCTACCACTACCCTCACTATATGTATATGAAACATGTATGTTTGTACGGAAACACAAATACCTATTCAGAACAGCAGCAGATGTAAGCTCTAGGAATCGGCGTGACAAATTTAGACTTGTTTTAGATGAATTTCCTCGATCAACAAAATATAGTAAAAGCTGTTTAGCTATGGCTGTACGTATATATAATAAATTACCATGTAAACTTAAATTACTAAATGGCAGACTGTTTAAAATTCACTTGTTTAAATGGCTAAATGATAATAATTTTTATAGCAATAAGGAATACTTTGAACATAAGTTGTGTTAACCAATTTGCATGCTTTAGTCTTAAGCACAACATGTATGATCTTATCTTTAACTCATGTAACACCTTTTTATACCATGTTTTACGCAAATAAATAAATATGAAATATGAATATGAATATGAAGCGTTGTTTTATGTGCCTGGTTAATACGTAATTCTGTCAGTCTTGATTTTTATGAAAGTATGATGGGATGTTTGGTCGTGCTTGCCTAGTTTGAATATTCCAGTCTCCCACCGACTCTCAAAATGCCTTGTTTATCCAAGAACGGATTTAGTTTTAATAGACTACTACTGGTCTTTACCGATCCTGTTCGTTGTATTTGTGCAATGTCATCGTGGTATTTTTAAATTGTGTCATCCGTATAAATATGTTGTATGCATTTTCTATTTCAAGCGATGTTAGGTAAATGTTATCGTTAATCGTTTGTGACTCACACTTTGTCTTTTTAGTCACACGATATCGAGTGTCTGTTATGAAACGCGACACCCAAGACAAGACGCGTGCCGTATGAGTAATTGAGCTGTATTTTTCTAATATGTTTTCAAGAAGTGGATATTGTAATTGTGCAGTCATTACTTTATGATCTCTTTTTATCTCAATCTCTGGGACTGCTATGTTAAGAGTATTATCTTTAATGTCATCTTTCAGCCACGTAGGTCCCTTCTACCACAATGAGTGCTCCATCAGCTGAGAAGGGGTTAGGCCTCTAGTTGCGCAGTCTGCTGCATTGTCAGATGATTTTGTATGTCTCCATTGTACTGCAGGAATAACTTCTGTAATTTGTTGTGTACGATTTGCCACGAACACATTCCAACGTGAAGGATTCCTTTATAACCATCCCAGCACCACCATCGAATCCGTCCATGCATACGGCCTTGTATGAATATTATTTATTGCAAATGTTTGTTAAGACCTTTGCGACAAGTTTTGTCAACCATAGGGCTCCACAGAGTTCTAAACGTGGTAATGTCAGTTTCTTCTTGACAGGCGCTAATTTTGTTTTTGCTGCTATTAGTTGTATGGAAGTCCGTTGCAACTTATTTCGCATTTTGGCACAGATGACACATGCGTATGCCTTTTCTGAAGCATCGCAAAACCCATGTATTTCGATGTCAGTTTCTGATGTACCAATCCATCTTGGTATCTCAAACCGGTTGATATTGTCAAGGTCATCCCTCAGTACCTTCCATTCCTCCTGGATTTCATGAGGAACTGTATCGTTTCAGGTTATATCGGTAGACCACGCGTTGAAATATGAGCTTTGCTTTTAATGTAATAGGCGATAACCAACCGAGCGAGTGGGTCAAATATCTTTGATATATCAGACAACATAATACGCTTTGTATATGTGTCGATGTCAAGGTCAATTTTGTTTTGATATGTAAATGTGTCAGCATTCTTGAAATCCAATACCGATGGATTTAATTGGTTTTCTGTCAAATTTGTTAATAGCTCCGGCGTGTTGCTAGGCCATTTTCTTAAATTAAATCCTGCTCCATTCAACATGTCAATTACTTCTGCTTGTATAATTTTGGCTTGCTCTAATGTATGAGCCCCGCTTAACAAGTCGTCAACAAATAGGTAATTTTCCAAGATTTTGGCTGCAAGGGGATATTTCTGCGCGTCATCGCTTGCTAACTGTTTTATCGCCCTCATTGCTAAGTATGGCGCTGCTTTTGTACCATATGTTACTGTACAGAGTTGATATTCTTCTAGCGGTTTCGTTGGTTGGTCGCGCCAGACAAGTTTTTGCAGGTGTTGCTGATCCTCTTGAATTAGCACCATACGATACATTTTTTCGCAGTCTGCAGTGAATGCAATTTTGTATACCCTCCATCTCAGAAGAAGAGACAGGATATCTTGTTGGAGCTT
Source organism: Amphipoea oculea (assembly GCA_945859645.1). Lineage (NCBI taxonomy): Eukaryota > Metazoa > Arthropoda > Insecta > Lepidoptera > Noctuidae > Amphipoea > Amphipoea oculea. The sequence goes on along the minus strand of OX243886.1, from coordinate 4,751,482 downwards.
CGGACCACATTCCATTAGATCATTCAGACTGAACCCTGATGTAATTTTGCTTGACCCATTAAATACAACTCTAAGCTTGGTTGTAATAGAGTCATTTTTAATTACTCCATGATGTGGAAGTATGCAGCTTGATTTTGTCTTAGTAACACACTTCTTCATGTGCCCATGTTAATGTACTCTTCGATAAATCTTTTATAGTTGTCACATAAAATGTCATCTTTTTGGAACCTCTTTTCCTGCTGTTTAAACTGAGCCACTGCTTGTGGTTTGCTATCTCCCAGCTTACATTCAAACCCTTCCTTCATTGGCAACCTCACTTCATATCTTCCACTAGGTAAGCGTCGCGTTGTTGTCATATTAAATAAATTTTCGCAGAATTGATCTTGCTGTGTAAGGTTACTCATTTCAGTTTCAGATGGAATGTCTTCTATCTCCCAATAATTGGCAATGTCTTCTATGTTATTAATGACAACATGACAATTAAATGATTGTGTAATGTTTCCAGATAGAATCCAACCCAGTTTCGTCTGTTGTGCAATGGGTTCTTGTGGGGAACCCTTAACGAGCCCATTCATTATTATCTCTGAATATATTTGTGCACCTAATAAAATCGGCTTCGATATGTTAAATTCAGGATCTGCAAGTGAAAGATTATTGATATGCATATAGTGTGTAATTCATCTTCTATTTCCCATTTGTTACTTATCTGCTCCATGTCAATGTTTTGGATATACCGCTGGAACGCTCTAAAATTCGTTTTCTGCTCATTGATTAAAGCGTTAAGCTTTTCATCTGGTTGCGTACCTCTGTTTTCCTGTCCGCGGTACGAATTCAACAAGTGAAGTACTTCTTCATACGCACGCTTGGTGTCATCGCAGATGTTCTTGACGAAATATTCACTCATTCTATCATCATAGCCGACAAGCTGCTGATGATTCATTTCAAATTCACCCCAAAGATTGTTCAGGGTATTTGTTCTCGACGTTATATACCTTTTTTTTTTTTTTTGTTGTCGGGGGGAAACCTTCAAAAGGCACTTGACCTCCGGGGAGGGAGGTCGGGGAGTGTGGGATTTTTACCTCACTAAAACCACCCCGGTGATCACCATCAGCACATAGGGGCGGTCCCGGTTCCTCTTAAAAGACCAATTCCGGAACCCCCCTGTGCAACGCCTGTAAGGCACATCCCTGGGGAGACTGTAAGGGGGCCTCCCCTGAGCCTCGCTATGCACGGTAGCACGTGACCACTGTGCCACCGTCTTCCCTGGGGTCACTTTGTGGGCGAGCAGAGTCCCCACTCGGTTCGCCCGCGACCCCAAAGGTCCACCTACCTTATTTAGTAAGCGCGTTTCGGCGTATTAGGCGCCAAGGCGGTTGCCACCCCGACGCCTCCTTCTCCGAGCAGGATCAGCCCTCTCCCGATCCCGCTCGGCGGCCTCCTTCTTGACCATCACGGTCTCACAGAAGGAGGCTACTTCCGTCCAATTTTCTGTCTCTGCCAGCATAGCCCTCACTACTGCTGGCAGAGACAGGTCTCGCCCGATCCTGGCAACTAGGACCCGCCGCTCGGAGGCCCACGCAGGGCACTCCTCGAGCGTGTGTTGTGCGGAATCCAGGCTGCCTCCGCAGTGGTGGCAATTTGCCGTGGCCTCTCGCCCAATTCTGTTCAGGTACTCACCGAAGCAACCGTGTCCGGTGAGCACCTGAGTGAGCCTGAAGGAGATGCGCTCCCCTCTTTTCAGCCAGGCTTCGAAATGCGGCAGAACGGCTTCGACAACGCGCTTGCGCGAATATTGCGGTTGCTGTAGTCGCTCGCGCCACCGCTCGAGCGCATGTCGCCGCTCCCGCCGCCTCAGCCTTACGAATGCGTTTCCTGGAACACTATTCCCGCTTTGGCGGATATCGCGAATCTGGTCGTAGACCTTCGCGTCCATATCCGCCAGTATGTCCAGCGGCGGAAAGCGCGCCAGGAGAGTTGCCGCCTCAAAGGATATCGTTCGGTATCCTCGTGCAATGCGAATTGCCATTTTCCGCTGCAGTCTATTGACTTTAGTCCTGCAGCGTCGGACACCTGACAGTCTACCAGACCAAACAGGCGCCCTGTAAAGCACCATCGATCGCACGACACCCGCATAGAGGCGGCGAACTTCCTCCCGAGGTCCCCCGAGATTGGGCAGCAGTCTATGCAAAGCACCCACTGCCTTCTCGATCCGCGGAACCAGGCGCTCGAAGTGCTCTTCGAAGCCCCACCGACCGTCCAGGGTGAGGCCAAGATACTTTATGTATCGCCCCACCTGGACTTGCGCATCTCCGACATGGACCAACGTGCTGGGTGGCTCCCTGCTCCTCGGCAGTTTATGGAACCATAATGCCTCAGTCTTCTGAGGCGCTATCTCCAGACCCAGCCCGCGGATTGCCGCCACGACTTTTGCCACCCCGAGCTCGGCAAGCTGAATGGTTTCCTCGAAGGTGTCCCCGCCGGCCAACACCAGAGTATCGTCTGCGTAGCAAACGATATTAACGCCGACGTGGAGAACTATACGCAGGACCGCGTCGTATGCTAGGTTCCACAAGAGAGGACCTAGAACCGACCCCTGCGGAACCCCACACGTAATCTCCCTCCGCTGAACGTTACCGTCCCGGCCCACATAGCGAATGTGCCGGTCGCGTAGGTATGACCCGACAATGCCTTGCAGGTAGGGAGGCACCTCATGATGTACCAGTGCCTCCCTAATTACACGCCAGGGTAAAGAGTTGAATGCGTTGACGATATCCAAACTTATCGCCAGCACCACTCCACCCCGGGACACCACCTGGTCCGACAGCGCGCGGACGCGAAGACGTTATATACCTAGCCTACCTAGGTTTTTTCACCTAGCAGAATAAAATTAAATATATCTCGCTTTTTAGTGGGTCTGTTTATAATTTATCTAAGTTACAATAGCCTAATGTCAACTTGCTTATCGCCTTTTACAAAATATTGCTTTTCCCGATGCAGGGACGTTAACTGTTGAGGAGTTCTCCTGGTATTTCACCATCAACTCCATTTCACCATTCGCATTGTGACGAGCATAATTAATTGCTTAGTAACCATATTAAAGTAATCGAATCGCAACCCGTGAAATACTTATTATTGAGTAGTTCCAGTGGCCATCAGTCATGTGGTCTTGATCATCAGTTCCACCAAATGGCGCTTTCCGAAAGCAAATGCACGAGTTACTATAAAAAAAAGACGGGTTGCAGAAGTGACAACTTGAATATTAACGTTGAAATAAATCAATTATTAATTGAATTAATATAACTCATTTTTTTTCACTATTTCTGCGTCCCTTTTTTCATTAATAGATGCACTTTGTCCAATTTCCATATTTTAAACACTTTATATACACGAATGTTACGAATACACAGCAGTGTGTCCACGTCCACGTCCACTTCCACTTCCACTTCCACTTCGACTTCGACTTCGACTTCGACTTCGACTTCGACTTCGACTTCGACTTCCACTTCGACTTCCACTTCGACTTCGACTTCGACTTCGACTTCGACTTCGACTTCGACTTCGACTTCGACTTCGACTTCGACTTCCACTTCCACTTCCACTTCCACTTCCATCCATCCATCCATCCATCCATTGTCGTGTGTCACTAAACTTGGTTCACTTCGGTTGGCGCCGCCGTAGAAAGAGAGGGGGGGGGGGGGAATCTCGCCTGACGGTCACGTGTCCTGACGCGATGTCCTGACGCGAGTTTAACATTTTTTACCCATTACAAAAAGTGTGCAACGCCGCTAAAGCAGTTTTCACTTCAAAAATAGTTACCCAAATCGCTATAGGTGTGCTTATAATATTTGAAGAGTTCCTTCGATTTCTCCAGGATCCCATCATCAGATCCTAACTTGATGACAATGGGACTACCTGGAAAGTATACCGTTTCAAACAAAAAAAGATTTTTAAATCGGTCTAGCCGTCTTCGAGTAATCGGGTAAAATACATAAAAAAATTAAAAAAAAGATTCCGACAAACGGAGAACCTCCTCCTTTTTTTGAAGTCGGTTAAAAATTGCAATTTGCATCGATCAAGGTGATCGGTGTTCGCAACTAAACTTGTCAACAAAATAACGCATAGATAATAATGCCTGTGCGACGGTTGACTACAACGCCATCTAACGATCAAGATCAACTGTTGTTGATAACCATAGCAAAAATGTATGTTCTACTTCTCGATGGTTCTTTGAAATATCCTGCAGAGGACGTGTTCCGGCCGCGCACACATAGACTTTATCGATTTTGTCAGGCCTAGATATCCTGCAAATAGTGTTTTTTTTATAGGTTTTTGTCGATATGCGTCAATAATAAGTCATAACAACTTAATATACGTGCTTTTATTCTGCAAAAATCGTTTATGTTTCGAGATTTGTACCCCGAAAGAATGTAAGAAAAAGTGCACCGTAAGGTGATTGGATAGTAAAAAAAGACGGGTTGCACTCCGGGAGTGCCGGCAGAAGTGAAAACTTGAATATTAACGTTGAAATAAATCAATTATTAATTGAATTAATATAACTAAGTTTTTTTCACTATTTCTGCGTCACTTTTTTCTTTAATCGATGCACTTTGTTCAATTTCCATTTTTTGAAACACTTTATATACAAGAATTTTACGAATACACAGCAGTGTGGCTACCACACAGACGGTCGAGCCATCAGCTGTCCATCCATCCATCCATCCACGTCCACGTCCACGTCCGCGTCCACCATCATCGTCACCGTCACCGTCACCGTCACCGTCACCGTCACCGTCACCGTCACCGTCACCGTCACCGTCACCGTCACCGTCACCGTCACCGTCCGTCCGTCCGTCCGTCCGTCCGTCCGTCCGTCCGTCCGTCCATTATCGTGTCTCACTTTGGCGCCGCCGTAGAAAGAGATGGGGGGGGGAATCTCTCCTGACGGTCACGTGTCCTGACACTTTATATCAAGTCCTGCATGTACCGTCAGCAGCGTCAGCTGTACTCTACAGGAACTGATGGACGCTAGTGATGGCGCCAAACACCTAGCCGAATTCTGGGCCCAGTCGATTGAAATTCGTTTTATTTTACACTAGCAGCGCCCCGCAGTTTCACCCGCGTAAGTTTCGATCTCGTGGGTATATCGAGATAAAAACTATCCTGTGTCCTTCCCCGGGAAGCCATCTATCTACATATCTCTCTGCCAAATTTTATCGAAATCCGTTCAGTGGTTTAGGCGTGAAAAAAGGTAACATACAGACAGACAGAGTTACTTTCGAATTTATAATATTAGTATGGATTATATAAATTGCCATCGACGCGCTAAGAAGAAGAACAAATGATAAAATAATTACTGTAAATGAAATTGCACTGTCATGTGCACTGTGTAAAGAAAAGTTCACCCCACTGAAATATCTTTCACGGGTGGCGATTCTTATCGTGGTCGCCATTTCCGATGCTTAAACCTGGTGTTATCCGGAAAAGAACCGGAGTTACCGACATAGCTTGCAGAGTAAGCAAATGTTTAATTCAAATCTGGGTATGCTGTTGCCTCATTGATAAAACATTAAAGTACTTACATTTTGGAGACTTGGAAATCTTTTTGCATGTAGTCTTCCAAGCCGTATCATTCGCCTCACTCTCATAGTCCGACGGGACGGCAATCCGACATGAACGGAGAGAGATCAGGCGCAGGACCAACGGCTTTACGCGCTTTCCCAGGCACGGGGGTATAACACCGCCAACTACCAAACTCCGGGCTCCGGGCTTGGGTTCGATAGAAGTGAAGTGTGGACATTAAAAATAAAAAAAGGACTTCCAAAAAACACTACAAAGTGAAAAATAACTTTAATTTCGGAAGTCGGTGTCTTTGGATCTGTATTTTAGTTTTTTGCCATCGACTTCCGAAATTAAAGTTATTTTTCACTTTGTAGTGTTTTTTGGAAGTCGGTTTTTTTTTTTCTTAAAAAGTTTCTATTTCACGCTTTTTAGTGGGTCTGCTTATAATTTATCTAAGTTACAATAGCCTAGTGATCATCGCCTTTTACAAACAAAATATTGCTTTTCCCGATGCAGGGAAGTTAATTGTTGAGGAGTTCTCCAGGTCTACCATCAGCTCCATATCACCATTCACATTGAGACGAGCATAAATTGCTTAGCAACCATATTAAACTAATCGAATCGCAACCCGTGAAATACTTAGATATTATTGAGTAGTTCCGGTGGCCATCTGTGGTGTTCATCATCAGTTCCACTTCACCAAATAGTGCTTTCCGAGAGCAAATGCACGAGTTACTATAAAAAATACCCAAATCGCTATAGGTGTGCCTATAATATTTGAAGAGTTCCTTCGATTTCTCCAGGACCCCATCATCAAATCCTGACCTGATGACAATGGGACCAATCTGGAAGTACATCCTTTTTTTAATTTTCCAAATCGGCTTATAAATGACGGCGTAATGAAGTAACAAACATAAAAAAAATACAACCGAATTGAGAACTTCCTTCTTTTTTACCGACTTCACAAAAAGGAGGAGGTTACTATGTTCGGCTGTTTGTATGTTTTTTTTTTTTTTGTATGTAATTTCATCGAATACTCCGCCAATTGTGGACGGATTTTCAAAATTCTTTTTTTGTTCCAAAGTAGATAGTTCTGAGGTGGTCCCACTGTTACCAAGTTAGGATCTGATGATGGGATCTTAGAGAAATCGAGGGCAACCCTCAAATTTTATAGGACATCTTCGATTTTATTACAAATTAAACAATTAGGAGAATCAGACTTTTTCATTAAGAAAGCAAACTTTGCTGATGGATAGTGTCCGGATCTAAGTCTAAGGGCTATTTTAACATATTTTCTACTTAAGTTAATGCCATCAAACCAAGGGACACGAGGAAGCTCACCCTGTATGGTCTTATACCATATGCCTTTATCTATAGATTTGCTATCAAATAATAGTTTCCAATCATCAAAACATACCGATTTAAATCTAGGAACTAATTCCCAATGATCTGGTAAGTAGTTAATTACCCTGCCTTGTACTGCCGCCAACTTAGCTATACGGTCAGCTTCCTCGTTCCCTTTCAGACCAACATGTGCTGGAACCCATTGCAACTTGAAGTCTATACCCCTTTCATTAATAATAATAATAGCTTTTAGGATATCATAGGCTATCGTTGCACCTCTGCGACCAGAGGCGCAACGAGCCACATGTTGCAAGGCACTCTTGCTATCGGAAAAAATTACAATTTTATTCAAGTTAAGATTCATTCCGTAAGATAAGGCCTGATATATTGCAATAAGTTCCAGCGTCATTATTGATACTTCACAACCGATTTTAAATCCTACTTTATGTTGTAAGGCACTGTCATAGAATCCAGCTCCTAGGCCCAGATTACTTTTAGACCCATCGGTAAATATTCTGTGCCAGCCATTATAACTCTCGTTTAATTCCGCGATGACATTATTCACTAATATATTAGGGTCATAACAAGTTTTAGAACATTTAATACTCTCAAGATTTACACAAATACTTACAGTTTCTTTCCATTTCAGATCCTGCCCCACAGAAGCCCAGGGGAAAAAGGGCTTGGACCACCCTACTAAATACAACTATCCCAAGTTTCAAGTTTCAACCATTCAACCATCTCAAGAGATTTACAAGAATGAGACATCTGACGGAGCACTTTTGTTTCCAAAAGAGAGCAACATAATGGAGTAAGCTTGGTATTAAAATTGTGAACCCTAATTGCGTAACACACTATCAATCGGAATCAGAATCATTTCGAAGCCAATTGCTAATCCATTGTTTCATAAGTTGGAAAAATTTGTCTGCTCTACACATAAATAACGCAATGAATTTTGTTGAACTGTCAAAATGAAACCGATTCCGATTGATAAAGTGTTACGCAATTGCCCCGCGGGTTATTTCCGGAATAAAACAATCCGTTCCATCCAGTGCCGGATTTATATTTTTTATGAGTGTAGGCCACTTTATTTCCGCAACCAATGTACCTTTATAAAAAAAAGACGGGTTGCACTCCGGGAGTGCCGGCAGAAGTGAAAACTTGAATATTAACGTTGAAATAAATCAATTATTAATTGAATTAATATAACTAAGTTTTTTTCACTATTTCTGCGTCGCTTTTTTCATTAATCGATGCACTTTGTTCAATTTCCATTTTTTGAAACACTTTATACACGAATTTTACGAATACACAGCAGTGTGGCTACTACACAGACGGTCGAGCCATCAGCTGTCCATCCACGTCCGCGTCCGCGTTCCCGTCCACCATCACCATCACATCACATCACCATCACCATCGCCATCGCCTCCACCATCACCATCGCCATCGCCATCACCATCGCCATCACCGTCGCCATCGCCATCGCCATCACCATCGCCATCGCCATCACCATCCATCCATCCATTATCGTGTCTCACTTGGTTCACTTCGGTTGGCGCCGCCGTAGAAAGAGATGGGGGGGGGGGGAATCTCTCCTGACGGTCACGTGTCCTGACGCGATGCCCTGACGCGAGTTTAACATTTTTTACCCATTACAAAAAGTGTTCAACGCCGCTAAAGAAGTTTTCACTTCAAAAAAAACCATTTGTAGTAAGGAAGGCACTAAAGTTAAATAAACAAATGAATTAATCATTAAGAAAGAGCGTAAAAAGAAACAAGAATGGGTATCATTTAAGCTATCACCAATTTAATTAGTTTTGTGTTTCTTAAATAATAGGGTTTGTCCTCCAAATAGTAGATCTGTCACCAAAATGTAGTCACCAAACAATGCAAGTGACCTAACCAAACCGAACCTCGGGGTGCCCTTCGCTCGCTCTTGCATCCTATGTCGACGGAGCCCCGCTTCGCGGGGCCCCTATTTCTGTGTAAAGGGTTTAAAGTAACCTAACCAAACCGAACCTCGGGGTGCCCTTCGCTCGTTCTTGCATCCTATGTCGACGGAGCCCCGCTATCTGAGAACGAAAATATTTCGTGGCGATAGATCTATTTATTAGGTGATACAAATATTTCGTGGCGATAGATCTATTTATTAGGTGATACAACTTGATGACAAATATAAATTTTGGTGATAGAAAATATAGTTCCCAACAAGAATTACAATTTTTTACGGGACTTTTTAATAGCAAAATCGGTGTGTGCGGGCGGGAAGCGGAGGTGGTCACGTTGAGCCATTGCTACCCGCCGCTCTCATCCATCACTCACGCAGTAATATAGATAAAATAGGTACCATAACGGTAGGTATCTGGAATTGATAATTTTCGATAGAAATGAGTTTCTATAGGGATTTAACGTATTAGCACAGAATACTTAAAGTACTATGTACAGAAAGGCCATTCCCTTCCCCGCACTAACATCAGTTACCGCACCTCATCCCGCACTTCGGCGTATTCGTCGCAGTTCTTTAACAAGAGTCGAGCGCTCGCAAACACAAGTACCTCACGCACACATTCATACGTATAAAAACGTCATTTTTTAATGTAGTAGTAGTAGGTAATTATTTTGCGAGCGTTGTATGGAGTGTCCGGGGTGTGGTATTAGTATAAAAAACCATGAGAAAAGAAAACCAGTGAACTTTTTGAAGTGAAACTTCTTTACGCACGCTTGACTTGGTTTTCTTTCTCGCTTCCTCTCATAGCGAGGTTTCACTTCAGTCGTGTTGGTCATAAGCACACTCGCTTTTGTTTTTACTTTTGTCCTCTGCAATAGAGTGGACGTCCTCTGAAATCTGCCGTCCCGAGTACGCTGCCGCCCCTAGGCCGCGGCCTATAGGTACGGCCTATTGACAAATCCAGGACTGGTTCCATCACTAAAATGACTGAAGTCACTCGGAAAGCTGCCACGCTTAAATGGAATTGGGCTGGACACATCTGCCGCATGTCAGATGATCAATGGGCTGAACTTACGACCCAATGGGTCCCGCTTTATGGCATACAACATCGCGGCAGGCCCCGACGGAGATGGCGGGATGAGCTGGACTCCTTTAACAAAGATTAATCCTTGGGAGCTCTGGACAGAGAGAGGTGGAAGGAGCGTAGGGATAAGGGAGGCCTTTGAACAGCTGTGGGACACTAGTGGCCAATCATAAAATAATAATGATTACAATGACTCCTTTCCAGGTCTAACAGCATTTTAATTACACCTTGTAGAATGTGATGCAAAATGTCAAACAAATAAGTACCTACTTATCCGAAATCAATTCCTTTAATAGTTATTTATGCAACTGTTGTTTAATAAGGGGTATTAAAACACAAATGTGGTCACACGAGTGTTTAATACCTAATTATGTACAGTTGCATACAAGACTATATCTACATCCATGATATGCATCCTCTATAAAAGGTTCTAAAACAGTTTTTTGCAATACTAATATCGAACAAAAATGGCGGCCGGCGGGATACGACGTGAATTCGAATAACCTATAAGTTATTTTTTTTTGAAGTGAAAACTTCTTTAGCGGCGTTGAACACTTTTTGTAATGGGTAAAAAATGTTAAACTCGCGTCAAGGCATCGCGTCAGGACACGTGACCGTCAGGAGAGATTTCCCCCCCCCCCCCTCCCATCTCTTTCTACGGCGGCGCCAACCGAAGTGAACCAAGTGAGACACGACAAAGATGGCCGAAGAAAATGACATTTGACGTACAAATGTTTGAAAAGTCAGTTTCGTAAACAATAGTACTTCGAGGAGCCGCAGTTGTATTTAATTTATTTTGAACTTCTGTTTAACCAATTTAGTTTATTATTATATACCTACCTACAATACAAAATAGAAGCGACGAAAAATATAACGAAGCACATTATAGCAACAAGAAATACTGTGGGACATTGCTGCTTTTGTGTGAAAACAATGCTTCCGTGTCGACCACGGAAGTTTACACCCTGTAGGGAGATGCTCCAGTAGGGTGTGGCTGTGAAGCTATGTTGCAAAACATGCTCCACTTCCTATCCTGCCTTATTTGTCCTACCCAAAACATGCAGTCAAAGTGACCTCTGCGCTGCCACCGACGACAACGTGGAAGTGGCAATATTTTGAGCCAACAAGATCTAAAGTAAAAGAGAAGAAATTTAGGGAGTAGTTCATTAATAAAAAGCTTGTATACAAATATCAGTTTATTTTTATAATACTTGTACGCACCGGGACTTACAGCTTAGTACGGCTGTTATTCCAAATGCATACAGTGTGGCTAAGTTTGTAACAATTGAGCCTGGTATCTATGGTTACCTCACCCTACTGATTATAAACCTACAGCAACTACTTAACACCCTAGTTATCCTAACACCCTAACCTATCATACAAGCCTACGGGAGACCTACGGGAACAGACAGAATTTGGGTAGGAATAGGGGTTTGTGTACATCGTGCAATGTGTACACAGGAAATAGTTTTGTCATTGCCGGTCCCACAGACTCATAGAACTGGTGATGGCTAAAGGTGTCTTGGCCATAGTGAGAGGAATTATGGAAGATGAATCAAACTCTACTCCAGCTTGATGACTAATTTATTCATTTACTAATTACTAATAATTTATGTGGAACGAATGTATGTCGCTCTTGATGCTGACGCTGGCGTATGTAACTCTTGCCTGTTCACGGCTGAACAATACTCTAAACTCTAATTTGGCTTCTAAAACTTGTGCAAGCAGAACAACATTGTTTGCTTTTCATTTGCCATCTGTGCCATCTCTTCTGTAGGCCGTTTCATTTTCTGCTATTCGTAGTGAAGCACCATCCTTACTAGTCCTATTGACCTGAAATACAAAACTAATGTTATAAATTCTTTCTCTTTCTCTCTCTTAACTAATGTGTCTAAATCTTATTTATACTGATTTAATTAATCAGTAGCGGCATCAAAATAACAGTCATTATTATTTTTATGGCGGGTTTTTTTTTTTGTTACAATGAGTTTTGTACAGACAAACGAAGTTCTTCGTAAAATTGTAAATTGGGGGTCCCCTATGTTGTTTCGAACGCCGCTGTTGGGACACACGCTGTTGCGAATTATTTTTTCACTGCCTCACAGGTTCGAAAGCTCATGGACTCGAATGAAGTAATCGCGAAAGACGCTGTTTCGAAATACATTTTCACTGCCTCATACGCTCGAATGCTTGTGATTTCGATTTACTTAGTCATACTTAAAGTGTACAGAAAAATATTTAAGCAGTAATTAAATAAAATCAACAAATTCAGTGTCAACATCAACATTTAATATTATTATTAACGTACTGTTTTACGTTTGTTGTTTACATCGTACATCAAAAATTATTTACCGCAAAACACAAAAATATTTCAGCAGTAATTAAATAAAATCAACAAATTCGGTGTCAACATCAACATTTAATATTATTATTAACAAAGTAACCACCACACGTTTTGAAATTATTGCGTTTGGCTTTTTATTGAAATCGATGAAACTGAATGTGTTGCGTTTATTCTATGCATTATTATAGTCTAGGCAGGAATAGGAAGCAAAACTGCGCAATTATAAAACCTATAAATATATGACGCGAGACTCACGAATAGGTACAGTAAAACGGGGCTACTTTGACTTCCAAGGTTACTTTGACAAGGCCGATCACAGCCCTATAACGCGTTCCCCACACCCCGCGCCTCGCGCAATATTACTCGAGGCCACGCACACTTGCTGAGCACACGTGAAATCCGATTTTGGCGCTCTGTTAAAGTAGTTCCAACGCCTGTCAAAGTAACCCTGGAAGTCAAAGTAGCCCCGTTTTGCGGTAAATAATTTTTGATGTACGATGTAAACAACAAACGTAAAACAGTACGTTAATAATAATATTAAATGTTGATGTTGACACTGAATTTGTTGATTTTATTTAATTACTGCTTAAATATTTTTCTGTACACTTTATGACTAAGTAAATCGAAATCACAAGCATTCGAGCGTATGAGGCAGTGAAAATGTTTTTCGAAACAGCGTCTTTCGCGACTACTTCATTCGAGTCCATGAGCTTTCGAACCTGTGAGGCAGTGAAAAAATAATTCGCAACAGCGTGTGTCGCAACAGCGGCGTTCGAAACAACATAGGGGACCCGTAAATTGGATAGGCACCTAATTCGTAAATCATGCCAGGCTGCCCCTGTTTAGCGTTAGTGCTTGTGTCAGTGTTTTTATTTTCTATTATGGAGACCTCTCCCCGACCAATTCTTCCAAAAAATCTAAGGATTAGAAGCTCGTCCGGGATAGATAGGGGTCTGACAGAGAAAAAAAAAGACGACCGGAAAAAAAAAATTGACACTCGATTTTATTCCCACAAATTTAGAAGCAAAAGCAAGCATAAGTATAAGTATAAGAAATTGAGAATGTTTACAAAACATAACTTACTTTGAACACATTTTAGCTGTAACAGTAGGTTTTTCTTTGCCCTTTATTGCAACTAGTCTCCGGTCTTAATTTCATTTATTTTAAATACAAAAAAAAATATTCAAAAGTTTTTTAGTTTGACACATACAATATCAAATTCATTCATTGACATATTCATATTGTTTCCATGACGACCATGACGTTGTCGCGTCAAAACTGTTGAAACTGTAGACAATAAATTAGTTTTTCATACGTAATAATGTCTATGGACACAAATATTCGGTTCGTAGACAGATATTCTCGTATGCCGATTTAATGTGTTGGCCAATTTGTTGGATGACTTCATTATGATGGCAACATTTAGAAGTTGTAGGACATTCTAGTTATAGAACGTTTATGAAGCGTTTATGAATACAAAATTTTATCGAATGTTTTAAAGGCCTATTGAGCATTTTAACTAATGAATGGTTTAAATCGTCAATAGGCTTTTTTATGAATAAGACCGAAAGTGTTTAAAATATGGAAATTGAACAAAGTGCATCTATTAATGAAAAAAGTGACGCAGAAATATTGAAAAAAAATGAGTAATATTAATTAAATTAATAATTGATTTATTTCAACGTTAATATTCAAGTTTTCACTTCTGCCGGCACTCCCGGAGTGCAACCCGTCTTTTTTTTATTACGGTGCTGTGGTAGAGAAACGCGCGTGCATGACTTTTTTGAAAACGAGTTGCACAATGAAATTTAGTACAAAATTATAACACTCGTTTGGATGATATTATGGTTACTATGACACTGGTTGTTTTAATGTTGGCAATAAGCTAACTGTTTCAGAAACTTTTATAGAGGATTTTAGCATGGGTGTACATACAATAATAAGGAACATTGTCATTACAGGAACTACATAAAAAGCCCCATATTTAATCGGTATCCAGAGCCTATGAATGAAGACTACCCTAAAAGCAAGAAGTCTTCAACTAATGAAAAACGTTTCAATAATGAAAAAAATACCACCAATAGACGTCGGGTTTTGAAATTCACTGACTTTGAAGATATTTCATTTAGAATGAAACTTTTTGCATGATGAATTAGAAAAATTATCCTTTATTCTAAATACGTTGTTAATTTTTGTAATTTTTAGTGATAATAAAAACTTATTTAAGCAAATGTGAAAAAAGGGCGATTTGTACCAGTACTCGCCAGATTTTTACTAATACTCATTCATCAAAATGACCCATTAGTCGTCAATTTTTGACGCTAATATGAACTTTCAGGCCTTGAACATAGAGTTCAAGATGATTACACATTAAAACATATTGCGATTGTCTTTCATATGAGTGGTAAGTCTAAGAAACGAAAGGTAGGTAAAAAACCAAATCGCAAGAAATTACTAAAATTTTTGAGCTGTTAGCAGATTAGGTAGGAAAATTCTCATATATTTTAGCTTAAAAAATTAAGATATCCGAATCAAAGAATCAGTTTTTACCGGAATAAAGGAGACCAGCCCATTATACAGGGTGAAATTGAAAACATGCGACAAATCGAAATGGGAGATTGTACTCATCATTATGAACAACTTTTACTATGGGACCAACCTGAAATCGCGAAAAAAAAAATCAGCTGTTCCCTACATTTATGTTCGCATAACTCGTTAAAATGTAGGCAACCGCAGATTTTTTTTTTTTAAGTATTAAACACTTAAAAAAAAAATCTGCGGTTGCCTACATTTTTTTTTTGTTGTGTTTTTTTTTTGTGTACAATAAAGTAGGTATATAAATAAATCAGCCATATTAGGCCCAAAACCTAAAATAGCCGGCCAACGAAAAATAGTAGATTGTTATGCAAGGGTTGAAAGGAATCAATTCCTATACGAGGCATTTAGACGCCCGAGCGCAGCGAGGGCGACTATAGCCCGAGTAGGAATTGATGACTTTCAACACTCTACTTTTCATTTCGAATATAAGGAAAGTAAAAAGTAGTAGTTTTTCTAAAATATTTATTGATAACAATAACATGCAAAGTTTTTGAATTTTGGTACAGCTTACAGGGTTAGTATCCCGCCAAATAATACTATTGTCTTTTTTTATTTTAAATATGGAACACACCGCTTCATCGCCGCGGGCTGTCCCGCTTAATAGGTTTTTTTTTTTAATTCACACTGGCTGTTTATACACTCACAAGACTGCAGCATTTTTCTTTATGTAAAAAATTTCGTAGCTGACTACAGTTTTATTTTTAAAATTCATTCCCACCCTAAAGAGGGAAGTAATTACTATGAGTCTTTCCCGCCCTGTGGTGGGAAGCAGCGTCTTCCACCCGCTATTTGGATCAAACAAACACTACTTTCCGAGTATGAGAAATGAAAAATGTATTACCCTGGTCGGGAAAGACCTCCTTATCATTTTTTACTATTGCTCCGAATCTCTACGACCATTCCTTCAGCTTTTTTTTTAAGTTGAAAAATAAAGTTTTATACATTAAAAGAACCTGATTTTAGAACTATATATGCAAAAAATAGTTATAGTAACACTCGCAGAGGTTTGTTATCATAGTAGGTAATACTTGTTTAAGGTCACCTTTCTTTTATTTTCGCCAATCGGTAGTTAATATATTTTATTATTTATAAAACTAGATTTTTTTCAACTTTAAAAAACAGCTGAAGAAATGGTCGTAAAATTCTAAATAATAATAAATTTTATTTCACTGTCACTTTGTGTTTTGGGCCCAACTCTGTTTAAACGTGACTGGTCTCCTGTTGGCGTGAAAACGTCGTTGCACTCTGTGGTAAATTCAATATGTCTGACCGACAATAATATGTAATATTTCAGTCGCTTATAACTACGAGAATGCTTGGGTAATGATTGAGCATACAATATACAGGGTGTTACGGAAAGGGTATATCAATACAAACGGGTTGAAGAGTGTAGGTATCTGGTCTAGAATCTCTGTACAAAATTTCAGCTCAAAAGCATTAACTTTGAAAATGCTTAATATTTTTTTATTTCGACATCACGGCGCTGCACTGGCGCGCGGCGGCGTGATATGCGTGTAATAGGCGCACAGACACACTACAGATAATGGATAATGACCCTCGTAGTGCAGTGACACGTTTGTTATGATTTCAATTTAATAAACTATCGAAATAAAAAAATATTAAGCATTTTCAAAGTTACTGCTTTTGAGCTGAAATTTTGTACAGAGATTCTAGACCAGATACACTCTTCAACCCGTTTGTATTGATATACCCTTTCCGTAACACCCTGTATAGGTAATAGTTGTACCAATTTTGAAGCAGTATCTAACTTGTGTTTGACGTCACATAGAAAGTGCAGTGCGCCCGACCCTCCTTTTTACTATGCGTTGAAATTTCAATTCGCAAAAAAATGTGTAGCTACTAGGTGCCATTGTCAAGAATTGACACAGCCCTACTAGGGCCTAAAGAGATTCAACAGAAATATTAGCCGAGTTAAAAATGCATTTGAAGTTGACAATAGCAAAATAATTTCAAATGTCGTCTTATATCGGCCGTAAGTCTGGCCAAAAATGAAAAAATCTCAATAAAAGTAAGCTTGCATCATAAGGAATTCAATGAGCCTCAAAAGCCTCAAATTGCTTATGATGCAAGTTCCTTATGATTTGCTCGGTACAAGTACCGAGCTATTTCAACATTGATATCTTGAAAAACACTAAAGTAGCTATTGAATTTCTACATCTACTACTAAATTACAATCTGAAACCAAGTATAAAACAGCCTACACGTATATCGAGTGGAACATGTATTGACAACATTATCCATAATGTCAAGGGTGGTAGTGGTGAAGTTTTAGAATTGGCTTTATCTGACCACACAGCTCAACTCTTTAAGTGTCCGGTAAAAAAGTCCTGTTCGAGTGATCACTGGTACGTGCTGAGTCGAGATTACAGCTCTGAGAACATGTCTAAGTTTATTGAAGCCATTAGTAGTCTTGGTTTTGTTGAAGTATACAGTGGTACCGACCCAGAACTAGTATTTAATTCGTTTTATGACCTATTTAAACTTTTCTACGATTTGTGTTTCCCAACTGTGAGAAAAAAGATCTCTACTCGTAAATCCCCGAGATGGATTTCTAAAGGTATCAGAAGATGTAGTAAACGGAAAAGAGAAATGCTATGGCAGTATAGGAGATCACGTAATATTGAAAATAAACGGTTACTTATGCAATATTCAAAACGATTAAAAAAGGTGATACACTTGACACAAGTATCTCAGAACAACCATGTAATTAATAGTGCTGAGAATAAAACTAAAGCTACGTGGAAAATAATTAATAGAGGTAAATCAAACTTCCCCTCTGAATCTGTAAAAAAAATTCTCAATGGTGATAAATTTATAAGTGACCCTAAAGAAATGGCTACGGCATTCAACGATTACTTTATTGACTCAATTCATCCTGACATTAATTATAATACTACTGATGCTATATCTTGCGTAAATTATTATCCCAAATCTCTATTTATGACACCGACAGATTCGTTGGAAATATTTAATATTATCAATTCGTTAAAGAACACAAATAGCGTGGGTTATGATGGGATAACTACTAAGATTTTAAAATCTGTGTCGCATATAATTGCACCTGTTTTGAGTTTTATTATTAATCTATGCATAGAACATGGCCACTTTCCTACTTTGTTAAAAATGACCATAATTAAACCACTGCATAAGAAAGGCCATAAAGCTGATATTTCAAATTACCGTCCCATAGCCCTGATACCAGTACTATCAAAGATTTTTGAAAAAGTAATTTATAGATCTTTAAACTCATTCTTTGAAGTAAACAGTATACTGGCTAAAGAACAATATGGTTTTCGGAAAAACAGAAACATTAATAAAGCTGTCTATGAATTATTTACAGAAATTGTTAGTAACGTTGACAAAAAAAATCCAATTGCAGTAATACTTATGGACATGTCGAAAGCATTCGATCACGTAAATCACGAAATATTACTGGGTAAGTTAGAACGATACGGCGTCAGGGGAAACATATTAAATCTAGTCAAAACATATCTCACTGGACGTAAGCAAGCTACTGTTTTAAATAGAATTTGTTCTAAATCCAAGATAGAAGTTAATCATATGTCATCAATTAGAGATACAACATGTGGTGTACCCCAAGGAACTGTCATTGGACCCTTGTTGTTTCTCATATATATTAACGATTTGCCAAAATGCACTGAGCATCAAACTGTTCTGTTTGCCGATGACAGTACACTTATTGTTCCATGTAAAAATATAGAAACTTATGAAGATGACATAAACAAGTCTATCCTTGCCATCATAAATTGGTTACTTACAAATAAATTAAAAATTAACATAGACAAGACAAAGCTTATGACATTTTATCAAAGAACAAATAAACTTAACTTGAACATAGCTTATGCAGATCAAACAATAGCTGAAACAAGCAGTGCTAGATTTCTGGGACTTCACTTGGATATTCATTTAAACTGGAAATGTCATATAGAAACTGTTTGTAAGAAACTAAACCAGTACTCATATGCGCTCTACAATCTTACAAAAATAGTAAATGAGTCCGTTGTTCTGGTTTCTTACAAAGCCTATGTTACATCTACATTACGCTTTGGAATAATATATTGGGGAAATTCCACTGACAAAGAAATAGCGTTTAAGGCCCAAAAAAGATGTGTGCGTGCTGTGTTTAAACTGAAACCAACTGAAAGCTGTATTCCATATTTCAAAAAATTTAAACTCTTAACATTGCCCTGTATGTACATTTTTGAGACGGCAGTATTTGTCAAATCCAACTTCCATCTGTTTGAAACATTGAGATCTAAACGACGCAACAGAGAGATATGTGCTAAGCCACATAGCACTGCTCTTTATACAAAAAGTTTTTTAGGAATGGCACCTAGGATCTATAATAAGATCCCTAGACGAATTAAAGAAATAAACAACATACACGATTTTAAAAAGGCTTTACTGAAAATATTTTATGATAAAGCATATTATACAGTGAACGAATACCTAACTGACACATTATAATTACCATTTATTTATAATTTTCTTTTTTTTTGTTTTTGATTTTTTTTAATTTGAAATTTATACTACAATTTATTATTATTATATTTTATTCGAATGTTTTTTTTTTTTATTTATTTATTATTGTATCGACAATTTGAATTAGAGTTTTTTGATAATGTGTATGATAATTGTATATATATGTGTGTGATAATTGTATGAAAATTATTATAATCAGCATGTTTGTATCAAGATAATATTTGTACGCCGATGACGGCTAGACATAGCGTTCTTTAATAATTATAACATCTGTACCTAACCCACCTATGTTCAACAAATAAAAATATTTGTATTTGTATTTGTATTATGTCGGACTCCTACCAACTAAAACCACACTGTTCCTTCTAGTACCATATCAGCCCAACCAAAAGTTTTAAATCATAAGAAACACAATAGGCCTACAAAATCTACTTATGAGCGAATTCAAAAGAAAAAAAAAGAAAAAGAAGAATAAAAAAACAAAAAAAAAAGAATAAAATAAAAAAATACAAAAAAAAATAAAAGAATAGAAAAAAAGAAAATAATAAAAAAAATAGAAAAGAAAAAAAGAATAGAATAGAAAAAAATAGAAAGAATAGAAAAAGAAAGAAAAAGAAAAAGAAGAAAGAGAAAGAATAGAATAAGTACTCTTTATTATGTAGGTACACCATATAAATTACAGACATAAATACAGACATACAGCAATGGGTGACACAATGGGCAATCATCGCCAATTGCCATCCCCGGCCTGTCATCGTGTAAGTATGTGTGAAGATTACGAGAACATTAGGAAGATTCAACGGCAGAAGACTTAGTAAGAAGACACCTCTATACAACATTATTTTTAGTATATGCGAGACCTGAATATAGTTTGTTCAGAATAAGTAACTGAATCGATTCCAATAATTTTTACCCCATGTTATATTTTGTCCCAAAAATTATTAAAAAAAGGTTAAAAGTTGGACACCGAGCGACACTTAGTAGGTAGTTATCTGATCTATCATACGCGTGTGTTAGAAGATGGTATAAAATCTATCTATAAGTATATATGTCGGAGACATCAATAGTACGGGAGCTGACTTGACAGCGAGGCGGAATCGCTGTGACGACAACGCTTCGACGGAGTCATTCGTTTGACTATTCGGAACGCCAGCGCCATCTGGTGGCGCTTGACAGAGTCTAGCCTGAGTTCGTGGGGGGTATAAGAGAGCATGCAACGCGGTGGAGCAGCTCTCTTGGACATCGGACATCAAACGAACAACATGCGCTTAGAAACTGTTCCGCGTTCCGTATCTGGTTGTATCGTGTACCTATAGTGTGTGATTTGCTAGTGTGATTAAATTGTTCGTGAAATTATAATCTGATTTGAACTGCAAACCGTTTTTCTATTGCGCAATACCCAACACATACCCATAGTTCGCCCACATTAGTTGAAATATGGCTGATAATAACGAGACACAAATGCCTTCTCCGTTATCAGAAGTGTGATTCGTGTTGGTTTATGCGCAAAAATCAGAACGCTAAAAGTGAAAGTAACCGTTGTCATTTGAAAAACAAAGTGTAAACATGCGAACGCTTATGAAATAATCGTGTGGATCTGTTCGAGTTGAACCCAGATAAACCAGATACGGATGCGCGATCGTAGCGCATGTTGTTTTGGGCATAGGCTGTATGCAGAAATACCTTTGCCGAATGACGCGCAAGTTACACCTACCGCCATGTTTGAAAAAAAACAAGCGGGTCCCTAACCGCCGTTCGAGTTCGTCGTATCCCGTTCCCGTAATTAGAACACGTGGTAGGACGCGTGTGCAAACGTAACAGCACACAGTACGGCAGCTGATTTGCGTTTTGCTGAAAATTCATTGCAAGGTGGACAAAGTAGCAGTATCAACGTGGCTATCGTAAATAGCATACCAAAGACGTGGCGTGGAGCTACCAGTGACGTGGAGTGACTGAATCGAGCCAAGCAGCGCAGCCATCAGCGAAGTCATTCGTGTGCTGCAAGTGGGAAACCAGGACATATCGCGGCCCTGTGCACGAGCAGTGGCAGCCAAGCAGTACAAGCGGATGGTGGAGCACCTGCTGCAACTGCTGCAAGCAGCAACGGCGAGAGGATGTTTGCATCGTACAACTACCCCCAGACACGTTAGAAAATACAGGTGAGCTGTATTGTTTTGTTTACGATTCTGGTGCTGAATGCTTGTTAAGAAAGGAGAGGTTAAGTGGCAAACGAGTTAATAACGTTGTTGCGTTGACCGGTATTGGTGTATTCAGCCCAGAATAACAGACTGGAAGTTCAGAGGTCCGTTTATGATAGTTGATGTTTTGGATGGTGATCCCCATACGTAAAAAGCTTTAAATTCTAACCGTACTTTTAAATGTGTTCACGATAGATTGAGAATGATACCAGTAGGCTATGTACCAGTCGAATTAGATGGTGATCATAGTGATGATGAGCAAGCCTAAGTAGTGGGAACCACGCGAGTAGGGGTTCTCTATCGGCCGTAGTAAAGTTGTATGTAGTCACGGGGTGATGCATACGGGTCTATGCGATGGATGTGAAAGCAATGCGATTGCTGGTCGGCTAGAGAGCCGTGGCGGTAGAGTGGTCTACTCGTGTGTGGGTTTCCAGGTGTCTAATTTAAGGCTCTTAGTGAAAAAGATGGTTGTTAATGTGGATAATGATGGTACATGACTCTGGTTGATGATTTTCGCTGTGATTAGATAGTGAAAGTTTGTTTACTTAATTTAGAGGTATTGTTTTGTAAAAACAATAAGAAGAGGATAAAAGTTTTCTGATTTCAAAAATTAGAAGCCGTAAATGGTCAGAATTGGCCGAGTGGAACATGCACTGCTGTTGATTTTTTCGGTTACAGGTTAACACACAAGAACGTTTGCAAGCAAAATGGCAGTGTCGGACAGCGCTGCACTCTCCTGTACATGGGGTCGCTGATCAAGGACGGTGCTGTTCGAGCAAGGAGTTTCGCAACTTCTGCCAGGGAAGCGGTGGCAGCGAGTGGATGTCTGTACCATTAAGCCAGCTACAGATCTATCGTCTACCGAATCGGGTGAGCCGTTTACATTTTGTTTTGACTCTGGTACTGAGTGCTTTACTTGTAAACAACAGCAAAAATGGTTACATTGTTAGGTATAGCCCAATCTAGTTTACAATGCAATTTTTAAATACGCTCCATGACCGTGTTCGGGAGATGCCCGAAGGCCAAGTACCACTGGAAGTAGAAGAGGTTGAGTCGAGTGATAGTAGTGAATCTTAGTTCGGCTAATCGGACCGTACCAGTAGTCATTTCGTAGCCGTAGTCCGTTAGAAGTCGGTATCTGCTTTTAGTAGTCCGTGGATACGCGGTGCGCGGGTGACTCTGGCGGAGGTCGGGTCTTGCAGAGACCATAGAGTCCGTGGGACTCGGAATTCAGGGGAATTCAAAGAAACAAACGTGAGGTTTGTAGGGGCTTAGTGAAAAGCCACAGGCCACGAATATGATTCAGTGCTTTGTGTTTTGTGATGCTCTAAAGATGATTTATTGGTTGCTCTAGCATTTTTTTCGTTGTACTTGGTCTCGGTAATTTCGAAACTAGATAGTTCAAATTCTTAGATTAGCCAAATTTTTGGTTTCTAATTTGAATGCTTATTGCAAATAGATCGTGAAATAAAACGGATTTTAAAGAGTCGAGTCCCTTTTTATTATCTCATCATTTATGGGAGGTTACTAAAAATGACAGAAAATTGGAGTATAACTGACGAAATTGAGGTTGAGCAAAGTAGTAGTAGTAACAATGAGGAGAGCATTTAAGTTTGCATGATGATTGGACCGTACCAGAGGTCGTGTAGCTGTAAGCAGTCAACTCTGGCGGAGGTCGGGTTTCAGTGAAAACCATAGAGTCCATGTGAGACTCGGTGCTCTCGTGGGGGTTCGCACAAAAGAAAGATGGGTAACTGGAGGTTACTGGGCTATGCGTAGCCAGAAATCACATGTAGAGCTTAAGTGTGTTGATTAAATTGGTTTGATTGTGTCTTTTGCGAGATTAAGTGTGTAGTCAGTTGGACTTCGAATTTCCTAAGATGTTAATTTTCTTTTAATTTGTCATGGATTGTTAGTAATAAGGTTCCCAGTTTAGTTCAAATGAAATAAAGAGTTTTGAGAGAGAGAGCTTTGAGAGAAAGAGTTCTGTCAAATTTCGACTTTATTCAATTCTGATAATCAGAAGTCCACAAACTGATTTTTAAGGGTTAGGTCAGGAGTGACCGAGCTATGTGATACTTTGCAGATACGTTTGTTTACAGATTAACACACGAGGACGTGTGCAAGCAGGATGGCCGTGTCGGAGACATCAATAGTACGGGAGCTGACTTGACAGCGAGGCGGAATCGCTGTGACGACAACGCTTCGACGGAGTCATTCGTTTGACTATTCGGAACGCCAGCGCCATCTGGTGGCGCTTGACAGAGTCTAGCCTGAGTTCGTGGGGGGTATAAGAGAGCATGCAACGCGGTGAAGCAGCTCTTTTGGACATCGGACATCAAACGAACAACATGCGCTTAGAAACTGTCCCGCGTTCCGTATCTGGTTGTATCGTGTACCTATAGTGTGTGATTTGCTAGTGTGATTAAATTGTTCGTGAAATTATAATCTGATTTGAACTGCAAACCGTTTTTCTATTGCGCAATACCTAACACATACCCACATTAGTTGAAATATGGCTGATAATAACGAGACACAAATGCCTTCTCCGTTATTATTACCCAAATATAAAGCTTAAATAAATAATTAAGCTTAATTAAATATCAGAATGGTTACTAGTTATTTAATATTCGTAATAGTAACTATGAATATGAATATTCGTAAAAGTAACTATGAATATGGTATGTAGGGGAAGGATTTGATGAAATAAAGCACAGAAAGACGAGCTAGACATTTATTAGAATTTAGGCTTGTCAGTTATCAATCAGAAAGTTAGTTGTCCGTTCCAAATCTAGGTCATCATGGAGAAGAAGGACAAGAAACTCCACGGAAACAGTATTAAAGTATTCTATCAACCAATTTCTTATATTGCCATAAATTATTATTATTTTAAAAATAATCAATTATATCTCTTGGACAATGGTCCAAGAGAATTCAGAATAATAGCAACATAAAAACAATAGCTAGGAGTATTCCATTAAACACTATAATTACCAATATTGGCCATATTATAACATATACATAACACCATTGTTATCAGCAATAATCAAAATAATAATATCAATTAACTTACACTATTCCACATAATAACATCACTAGTACTAATCAACTGACTGTAGACCGGAGCTCCGTTCTGGCCCATGTCTCGAACAAGAATGATCCCTGCCACTCGAAGCTCCCCCTTTTATAGACGTGAACAACAACTTTGATATTTCTATCTACCGTCATTTTGAACCAATTACAGATCATCATATATTTTGGATTAATATCTTCCAACACAAGTAATAATAAACAAACCTTATGTAGTGAAACCGTTTTAAAACATTGGAAGGTAATTAAGCAATTTAATAAGAGTTGACTTGCAATTCTTAGACATCATTAAAAAGAATATCAACATCAACTGACAGTGATGTGCCAATACTGTCAATAGTTTGAAAGAGCCTATTATATTAAAATAGCAATATAAAATCCTAAGATTATTTACAAGTATAATCAAATATTACTTAATCATTTATAGTAATAACATTTATGTGATTTTAACAAGTTAAGACTGTTGTTTGTTTTTGTAAACAATATCTAGTCAAATTAGGTACTTCTACGTTGGTCTCAAGCTTCTTAAATATGACAGATGCCATTAGCCAACAAACGATATTCTAATATAAAAATGATATCAAAATTAATTATCTAACACGCGCAACAAGCCGCACAATAGGCGCGGGCGCACAGCGACCGGGGCGACCGGGGCGGGGGTGAAGCAACTCAAGCAAGCAACCCCTTCAATCGCCCGGATAGTACAGGTCGGCGCGTACGTTTCGCGTTCCCGTCCAACTGCATTACGCGATCGCGAGCGCGTGGCCGCCGCGGGCCCAACAGTGTTGTGCTTCGGTTGATCGTGTACTTACTTATCGTATGTAAAAAGTGTCGTGTAACCATGTCTTTCTCATACACAAACGTCCATCATCATCATCATCATTTCAGCCGAAAGACGTCCACTGCTGGACATAGGCCTCCCCCAAGCACCTCCACTTCGACCGGTTTTGTGCTTCTCGCATCCAACGAGTTCCTGCGGCCTTCACAAGGTCGTCGGTCCACCTTGTGGGAGGCCTTCCAACGCTACGCCTTCCGGTACGCGGTCGCCACTCCAGAACCTTTCGGCCCCATCGGCCATCTGTTCTGCGAGCAATGTGCCCTGCCCACTGCCACTTAAGTTTGGCAATTCTTCGGGCTATGTCGGTTACCTTGGTTCTCCTGCGGATCTCTTCATTTCTGATTCGATCCCGCAGGGAAACTCCAAGCATAGCCCTCTCCATTGCCCTTTGAGTGACTTTCAGCCTTCTAATAAGGCCCATTGTGAGCGACCACGTTTCAGTGCCATATGTCATCACTGGCAATACGCACTGGTCAAAGACTTTCGTCTTGAGACACTGCGGTATGTGGGACGAGAAGATATTGCGTAGCTTCCCGAACGCTGCCCAGCCGAGTCGGATTCGACGGTTGACCTCTTTCTCGAAGTTGGACCTACCTAACTGGACAGTTTGTCCTAGGTAAATATACTCGTCCACGACTTCGAGTGTAGCGTCTCCGATCTTCATGAGAGTGGGTGTTACATGGGCATTTGACATGACCTTCGTTTTGTCCATGTTCATTTTCAGACCCACTCTTTCAGAGGCTCTACTGAGGTCGTCGAGCATTGTACTGAGGTCCTCCATAGTTTCAGCCATGACTACTATGTCGTCGGCAAACCGAAGGTGAGTTATGTACTCGCCATTGATGTTAATGCCAGCTCCTTTCCAGTCCAGAACCTTGAAGACATCCTCCAGAGCAGCGGTGAACAGTTTCGGAGAGATAACGTCTCCCTGTCTTACACCTCGCTGCAGAAGGATAGGTTTCGAGGCCTGGTCCTGGAGTCGAACTGACATAGTGGCGTTTTCGTACAGACACTTCAGCACCTCGATGTACCGATAGTCGATCTGGCACCGTTGAAGAGACTGCAGTACAGCCCATGTCTCGATCGAATCAAAGGCTTTCTCGTAGTCCACAAACGCTAAGCAGAGAGGCAGGTTATACTCTTCGGTCTTCTGTATAACCTGTCGCAGCGTATGTATGTGGTCTACGGTGCTAAAGCCTTTACGGAATCCGGCTTGTTCGGGAGGCTGGAAGTCGTCGAACCTGCGCGCGAGACGGTTCGTGATGACTCTCGAAAACAGCTTGAACACAAACGTCCAGTACACAGAAATGGTACGTACACTAGCGGTTTGTGGTGATAACGTATCCCTGGCTGTGCGGCGGTACGAGGAGCAATTCGGCATTAGAGTATCGTGGAACACAATGCTTGCCGCCACACAAAGAGCTAGGACCTACGGTACCTTTCGGCCTCCGACAGCCGTTGATATTTTTATATACCTAGATAGTTGATATGACAGTCCAAGAAGGAATTTTGGACTACATGGCCGACAATCCTGAAAGCAGCACAACAAGGGCCGGCAGGGTATTTAACGTCAGCCAGACCTACGCATGGCGCACGTTGCGAGATGATAGACAATATCCATATCATTTCCGACGTGCCCAAGAACTGTGCGAGAATGATCAGTTACAACGAATTTCGTTTTGCCGGTGGTTGCTAATTATCGTAAAGCTAGCATTCTATGGACAGATGAGTGTACTTTTACGCGTCGCGGACTGTACAATATTCACAATAGCCATCATTGGGCTCATGGAAACCCGCACCTAGCGCGCGCAGACTCTTTTCAGCACCGTTTTTCTTTTAACGTATGGGCCGGCATCAGCTATGTGATAGGACCCATTTACTTGCCGAGGTTAAATTGTGCCACCTATTTAAATTTCCTTACCAATACCCTACCAGACATTGACGACTTGTCCCTGGACATTTACCGTGGCGGTCGGGGTATTTATTACCAGCACGACGGGGCCCCTGCACACTTTTCAAGACAAGTGCGGGAATATCTCAACCACGAACACGGTGAGCAATGGATCGGTCGCGGCGGGCCAGTGCAGTGGCCAACGAGGTCACCAGATCTGACTCCTTTAGATTTTTATCTTTGGGGTCATGTAAAAGACTTAGTGTACCAAACGGAGCCTCAAAGTCAAACTGATTTAAAAAACAAAATTGGAAGTGCATTTGAAAGTGTTAGAAATAATCATTACGTTCAAAGTAAATTAAATAGAAATTTGCGTAAGCGCGCCCGTCTGTGCATACGACAAAGAGGACATTTTGAACAATTGTTAAGGTGAATGCGCAGTGGTAGACCGCGAAATTTAAATTTTCTTACGTTTTTTGCAATTTGTAGGTCAGTGTCAGGTTGTATCTTGATCAAAATATGATTTGCGACTATAATAGACATGTATTTACAGAATTATAGTCATTAGAATCATTAATATATCTCTTTAAGTTAGATTTCTACCATAAACACTTTTCCATACGAGATTTGTTCTTAACGGTAGAAATCTAACTTAGAAAGATGTATTAATGATTCTAATTATTACAATTCTGTAAATACGTACCGGTTATACTCGCGAATCATATTTTGATCAAGATACAACCTGGCACTGACCTGAAAATTGCAAAAAACGTAAGAAAAATTGAATTTCGCGGGCTTCAACTACCCATTCACCTTAAGATATGTTTGAGTGATTAATATACATGTAAATAGTGATACTTAATGTCAATTATTGTATAGTGATGATTAACATTTTTAAACACGCCAAGATGGTTAATTGTAGAAAGTTATTATTTGTACCTACAGCCTGCTGTGGTTTTTTTTTTTTTTCTTAATTTATTACCGCGGACATGGTGATCCGCGCCCTTTTTTATAGTGTTTATTTGATTACAAATTTTGTTTCTTATTTTAGGGAACAGTTACAAAACTCCCACATCGGACACATCCTTAAAATTAGTTGCTTACATTACTAACTTAAAATCTATGTGAGTCCAACTTACATTTTTTTTTTTTTTAATGATATACAGGGTGTTACGGAAAGGGTATATCAATACAAACGGGTTGATGAGTGTATCTGGTCTAGAATCTCGGTACAAAATTTCAGCTCAAAAGCATTAACTTTGAAAATGCTTAATATTTTTTTATTTCGACATCACGGCGCTGCACTGGCGCGCGGCGGCGTGATGTGCGTGTACTAGGCGCACAGACACACTATAGATAATGGATAATGACCCTCGTAGTGCGGTGACACGAACGTTATGATTTCAATTTAATAAACTATCGAAATAAAAAAATATTAAGCATTTTCAAAGTTACTGCTTTTGAGCTGAAATTTTGTACAGAGATTCTAAATCAGATACACTCTTCAACCCGTTTGTATTGATATACCCTTTCTGTAACACCCTGTATAGACATGACATGCAAATATATAAACCAAGTAATTAATTAATCAGGCATTTCTTAAAGTTATTGTTACAATATTGGTTAATTGGTTGGTTACTTAATCTATTTTTTTTTTATTATGCATCACATTACAGTTTGTTATCAAGTATCTCAGCCTGCTGTGGTTAAGTAATGCGATGTTTAACACTTTCATCCACTTTAAACTTTAAGTGGTTGAAATAAGGTGCAACAAATCGCATTGACTACATTGTATCACTTACGGCTTACGAATAAGTAATTACTTATTCGTAGCTTACGGCTGCATTTATTTACGAATAAAGTACATTATAATATCTACCTACACTTGACCATTACGACAGTCCAAAGCCTGCAAGTGTGATGGAAAATGTTATCACCAGTTAATTACAATACCATCGCCGCGCCGTACGGTTAGGTGCCTACTAATTCAATGAGCGCAAGACGCGAGCGGCGCACGGCGCGGGTGAGCATGTTTTTGTACGAACAAACAGGTAACATAACAAGCAACTTTGTGATTATTC
Source organism: Amphipoea oculea (assembly GCA_945859645.1). Classification (NCBI taxonomy): domain Eukaryota; kingdom Metazoa; phylum Arthropoda; class Insecta; order Lepidoptera; family Noctuidae; genus Amphipoea; species Amphipoea oculea. Next base: position 4,721,983 of record OX243886.1, on the reverse strand, counting down.
ATGATACAGTTTTGAAATTTTGTACATAGATTCTTTACATAAAAATACTAAACACGTGTTTCGGGTTTCGCATATAGATACTAAAAATAATGTTGTATATGTGAGGATTTGATGGGAACTGTAATATCCACGCTCGATCTGAGTGAGGTACTGTTGAAAAACTAGCATCAATTAGCCAGGGCTTATTACAGCTCATTATTATACCTTTCCAAGTGAGGCAGTTTAGGTAAGAACTGGGAATACTTTTTACGGGCCGAGCGAGTGGAGCGCGCTTACGATACAGCGTGCGAAGCGAGCCCTTCCTAGATACAAATAAGCAAAGCACGTTTAATCGTATGATGAGCGCGCTTAATCAGAAGATGGGCTTACTTCTCTTCTTAGTCTTAACAGCTTCCTAAATCAGCAAGCGAAGCGAGCCCATCTTCGACACGACACGAGTGAGCCGAGCGCACTTACACATGACAAGAGCGAGCGAAGCGAGCTCTATCACGAGTGAAGCGCGAGCACAGTTTCGTGCCGAGCTAGCGAAGCGAGCCCAATGACGCGACGACTAAGCAGAGCACGCTTACTCAAGCAATCAGTGAGCGAAGCGAAAACAGCTTAAGAGAAACCCAGTTTTATGGCAAACCTGGGCTAACCCTAGTAGGTAATAGTGGACAGCTGAATAAACATATTTACAAATTGACTTGCTATTTAATTGTACCTACATAATAAAACACATACACACACATCTTATACCTGTACCTACATTCATAGCAAATAAAGTTCTGATTCTGTAAACATAACATCATACCTTGTTCCCCGAAAGGTTGGGCAGAGATGTACTGACGCCAGCACATCAAGCTACCCGAAACTGTCAAATTTTCGCAGTCAGCTTTGAACCTTATACTTTAGCGATGAAGTTGAAAATAGATTAAAGAAATTTGACAGATTGTAGCTTGATGTGCTGGCGTCTGTACCTATAGAGGCTACTGCCCGAGCGACGACTGATGTCGGGATGTCATAATATGCTAGTTGCGCTGTAAACTCTGCTTGCGCGATGCAGGATTTTGCATGATGTCATTTTTATGCGTAGGTCGTACGTGGCGATTTAGATGACGCCACATATTATCTACAGGGTGAAATTGAACTCATGGGCATCCTTTTAAGGGGTCATTGTAATTATCATTATGAACAACTTTTACAATGGGACCAAATCTGAAATCGCGAAAAAAAATCAGCTTTTCCCTACATTTTGACGAGTTATCCAAACTAATATTATAAATGCGAAAGTAACACTGTCTGTCTGTCTGTCTGTCTTTTCTTCACGCCTAAACCGCTGAACCGATTTAAATGATATTTGGTGTAGAGATAGTTTGAGTCCCGGGGAAGGACATAGGATAGTTTTTATCCCGATATTCCCACGGGATCGACACTTATGCGGGTGAAACCGCGGGGCGCAGCTAGTGTGATCATAAATGCAAGGAACAGTTAATTTTTTTTCGCGATTTTAGGTTTAGTCCCATAATAAAAATTGTTCCCATGAGGCCATGAATTTAATTTCATCCTGTATAGTACACCCACATTTTACCAGTTATGGTAAAAGTACCATGTAATAGGTGGCGAGTCTATTGCCATCAACCCACACACAAATCCAGACTCCGGGCTGGTACTGAAAAATTTCTGATAGAAAAACCCAATAACATTTTGTCTGACTTGGGAATCGAACCCAGGACCTCAGGCTCAGCAGTAGCACTTGCGACCACTAGACCAACGAGCTAGTTACTTTCTATTTAATTGTATCAATATTTATGCCTAAATTTAAAATCAAGTCATTTATTCAAAAATAAGGTCAAAATCAAAAGTCATTTATTCAAAAATAAGGCTGAGAATCAGCACTTTTCGAACGTCAAAATTACATACAAGACAGTCCCCCAAAACGCTCGCCCTTCACCACTTCCTAATGCTTTAGCCGTGAAGAAGAATAGGCGCAACAAACCTCCCAGTAGCACAGCTGAGTGTTCAATTCTTATCTGTTAGGCCCTGCGCAGACGACAGACTATCCGTGACGCACTTTTTAGTCTGTGAAAATAGAACCTGTGCAATTATATGAAGTAACGCACACGACGCGCAAAAAGTCCGGCGCACAAAAAATCCGTGTAATTCGGGCAGACCGCACCGCGGGCGCGCCGCTCCGCACAAAAAGTGTGTGAAAAAAATTGAACGTTTGCTTCAACGCGCGCTAACGCAGACGGCGCACACTTTAGTCGGCAATCTGCATTTGCTAGGGGTGGACGTAAATCTATTATCATGGCGCCAGAGGTCGATGTAACTATGTTAATTCAAGAAATACAAAACAGACCAGCAATTTATGATACTTCTTCTTTCTGAATGAGTCAAAGCAGGTCTCAAAATAAATAGCAACTCATCAAATGTAGTAACAGACATTTTATAAAATTTGAAAAAAAATTCCGGATGTTGTTTCAGAATTGAATGTTTAGTATGGAACTGTCCCTTCAGTAATCTTTCCGAAAGTATAGGATGTACCCAAAATTCTCTATTTCTTCTTCTTTTTCTGTACTTCATGTACAAAATAATACTTCGCGATCTCTGCACGATTTCCATAGCGTCTACGTCCCTACAGCTCTGCCGACAAAATGATCGAAGATGTGCGTCGTGTGCGTTGAGTCTGCGAAAAATCCGCGACCGACTTTTTGCGCGCCATGCAGACTTTTTGTGCGCCGCAGACTCGATCGCACAAAAAGTGTGCCGTCTGCGCAGGGCCTTATACACATTTTAATTCATCTCGAAATTCCGAAAGAAAAATGCTAGTGGGATCTGAGCTACACGCTCAAGCGACACGCGTCTTGCGACAGCGATTGCGTAGAAAACAAATGAAAGATGTTTGGAGCATGCCACGAGTCACCGCGACGCGACTTGCGGAGCGACGTTAGACGGGCTAGAGATGCAAAAAGTGCCAAAAAGTATCGATATCGTATCGATATTTTAAGAAAATATTGATATCGATTTCGATATAGGTACCGACAAAAAACATCGATATATTGGTAAATTATTTAACAAAAAATGTGGACTTTATAAAAATCTGTTGTAATAGTTTTGTATTCATATAAATACCAACTTACTATATTTTTTTGTTATTAAATATATACCAAAAAAATATTTAAGGTTAATTTATTTAGTTTTTAAATAAATAAATAATTCAAATATTCATTGAAATTTTTGAGATATATATCGTGTCTCAAATGGAAGAGCACGGGGTGTACCGTTTTTTTGTAGTTTGTGGGTGGACTATGATAAGAATGGCGCAAACATGTAATTAACTGACAAAATAACTTAATTATAAAAGGTCCTTGAATCAACTCGTTCCAACCAAAAAACCCAGTGCCTTAGGAATCTTCTGGGCACGCTCGTTCCATCATAATAGACTTCATCCATCGCTTTCCGTCAGGCGTGATCAAACTCATGAGCGGGCCCACAAACAGAAAAAAAAGAATTAGTTACTTATTGATTTGTGTTTCCAGAGCTTGAAGGGCATACATAATCAGCCTATAATGTTCCCACTGCTGGGACACAGGCCTCCTCTCTGTGAGAGGGAGCGGGCCGTAATCTACCACGCGGGCCCAGTGCGGGTTGGAGGGTTGAAGGGCAAGAAAACAAAAAACATTTTTTTTATTACTTTTTCGTGGAGTCGCTTGATATATCAATTTAAAAAAAATACAGTTTTTTGTGTGTTAACTACACAGACGTGGTGGGTCTCGATACCCTAATACAAGAAAACAGATATTTCACTTCTCTTGCTCAAAAATACCGTCATTGTAGCGTACCAGAGCGAGGAAAAAATAGCATTTCTTCCTCTAGGGGATTTTTTTTTTTTTTAATTTTTGTCTGTTTCCAACGAGCCTACAAAAACGAAAAGGTCTTTAATCATACGTAGAATAATCATGAATGGTAATTTACTACCTCGTATAATGTTTCATTTTAGCCCCTTGTATAACAATCTACTATTCTCAACTCATACTTCAAGTAACAACACTACCAGCGGTCGTTAGCCCCCAAAAAAAAAAATTAAATATTCTTACACTTATTTCATTTTATCGTGTTTTTGCAGAGTTTTTCTAGCTAGTTTAATTTTACCCTGTACCTAGATGAAAATATTGCCAAGTTTGGAGCGAAATAAAAATCAGTGTTCATTTACATAGAATATATTTGGATATCATCGTTTTTTTTTTCATCTTTCTTCCTTTCAATTCGAATATTATCTACATGTATTATTATTAAATTTGGGAAAAATACAAATAAATTATACAACAATTAATCAATTATAATACTGTCAGAACTAGATTTTATTATTCATTTTTTTTCTAAGCTATATAAAGCTACGTACGCACTGCAGACACAATCAGGCAAATAGTTTATCAAATTGGCACACTACCTATGTCAATGTACAGTGTTATAGCTATTTCAAACAACTGTCAAAGAATTACAGCTGTTGTTTGAACACTTTGAATATCCGGACAATTTAAGTTGGTAGGTATATATCAATTTGATAAAAAAAAAAAATTCCCTCTATTTTACTGCCGAGTAACAGTAAAAATAATAATTAAATACAAAAGGTACAATTATTTTAAATAAACAAGTAATAGCAGTTATCGTGTTTTAAATGTTTTTATTTTAACGAATAAAATCTGCAGTGTTGATGCATTTTATTAACCGACTTTAAAAAAGGAGGTTCTGTATTCGACCCGTATGTATGTATGTATGTATGTTTGTATGTCCGCGATTATCTCAAAAACTACTGAACCGATTTTGATAATTCTTTCATGAGTGTGATCTACATACTTTCAGGAAGGTTTTAGTATATAATACATTAGGTAATTATTCTTATGTACGAAGTTATATGCATAAATGTAATGCATCTCCGGCATTTTTATGTGAATTTTGATGATACTTCGAGTCGTGTCTTCAATGCACTTGTGTTAATTGAATTTGTGTGGAGTAGGTACAACTAAAAAGTGAAAAATAAAAACTTTTTTACAAAAAAAAACAACCGACTTCAAAAAAAACAACCGACTTAAAAAAAAACACTACAAAGTGAAAAATAACTTTAATTTTGGAAGTCGGTGTCAAAAAACGAAAATGCGGAACCAACGACACCGACTTCCGAAATTAAAGTTATTTTTCACTTTGTAGTGTTTTTTTTGAAGTCGGTTGTTTTTTTTTTGTAAAAAAGTTATTTTCATGTAAATTATCGGGGTAGGTATTCCCCAAAACGCACTAACTTTTAAACTCACCAAAAGTATTCCTCAAAACTAAATTAATAAAAATATTATAATTTTATTCCTCGAAATATCAACGATGAAACATAGAGAACAGCATGAAGGATTCACGAATAAATTATGTCGATAGACTTTCATTTGGTGCGTTTCAAAATTTGTGCGTTTCTTATCAGTTCCTATACAGAGTGCTAAAAGACCCATTACATAGCCGTCAAATACGCATTGTGTACATCAAACTAAGTTACATTGCACAAACATAATTGCTAGGAAACGACTTTCATTTTTGGTGTAATTTGATGTTTGCGTTAGTGCGCAATGTAACGCACGCAAAACATTATGCTTATGGGTGCATGCAACGGTACAGGGGTTGAAACATATAACATTAAAAACTTGTTTTCGTAAAAAAAAGTCAGTAAAAGTTGGAATTTTGACCGTCAAAGTCTCCGCCAGGAGTTTACAAGGTATCGTCCAGTACAAAAAAAAAATATTACAATGACGGGGAGTACAAGTGACTAACGGCTTCCTTAAGTGTCTTTTTACACCCGTTATATAAAATAAATAAAGTTCTACGCTAAAATATAATCGTATACGTGATTTTGACTATCCAGTAATATCTGCCTCAGTATTTTAAAAACAAACGGGATGAAAACAGAATAACCTTAATTAAAAAAAAAAAAAAACAAAAATATTACAACGGTTTTGTCTTGGCTACAAACAAGACAAGCCTGTATTTTGGGCACCAGTATGGATACGACCAGTCCCCATAGACTAAAAAAATTAAACATTTCGGCGCGAATTATCGTTAGATGTTTAACATATGATGTTATATGCCTTTCCTGTTCTTTTCCCTATACTCTGTGATAGTTAGAGCAGCAAAGGTGCAGTTTAGACAGGCAATCTTTCGCATTAAAAGTCTGCTAACGGATGCGCACTTTTTTACCCAAGGGAAATAATGTGTGTGTGTGTCCGTGTGTCTAACACAGCAAGTGAAACGAAACAGAATATCTAATACAACATTTATAACACAACAATACTTAATAATTGCTAACACTATTACAGGACTTTCAAAAAATACTATTTAGACAAACTGGTAATTTTATGACTACACAAAAGAGTAGTGACCGGCCGAAACACAACTTTATGTCGAAACCATAAACAAAACTTCGGCTCCTCTTCTAGTTTCGGCCGAAACCTGATTTTTTGGCCGAAACTGGCCGATACCGAACCTTCGGTCAGTCACTACAAAATAGATCACGCAAAGGATTTTATAAAATAAATCATTTTTCCTGTGTATGATTTCCTTAAAATTATAAAATTAATTTATGAATTCGTTCGATAATTCGTGCGAAATAGCCTTCATCATTTTTGACATACGAGATGAATCCACGGTAAAAAAATACTACCGGTATTTATATTTGTGTATAACAAACAACTTATAGTTTGCCTTTTATGCTGACTCTACATATTTTATTTTGGAGCGCAGTGGAACAACCCTTTGGAGAAACATCGACGTAATTGCAAATTTTTTAAGTCTTTTTTTCCTAACGTAAATTTATACACTTTCTAAGTGCTTTGTCACATTTAACTCATTTTTGGGAAAAAATACATTTACGTCGATGTTTCTCCAAATGAGCGATATTATGTTGTAAATATTATTTACTTAAAAAAAAACCCATTGTACTCATCATTATGAACAACTTTTACTATGGGACTAAACCTAAAATCGCGAAAAAAAATCAGCTGTTCCTTGCATTTATGTTCACATAACTCGTCAAAATGTACGGAAAAGCTGATTTTGTACGAGATTTCAGGTTTGGTCCCATAGTAATAGTTGTTCATAATGATGATTACAATGACCCCTTAAAAGGATTATATCCATGAATTCAATTTCACCCTGTATAAGTCTGACTTCATGGCTTAAATAACAGAATTATTGAGATAGTTTCGATATAATTTTACGAGTAAAAACACTGATATCATAATACATTTTACTTTGGAAATTCTATAAAAAATTGGGTTATTCTGTTAACACTTTATCTATCCATAGAAATAAATAAAATTGAAGAATCTTTTTATAATGTTAAAATAACTACTTTGATGATTTTACTAAATGCATACGACGGTATAATAACGAAAAAAAAACTATTTAAAATAATTTTTAAAATTTTTGTCTATCTGTTTTTAGGCTAATCTCCGAAGCGACTGAACCGATTTTGACGGGACTTTCACTGACATTAAGCTGATGTTACAAGTCTAATATTTTAGAAAAAGAAAAAGGTATTAAATTAACGCGAATGAAGCTGCGGGCAGCAGCTAGTCATTCATCAATTAACAAAATTCTGTAAATCTAGTAAGAATACAAGAACAACCCAATTGATGAAACAATCGATGAACATAAGTAATTATATTTAAAAGACATACAGCCAAACATAGAACCTCCTAGTTTTTTGAAGTCGTTTAAAAGCGCAGTTTCATCGATTCGCATAGAAACAGGATGCTGTTTCTATATTCATAACATAATTATGCAACAACTTAACATAAAATATTATGCTTAACAAGCTATGTAATATTTAGTATATTTTGTCTTTTTTCTTAAATTAAGTACAATAATTTAAACAACGGTTTTTAAATATTTGGTCTTGGTCTTAGCTTGGAAATTAAAGTTTCAACGATTCCTATTTTATTATATCGAGACTTCATGGCGTCGGTCATAGTAATCTAAAACAGCAACACCATAGAAATTCGTTTATTTAAGGGCACAACTTGGCGTACAGCTTCTCCAAAATTCGTATGGTGGTTACCGCGGTTCTGAAAAAAAAAAGCAGAATTAATAAAAAAAAACAGTCAAAAGCGAGTCGGACTCGCGCACCGAGGGTTCCGTAGGTCAGCATAAAAAAACCGAGTGTGCTTATGACCACACGACTGAAGTGAAACTTCGCTAAGAGAGAAAGAAAATGTGCGCGCGCACTGCTTTCTCTTGCTTATATCGCCCCACTTAACTCCCGTTCGCCTCGCCTGATCACACTTTTCGTAACGCTTACATCACGCGTTCGCCAGCTTACTCCCCAAGTCAAGCGTGCGTAAAGAAGTTTCACTTCAATAATACGTTTTTAAATTTTCATCGGCGAGGCCTATATTCGTCAGAGAATTTTAACGCTGCGCGCTGTGGTTTAAAATATTGCAGTTTTAGGACAGCGCCATCTCTTGGCTGATAGTGGAAGTAATGTAACTTGGGTAGTTGCATAAAACACGACCCCGCTGAAGCCCTTCCCGCTGATCTTTTCAAGGGCAATATTTCATGACCTGACGACTTCTCTCAATTGTCAGTCAGTGAAGAGCTGCATAGTTCAAAATATGAGTAACTAGCTGCGCCCCGCGGTTTCACCCGCATAAGTGTCGATCCCGTGGGAATATCAGGATAAAAATTAGCCTATATGTTAATCCAGGGTGTCAGCTACCTATTGGTCCAGCCGTTTGAGCGTGAAAAAGTAACAAACATATAAACGCACACACATTCACAAACTTTCGCCTTTATAATATTAGTGTGATTAAGTATTATTGTAATTCAGGTATTTCGTGAGTTATTTATTTCAATTTTCAATCGATAAAGCCACTTCCTAAGCGATTGGGCGGAAAAGGCACAGCACAAGGAAAGGTGGAAGAATATTGGGAGGACTTTGTCCCGCAGTAGAACCATATAGGTTACAGAAGAAGAAAAAAACCGAGTGTGCTTATGACCACACGACTGAAGTGAAACTTCAAACGTATTTGGCTATGAGAGGAAGAGAGAAAGAAAATGTGCGCGCGCACTGCTTTCTCTTGCTTATATCCCCCACTCAACTCCCGTTCGCCTCGCCCGATCACACTTTTCGTAACGCTTACGTCATGCGTTCGCCAGCTTACTCCCCAAGTCAAGCGTGCGTAAAGAAGTTTCACTTCAAAAAGTGGCACTCCGGGAGTGCCGACTTCAAAAGTTCTCCCCATTGGTGTATATAATGTTATTCCTATTGGGCGCCAAGAATTCCAAGTCATTACGTATTTAGGTCAATAACTCCGAACTGCGGGGCAAATTGCGTAACACACTATCAGTAGCAATGGGTTTCATTTTGACAGTTCAACAACATACATTGCGTTATTTAGATTGTTGAGCAGACACATTTTTTCGAACATATGAAGCAATGGATTAGCAATATCCTTCAAAATTATTTAGATTGAGATCGATAGTGTGTTAGGCAAATAAGGTGCATGTCTACTAATAATTGACAAAACTCATGTTAGTAGGTAAGGTTTTCCTTGAAAAGCTCTTTTCATTGATGTTATCTCATGGCTATTCATCATTTCAACTGAAAGACGTCCACTGCTGGACATAGGCCTCCCGCAAGAGGGGGGGGGGGATGAATAGAGAACGCTGCTGCCCATTCTCCGGTACGACCCTTCGTCGCCATTTACGACACCCACGAGAAGTATGGGGTGGTGGTATTCTTTAAGTCCTGCACCACACAGACAAGGAATTTTTATGACTATTGAGCGCCAAGAATTGCCTAACTTCGGTGCCCAAGTTGTCACCTATTCAGGTCAATAACGAACATAATTATGGAGCAATGGTATCCTTCAAAATGACTGAAATTGGAGATTGTTATTTTGTTATAGTTGTTCCTACACGCAATTTGTTTTAGCTCGTCCGCAAAATTGAATTTGACACTAGTTTTGACCGATCCACCACTTTCGGGACGAACGGGTGCGTATATTCGTTGACGGACTTAGAGAATAGAACATGGATCAGACCATGAATCGTTTTGATGAGCACGAATGGCTACTGTTTCAAACTTACTTGTTGTCCCTTGCGTAAATCTCCGTCAGTCGAGCTCGCTTCATTGCTTTGAATATATGAATCCTGAAGAGATTCTGTATTCGTGGCGTACGCTCGGTGATTGGAGGAAGGTCTGCAATTAAAATGGTAATTTTATAGTACTTTATTGGGACATATATCTAACAGTAAAACAATTTACTACAATTTAAGTGTGACTTTTTAACTAGGTAAACATGTACCCACAGCAATGTTCGCGAAACAACGGCTTAGAAACAATTAAATGCGTGCGTTAATTTACAGGAAAGTAAAACGGTACACTATCTACAATTTATTTTCATAATCTCTTAACTTAGGTACACTAGGTACTAAATTAAAAGATTATATAAATAAATACAAAAACAAAAGGATATTCAGGAGTCGAAGAACTTGTCCGCATCGCTGTCATCCGGCAACGAACCCAGAAGACTGGTATATGTACATATACATATTTTCAAACTAAAAATGTTGTAATTTAAATAATTGAAAATCTGAAAAAGGGTCATTATACCTACTCGTCTATCAATCTGCCTAGCCTTCTCAACTATGTTGGGGTCGGCTTCCAGTCTGACCAGATGCAGCTGAATACCAGTATTTTACATGAAGCGACTTCCTATCTGACCTACTTAACCTGGGAAACACCGCTTGGTAAGACTAGTTGCCAGACATATTACAGGCCTGTACCACTGTCAAAATTGGGCATTTTTTGAGATGGGTAAATTGAATTCATGCCACTGTTACTGACAACCAGTCTTAGCAAGGGGTATCGTATTACCCAGTAACTGGGTTGTGGAGGTCAGATAGGCAGTCGCTCCATGTAAAATACTGGTATTCAGCTGCACCCGGTTAGACAGGAAGCCAACCCCAACATAGTTGGGCAAAGGCTGGGTAGATGATGATGATGATGACATAGATAGGTATAGATATAGATTACGTACTCTTTATGTTCAACGGGTCCATACACCACGTTGCCGTCCTTTCGCTGCTCATCTGGTGTTAGTTCGTTTTGTCTCTTCCCCATAGATTTCGCCATCTCTTGATCTGACCAGTCTGTCCAGCCAGCAACGTATCCTTCAGCAGGGCACGTTCTGAAACAAACGAAACATACTGTGGTGTTCACTATAATCTACCATTAGGGGCTTAGGGTTTAGAAATAAAACGGCCGAATTATCAGTAAGTACACAACCACCCAAAGGGAACGTCCTGTCGCCACGCGGGCTAAAGCATGACAGCCACCACCAGTGTTACCAGTGAGTTGTGTGCTACATTTAATAGTACAGACGCCAGCACATCAACCTACCCAAAACTGTCAAATTTTCCCAATCAACTTTGAACCTTAAAAAACCTTTTTTTTGACAGGCCTGATGGTCTAGTGGTTAGTGACCCTGACTGCTATGCCGGAGGTCGTGGGTTCGATTCCCACCCAGGACAAATGTTTGTGGGATGAGCACGATCATTTGTTCTGTGTCTGGGTGTAATTTATCTATAATATGTATGTATTTAGAAATATATAAGTATGTTTATCAGTTGTCTAGTACCCATAACACAAGCTCTGCTTAGCTTGGGACTAGATGGCGTTGTGTGATAGTTGTGGAATATTATTATTATTACCTTATGGTTTAGTGATAAAGTTGAAAATCTATTAAAGAGTGCGTTTCAACAAATAGTTCATATGCCGTTATGTTGGCAACAATGTATACCACTTCTTATTCTTCACCACTCCTTAATGTTTTCGGCATGATTCTAACACGGACACCTTATAACTCTTAAAAAAACCGCAGAATCGTCTTCCCATATCTACTACCTTGATAGACATGGGCACAAAACACATATACTCCTAGCGGAGGACAGGGGAGCCAACATTATAACATAGGAACTATTTGTTGAAACGCACTCTAAAGAAATTTGACAGATTGTAGTAGGTTTATGTGCTGGCGTCTGTGCATCACACATACTGTAAATATCGTGAGATCTGTAACGTGTCTATAACAGTTTCCAAGCGTAGAGACCATCCTCCCAAAAGGCGGGCCGATGACCTTGTGAAGATGGTTCCGCGTTTTCGTTTTTTGCCACCGAAATTGAAGTTATTTTTCATTTTGTATTGTTTTTTTTTTGGAAGTTGGTTGTTTTTTTTAGTAATAAAGTTTTTAGTTGTACCTACCCCACAAGAAATCGTATAACACCACTTTTTTTTTATGGATGGGAAATCATCAAATGACCCCTCCCGCTCTGGTGGAACGGAAGGGAGTGTCAGACTCTTACTGACTAAAGCCCATCCGTGTTCCTTCCTTAGCCCTATATGTTCCGGGGTAGCGGTAACCCTTTCGGACAATCCTGCACCCCAGGCAGGCTACGGCCCTGACAGGCCCCTTCCTTTATGCTGACATCTCTTTGAGGCGCGCGTGGAACACGTACGCGCCATCCGGCACGGGCCTGGACCTGATCGGACGGTGATACTTTTGCATCCTATGTTTTTTCCCGGAACTCAAACTATTACTATAAGTACCAAATTTCATAATTATAAATCGGTTCAGCGGTTTTAGCGCGAAGAGGTAACAGACAGACAGACACACTTTCGCATTTATAATATTAGTATGGAATTATGTATTCCATAAGTTATACGTCATGCAACCGCACAGGACACTCTGCGGTTACACCTTATTTTCTAATTAATATATCTTCTAATTTTGCTGTTGTCAAGGAAAAACATTCGGTGAATATAAAAAAAAATTGAATTGAGGAAAACAATGAATCATGACCAGTCAATTTTCATAATTTGTCTTCTAAGTACGTAATTATTTCGGTAAAACTTCCTTTTTTACATCATTTGTTTTTTTTTTTATAGACAGCAATGTTTTAGACAGAAAAATGTAATAGGCTTTGAAAGCGGAAAAAAGGGGATGATTACCAAGATGACGACTAATAGAGAAGTATGGAAGAAAAATGATGAAATTTGGTACCTATAGAGATACTAGTAGTTTGACTCCCGGGAAAGGACATAGGATACTTTTTATCCCGATATTCCTACGGGATCTTGACTTATGCGGGTGAAACCGCGGGGCGCATCTAGTATAGCATAAAGTATAATTATTATACCTACGAAAATATAAACCTGTATTACAGCCACCAAAGGAGATAAGTAACCAGGGTCGTCGGATATAGTTGAAGTTTAGTAAGACACCGATGGACGTTTTTGAATGAAATTTATCTTGACAAATTTTTTGGCCAAAGAATCAGCATTGCCATACAACGTGGCAATGCTGCCAGCCTTTTGGGCACGTTTCCCGTTGACAGTGATGCGGACGAATTTTTTGACGCCCTTTGATTATTTTCCCTCCCTTTTTATATACTTGTACATATTATTATTTTAAGATTGTTAGTTTTTTAAATTACATGGTTCTCTTGACAAATGAAATGTTTGTTTGAAACTATGACAGCTAAGTAGGCTTTACAAGTTTACGAATAATAGTCGACCAACTTACATGTATGGGAAAACATACAATGTTAAGTTTGATCTTGGGTAAATTTAATTCAACTACCAACCCTTTCTTGTGCGCGGCCCGACGGAGTGCTACGTTATTTTGGTCTACGGGCTCTAAAAGCGAACTTTTTGTCTACGACACTCTCTACGTTCTATGCAGCTACGAGCTCTACGAGAGTGTCTACGATAGTGCTACATTATTTTGGTCTACGAGCTCTAAGAGTGTCTACGAACTATTTGTCTAAGACACTTCCCATATTCTAACGGGTCTACGCGCTCTAAGAAAGTGCCTACGATAGTGCTACATTACTTTGGCCTACGAGCTCTAAGAGTGTCTACGAACTATTTGTCTACGACACTCTCTACGTTCTATGCGACTATAAGCTCTATGAGAGTGTCTACGATAGTGCTACATTATTTTGGTCTACGAGCTCTAAGAGTGTCTACGAACTATTTGTCTAAGATACTTCCCATATTCTATGGGTCTACGCGCTCTAAGAAAGTGCCTACGATAGTGCTACATTACTTTGGCCTACGGGCTCTAAGAGTGTCTACGAACTATTTGTCTACGACACTCTCTACGTTCTATGCGGCTACGAGCTCTACGAGAGTGTCTACGATAGTGCTACATTATTTTGGTCTACGAGCTCTAAGAGTGTCTACGAACTATTTGTCTAAGACACTTCCCATATTCTATGGGTCTACGCGCTCTAAGAAAGTGCCTACGATAGTGCTACATTACTTTGGCCTTCGGGCTCTAAGAGTGTCTACAAACTATTTGTCTAAGACACTTCCCATATTCTATGGGTCTACGCGCTCTAAGAAAGTGCCTACGATAGTGCTACATTACTTTGGCCTACGGGCTCTAAGAGTGTCTACGAACTATTTGTCTACGACACTCTCTACGTTCTATGCGACTATAAGCTCTATGAGAGTGTCTACGAAAGTGCTACATTACTTTGGTCTACGGGCTCTAAGAGTGTCTACGAACTATTTGTCTACGACACTCTCTACGTTCTATGCGACTATAAGCTCTATGAGAGTGTCTACGATAGTGCTACATTACTTTGGTCTACGGGCTCTAAGAGTGTCCAGAACGATTTGTCTACGACTTTGTCTACGACACTCTCTACGTTCTATGCGACTATAAGCTCTATGAGAGTGTCTACGATAGTGCTACATTACTTTGGTCTACGGGCTCTAAGAGTGTCCAGAACGATTTGTCTACGACACTCTCTACGTTCTATGCGACTATAAGCTCTATGAGAGTGTCTACGATAGTGCTACATTACTTTAGTCTACGGGCTCTAAGAGTGTCCAGAACGATTTGTCTACGACACTCTCTACATTCTATGCGACTATAAGCTCTATGAGAGTGTCTACGATAGTGCTACATTACTTTGGTCTACGGGCTCTAAGAGTGTCCAGAACGATTTGTCTACGACACTCTCTACGTTCTATGCGACTATAAGCTCCATGAGAGTGTCTACGATAGTGCTACATTACTTTGGTCTACGGGCTCTAAGAGTGTCCAGAACGATTTGTCTACGACACTCTCTACGTTCTATGCGACTATAAGCTCTATGAGAGTGTCTACGATAGTGCTACATTACTTTGGCCTACGGGCTCTAAGAGTGTCCAGAACTATTTGTCTACGACACTCTACGTTCTATGCGGCTACGAGCTCTATGAGAGTGTCTACGATAGTGCTACATTACTTTGGTCTACGGGCTCTAAGAGTGTCCAGTACTATATGTCTACGACACTCTCTACGTTCTATGCGGCTATAAGCTCTATGAGAGTGTCTACAAAGGTGCTACATTACTTTGGTCTACGGGCTCTAAGAGTGTCCAGAACTATTTGTCTACGACACTCTCTACATTCTATGCGGCTAAGAGCTCTACAAGAGTGTCTACGATAGTGCTACATTATTTAGGTCTACGGGCTCTAAGAGTGTCTACGAACTATTTGTCTACGAAACTTTCTTGTAGGTCTACGCGCTCTACGAACTATTTGTCTACGAAACTTTCTTGTAGGTCTACGCGCTCTACGAGAGTGACTACGACAGTGGCGCCGATTCTATTGTTCACAAACTAAACTAAATTTAGGTTCACGGCATCTTTTTCTTTCTTTACATTAAGAAAATGACAGAAGATGAATTTTAGTTTCGTCCTGTCAAATTAATCAGCGCCTGGCGTAAATTGACGTAATTTTAGTAGGCAAGTTTTTAATCACGTCTAAACATGTATGGACTGGACTGGACAGGGTATCAACATTAACGGCGAGTACATCTCCCATCTTCGATTTGCCGATGACATCGTCATAATGGCAGAGACGTTGGAACAGCTAGACCAAATGCTGCACAGCCTAAATGGAGCCTCCCGGCGTGTTGGCCTCGGCATGAATTTGGACAAGACGAAAGTCATATACAATTCGCACGTCTTGCCGAGTCCAATCCACATCGAAGGGTCGCTTCTCGAAGTTGTGAAGGAGTATGTCTACCTAGGGCAAGTCATTCAGCTCGGTAGACACAACTTTGAGAAGGAAGCTGACAGAAGGATCCAGTTGGGTTGGGCAGCATTTGGAAAACTCCGTCAAGTCTTTTCGTCGCCTATCCCGCAGTGTTTGAAGACTAAGGTCTTCAACTAGTGCGTCCTGCCCGTCATGACATACGGTGCTGAAACGTGGACACTGACGGTCGGGCTGGTCCACAAATTCAAGGTCGCTCAGCGCGCTATGGAGCGAGCTATGCTCGGAGTCTCTTTGAAGGATAAAATCAGGAATGAAATTATCCGGAAAAGAACCGGAGTTACCGACATAGCTTGCAGCGTAAGCAAACTGAAGTGGCAGTGGGCTGGCCATGTCTGTCGAAGGACTGATGGCCGGTGGAGCAGGCGAGTCCTGGAGTGGAGACCGCGTACCGGCAAGCGCAGTGTAGGACGCCCCCCCGCTAGATGGACGGACGACCTAAAGAAGGTGGCTGGGGTCGACTGGATGCGGAAGGCGGAGGACAGGGTGCTGTGGCGCAGTCTGGGAGAGGCCTATGTCCAGCAGTGGACTGCGATAGGCTGAGTTGATGAAACATGTATGGAGTAGTGTCAGGCGCTGATAAATTTGACTGGACTAAACTCAAATTTATCTTCTGTCCTTTTCTTAATGAAATAGAATGAAAAAGATGCAATGAACTTAAATTTAGTTTAGTTTGTGAACAAGGGAATCGGCACCAGTGCTACAATATTTAGGTCTACGAGCTTTAGAGCTCGTAGACCTAAATATTGTAGCACACACACACTCTTAGGAGTGTCTACGAACTATTTGTCTACGAAACTTTCTTGTAGGTCGACGCGCTCTACGAACTATTTGTCCGCGAAACTTTCTTGTAGGTCTACGCGCTCTACGAGAGTGACTACGACAGTGCTACATTATTTAGGTCTACGAGCTCTAAGAGTGTCTACGAACTATTTGTCTACAAAATTTTCTTGTAGGTCGACGCGCTCTACCAACTATTTGTCTACGAAACTTTCTTGTAGGTCTACACGCTCTACGAGAGTGACTAAGACAGGGCTACATTATTTTGGTCTTCAAATTCTACAAGAGTATCTACGAAATTCTACGCTCTTCGACAGGGTTGAAAAAAAATATTACAATAGTAAAAATTTCATGCAATGGTCAGGTCCGTAGTACTCGCAACCGGGGCGTGCATGTTCGACCAGAAGGCCATTTAAAACGTTCAAAATCTAGTCGCAATACTCGCAATCTCATCTCGGCGACAAACAAAAGTGTGGCAAAAACCTTAAACTAAAATACAGATCCCAAGACACCGACTTCCGAAATTAAAGTTATTTTATAATTTTGAGTTAATTTCTTTTTGAAGTCGATTTAATTTTTTTAAATTACTTTTTATTCACACTCACCTGTTAGTAAGCAAAGCTGCGTTCGACGATGGTGCAATATCGGGAAACACAGACTACGGCAGGGAGTTCCACTCATAAACTATGCAATTAAAATAAATATTCTTCGAAATAATATTTTGGCAATAGTCCATTGTATTCCCAAAAACAATAAAGTACAAATCGACAGCAGAATGTACTAAGTATTCCAAATGGTTTTGCAGGAAATCTAAATATAGGATTCTATATTTAGATTCCCTGCAAAACCATTTGGAATACAATAACGCAATGTGTTGTGCAATAGGTCGGTAGGATGGCACCTACAACACGTCATGTAGGTGCCATAATACGGACCTTTTGCACCATTCTTAACCGACTTTAAAAAAGGAGGTTCTGTATTCGACCCGTATACCCGTGTTTTTGTATGTCCGCGATTTTGTCAAAAACTAATGAACCGATTTTGATAATTCTTTTATTAATGTGATCTACATACTTTCAGGAAGGTTTTAGTTTATAGCTCAGAGTTAGTTAGAGTTTGGTGAGTTGACGGTAAACCACGGTTGACCAGAAGAAATAGTTTATTTCTTAAAGTTACAAAATAAGTATAAGTTGGATGGCAATCCGTGCCAATCGCAATGATTGCAATATGTCAACTAACTGTAGTGTTCAGTGAATATTATTATATAATTATAAATTGAGGTCGCATTGTCAGCAACCAAATCGTTGCACGTGCGCCGTACATTTAGTATATAATACATTAGGTAATTATTCTTATGTACGAAGTAAAATGCATAAATGTACCGCATCTCCGGCATTTCTATGCGAATTTTGATGATTCTTCTAGTCGGTGTCTTCAATTCTTCAATGCCTAGTGTTAATTGAATTTTCAACACACTTGCTCGTAAAATGGCTCTTAATGCACAGCTTTTAGATCCATAATGCAGTGTATTACGAACGCGTGCTTTTTCTTTACGTTACGGTACTTGTGCTTTATTTCCACAGATAACTATTTAATTTACTAGTCGGAGGTCGAAGAATTGCGTTTTTTTTTTTTAATCTCTTCAAAGAGACTTCATGCCAAAAAGAATCCGCGAGCCATATTTTACTTTTTTTTTAAATAGTCTGAATTGTCCTTGGTCCCAAGATGAACTAAAATTTATTTACCTTAAGATGAATGCACAGTTGTAGCCCACGAAATTAAATTTTTCTAACGTTTTTTGCAATTTTCAGGTCAGTGTCAGGTTGTATCTTGATCAAAATATGATTCGCGACTATAACAGATACGTATTTACAGAATTATAATCATTAGAATCATTAAATACATCTTTCTAAGTTAGATTTGTTCCATAAGAACAAATCTCTTATGGAAAAGTTCTTAGGGAACAAATCTAACTTAAATATATATATTAATGATTCTAATGACTATAATTCTTTAAATACATACCTATATAAATATACATTTTGATCAAGATACAACCTGATACTGACCTGCGAATTGTAAAAAACTTAAAAAAAATTAAATTTCGCGGTCTACCACTGCGCATTCACCTAAGGGTGCATCCACACATAGCGAGGCATGTGCCGCAAATGATTTTTTTATATATGTGGTTGCCTCAGGCTGAGGCATCTAACATACAAAAAAAAGCACTTGCGGCGCATGGCTCGCTCTGTCTGGATGCACCTTATAATTTTCCGTCGTCCCTCCCGTAACCAAACGAAAAAGACCACTGGCGTTCTATTATTGCGGATTCTCACTGAATTAATGTATATTTCTCTATGCAAATAGTACTTTCTAATTCCATACTAACTAAACTACAATTTGACATACGACAACACTACGATCAGTCTTAACATTATTTTGTGTTTATTATATTTTTTCTATAGGCTGTATATCGGTATTGTCTTTGCCTTTAAGTAAATAAATGCGCGCCGCGCTAGCAATGCGCGCGCAGGTGTTACTCTATGGGTAAACCTGCGCGCGCACGTCAGCGCGGCGCGGGGAATGACAAACCAAGCCCGCCATTATCCATACAAGTTAATATTTAACAATACAAGTCTGTTTTTTTCCTCACAAGTGTGTTGAAAAACGTCGTATGATACGCGTGTGCATTGATAATTAAACTCTCGGCTACCTTATCGCGCTCGCCTACGGCTCGCGCGAATAATACCGCCTCGAGTTTAATGATCAACATAGCACACATGTATCATAATGTACTATTGTGTGGGGTAGGTACAACTAAAAAGTCGAAATTGTTCGGTTTTTTTTTTGTATGAAGAATTACATTGTATGGCTCGGTGATTCAAACCTGTTCTAAAGTAAAACCTTGTTTTGTAATAAGGGGGTACAGTTTACAAAAAAAAAGCTAGAAAAAATATGGACATCTGGAATTTAATCCTAATTTAGTTCAGCCTGCGTAGGTACGTAAGGGAAAGAGGAAAATCCTTGACGATTCATAATGGTTTCTTGTAATGGAAGAAGCCGTCATTCCTATTCCTACTACTAATATAAAACCTAATAAAACATTTAAATGAATAGGCGGCACTCATTAGTATTACGATGGCATTCGTTGCGTTCTTGAGGTATATCCACACATATGAGTGTCGTATTGAAGACTGGCGGGGTGGCGTTTTTTTTGTTGTTTATTGTTTCGTACCCAAAGGGTGCTAACGGGATTTATTATGGGTAGCTCATCGTCCGATCAGAACCAGCCGCGTGCCGGACGGCGCGTATGTGTTCCACGCGCGCGTCAAAGAGATGTCAGCACAAGGGAAGGGGCCCGTTAAGGCCGAAGCCTGCCGGGTCAGCGGGATTGTCCGAAAGGGTTACCGCTGCCCCGGAACATAAAGGGCTAAGGATCCTTCCTTAGCCCTTTATGTTCCGGGGCAGCGGACTCTTACTGACTAAAAACACTACAAAGTGAAAAATAACTTTAATTTCTGAAGTCGGTGTCTTTGGATCTGTATTTTAGTTTGTTGCCACCGACTTCCGAAATTAAAGTTATTTTTCACTTTGTAGTGTTTTTTTGGAAGTCGGTTTTTTTTTTTCTTAAAAAGTTTTTATTTCACGCTTTTTTAGTGGGTCTGCTTATAATTTATCTAAGTTACAATAGCCTAGTGATCATCGCCTTTTACAAACAAAATATTGCTTTTCCCGATGCAGGGAAGTTAATTGTTGAGGAGTTCTCCAGGTCCACCATCAGCTCCATATCACCATTCACATTGTGACGAGCATGAATTGCTTAGCAACCATATTAAAGTAATCGAATCGCAACCCGTGAAATACTTAGATATTATTGAGTAGTTCCGGTGGCCATCTGTGGTCTTCATCATCAGTTCCACTTCACCAAATGGTGCTTTCCGAGAGCAAGTGCACGAGTTACTATAAAAAATACCCAAATCGCTATAGGTGTGCCTATAATATTTGAAGAGTTCCTTCGATTTCTCCAGGATCCCATCATCAAATCCTGACCTGATGTTTTTAGACTAGAAGCTGATAATCCTGGTTGCAGCATCAGGCCAGACTTATGTCAACATTGCATTGAACTTAAAATTTAGTCCTGTTTAAAATGAGCCCAAACACGACTACGGTGCTGTTATTTCAAGGTTTGTACTTTTTCTGATGCTCCTGGCTTCAGCATCAGGTCTCTATGTACTTCGGTGTTCCTCATTAACAGTACGTTTATCCACACATCGAGCCCTTTTCAATGAGCCTAAACACGATATATCTGCTGTTAGTTGTCGTGGAGTTAGGTACTCTGCAGACTATCCTGACTGCAGCATCAGGTCATGACTTGATGATCATGAGACCAAATGTGACAAATGCCCTATCAAACATCCAAACAATTTACTAAAACAGTCCTTGCCTGTTTGAGTAACTTCTTACTGTTAAGGAGTTGTACCTTCCATCATCAGCCCAGCTACCTGAGATGGTGACAACCATACGCAAATAAACAAGATACTTCATAAAATATGCGAAAAACAATAAGTGAGCCTATAAAATTTGAGGGTTGCCCTCGATTTCTCTAAGATCCCATCATCAGATCCTAACTTGGTGACAATGGGACCACCTCAGAACTATCTACATTCGAACAAAAAAAGAATTTTGAAAATCCATCGATAATTGGCGGAGTATTCGATGAACAAACATACAAAATAATAATAATAAAAAACATACAAACAGCCGAACATAGTACCTCCTCCTTTTTGTGAAGTCGGTAAAAACCCACCCGTGTTCCTACACGGGTGGGTTTTAGTCAGTAAGAGTCTGACACTCCCTTCCGCTCCACCCAGAGCGGGAGGAGTCATTTGATGATATCCAACCCTCAAAAAAAAAAAAGGAGGTTAGATTATAGATTTATCAGTCGCACTTTTCAGACGCATACCTTCACGTAAGTGCAAAACTTTATTAACGGTACTATCCATATCCTTGGCGCTAATAAGCCATTAATATACGTTTATTATGTCAGTACCTAGGTACAATTACAAGAACGGATACAATATTCTTTGCTTATCATCGTCATTCATGATTCATGAATGTACATTATTAATTAATCGGAATTTTTGTATTACAATGTCTCCCGTATCTAATAACAATCTTTTTCCTGGTCAATACAGACCTATTATTCCAAAAATGGGTGCTATTAATTGTGGTTTGTAACACAATACCTCAAAAAACCGGCCAAGTGCGAGTCGGACTCGCCCATGAAGGGTTCCGTAGCAGCAAGTAACATAATATAAAAGTTCTTGTAGTTCGTTGTAACTTTGTGAAAGGTAAATTGCGGTTTTCGATTTATGACGTATTAAAAAAAAACTACTTACTAGATCTCGTTCAAACCAATTTTCGGTGGAAGTTTACATGGTAATGTACATTATATATATTTTTTTAATTTTATCATTCTCTTATTTTAGAAGTTAGAGGGGGGGGGACACATATTTTACCACTTTGGAAGTGTCTCTCGCGCAAACTATTCAGTTCAGAAAAAAATGATATTAGAAACCTCAATATCATTTTTGAAGACCTATCCATAGATACCCCCACACGTACAGGTTTGATGAAAAAAAATGTTTGGAGTTTCAGTTGTAAGTATGGGGAACCCCAAAATTTATTGTTTTTTTTCTATTTTTGTGTGAAAATCTTACTGAGGTTCACAGAATACATCTACTTACCAAGTTTCAACAGTATAGTTCTTATAGTTTCGGAAAAAAGTGGCTGTGACATACGGACGGACGGACAGACAGACAGACAGACAGACATGACGAATCCGTAAGGGTTCCGTTTTTTGCCATTTGGCTACGGAACCCTAAAAAGGTAGGTAACAGGCCGGACAGTTACTTCGCCGTTAATAATGATTCATCAAAGCACAGAATAGTTTTCGAAAGGGACCCACACAAGTGACGAATAACAGGCACGTTAACGGTCTTGAAATTCAAACTTTTTACTAAAATTCGATGCGCCTTTATTATGGTATGGTCGGGTACATATATACGCATTGTAAATGATTTGATTATAATGATTAAGTAATATACACACATCAAAAGTGTCTAGGGATCAAGCATTTTTATGCGGATTTCTTGAGATTGAGATGTGGCTTTGTAATAAATTTATGATTTTATAAATTTATATGGATCCTTTTTGGTGCATTTCATCATTTGAATCAGGAACTGTGAATCAAATTCGAGTAAAAGATGAAAATCAGCTGTCAATATTTTCCCTATAAAAACATACAACGCATTGAAGACATTATTAGTGCTACTGTTTCCCTACTACTGATTAAAACCAACGTTATTATGGAGCGGCGACGTCATTTAAGCAGGGAAGAAATGCTCAGAGCCGTGGGAATGATAGAAGCTGGTTCCCGGCAACGTACTGTGGCTTTTGGCTCTGAATACAAGTCAGAGTGTTATCAGTCGACTTTGGACACGTTACCGAAGCACTGGTACCGTGGCTAAGCGCCATGGAGGACGGTATCGCTGCACCACACGGAGACAAGACCGATACATTCAAATCTTAACTCGAAGAGCTCCAACAATAACCGCCATAATGTTAGCCGTGAGGCTTCATCACTCTTCAGGGAACTTAATTAGCGACCAAACAGTCAGAAACCGCTTGCATGAAGTGAACCTTCATTCCCGAAGACCGCTACGGGTACCACCTATAGCAATGCACAATCGTAGGATTCGATATCAATGGGCTCTTGAACACAGAAATTGGGCAGAAGAACAATGGCGTTTCGTGTGCTTTTCTGATGAGTGTCGTTTTGGTATGAGACCGGATACAAGACGTATACGACACTGGAGAACCCCTGGACGCCAACAGCGATTAAAATCCTGCCAGGAAGTCCATCCTTATAGTGGTGGAACCATCATGGTATGGGCGGGTATTTGGATCGGCGGAAGAACTGAGTTGATTTGGATCAGAGGCAACCTCAACGCTCAAATTTATGCTGAGACGATTGTATCAGACGTCATCGTTCCTCTACAAGTGCAAATCGGTCCCTTATTTCAGTTAATGCATGATAATGCACGACCGCACACCGCAAGAGTTGTTAGACAGACTCTCGCCGCAGCTAACATCAATGTCCTGCCCTGGCCTGCTCAGTCGCCAGACTTGAACCCGATTGAGCATGCATGGGATATGCTACAGAGAAGAGCTCTGCCGAATATGGAGGGTTTCCAGTCGCAAGAAGACCTTTTTTTGTTGTTGCAACGAACATGGGCGGCCATTCCACAGCGTGATTTGGATGAACTCATTTTGAGTATGCCAAACCGATGTTCTTGTGTTGTTAGTGTTCGCGGTAGAAACACGGATTATTAATTGTTTAAGTTACCCAATAAAATTTTAAAGAAAACTGTTATTTCAGTCTTTTTTTCGAACTTTTGTGTTAGTGGTTCAAATGTCAAAAATCCCTTTATTAGGAAAATGGCAAATTTCTTTATTAATGCAAAGGTGACTTGGTTTATCGTTACTGTGACAAACGAAAACACTTTATTTGATGAATCCTTAAAGAAAATTTTAATTAATATCAATCAGGAGAAAAGTTATTGCAAAAATATATGTTGATCCCTAGACACTTTTGATGTGTGTACATGTATGTGGTAGCCGAGTGGTAACGGCCGCGACTTACGAGTTGTAGGTCGTGGGTTCGAACCCAGACAGGCGCTTTACTTTGTGTAAATTATTTCATCACCACTGCTCTCAAAACGGTAAAGTAAAACATCGTGAGGAAACCGGCATGTCCTAGAACCGAAAATTCGAAGACATGTGACATCTACCAACCCGCACTCGGCCCGCGTGGTGGATTACGGCCCACTCCCTCTCACTGAGAGAAGGCCTGTGTCTCAGCAGTGGGTACATTGTGGGCTATGTAAGTAATATGTACAATTGTACATAATGACGTTTCATTTTAGGGGTCAAAGTAAAAATACAGTAGGAAAATAAAAGCTTAGTGGAAACAAACACAGATTATAGTTGTCAAAGCCGCAATCTCTGACATCGGCTCTCCTCTCTCTCTTTCGCCTCTTCCCCTCCTCCCCTTCTCTCCTCTTATCTCTCTCGCACTTTTCACTTTTTATTTGTTTTTATCTGATGTATACGACTCGGCTACGGCTAGGCGACGCCGCGCTTACGGCTCGCCGACGGCTAGTTGACGGCTAGGCGGCACTAGTTCAATCATTGCGCGCGGCAGGGCGTGGACGAAGAGACGTAAGCTAGGGTACGGAGAGCCTTAAGCTAGGGTACGGACAGTGGCGGATTTACCAATAGGCTGAGTAGGCTGGAGCCTAGGGCGGCAGGTTTGGGCAAATTTGGGGCTAACATTTATTTTTTAAAAGTCTTACTGAAATTAAAAAGATTTTAAAAGATTATTGTTTTTTTTTTTAAAAGATTTTTTTTTTACCATGCTCTCTTTTGAATGTATGTAATCTATATCGCATGTCGTTCGTGTTTGTTTAACTTTTTAATATTTTGTGGAAAATGTTGTTGGTTATAACCGTTTATTTTCCCTAATAAAATAAAATAAAATAATTATATATATACCTACCATGATTTTTGGAAACAATAAACAAAGTGAATGCTCAAATTCAGGTTTCTACCGTAGATTTTATCACAGTTGCCGATCTTTACAAATCTCTTTGCAAGAATTTCGTAGCTGATGAACGAGAAAATTTTAAGTATTTTCAAGAAAAGGCGAAGCAGTGTACAAAAGACATGGGACATTGTTATTTATAGAGGTCGGTAGGGGCGGCAAAATTTTAATAGTCTACTGGCGGCGTGTAAAACCGCCACTGGGTACGGAGAACCGTAAGCGCGGGAACTGCAAGTCGACCACGCACCGCACCGCGGTTCGTGAGCTTGTCCCGAGGCGAGGCGATTACCTTACGATTCCGATTAGTGTGCGTTGCATTAGGGAGTTTCATACAAATAATACTGAACGGCTCGAGTTGATACGGTGACGATCCCTTTTCGAGTTGATACGACCTTAAGGTTAAGAACCTATTATCATCATCACAGCAGTCCAC
Source organism: Amphipoea oculea (assembly GCA_945859645.1). Lineage (NCBI taxonomy): Eukaryota > Metazoa > Arthropoda > Insecta > Lepidoptera > Noctuidae > Amphipoea > Amphipoea oculea. Next base: position 4,695,973 of record OX243886.1, on the reverse strand, counting down.
TGCGGGACCTATGTCCAGCAGTGTTATGTTATGTAATCGAGTTGAATTGGCGTTCAAAGGATAGGCCTATGCCTATCCTATTGGATGCCAATTCAACTCGATTTTCGGCAACTGTCATCCATCGAGGACGACCCAGTGGCGTAACTATACCGTTTGGGCTTGTGGCAGATTCAAGGGATGGGGCCCTCCCTCAATATAAAGAAGCTCAACCAACGTTATAGTTTTTTTTTTTTTACTTGCAGTTCTCCCGCGACTTCTTCCGCGTAGATTTCATATTTTCCCCTACAAAATTTAAAACCTGACTGCTTCGTTGGTCTAGTGGTCGCAAGCGCTACTGCTGAGCATGGGGTCCTGTCCATTCAAACAATGGGAAAAAGGTACAAAATGTTCGAAACCTGAATGATGTTCTTTGTTGCACATTTTCAAAAAAAGTTTGCTTTTATAAACTTACTAGCTTCTGCCCGCGACTTCGTCCGCGGAAAATTTCTTGTTTTAACATAAGATAACACTCGATTGATATTACTGTATTTAATTTTATTAGTAAAATATTGTTTGGAATCAGATCAGTAACTTCAAAGATTACCTAAGTTCTCTTTTCTGCTCAAGGTAACTTAACCCTTGGTCGCCTTTTACTTATTTTATTTATTTAAGTTAGGTATCTATTTAATTTAAAGCTTCTCTATATACAATGTTTGAGGTTGTTTTATTTTCCGGTAACAGAATAATCTGCTTTTCGGATGATCCCACTCTTGATAGACCAACATATAATTGCCCATGGGAAAAACATTCTTTTCGTAGCCAACCAAAGAGAATGTTTATCACTGGGACTTGTTAATAGTCAGGGCAAATGATGTTTTTATTGGAAACTCAGATAGACGCTGTGCACGTTCATCGCTGGATTCTCGAGCGCGGGCCTGCGATGTTATGGCATTTTGCCTAGCGAGCCGCTGCGAGCGCTCAGCGCTAGTCTCCCTATCCCTTGTTTCAGAGACATGCTGCCTTAAAACAGATAGACGCTGTGCACGTTCATCGCTGGATTCTCGAGCGCGGGCCTGCGATGTTATGGCATTTTGCCTAGCGAGCCGCTGCGAGCGCTCAGCGCTAGTCTCCCTATCCCTTGTTTCAGAGACATGCTGCCTTAAAACAGATAGACGCTGTGCACGTTCATCGCTGGATTCTCGAGCGCGGGCCTGTGATGTTATGGCATTTTGCCTAGCGAGCCGCAGCGAGCGCTCAGCGCTAGTCTCCCTATCCCTTGTTTCAGAGACATGCTGCCTTAAAACAGATAGACGCTGTGCACGTTCATCGCTGGATTCTCGAGCGCGGGCCTGTGATGTTATGGCATTTTGCCTAGCGAGCCGCTGCGAGCGCTCAGCGCTAGTCTCCCTATCCCTTGTCTCAGAGACATGCTGCCTTAACTCAGATAGACGCTGCGCACGTTCAGCGCTAGATTCTCGAGCACGGGCCCGCGACGTCCTCACATTTTGGCTAGCGAGGCCCTGTGAGCGCTCGGACCTAGATTCTCTAGCGCGTGCTTGCGAAATATTTTCTCTATTTCTCGAGAGGCGCTGCTCATTTTCATTTTCAGGGGCAGATTCCTCCGTACGGCGTACTCGAGCGGCTCTTGTCTGTGATGTCTGCCGGGACAGTTGAGATTTCCTTTTAGGCATGCTCTCGACAAACTACGCACAGACTTGAAAACAATTACGAACAAAGGGAGAGCGACTCGAACACCGTCCGCCTTTACAAAACAAAACAATCGTAATCGGTAATATCGAATAACTTTAACTCGTATCGATTATTACGATAGAACGAAGTACGAAACTACGAACATACAAAACAATGAAAACAAACGTACAACGAAATTACGATATTTTCGAATATGAGGTATCTAATAGATACCTCATAATCTCCGTGCTCATAATCGAATCGTTCGTATGGAACTCCAATCCAACTAACGTGGGCATAAAAATTCGAGAGGGTCATCAATCTACGGAAAGTCTTAACACCGCGATTCAGAAAAATGACGTAATTGCAGAACGCCATCTATGGGCAAATAGGTAAAACGTCTGCAAAATGAAAGTTATGCTAGGGGCATTTTGCGTTTTAGTAATTTTATATTATCTCCGAAACTGTATGACCAATTGATATACTGTAAATGGCAAATCTTATCTGTATGATGTTCTTGTGATACTGAAATAATTTATTGTCATAAGAATTAATATTTTGTTGCTCAAATAATCAACCAAACGTAAGTATACCGAAAAAAAAATTTTTTAATGCAATAAAAGAAATATAAAAGATAAAATATAAAAGATAGAGATATGGTATCGCGGACTTTTTTGTAGAAATAATGAAGACGAACCAGGTAGCCATACATTGTTTTTAATTTTAAGCAACTGTTTAGGCAGCGCACGCAAATAATTCTGTTTTATGTGGTATTTTTTTCCGACTTGCTAGACAAAAGTTGTGACAGCTCGGTTAATATACATGCTATAGAAACAATTTATAGCCTATAGCACTCAGGAATAATGTAGCTTTCTGCCAGTTAAAAAATTGTTAGAATTGGATTATGAGTTCCAGAGATTACCCATTACATACAAACTTACAAACTTACAAATTTTACCTCTTTATAATATTATAGTATAGATGTTAGGATCGTACTGTGCTCATGTCCCTCTCGGGAAGGGGGTTCCCTCTAGCTGGGGGCCCGTGGCTTTTTGCCCCAATGCCACCCTATAGTTACGCCACTGCGAGGACCTCTGATATAGGTAGCATAATATAAATTTAGAAGAAATAAACTGCACCCTAATTGCGTAACACACTATTGATCTCAATCTGAATAATTTTGAAGGCTAATCCATTGCTTCATATGTTCGCAAAATGCGTCTGCTCAACAAGGTACCTAAATAACGCAATGAATGTTGTTGAACTGTCAAAACGAAACCCATTGCTACTGATAGTGTGTTACGCAATTACCCCACTGATTAGAGACTAAAAGTGTTGCTACATTAAAAAAATAAAAATGTAAAGTACTTACATTAAAAATAATCCGAATATCAGAAGCAGCTCAAGACTGGCAATGACTCTGATGTTAATCATTATTGTAGTAGGTATCACTCAACTTTTTGGTGTTAGTGCTGCCGAACCAAAAGCTTATCACAAATTGAAGCTTGATTGTTCTAGTCCATAGTTTTTATACGGTCTTATCGTCAGGGCCCACCCGAAATATGAATCTTAACCACCCATAAAATATTATAATCTGGCAATAATTATTTATTGAGAAATTATCTCGGTTCATTTGTAGTCATTAGAAAAGAGTCCCAAAATTGTTTCCTAATTATCATATTATCATTTTTCCAATTTAATCGTGGCGCCCCGTCAGAAGTCATCTCATTATTTTTTTTTTTCAAAAGTAATATTCTCTTGAAAAAATAACACAGATTCAAAGTCAATGAAAATTCAACATTAGTACGTTGGGTTATGTGCTAATATAGAATACAGAGGTAGCATCTGAATGTTAATTTAGTCGTAATTACTTTGCATTGTTCTAGATTATGCTATATTTTTAGGTTACCGCGATAAACACGTTCGAGCTAGACGAATGCCTCGTAACTTTTTCATTAAGACACATCTGCATTTAAAAGACTCCTAATTTCCACCCTCGCTTTGTCGTCATCAGGGGATTTTCCCAAATTGCTGTAAAGTTTGAAATTCAGCTGTCACGCACATACTAAGGAAAGCGCCATCTAGTATGTCTCACGCGAAACATCAAATGTGAACGTTAGTTCTTCTTGTGTAGACAGATGTCGCTTGTGCGCGAATTGAAATGATAAACAAAAACAAAAAAAACAACCGACTTCAAAAAAAACACTACAAAGTGAAAAATAACTTTAATTTCGGAAGTCGGTGTCGTTGCTTCAACATTTTCGTTTTTTGACACCGACTTCCGAAATTAAAGTTATTTTTCACTTTGTAGTGTTTTTTTTGAAGTCGGTTGTTTTTTTTTGTAAAAAAGTTTTTATTTTTCACTTTTTAGTTCTACCTACCCCACATAAATTCAATTAAGACTAGTGCATTGAAGACACGACTCGAAGAATCATCAAAATTCACATAAAATGCCGGAGATGCAGTACATTTATGCATATAACTTCGTACATAAGAATAATTACCTAATGTATTATATACTAAAACCTTCCTGAAAGTATGTAGATCACACTCATGAAAGAATTATCAAAATCGGTTCAGTAGTTTTTGAGATAATCGCGGACATACAAACATACATACATACATACATACATACATACATACATACATACATACGGGTCGAATACAGAACCTCCTTTTTTAAAGTCGGTTAATTAAAGTCGGTTAAAAATGAAAACTCTTATGGCAGCCAATGACACAGGCAATGTGTTAAGAAAACCTTTAACGGTTAAGTGAGAGTGAACAGAGGTATCTTCTGGGGGTACCTACCTACCTAAGAGAGAAAAAAGCGTGTTAAAAAAGTGGTGATTTGGTAGCAAAGCAATACCACTGCCTTCTGTACCTAGTCGGCCTTTACCAACGCCTACGAGTACGACATTTGTAATGTTTTAATAAATCTCCGATAGCTTATTTTGTGAGAATTAGACAAAATATTTCGTCAATTACCGACTTAATATTTCGTTGAAATGATTCTTATTCTTATTTTGTTTTCTGACCGTACCGAGATTTATAGCAATAGGTAGATAATTAGGTCTAGGTAAAGTTTTATTTATTTGAGATAAGTAAGTCTTATTCCAACCTGTAAAAACACACTTGTTTACAATCGAGAGAGTAGTCAAAACACTACTATTAAAAAGTGACCCTTGCAAATTGAAAATGGTAACGCTAATTATGCCTTCTCACTCACACAGTATAGACAGGTATACGGTGCGAGTGAAAGGGCATGATAAGCACATTTGTTTGGCCGCCAATTTCAATTCTTTTCTTGGCGCGGGTTATTGTAATAAATTATTAATATATCTACTTACTTATATTAGTAGCACGTTACACAATAGCGTGAAAATCAGACAGAAAACGACAAGCTATCGTGAGTTATCGCAACGCGTAACCCAACAATCATAAATGCAAGTTATTTTGATGTTTTGCAATAATATTAAATGGCAAACAAGCCGGCGCTGTGATGACCTGTAATACCAGAGACGTCGCAAATGTGTTGGCATCCTAGAGTCTAGACCCTAGAGACGAGAAGCTAGAAAATGTCTCGTGCGTGTTCCTTTTCCTTGGTTGGGCAAAAACAAAGATAGTTTTCTCAGGTTTCTTGTGCAGACCCGACATCATTCTGTAACTGCATAGAATCAGTGAAAGATTCAGAGGAATATGTACAAAATGAAAAAAGCTCGCGTAGGTACTCGAGTACATACCTTCTGCAACCTAAGTGAAAATAAAATTATACAAGAACCGACGCGACGATAATTGAAAATGCAATTATTTGATCCAAAAATAGTTTTATTTGCTTTTTAACACAACTTTTATATTGAAGCAATAAAAATTAATTTGAAACCGGGAGTCCCCGGGTAGGTAATACGAATAAAGCCTGAATCACATGTATTACTTCCTGCCAAAAGCGTGAAATAATAAGTATTATATTGTTATACTATCAATAAATAGCAAAATGATACCTAATTAACTACTGAAACAAACGATTTTATGATGATAAAATAAAAATAAAACATTCAGAAAAAGAGTTTGAATAATGGCTGTATAATAAAATTCCTTGGACGCTTACGCCTACAGAAATAATATTGCCTGAAGGTTGGCTAAACTAACTGTCAATTCTGTGTTGCCGTTAAATAAATAATGTCAGAATCTAGGGAGACAACATTTTTAAAACATTAAAAAGTAATCCAATGTTCCGTGGGGCGTGGGCGTACCTATGCTGTATAGTTTAACTAAAAAAATATGCCTGTGCTGTATAATTTAACCCTTTACCAGGCCTCAGACAAATCCTGCAGTAATAATGTTTTTTTGGTAGATTTAGATGAGTGATAAAATTTGGTATGAGATTTTATCAATTATATTTAGAAAATTTGCTGAAAACCTGAAAAAAAACATGTGGGAAAACATAATCCCATTGCCTGCCTAGACGACGACTTTTCGAGCTGTTGATCGTTTATTACCTGAATAACAAAAATACACTAAAGTAGACTGACAAGTAATGACTACAAAAGTTTACCACTACCCACATTTTATATTTCGATAAACGAGATGTGTGAGTAAATCCTAAATAAAACGCGTGGCAAAAACCTAGTATAAAATAAAGATTTTAATTCACCGGGCAATGGGCATAATAACTCCCGCAATAATTAGGAATTCACAGGCTTAGGTCATATGGTTCCCCACATGTTTTATTTAGTTATATCATGATATTTTAGAAGTTTTTACTTATAATTTATGCACAAATCACTAGAAAAACTCAAATTCTACAACATATCAAAAAATTGTACGACTTAGCTTTCTCCGATTCGCCATAATGATCAAAAATACGGTACACTTGTCACAAAAATGTTCGTTTAGCGGCCGACCACAGATGAAATGGCTGCAAAAGTGACATTTGCGTTCCGTTCCACGTCATTTTTTGTCTTACCATAAATAATATTTTTATGTTGGCGTTTTTGATAGATTGTGGTAGATTCTTTAACAAAACCTGGTAAAAACTCTTAAAAATCTAGGTGGGAAATGCTCAATCCATAGCCTGGTTAAGGGTTAAATTAAAAAGACCAATAAAGCACTGTCACACACCATCACAATCACATCACTACACTAAAAGCGTTTAGTGATAAATTACAGCGTTATAGCGATAACGCTGTAATTTAGACTCAATGTTGAAAAACGTTTGGGTTTATCTGAAGATCCTGTATTAATTTTAACTTCAGTTGCGACCCGCCCATGCTTCGCACGGAAACAAACTACTGACGTGATGACGTGTGAAAACATCAAGATTTCTGTGCTATGCCTATGTTAAATATTAGGTCCTTACATATGAAATTGGCGTTTTTCGTACTGGCCACTTTAATCACGAATTTCTCCTCTTTGGTAAGGAATTCCAAATTCAAATTTGTACAGCTATTTACTCATGTATTTGTGCTTCGATGACCGTCATTCATTTGTTTTTTTTCTTCTGTTTTTTCTGTTTGCGTCACTCATTTTACAAAATGGAAAATTTAAAATATCGCATTATTTACGAGTACGAGTTCCGCCGTGGCACTAGTGCTGCGGAAACGACTCGAAGGGTGAATGATGTGTATGGCGGTCATGTTGCAAAAGAAAACACAGTTCGTTTTTGGTTCCAACGTTTTCGTTCTGGAAATTTCGACCTGCAGAACAAGCCCCGTGGACGGCCTGAGACCCAAGTTGATAATGGAGAATTGAAGGCTATTGTGGAAGCGGACCCATCGCAAACCACGTCCGAGTTAGCTGCAGGCTTCGATGTTAGTGATAAAACTGTTTTAATTCACTTGAAGCAAATTGGGAAGATTAAAAAGCTTGAAAGCACGACAACGCCAGACCACACACTGCGCAACAGACGGCTACCAAATTAGAAGAGCTTGAATTGGAATGTCTTAGACATCCTCCGTACTCCCCGGACCTTGCTCCAACAGATTACCATTTTTTTCGCAATTTGGATAACTTTTTGCAAGGGAAAAAATTCAACTCCGATGGGGCAGTCCAAATCGCCTTCAAAGATTTTATTGATTCCCGTCCGACTGGTTTTTTTAGTAAAGGGATCAATGAACTACCTATAAGATGGCAAAAGTGCATTGAAAACAATGGTTCATACTTTGATTAATTAAATATATTATATTAAAAAATATTCGACTTTTTGTTCCTTCCATACAAAACGCCAATTTCATATGTAAGGACCTAATATACATGTATACTTTACACATAAGCCATTCGGAACTTGATCTCATGGTGGTGATAACCGTATTAAAATCCAATGTGCAGTTTAGAAGATCTACGTCGTCACACGTACCTACACGAAAGGCGACTTTTTGAATACTATTTAAAGTTAAAGCTAGCAGTATGAAAGGATATTGCAAAATACATTATTTCATAAGAAAAATATATACTATTGAGTTAATTTTTAAGATAAAACGCTTGGTAGATTTTAAATCAGACTATGGCAACCCAGCAAACTCACGTCATTCATTCCAATCAGTTCGAAGTTCGGTACTAATCGGTGCGTCTCGCTTGTTTGTTTTGTTTACGTTTTATTTTCAATTAAAAACTTTTCTAACGCCGCCGTCTTTTGTTTACATTAGTACACTAATTAACACGAGAAGCGATCAAGTGTTGTGCGTAACTGTGATATCTTATGTAATTGTATTGCAATTATTTGCATGAGTTTAGTCATCGTTCGTGAATTTTAAGTTTTGGTTTTCTGTTTTTGTGAAATTTTTCGTGAATTTAGCAATATAATGCGACTTCCGCATTAATCCAGTGTCGAGTGGAGGTTAGTATTGTTTTTTTATTGATTTTCCGGTATCTGGTATTGATAAAACGTGTGACATCCAGGCAGTATCTTGTTTTTGCCCTTTTTTGTTTTGTCATTGCATTTTTTTTCTCCGTCGGCGCGGATGACCTCGATTCTCTTTTTAAAACTTTTCTGTTATGGTAATTACGATCTTAAATGATCTGAACGTGTTTGTTATGCACTATAGCGTTACTTATTACATTTCGAAAGGTATGAAATTGTTTTGAAACAAAACTACAACAAACAAGACTTAATTGATAAAAAGTTGTTTACCTGAAACTTTTTAAGTTTATCAAATGAAAATACTAATAGTCTTATAATAGAACCTTTAAATGAGACTAACATAAACTTTAATGCACAATTTCTATGAAAAGTTTTAGAAAGTCTTCATTAAGTACTTACATTCAAACAGACAAACCTACAGGATGGCATGGACATCAACCCACCCTGTCTGTATACCTACCTATTTAGTTTTTAGTCATTTATAAATATAAATTAATCCTGTCTAATACTTTTTATATTATACATATACCTTTCAAATTACAGATATAAATGTAGAAAGACATATTTTATAAAACATATTAAGAAGACTTACCCACTTTTGTAATACTGACAGTACAATATCAGAAAGAATTCTGATTGGATTCTGTCCAGATCTTAACACATTAAACGCCATTATATAAAAAAGTTTTTTAAAAAATCTTGTAATTATTTATGTATTTTATCAAGATATGTATGTATACTGTTTTTCATAAGAATCTGCCGTAGGGTTCCGTAAATATAACAAAAAAACCGTTGAGGTCACCGGTGACCCCCATGGCGCAATAAAGTAAACCAGATGAGGTCACCGGTGACCCCCATGGCGTTCAATGTGTTAAATTACAGTTGACAGTCATTTATTGTGATATCAGCATATAACATAACATCATGCCTGTATTATGAAGGGTTAGGCAGGGATGAACCTATGGTACACCTACATTTCGGCAGTTATGTTTAATACCTTCGGCACCATGTGTATCTTTCTGTCACTCAGTCGCTGGAACATTGTCTGTCCAAAAGTATGTATACACCACTTTCTACTTAGTAAATGCACTGTGTATCCTTTAGGTACACATTTTCTATACATTTATTATGCAAGAATTAAAGTCTTAGTCTGATGCATTTTTTCGGTATAAATGGTCCGGTACAAAAAACAAATTAGTCAATACTTGAAAGAACGGCCAATTAGGTCAGGCTCTGAGGGTGTTAAGTCCCATGTAACAGTGGGCAAGCCTATTACCATCAACCGGGCACATATCCTTTCTCCGGGCTGCGACTGAGACAGATGTAAAAACCCAATAAAACTGCTCAGCCTGGTAATCGAACCCTTTACCTCATGCTCAGCACTAGCTCTTGCAACCACTAGGTGAAGCAGTCATTTACTGTGATATTAATTGACAGCCTGCCTAAGGCTTACACACTTACCTTAACACGTTGTTTAGGTGGAATACGGAACACAGTCATGATCTTGTGCATTTCTTTATTTTGATTGATAACCTCTTTATTGAATTAAAAATGCATGAAATAAATACATAACATAATCAACCTGTAATGTTTCCACTGCTGGGACACAGGCCCTCTCATTGCAAGTGAGAGGGAGTGAGCCATAATCCACCCACACGGGCCCAGTGCGGGTTGGTAGATGTCACATGTCTTCGAATTTTTGGTTCTAGAACACACCGGTTACCTCACAATGTTTTTCTTCACCGTTTTGAGAGCAGTGGTGATGAAATAATTTACACAAAGTAAAGCGTTTGGGTTCGAAGCTACGACTTACAACTGTAGACTATACGGAGATGCGGTGTCAGTATGTTATACCCTGCGGTTTTTGTATACAAATCAAGATTCTGCATTCAAACTTAAAAACAGCAGCTCCGCACACTGTAGCGGTGTCCGGTGAAGTTTGTTACCTGCCATAGGGCTCTCCCAGGCCGCCCCGCAACACCCTGTCCTCCGCCTTCTGTACCCAGTTTGTCTTAGCCACCTTTTTAAGATCGTCAGTCCATTATACTGCACCGCATAATATTACAACAAATAACCTAAATTGACCCACTTGTAAAATTCAGTTTGCAACTCAGATTAGAAAAAACAAGTGTGAATTAATAGACCAAAAACATCAAAAATCCTTATTTGTTGAGTTAAATGTTAAATTATTTTAATTTTAACACACAGCGCATTTGGATTTTATTGCTCAAGCATCTCCATGTACGGTGTCAATATAGTGGGCGTTTAATTATGTCTCACACTGCATCCTTGGCCACATCTTTCATAATCACAGTTATGTTTATAAAATGGCCGTTTTTATAGTCTACTTTTTTTAGGACTCAATTTGTTGTATTGTCGTGGGAATGGGTTCCTATTTGAAAGGATGGGTACAGTAGCTTTCTTGTTTTATTATAATAGCAATTTTGTTTACAAGCTTTTATTCAAGGTAGATTTTTATTGCATTTATTTTAAAGTTCAAATTCAATTAAAACAAATAGGTATTAAGTATATTAATGTAAACTGTACTTAATTTATTTGATTTGTGTTGTGAATCACTTTGTTAGTTTTCCCGCAAATGTTATTTGATGAATGAATTTATTAAATACCTAACTTAGTAACCACAATCTATTTTATAAAGTAAATAATAATAAATTGTTGGAATGAGCAATCTAAAATGTTTGTTTACATACATTTGCGTAGCAACTACCTATTTTTATGCATATATTATTTATCATATATGTATAATACTAATCTTCGGTCAATTATTATTTTATAAATCTTAGCAATAACATATAGCATTCATTTTAATGGCACTAATATACTATGCATGTCATGTCTAGAAAACATGACATTTATAAGTTTGTCCTTAGGGTACAAACTAATACCGCTTTCTAAGCGAATGCCGTGGTACTAAGATTATACAACCACTCATTTCAATTCCGTTAGTACACCTTGCATTTCTGCATAGTTTCTAATAGTCCATCTACAATGTAATTATCTTTCTGAGGATATACGTTTATGATCTTCGAATTTGCGTGAGTGAGAACACATAATAAGCCCATAATTTGCCCACTGCTGAGACAGCCCTGTCTGTGAAAAGGAATGAGCCGTAATCCAGTGTAAGTTCGTAGATGTCGCATGTCTTCAATTTGTTGGTTCTAGAACATGCCGGTTTCACAAAGGACAGGAATTTACACAAAAGTAAACTCCTTTCCTTTGTGTTTACTTTAGGCATTTAGGTACACAATGTAAAGCGGCTCTCTGGGTTCGAACCTGCAACTCGTATGTCGCGGCCGATACAAGCCACCACTGCTCTTCCAAGGCTAGATGCTTGAGGGGCAATTCCCGTATTTTTCGTCTCAATCTTTCAAAACACCTCTATATTTCCACTTCCTAAATTTTGGAGACTAATTTATTGTCGGTCAGTGGGTCGTCTTAGGGGCGGATGGTCGGTAGGTCGCTGAGATGAGATTGCAACATGAATTCTACCGTTTTTTAATACGAAAATCGACCTTCTATTGTGCTACTTGACATCATCATCATATTATATACATCATATACCTACGAGCAGTGATGGCCCAGTAGGTACGTCTAGTACTATTAACACACCCCGGACACTCCATACAACGCTCGCAAAATAATTACCTACTACTACTACATTAAAAAATGACGTTTGTATACGTATGAATGTGTGCGTGAGGTTCTTGTGTTTGCGAGCGCTCTTTTTAAAGAACTGCGACGAATACGCCGAAGTGCGGGGTGAGGTGCGGTAACTGATGTTAGTGCGGGGAAGGGAGTGTCCTTTCTGTACGTAGTACTTTAAGTATTCTGTGCTATTAATATATTCTGTGGCCCAGTGGTAACAGCCGCGACTTACGAGTTATACGTCGTAGCTTTGAACCCAAACGCTTTACTTTGTGTAAATTATTTCATCATCACTGCTCACAAAACGGTGAAGGAAAACATCGTGAGGAAACCGGCTTGTCCTAGAACCAAAAATTCGAAGACGTGTGTCATCTACCAACCCGCACTGAACCCGCGCGGTGGATTACGGCCCACTCCCTCTCGCCGAAAGCATCCCGTGTAGTGGTGGGAACATTATAGGCATTATTATTGACTAGCAGCGCCCCGCGGTTTCACCCGCATAAGTGTCGATCCCGTGGAAATATCGAGATAAAAAGTATCCTATGTCTTATTCTGATGATAAGCTATATTACTGTAAAGTTTCATCAATATTCTTCCAGTAGTTTTTGCGTGAAAGAGTAACAAACATCCTCACAAACTTTCGCATTTATAATATTAGAAGGAATTAGTAGGAAGTAGGATTATGCTATGCTTGAAAATGCTTATGCGTGTAGCTTTTCTTAGTCCTTTAAAATTGACACCATGTGCAAAGGAGATTTTAAATATTTTCAATAAGAAGAAAAAGCAGCGTCCATTGAACTTTTTCCTTGCTAATCATTGTCACGAACATACTACGACATTCAAGTCGGAAACTAAAGAAAGTGACAGGTCGCGTGTTTTAAATTTATAATTGTTTAGGAAGGTAGGTACGTTAGGTAGGTACACGCCATGTCCGGGGAGTTTATTTGTTTATTACTAGCTTCTGTCCGTGACTTCATCCGCGTGAAATTTCTTGGTTCCTCGGACCCACCGACCGCGTAACTAAAAAAAATGTCTAATCTACCTCAGTCTTGTTCTCCTCTCGAAAAGGGGCCGTCTCCACGAACGAGAGAATCGCGGCGATATTATCGTCGTGGCACGTATTTCTATACACTCTCGGGGCCACAGAAATGTAAAAAACTTCTTTCAATATCTATGCTCGGGGCCATCTCCACGAGCGAGAGAATCGCGGCGATAGTCTCGCCGTGCCATAAAATTTGCACCGCGATAAAATGTGTGGCAACGTGTATGTGGCACGACGATAATATCGCCGCGATTCTCTCGCTCGTGGAGACGGCCCCTGAACGTGTCTCCACACAGCGATATCATCGCGGCGAAAATTTGACGGCACGGCAAGACTATCGCCGCGATTCTCTCGCTCGTGGAGACGGCTCCAAAGCTGGTCCCGCAGTATATCCTAATTAACCAGTTATCAAGGTGGCATCGGAACTGCCCAGCACCCTAATTGCATATCACACTATCAATCTCGCTGGAAGGATATCGCTATTCATTGCTTCATAATTATGTTCGAAAAGTTTGTCTGCTCAACAACTTAACTAACTAGAAATAAACGCGTTCAAGCAAAAAATAAATCCTTCCACATTCAACATCATCTTCTACTTAGGTGCCATAATTACGGCGGGAGACGCTCTGGGCGTCGGGAGCCGCGTGACGACTCCCGGCCACCGTAGGCACGGGCCTGCGGACGGAGAGTAATGGGTAGTTCACCGTCCGATCAGGACTGCCGGACGGCGCGTACGTGTTCCACACGCGCCTCAAAGAGATGTCAGCAAAAAGGAAGGGGCCTGCCAGGGCCGAAGCCTGCTGGGGGTGCGGGATTGTCCGAAAGGGTTACCGCTACCCCGGAGCATAAAGGGCTAAGGAAGGAACACGGATGGGTTTTAGTCAGTAAGAGTCTGACACTCCCTTCCGCTCCACCCAGAGTGGGAGGGGTCATTAGATGATTTGCCATCCATAAAAAAAATATAATAAAATAATAATAATATGTATCTAGTAGATACATATTCAGAATTAATAGGTAGATACTATCTACCTATTAATTTCTAGTAATGTTAATGTCTTCAATAAAATAAAACAAAATAAGGCAATTTACATTAATTAACTCTGCAAAACGCCGTTTAAATACAATCTGTGTAATATTTTAATTACCCAGTGTAATTAAACAAGGTCCGATAGCTAAACGATTGAATATTAAACGTATGTAAAAGATTTGTTTATTTTTAGTTTACTTTCCATACTAGTTTGTATGAAAATCATCAACTCGTGTGACGAGTTGTAGGTCGTAGGTTCGAAACTTCGAACTCAGACAGGCGTTTTACATTATGGAAATAATTTCACCACCACTGCTCGCAAAACGGTGAAGGAAAACATCGTGAGGAAACCGGCATGTCCTAGACCCAAAATTTCGAAGATATGTGACATCTACCAACCCGCACTGGGCCCGCGTGGTAGATTCCAACCCACTCCCTCTCACCGAGAGGAGCCTGCGTCCCAGCTGTGGGAACATTATATAAGCTGATTATGCATCAACGCGTGTGGTTATGTAGAATCCCACACGGTAACTGATAATAGAAGAGATAAGAGTTTATAAATAAATAAAGTATAGGTATGCGCACAGCTTTTTGCGTAGTATGTCTTTATCGGCGTAGACTTTACCCAACTATGGTGGGGTCGACTTCCACTCTAACCGCTAGCTGAATACCAGCGTTTTACATGGAGCGACGGCCTCTCGAACCTCTACAACCCTGTTACTGGGTAACACGAAGCCTGATTGTCAGACTTTCGGGATTCTGACTACCCGTAACGATTGTTAAAGGTCTACAAATGACTTCGTACTGCTACTGAGGATTTCCAGATGGAACCCAATAACACTTAGCTCGACCCAGGAATCGAACCCAATATCTCATGCTCTGCAGTAGAGCTTGCGACTACAAGACCAACGAAGCAAAGCGAGGAAAGTAAATTATCGCAAATTGATCAATACTGTACGAATTTCAAAGTGATGCCTAGAGGGACAATTCTCATAATTTTAAAAACGTTCACAGTCTGATCTGTCTCAATCTGTCAAAAAATACTTACTTCTAATTTCCCTACATTTTGACAAGTTTTTGACATTTGTTTGTCGCCGAGATGAGACTGCGACTAGATTATGAACGTTTTAAATTACGAAAATTGGCCTTCTCTGAACTGCGAAAATCTAATTTGTTTGGCAAAATGGACCCAAAAGTTCAGTTTATATTCCAAAACTTCCTTATTCTCGTCCATTTCCTAGTCTTAGTTCTGAAATACTTCATCTTCCTACTTCTCCATGAGTCTATAATTAACAGAATTGGGTTCTAACGCATCCTGCAGCCGCGGCCTAGTTTCACACATGTTTAAGATATCAAATCGGTTTCAATTGAACACTGCTCCATTAGTGTTGTTGTGAGAAAAACACATTCGACTTGTGAAGGTTATTGGGTGACTCGTTTGTATTGTGAAATGATTTTATTCTGCAGTAAAAATCTCACCATGAAAACTTAGGTGAACTGTCAATTCCCTGGCAGCATTTGGGATGACAAAGTTTTCACGTTGAGTTTTTTACAGAATAGATCGTCTGGAGTAATCTCCTATTTGTAATCCTTGAAGTGCTACTTTCCAATATCCAGCTTTGTCCGACTTTAGATCTGCAGCTGCCAAGTATATTCTTATTGTTTTGATGCTTACTTATGAGCTTCTAGAGACCGATAAGGTGGAATAACTGTTCTGTTCAGACTGGTGTAGTAAGCCAAGGATTATAATCAGTTGTGTGTGTGGCCACTCTTAAAATCAGGAAATTCGTTATTGTATCATGCCGAATTGTAGGTGTCCAATCGACAATGCCTTTTACAGGTGGTCTCCAATACCATTTTTTTCATCAAATCCTATGCCATCACGACTAATACTGTGAAAGTTTACTTACTGCTAATTTGATCAATTTTACCCTATTGTCACCTCTTGTTTAAACTAATTAATCAATGCTAACACACATATTACCTTATACATGTAAAAACGCTATTAGAAAAAACCATATCCCCAAGAAACATGTAAATTGTAAGCAAAGGCATTAATGAATTCAACCAATATAGATTTTGCGTTGTTTAGCATACATTTGAATTTAAAACCAGTCACGTTTTCAGACGGAATGGCGTTTAAACAAATTGTTTTAACAGTTTCCTTCATGCCTTTATCAGTATCGATTTTAGGTCTTTAGAAATTGTGCTTCTGTTTTAAGATATATGTACCTTTTTGGTTGCGTTACTGACTATTTTGATTAGTCTAGATTAGTCATAATAAGTTTTACAGTATCGGAGTTTTTTTATTGCCGAATCGGTCTGATCTTGACCTCGATCTCGCCTGATGGAAAGCGATGGATGAGGTCTAAGATTGAACGAGCCTACCCAGAAGATCAAAACGGTGAAGGAAAACATCGTGGGGAAACCGGCATGTCCTAGAACCAAAAATTCGAAGGTATATCACATCCGCCAACTCGCACCAGGCCGATATGGTGGATTATAGCCCACTCCCTCTCACAGAGAGGAGGCCTGTGTCCCTGATGGAAAGCGATGGATGAGGTCTAAGATTGAACGAGCGTACGCAGAAGATCAAAACGGTGAAGGAAAACATCGTGGGGAAACCGGAATGTCCTAGAACCAAAAATTCAAAGATATATCACATCCGCCAACTCGCACCAGGCCGATATGGTGGATTATAGCCCACTCCCTCTCACAGAGAGGAGGCCTGTGTCCTAGCTGTGGGAAGATTATAGGCTGATTACGATGACCCAGAAGATGCTTGTTCACCCTTGCTTTGAAGGCTGAGGGTTATAGGTGGTACTCAGAGGCTGGCAAAGAGTTCACAACACTTTGGTCGTGCGCATAACAATAATTTTACTAGTTTACTTTTGGCACTCTCACTGCTGTCTCGAAGTATCCTGGGGCATCACCCTCCATACCTATTTTAGCAATTTTCAAGTAGAGTATGTATCCTGAAAGCTGAGATACTGAGAGGCTGAAAAACTTTAAAGTTATGGCAATCAAATCAAAAGTCATCACACTATCACACTAATATTATAAAGGCGAAAGTTTGTGAGTGTGTGTGTGTGTGTGTGTTTATATGTTTGTTACTTCTTCACGCTCAAACGGCTGGACCAATTTTGATGAAATTTGGTATAGAGATAGCTTGAGTCCCGGAAAAGGACATAGGTTACTTTTTATCCCAATATTCCCACGGGATCGAGATTTATGCGGGTAAAACCGCGGGGCGCAGCTAGTTTATTATAAAACTAGGTTGAAAATCAGCACATTTTGAACGTCAAAATTACATAAGTCAGTCCCTCAAAACCCTGCCCTTCGCCACGTCCTAGTGCTTTAGCTGTCAAGAAGTGGCGCAACAAACTCCCCAGTCTGACATCACCCGAATTCCATTCCTTATGCGTTAGCTATTATTCCAAAAGTTTTCCGTTCCGGCTTATGTAAAATGGTCACTTAGGAAATTTGCCCATAAAAAGCCCCAAGGATCTTCAGGCCTCCTTATTTGGCAGCCCTAAATACTTCAACACGTTAAAACTTGCACACTGCAGAGTCTAGACAAGCAATGATGTCATCACATAATTGCTTACACGCAGACAAATCGAGACCCTGTAGTCTTTACCCACACCACAAGCCACTCTCACTCTTAAAACAATAGTTATAATGGCTAATACGGTTTGTTGGAACCGCAGTAGGCGTTAGAAAGTTAAAACTGGCTAAAGATGGTTTTCGAGGAAGATCAGGGGCATTATCTTGACGTAATGATGGATAAGTTGCGAGGAGTTCTCTATTATTAGCCTGAGCTGTTCTTGTTTTACCTAAAGGGGTATTTTGTGTCTTATCTAGCAGGCAAAGTAGAGCAATGATGAGTTCATTAAGAATTTAAAACCAGCAATATGTCTGCATGTTCGAAAAAAAGATCTCTCTCTTTCTCTAGCTGAATCATAAGTTAAACACGGCACAGATCTCTCTCTTCGTTTTCTTTGGTTCATCCTATTGCTAGTAAGTACGTGCCTTTTACTGGAATAATTTAAAGAAAGATAGAAAAAATATTTATTGGGATTCGCACGGGAAAAAAAGATTTAAAAGTAATATTGTATCACACTTTTTTCGTGTCTGTACAAATCATAAAATGCATCAATAGGATTAGTTGCCCGATTCAAAACATTCATTAGGTCACTCGTCCCGCGGGATAAGTTCAAACGGCCTCAGTTGACTAAAGAGCCATATCACAAGCTAAACTAAACACACTCTTAAAAACATAAAAAAATAAAACAAAAATTAAATAAAAACGGAAAGTCCTGTACGAGGCCAAAAGGCGCTATCTCAGCATTTTGTTTAGAATGGTCATTACCTTCCTAACTTTAAAAAAAAAACTGGAGCAATTTGATTCGACCATTTGCGAGGTCTTCAGTATTGATCGCGCAAGACATCTTTGGAAATAATTGAATAAAGACGTTGATTAAAAATCTTACTCACGATGTAAAATATGTATTTTCCCTTTTGCTACCAGGAATAAATACCAAGCAGTTGTATAGATCCTTTACGTATGCCAGATCGTGGTAGGTTTAAAGACCTTACAATGGTCAATAAATACATCAGCAATAGATTGCTACACCTGTCATTGGCATTATTGCGCGAAATTGAATTCAGAGGCGTTTATGAGCACCTTGTTGGGTGTTATACTATCATTCTTGCTGAATACGAATTAGCCTGGAAATTTGGCAGTAGATGATAGGAGTTATTGGCATAGACTAGGTCTTTAATAGAAAGTAAACCGGGAAAAAGTATCGAAGGACCAAAAAATATTCAAAATGTTTGGTCCTAAAGGTACTTTTTGACGTGATACGTCTATAAAATATCACTAAAACATAAGTCAGAAACGAGGACCGTAAAAGAAGCTCTATATATATCGTCTTAACGAAAACCATTCGATTTTCTTTTGAACCTTGATAGCATATGCTATGAAAAAATAACAACATAATTATGCAAAATATTGCCGAAGTTATCAAGACATGTTTCGTATAAAAAAACAAGTTCATTTGGTAACTGATAACCCTTGCAAAAGCCGGCAACGCCAAAACAATTTTACGTCAACATTATGTTTAACTCCGGACGCAATACGCAATTATGAGATATCTCGAATTCGCCATCTTTTTAAAATTCGGCACGGTTTGCCGTAGCGGTATCGGGAATCAGGGGGATTACCATTAATCAAGATTGTCAACAGAAACTGTCCAGTTCAAGCGTCGAATTTAAGCTGTTCAGAAATGGTAATGGTTTCCAACATTAGTGGGAACAGGCATGAGCTCTCCTGTCCTAAATCCTGACCTGTTGTGTTCGTACCTACTTAAGTTCCTGGCTATGCCGCCAATTAGAGGTCCTTGTTTCAAATTGCGACTTTATGTGGACACATAAAGTTGCTTACGTAAAATTTTGCAAATTAAAAAAAAAAAAGAAAGAAATATACATTTATTTAGCACAGATAATATGTCAGATATTATACTTAAAACATATATAAAAGAACAAATAAAAAGTGTTCAGTGCATTAGAAAAAATTAGCAGGAATGTGTGCCTCGTGTTTGCGCCAAATAGGCCCAATACGCAAGGCTTTTATCCCCTGAATGTTATTTTTTTTGGGTTCTTACTCAATCCTGTTAGAAATTCTGCATTGCAAAACATCCGCTAGCTCTTAATCCATCTCTGTCTACTCCACAAGATTGTAAAACAAAGAAAACAACTGTACAAAAAAGTAGGTGTTTAACTTTGAATAAATCGTCATTGTCTTTAAAGATGGGTGCCCCAAATTCTTGACACTCGGGCGCTATTGTTTTCAAGTGAAACGTGGTGATTTACTATAGCTATTCGAAAGTCGGTGACTTGATAATTAAATGCCACCGATCGGTCTTCCAGTTAAGATAACAGTTATTGGGTACTCAAGTGGGCAGGCTAATGTTACAAATTATGAGAGCATTAAAAAAGGTCAAGTGCTGGAGATCGACGAGCTTGAATGTTGCCGTGCGTAGATATGAAAGAAGTTTCAAGATTTTATCTGGTTAGACTTGAAGCTAACCCCAATGTAGTTGGGAAAAGTCAGTTTCATCCCTTATCTAACTCCACCTAGGGTGTTAATAAATGCCTACGTCACAAAAGAAGCTACCCTCCAAATATCATGTCATCAGAGGAGTAGAGAGTAGTACTCAATAGAGCAGTGGTGACCGAGTGGTAACCGCGACTTACGAGTTGTAGATCGTAGGCTCGAACCCAGACAGGCGCTTTACTTTGTGTAAATTATTTCATCACCACTGCTCTCAAAACGGTGAAGGAAAACATCGTAAGGAAACCGGCATGTCCTAGAACCAAAAATTGTAGGACATGTGACATTTACCAACCCGCACCGGGCCCGCGTGGTGGATTACGGGCCACTCCCTCTCTCAGAGAGGAGGCCTGCGTCCCAGCAGTGGGAACATTATAGGCTGATTGTGATTCTACACTTTAAAATGGCAAAAGGAGTATAAAAGGATAGTAACAGGTGACGTTCTGTCTGACTAGCATAGCTATTAACAAACACTCGATACGCTTCCGTATCGTATCGAACATTAATCATTGTTATCGTAGGAGTCTTCTAAACGCTGTTCACAAGTCCAAAACCCGAAAATTTTTCACATCATACATTATACATCATCAGCCTATAACGTTCCCACTGCTGGGACACAGGCCTCCTCTCTGTGAGAGGGAGTGGGCCGTAATCCACCACGCGGGCCCAGTGCGGGTTGGTAGATGTCACATGTCTTTGAATTTTTGGTTCTAGGACATGCCGGTTTCCTCACGATGTTTTCCTTCACCGTTTTGAGAGCAGAAAATTTTGTCAGTTTAAATCAAATAGACGCCCGCTATTCTTCCAACAGCTATTTGCTGTTGAGGGGAAATCAAATCAGGTTATCGAAATGTCAGGTTTTCGATACGATAGCCTGTCGTATGGTTGTGAATCAGGGCTCAGTTATCTAATAAGATGTTGCATTTGGCAAGCGTTGTTGTTCCATTACAGTATAGCGTTACCTACACCGATTGAAAGATATTTTCAGCGCTGAAAATAGATTTCGAAGTAAAGAAATAACTGTTGTTTATATAGAGAAACATTCCGATGTTTTGGTGATTGATTACGCCAGGTTTTCTGGTGTATAAATAGGTATTAGAGAATTTTTTAGGCAGGTGAAATACTAATCGGGCTAGACTGTGGCTTTGGTACACAATGCATGCATTCTCTCATCTTCCTTACCCTCTTATGGGCGATTTCTATAATTTACGGACCTCCTACTAATATTATAAACGCGAAAGTTTGTGAGGATGGATGGATGTTTGTTACTCTTTCACGCAAAAAGTGCTGAACGGATTTCAGGTAGTTTATAACCGGGATTAACACATAGGATACTTTTTATCCCGATATTCCCACGGGGACGAAACTTATGCGGGTGAAACCGTGGGGCACTGCTAGTCCTAACTAATAATAATAATTATAAAGGCGAGAGTAAGTTTGTTGGTTTATTTGTAACCTTTTCACGCCTAAACCACTGAACCGATCATCGTGAAATTTTGCATATACGTTGTCAGGTGTACAGAAATGGATATAGGGTACCTTTCTTCTCAAGAAAAAATGCTGTTCCCGAGGGAAACAACAATAACGTTATTATTATAATAGATGGCGCTACGTGTATTGTTGTTTTCCTCGGGAACAGCACTTTTTTTCGGGATGAAAAGTACCCTGTCCGTTTCTGTACACCTGACAACGTATATGCAAAATTTCACGATGATCGGTTCAGTGGTTTAGGCGTGAAAAGGTAACAAACAAACAAACTTACTTTCGCATTTATAATATTAGGTAGGAAGTTAGGATTAGTGTGATTAAGAATTTCCTTCAAAACCCTCTGATTATGAATGAAAGTTTGTTACTGAGAAGACCGTTCAGCTATTCAAGTTTTATGAACACGATACAATGACGATTTCGCTTGCTATACTTTGGTCTGTGATATTCACTAACTTAGCAAATATTTTACAAAACTTCTGATTTTATCGCTTTGCTTATTAAAAAAAATTCTCAAAGTGAATATTTTGCAAAGAAGTGAATTTGAAACAATACGTTGCTATCTGTCATCTGACACACTTGTGCGATTGTTCATTTTAATAATGACCAATTAACTTCATTTTGTATGTTATCATTTACCCTTGATTTAAGCTAAGACATCATCTGCCTAGCCTTTTCCCAACTATGTTGAGGTCGGCTTCCAGTCTAATCAGAAATAGCTAAATACCAGTATTTTACATGGAGCGACTGCCTATCTGACCTCCACAACACAGTTACTGGGCAATACGATACCCCTTGGTGAGATTGGTTGTCAGACTTTCGGGCTTCTGACTACCCGTAATGACTGTCAAAGATCCACGAATGACAGTCGGGATCAACGGCTTAACGTGCTTTCCGAGGCACGGAGTTGTCTCGGTATGTAAAGGTGGTCACCCATAAACAGACCAGCCGCGGCAAGCGTAGCTTAACCTGATCGATCGACCTGTGCGGCTGTTATTATTTAGCCACGGAGCCCTTTTAGCTAAGTACTAATATAAATAAATGCTGTTAATTGGTTCGTTGGTAAGCGCATGGCTTGAGATCGGTTGGACCGATTTGGCTATTTTTGTTGTAAAGTACTCCGAATTCGGTTCCAAACCGATTGAACGGAGAAAGGCGTGGAACAAAGAAAAGTTGCAAAATGTGGGAGAGACCTGTGCACAGCAGTGGGACAACATAAATTAACTGGAAAAAAAACCGAGTGTGCTTATGACCACACGACTGACGTGAAACTTCAAACGTATTTGGCTATGAGAGGAAGAGAGAAAGAAAATGTGCGCGCGCACTGCTTTCTCTTGCTTATATCCCCCACTCAACTCCCGTTCGCCTCGTCCGATCACACTTTTCGTAACGCTTACGTCACGCGTTCGCCAGCTTACTCCCCAAGTCAAGCGTGCGTAAAGAAGTTTCACTTCAAAAATTTTAAAACATTCCCGGAAAACGTTCAAATTCGGGAAAAACTGAAGACGTTTGTCCTTTTAACGTGATTTATGTCTGTCGAGTCAGCCTACAAGCAGACTAATAATTTCATCTAATACATATTTTCTCGTATTGTTAAGTCTAGCTAGCTAGTCCAAATACTAATCGTAACAGTAAAATTTGGTTATTTTTGACGCTTCATCATTAAGATTTCAATAGCCTGCCGTCCGTAACAATAGTATCGATTTGTATCACAAAGATCTCTTTTTGTCGCGAATGTCTCGTCATAACAGATGACGTCATGAGAACACGCAACCAATAGCCTCGGCTGATATTTTTTTAGGGTTCCGTAGTCAATACTGGCAACGAGATCCTAATGCTACGAGACGGACGGATGGACTGCGGAGCCTTAGGCGGTTATCACAATGCACTGGACACCGCTCCGATGTGCGCTGCTGCGGTTTTTAGGGTTCCGTACCTCAAAAGGAATTTACGGAACCCTTTTAGGACCACTTTGTTGTCCGTCCGTCTGTCTGTCAAGACCTTTTATCTCGGGAACGCTTAGAGGTAACAAGTTGAAATTAATACCATATACCTCAGGTTTGCGGTCCCATGAAGCTGTGAAAATTCTAAGTTAACGAAAGAAAAAATACGGCCGTTTATAAAGGCCGCAAAAAATGTATATATTTTTATAGGGTACTTCCCGTTGATCTAGAATCATGAAATTTGGCAAGAAGAAAGGTCATGTAGCACAAATAAAGGAAAAAATACGAAAACCGTAAATTTGTAGCTACATTAAAAAAAGACACCTGATAAACTATTTACATGCCTACAAATTTATACGGTACCCTCGGCACATAATTATTACCCCTCGGTGCGTGAGTCCGACTCGCTCTTGACCGGTTTTATTTTAACTTTGATTTCGCTGTCCGGCCGTCCGTCTGTCACAGGGTCTTTTGAGCTGTAATAGGTAGAGTGTGAACAACTACAAATAACAAAAATAAAACGAAAGTAAAAAAACACGTTTTTTTGTTTACTAAAGTTTTTTTATGTCATTGTAGGGTTAAATACTGTACGGTTGTACGCGGAACCCTACGTGTGCGAGTCCGACACGCACTTCTCGGCCTCTTTTTTTATAATTGCATCGCACGACCATTCTGAAACCGTTCTGTCTAGTTGCTGGCCGGATCGAATCATACGAGTTTTTCCCAGGCTGAATAAAGGGAGTTCCACGGTCAATTCTTTTTTTCGTAATTCGAACGTTCGTGATTTCAAAAAATATCATAATGGCGGCCTAGGGTGGGATTTTTACATTATTTTCGTCAACTACTTACAATGCATGCAAAGTGCACGTTTCTTCATACTGAGAAAAAATAAGCTTTGAATAAATTAAAAAAACGGGGTTGTTTCACAGTTAGCAGGCATTGTTGCCACTGAATGGTTGCACTGATCTCTTTTACTTACACGGGACCTTTGTAAGTTTTTTTGAGCGAGAAAATCGTTGAAAGTTAGTCTCTTGCTCGTGGCTCCTTGGTCTTTGTGTGGATTGTTTTTATTATTTTTTCTTTTTTCCTACTACGTACTCTCATTTAGGCAATTAGAAAGAAAGAAAAAGTATTTATTGCGACTCGTATAGGAAGATCACAAACTAAACACACAAAAAAAATCCATGTTAAGTCATATAAAAAAGAAGTAGGTAATAAAAAGAAAAATGAAACAGAAAGTCCTATACGAGGCCAAAAGGCTCCTATCTCAGCATGATGCTGCAACATTAAAAAATAAATGTCGCAGCGCTGGTATTCTGATAGGGCCCGCTGTGATGTCACGGGCAGTTACAGAAATAAATAAATAATAAAATAGGTAATTGTCTAAATTATTTACTCCATTCGTGTGTAAAATTAGATGATTTTTCCATCCTTTTACTCTATTACATCTTTCCAATAAAAGGAATCAGTATGCAGTACTAATACAGCTGTGCAGTCTGACTGGAGGCAAGTTCATACCAATGCGTACAGTCGTTACATGGCGGGCATGGCTTAGAGCCAAATAAATAACACACATTCTGTCTAACTACCTACCATTTCCAGTTAGGATTGTTTCTCCTAGTATCAGTACTAGTAAAGGGAACAGCGACCACCCTGATAGACACACTTTGTCGAAATAATTAACGTCGTGGCGTCGTGGTTACCAGGAACGAGGGTTCCAAAGATACAAAGAAGAACCTAATGGAAAAATCCAATAACACTTTGCCCGACCTGAGAAACGAACCGAGGACCATACGCTCAGCAGTCGCGCTTTCAACCATGAGACCTACGGAGCAGTTCTATGGCCAATCTTGCAAATAACAGCACACCTCGATTACTAATTTATCTGCGGTGCGTTTGCGTGGTGGTGTGGTTACTAGTGAAAAGTAGTCGACATGTCAACTTCCTACATTACGTCTCTTTGATCGTTCATTGCCGTGTTTGGGCTAATGCTTGCGAGCAAAACCGTATCCGAATCCGTTTCGATCCGATGCGATACGAGCTGTTTGGTGGAAATCATCCTTTAGAGAATTTAGTCCGGAAGGTTTATGTGTAAAATACATTATATTTAACTAAATTTCCTTTGTCATGATGTCGCCATTGCACCCTTGCGAACCACTCTAAGCACGTCTACTTTCTAAGCACGAAACCCGTAGATTCGGCCGGGCCGGGCATTTACTGCACCGTTTCTCTTACAAACATAAGATTAGTTCGGGGTCCGAACTAAGAATGAAAGACACGATTTGACAGTTGTCCTTACTCCCGATGAGTGCCCGTCTCTAAAAGTTAATTAATCGGGAGTTCTGTTCATTTTGTAGTATCTAACTACTTTTGGTCGGACCCGTATCTTCGTTGACGGACTAAAATACTGCCGCGCTAATTAGAAGTGCAGTAAGGAGGTTATTCGTAGTTTAAATAAGGATCAAATCACCGTATAGAGCTCATTACGAGGATTCAGAATCTATAAGTAACTCAATTTTCCAAAAAACCTTCTTTACTGCGTTTCTAATTAGCGCGGCAGAATAGACGTGTGGCCAAGCCCTGCAGAATGTTTAGGTACCCACCCACATTATAACTACTTCAAGGGTCGTGACGTCATTGTTGTTGTATTAACAAGTATAATGTACTTCCAAGTATAATGTGAGTACTTAGATTAGCATTGAATTTACATAGGAACGGATGTTAGAAGATTTCTTTTACTATGTAACTACTTGAATCCTTGGAATCGAATCTACGACACCCGCTCGTAGATTCTTTGACTCCATCACGACCTCTGAATTTCAGAGTTTATCTACATCTATTACAGTCCCAAAAGCAATCGAAAAAATCTGGACCCTAAGAAAGTTGCCTTTTGCAAAAACCATGGAAAGAAAGGCTTTAAAAATTCCTAACAATCACCATCGCTGATGAGCAATCAAGCAAGGATCATCATCAATTCAGCCGAAAAACGTCTATGCTGGATATAGGCCTCCCCCAAGCACCGCCACTTCGACCAGCTCCATGCTTTTCGCATCCAGCGGATACCTGCGGCCTTCACCAGGGTCCTAATTCACTATAACGATTACTTACTTCGAAACCACGTCAATGCCTTAGCTTATCATACCAATTCCGCGTTCATTTCGCGCGCTTTCGTTTTTTGTGTCATAGAGTGTAAGGCCCCAGGTCAACGGTTTTCCAACGCGACGTCTTCCAGTACGCGATCACCAGTCCAGAACCTTTCGGCCCCATCGGCTATCAGTTCTGCGAGCAATGTGCAATGTGCCCTGCCCATTGTCACTTAAGATTGGCAAGCCATCGAACTATCAAGGAAGAATAGCCATTTTAAATCACTTTAATTAAATAATCTCGGTCAAAGTCTCGCCATACTACTTAAGAGACAGAATGAGAACAATGCACAAAGATGTTATCACCTTACTGGGACACTTTCCATGTTCTTGATGCCTAATTCACTTTCGTTATGTCTCGCAATTTTTAATACTAATAGTACATGACATTTACAATGTACAGAGGATACTGCAGAAGTATTGTTGTATATCAAAACGGTGAAGGAAAACATCGTGAGGACGGCATGTCCCAGAACAAAAAATTCGAAGACATGTGACATCTACCAATCTGCACTGGGCCCGCGTGTTGGATTACGGTTCACTCCCTCTCACTGATAGGAGGCCTGTGTCCCAGCAGTGGGGACATTATAGGCTGATTATGCTATGCTATTATTTTATGGTGAACTAAGATATTGTGATCAGAGGAAACCTGCCAGTCGGTTTTGTAAAAATCTTACCTTGAGCTGTCATAACTTTGACTATAGACCGCACGGAGATGCGGTGTCATTGTGTTATACCCTGCGGTTTTTGTATACAAACCAAGATTCTACAGAACCGCAGCACCGCACACCGGAGCGGTGTCCGGTGCAGTGTGATTAACGCCTTAGCTTACCAAACGAAGAAAAGAAAGAAAGAAAATACGTTTATTTGCGGTGAACATGACGCAATAAAGAACATAAGACACAAAAAAAAAATTAACATGCGTCACATCCACGCAAAACGGCTATCGCTCAGCTTTATGCTTTAACCTGTTTTCCTTTCTTCGTTTGGTGGCCCACATTGTGTCAAAGATTTTTATTTTGAAGCTGAACTCACTAATCTTCGTCTTTGTCTCCAAAAGTTACATAAACCAGCAATAAATTCCTTTTAAACAGTAGCTGGAACTCAACAAATATCAAAGAACCTCATTTATTACTAACAGCTTAACCAAACAGACAGCTAGTAACACTGGCATTTTATAAATAACCACTTTGTTTCAATTAAGACTACTTTAACTTATCTGTGTAACTGTCAGTCTCTCAAAGAGTACACTTACTGACTATGAGACGAATCCTTTACAATCAAAATCTTATGGGTATTATGTTAGAGTTGGTATTACATTAGCAGGAACAGCTAGAATTTTGCAAATAATGACTCCGTTGTGCCTTCGTAGATAACGATAGTTCTCTGTATTTTGTTGAGTGGTAAAAACCGGTTACTTATTCATGTACGAATATGTAGCGTTTTGTATGTATTAAATTAATATGTATTTGGTTTAATGTACCTACCTTACGTGAAAAAGTGGTGGTTCTACTTTTAGTTCATGTTATGTTTTGATGATTTCCGTATTGTTCAGAGCTCGGAGAATGGTACAAACGTCACTGTGTCTTGATTTATATTCAAGACTAGCTTGTGACAGCGACTTCGTCCGCGTGGAAGTCGTAAGACACCATTATAGCTATACTAAATTTTTACATATTTTACACATTTTTATAAAACTTCCCTGTACGTTTGTAGTTTTGGTCTCAACAGCCAAAATATTCAGAGAGTCAAGAACTGGTGACGCGGGAGCAAGCACGTATAGTTGTCCGTATGAGAAGCAGCTCGTGGGTCGACCCGCAGCCTTCAGTATGAACTTCCCATTGCTTGCGAAGTTTTCGTTTTTTGTGAAGTAAAGAATGCGAACGCCTGCGTTCCTGCATATACTATCTAATGACACACACAACACTGATTTACGAGTATATTTAAAAAGTGCAAAATCATACACTGCGACTGACTCTTTGGGAGGTGAATTTTTAGATGGAGTAGCCTACTTTAATTAGCCCCTTATGATGAAATAATAAGTGGGATGGAAGTAATGTGTCAACTGTGTAAAAAAATTAAATAACTGAATAGTCTCACGTAAAAATATAGTCTCAAACGATAGCTGATAGAGGTAGTAAACCTATGGAGGAAGAAGAAGATAATATATGCTGCACAGACTCTAAAATAAATTAATAAGAGCAGGCAGGATGAATGTGGAAGGCTATAAGAGTAGGGGAAGACCAAAGAAACGATGCATGGACTGTGTGAATGATGATATGGTTAGAAAGGGTGACGCCGAGGTGACTACTAATTAGGGCTTGCAATATCCGTTCATTTTTACTATCCGGATAGTACGGATATTAATATTTTACTATCCGGATTATCCGGATAATACGGATATTTTTTAGTTTTTATTATAAATAAAACTAGTAAGCTTTTGTTACACGTTTTAATCAGTCTCTCAAGCAAAATGACAAAGAAATAAGAAACTATACCAATATTTTAAGTAATTTCTAACTCTTTTTATTATTTCGTTATAATCTTGGTTTCTTAAACAAACTTCAGTTCTACAACCGGTTGCATGTATATTACTTGTAGCTACAATAAAACCTTCTTCACCATCGGAGTCTTCAATTTCTTGTTCATCTATATCTTCTGTACTGTCATCATTATCAGTATTGTCTTGTATGACAACAGCTGGCTCTTTTTTATTATACAGAACGTCTAGAACTCCAAGCTGAATCCCGTGTGCATAACACAATTGGTGGTACATTGGTGTTTTTTTTCCTAGAGCACACATCACCGAAGCGCCATCTGTTACCAGGCAAATAACATCATCGTTCAGTGACAGACCATACTGTGTCAACTTTGATTTGAGAAGGTTAAGGCAATTATCCGCCGTACCTTTTCCTGTCATCAACGAGAGTCCTAAATTTCTAAATGATTTGTTTTTAAACTGTGTCGAATGTATATTCATGTTCATAAATCTTTTATTTGGAACTGATGTCCATTCATCTAGACTTACTGCAAAATTGCATTCTCTCGATTTCAATCGGTCCAATTCTATCTTTAGGTCTACCTTTAATTCTTCACAATGATTTAAAACAATCTTTTTAATAGTGTGGGGTGATTGTGGTAATTTTAACCCACTTTTTAAAAAAAGTTTATGCAATGTCTGAGATGTACAGAAAGCACTGAATGCAAATCCGTATAGAGCTGCCAATTTAGAAATCATCACTTCCATACTCTCGTGCTCATCAGACTTAAAATAATCAACTATTTTAGCTTTTTTATTTGGTATCACATTTTCTTCAGAATGAGACGTGGATGCTTGTGTTGTCATAGTAATCGAACTACTTGGCAGGCCAGTCGATGTGCCTTCTGGTATTGAAGTGCTTTGATTTTTAACATTAATTGAATGTTTTAATCGAAGGTGATTATGTAAAGATGATGTCGATCCTGCGATTTTAAAAACTTGTTTGCAAACATTGCATTGTGCCTGAGCACCATCAACACTGCGTTTAAAATGCTGCCAGACTGAGTTCTTCATTTGCGAACATTTTTTGTATTAAAAAAATTTAGTTTTGGATGCCATTTTTAGCTAAGCTTAATATTTTTGATCAGAATAATCTGTAAACAAAGAAAAGCCCTATTTAATTTTAAGAATTATATGTAGATTACACTATACGAGTACGTACATTACTATTAACAGCGATAGCGAAAGTGAAGAATCAAAGTTACTTACATGATTACATTTGACTGCATTGGCTTTTTACACAAACACAACACAACACCTCTCTACATGGAATACAACTTGTTTATGAGTGTGCGAAGGGCCGGGACGCCACCGGTTGATAATAACAATGAGGGGCTCAGCGTGGGTGAAAAGTTTAGAAAAAAAGACTGGTTTAAGTGAGAAGCGACCGTACTTGCGAAACAATACGATACAATATTGCAAATGCATGCAGTAGGGAGTTTAACATAAAGTTAACAAGTGTACAATGTTGTTATGATCTCTGTCACTAGATTGAATTATTGTGATTTGTGAAGTAAGTAAATAATTGCAAGTGATTATACTACACACATCAAAAGTGTCTAGGGATCAACATATATTTTTGCAATAACTTTTCTCCTGATTGATATTAATTAAAATTTTCTTTAAGGATTCATCAAATAAAGTGTTTTCGTTTGTCACAGTAACGATAAACCAAGTCACCTTTGCATTAATAAAGAAATTTGCCATTTTCCTAATAAAGGGATTTTTGACATTTGAACCACTAACACAAAAGTTCGAAAAAAAGACTGAAATAACAGTTTTCTTTAAAATTTTATTGGGTAACTTAAACAATTAATAATCCGTGTTTCTACCGCGAACACTAACAACACAAGAACATCGGTTTGGCATACTCAAAATGAGTTCATCCAAATCACGCTGTGGAATGGCCGCCCATGTTCGTTGCAACAACAAAAAAAGGTCTTCTTGCGACTGGATACCCTCCATATTCGGCAGAGCTCTTCTCTGTAGCATATCCCATGCATGCTCAATCGGGTTCAAGTCTGGCGACTGAGCAGGCCAGGGCAGGACATTGATGTTAGCTGCGGCGAGAGTCTGTCTTACAACTCTTGCGGTGTGCGGTCGTGCATTATCATGCATTAACTGAAATAAGGGACCGATTTGCACTTGTAGAGGAACGATGACGTCTGATACAATCGTCTCAGCATAAATTTGAGCGTTGAGGTTGCCTCTGATCCAAATCAACTCAGTTCTTCCGCCGATCCAAATACCCGCCCATACCATGATGGTTCCACCACTATAAGGATGGGACTTCCTGGCAGGATTTTAATCGCTGTTGGCGTCCAGGGGTTCTCCAGTGTCGTATACGTCTTGTATCCGGTCTCATACCAAAACGAGACTCATCAGAAAAGCATACGAAACGCCATTGTTCTTCTGCCCAATTTCTGTGTTCAAGAGCCCATTGATATCGAATCCTACGATTGTGCATTGCTATAGGTGGTACCCGTAGCGGTCTTCGGGAATGAAGGTTCACTTCATGCAAGCGGTTTCTGACTGTTTGGTCGCTAATTAAGTTCCCTGAAGAGTGATGAAGCCTCACGGCTAACATCATGGCGGTTATTGTTGGAGCTCTTCGAGTTAAGATTTGAATGTATCGGTCTTGTCTCCGTGTGGTGCAGCGATACCGTCCTCCATGGCGCTCAGCCACGGTACCAGTGCTTCGGTAACGTGTCCAAAGTCGACTGATAACACTCTGACTTGTATTCAGAGCTAAAGCCACAGTACGTTGCCGGGAACCAGCTTCTATCATTCCCACGGCTCTGAGCATTTCTTCCCTGCTTAAATGACGTCGCCGCTCCATAATAACGTTGGTTTTAATCAGTAGTAGGGAAACAGTAGCACTAATAATGTCTTCAATGCGTTGTATGTTTTTATAGGGAAAATATTGACAGCTGATTTTCATCTTTTACTCGAATTTGATTCACAGTTCCTGATTCAAATTATGAAATGCACCAAAAAGGATCCATATAAATTTATAAAATCATAAATTTATTACAAAGCCACATCTCAATCTCAAGAAATCCGCATAAAAATGCTTGATCCCTAGACACTTTTGATGTGTGTATATTAAAATAATATAACGCAATAACACTCATGTGTTTAACAACTTTTTATTTAACATTTAAAAGAGAAATACAACTATCCGTAATATCCGTAAAATCCGGATAATTATGCAAGTCAAATCCGGATTTGAAAATCGGCGGATATCCGGATAGTACGGATATCCGGATATCCGGATTGCTAGCCCTACTACTAATACAGAAGTAGGTATAGACGAAAAGAACTAACGCCGACCACAAATAAATTGGGATAATAATGGCAGGAGAATGATAATGAAGGGCACGGACGATGATGATTTTGATCAACTAATCAAAATGACAATAAGAGCCATTTTCATTATTGTTACCAGGTTTTCAGAAACCGTAGCCTCGAACCTAGAATATCCTAACACAACGCTGTTAACGATAGTGACAACTAAAATAATCGTAATCTATAAATTCCTAAGCCAAACTAAATTCCGCAGGATTAGTGTTGAATCTGAATTCCTTGCCGTTTTATGTATATATTGCTCGTTTATCTACGCTATTTATGACTTCAGTTTATGCGAAGCGTGATTGTCTATCAACAATTCCTTGGAAATTGCTTAATAATTTAGATTTCTTGTCTATTAGTTCCTATTTCTGACAGATTGTAATGTCCTAGTTATACTAGGCTTGATGATTCAGCCCTAAATATTTTATCAGAGGACCTAGAGACAGTGACATTGTATTTGGAATAACGGTGATGGAAAAAAAAAAGATTGGATTGACATTTAATAAGCTGAAAGTAAAATCCTGATGAAAATTTTGAGTATAAGTGTAGGGGAAGACCAAAGAAACGATGAATGGACTGTCTGAAAGATGATACGGCTAGAAAGGAAGTGACTATCGAGACGACGACTAATAGAGAAGTATGGAAGAAAAAGACATGATGAGCCAACCCCAAATAAATTGAGATATAGACAGAAAAATTATGATATTATATAATAAGCTACCGAAAAGTCTAATGTCAATCCTTTGTTTTTTTGTCAGGGGTAAACCTTCAAAAGGCACTAAAACCACCCCGGTGATCACCATCAGCACATAGGGCCAGTCCCGGTTCCTCTTAAAAGACCAATCCGGAACCCCCCCATGCAACGCCTGTAAGGCACATCCCTGGGGAGACTGTAAAGGGGCCTCCCCTGAGACTCGATATGCACGACAGCACGTGACCACTGTGCCACCGTTTTCCCTGGGGTCACTTTGTGGCCAGACAGAGTCCCCACTCTGTGCGCCCGCGACCCCAAATGTCCACCTACCTTATTTAGCAAGCGGGTTTCGGCGTATTAGGCGCCTAGGCGGTTGCCATCCCGACGCCTCCTTTTCCGAGCAGGATCAGCCCTCTCCCGATCCCGCTCGGCGGCCTCCTTCTTGACCATCACGGTCTCACAGAAGGAGGCTACTTTGTCAATCCTGTTGAAAGTCGTTGTAGAAATGCGAAACGCTTTAATGTGATTGCCACTTATCTAGCCCCTCTTGTGGATCCAGCTGAAGCTTGATGGCATTAAATATATTTACATATCTCGGGACCATGGGGTCCCGGTCCTTTGGAAGGCGTACGTGGGGCCGAAGCCAACTCGCAGAGGCTCCTTAGGAAATTTTAATGAAATGTGGCACCAACCGACGATTATCCCTGTATGCACTATGCAAGTGCACCCAAGGACAACCCCCGGTTGGCGTAGGACTACTTTTTATTTATTTATTTTTTTCATTATTATGGGTAGCATGAAATCCAAAGGCCCTCGATCAGATTGAGCCTTCGTTATTTAACTAATGGAAACATGTCGGCAACTTTGATCGCCTTGTAAGGTCAAAACGACCATATACACATACACGATCTAAACACAAACATCGATATAGTATCTTAATTAATATTCTATACACATACACTCGCGTATGTTTCTTAGTGTCTAAACACACTATGCCGAAGTTACGCGACCGAAGTTCGGCATGATTACGCCTGCAATGCTATTTGAATTACTGACGACACATTATGCCGAAATTACGTTGCGTTATAGCGATTCAAATAGCATTGCAGGCGTAATCATGCCGAACTTCGGTCGCGTGACTTCGGCATAGTGTGTTTAGACACTTAGTCATCCGTTTATACGACAGATGTGGACCGTGATATAGTTTAGCATACATTGAGGAAGTTTTGACGAGAATTCCCCAGAGACAGTTTGACTACATGCATGTGTGTTGTATGTCATGTCTGGTCTTTATCCCTGAAGATACGCAAACGTATGGTTGACAAGGACAATAGTTATGGGCTTGTTGATGTGTCAAGATCGCTTTGACAGGCATGACATTTTGAAAAGTTCAGAATTAATTTCCATTAAATTATTTATACAATGGTATATAAATTAAGTAGGTTCTGTGTAATAGCAGGAGTATAACAATAGAAACAGTTGCAGAAAGGAGACAAAAACTTTTTTTCGATCGTAAAGCACTCTCTAATGGTTCTATGAGTCGTGCAATTCTCGTAAAATTCTGCCCTCTATTCTCCGCCAAAATTATCAATGACCGACACAAAATCCATTAAAATAAGCAAGACAGGTTTAAAATCCAAATCGTGTCAGTGTTATACATCTTATACGATCGACCTAACAGTTTCCTAGAACATCTCGGCTGGTTTGCTAACATAAACAATCGCTTGTAATCGTTCGGAGTCGATTCATAGAATCGAGTTGCAGTGCAATCGAATTTTAATCGATACCTGATATGTTTGGACTTTGAGTGTGGAGATTTCGCTGTCATCAGGTGTCTGTTTATATGGGCAGACGACGTTTATGGTCAAGTGGCAGGTTAATCTCAAAATGAAAGCGTCTCTTACTTGTTTGAATGTTTATGTTTGTGTTCGGGAGGTTTAGAATTGTCAGTTGTCTTGTTTTAATATACAGGCCACAGGGTCCCATGAAAATAGGTGTACTTTTAACACAGCGCTCAGTACGTCTAACCAAAGATATCCAACCAAAAAAAACACTGATTAAAGTGATTTTATTTTTACCTATAATAATAAATTGCCGGCACATTAGTGTATTTTCGTTAGCTGATTATTTTTCTTGTAAAGTATCTAATGCGTTTTTCTTATATTATTTTTTTACCATTGTCCTCCTCATAATTTTAGTGGTCTGAATGATAACTAAAAGTTTGTCCATCTATTTTAATGGGACCTTAATAATATGAGTTTCCAGGGTCTCCTCCAAATACCATAAGCCTTGTTAGTAATAGTGCTGGACAACCAATCATTCTGCCTAGCCTTTTCCCCAACCATGTTGGGGTCAGCTTACTGTCTGACAGGATGCAGCTGAATACCAGAATTTTAATTTCAGCGACTACCTATCTGACCTCCATAACCCAGTTCTTGGGTAACACGATACCCCTTGGTATTGGGCAAATTGGGCAGTTATACAGGGTGAAATTGAACACATGCGACAAATCGAAATGGGAGATTGTACTCATTATTATGAACAACTTTTACTATGGGACCAAACCTGAAATCGCGAAAAAAAATCAGCTGTTCCCTACATTTTGATGAGTTATGCGAACATAAATGTAGGGAACAGCTGATATTTTTTTCGCGATTTCAGGTTTGGTCCCATAGTAAAAGTGGTTCATAATAATGAGTACAATCTCCCATTTCGATTTGTCGCATGTGTTCAATTTCACCCTGTATAAAGGCAGCATAGGATACATAGAGCGAATCTAGGCAATATTCTATTCTGGGAAACAGCCAAGTGCCATCACATGTTACTATATCACTACACCAGACACCTACCGTTATCAACACTATCCTCTCCAATTTACACGAAAAAGAAAACAACAAAAAAAGCAAAGTACATACAATTTCAAGAACCCCGCACGCACGCATCTAACGGCTCGATCGTATCAATATTACAACGCAACGCATGTATAATGTATAAATTGACTAAATTGACCATATTGTAATCGTCAGCACTTTCTAATGCACGTGACGAGGGAATGGGTTAAGTTAGGAGATGAATGACGAGGGGTCATCCATCTCTTAGTCATACCTGTCCTGTTTTTATTGTACTTCATATTTGCTTGTAGACCCCTCCGTGCCTCGGAAAGCACGTTAAGCCGTTGGTCCCGGCTGTCATTCGTCGATCTTTGACAGTCGTTACGGGTAGTCAGAAGTCCGAAAGTCTGACAACCAGTCTTACCAAGGGGTATCGTATTACCCAGTAACTGGGTTGTGGAGGTCAGATAGGCAGTCGCTTCATGTAAGATACTGGTATTCAGCTGCATCGG
The DNA here is from genome assembly GCA_945859645.1 of Amphipoea oculea. Taxonomy (NCBI): domain Eukaryota; kingdom Metazoa; phylum Arthropoda; class Insecta; order Lepidoptera; family Noctuidae; genus Amphipoea; species Amphipoea oculea. The sequence continues at coordinate 4,659,101 of OX243886.1, read as the reverse complement.
GTCGGACTGGAAGCCGACCCCAACATAGTTGGGAAAAGGCTAGGCAGATGATGAGTTTATCTAACGTCTGAAATAACGGCTTATGTTCTTCCAAATACACCACTTCTAGCTTCATGGTTTCCCGAGCTTTAAATCCTAGAATATCCTGCCAGCACATTTATGCCAACAAGATAACGCCGTGATAATCTTGTCACTTATACCACCCGCTAACATTGAATACAATGACTCAGCGATATTAAGACCATTGTTCAACTGACGAACTCGATCTACCTTCATCAAATTATATTATTGGCTTTTCTTTATTTCTGCTTTAAATAATACTTTTAGTACGAATAAGTTTCAACTTTCGCTGTGCCTGTTTGTATTAGCGACTGTCCAAATTATCATCATCATCATTTCGGCCGAAAGACGTCCACTGCTGGACGTAGGCCTCCCTCAACCACCGCCACTTCGACCGGTTCTGTGCTTCTTGCATCCAACGGATTCCTGCGGCCTTCACAAGGTTATCGGCCTGTGAAGGTCGAATTTTTGACTGTCCAAATGATCCCATTGATTTTTTTTCAATAATGTGGTATAGAGCTGAACCAAAGAAAATCCTAGTCTACCACACTGACCATAGTTATCCAAATGACGGCAATTTCATTATCAGAAGATCTGTCGCGCAACCCGATTTGATCAGCGAATTATAAGAAGATACAACTCACCAACAATTTTAGTAATCTTTAAATAGAAAACAAAAAATCGTGAGCATTTGTTTTTACTACACCTATGTTATCACAAGATAAAGATTAGGAGATCTTCATGAATAACAAAATTATCTGCTGAAATGATTTGCATGGAGAGTTAGCCGACTTACCACCGCCACTGTACCTCTCAAGGTCGTTTAACAATGACATATTATTATGTTTGTAGAACGTCTGCAGTGATTTTGTTCTTTTTTTAACCGACTTCAAAAAAAGGAGGAGGTTCTCAATTCGACGGTATGTTTTTTTTTTTTTGTATGTTTGTTACGCGATTACTCCGTCAATTGTGGACCGATTTTTTGTTCGAAAGGAGATACTTCTGAAGTGGTCCCATAGTCACCAAGTCAGGATCTGATGATTGGATCCTGGAGAAATCGAAGGAACTCTTCAAATATTATAGGCACACCTATAGCGATTTGGGTATTTTTATAGTAACTCGTGCATTTGCTCTCGGAAAGCTCCATTTGGTGAATTGGAACTGATGATGAAGACCACAGATGGACACCGGAACTACTCAATAATATCTAAGTATTTCACGGGTTGCGATTCGATTACTTTAATATGGTTGCTAAGCAATTTATGCTCGCCACGATGTGAATGGTAATATGGAGCTGATGGTGGACCAGGAGAACTCCTCAACAATTAACTTCCCTGCATCGGGAACAGCAATATTTTGTAAAAGGCGATGAGCATGTTGACACTGGCTATTGTAACTTAGATAAATTATAAGCAGACCCACTAAAAATCGTGAAATAAAAACTTTTTAACAAAAATACAACCGACTTCCAAAAGAAACACTACAAAGTGAAAAATAACTTTAATTTCGGAAGTCGGTGGCAAAAAACGTAAATACAAAACCAAAGACACCGACTTCCGAAATTAAAGTTATTTTTAACCGACGAAAAAACGGAGGAGGTTATCAATTCGACGCGTATATATTTTTTTTTTTTTTTTATGTATGATCACGCATAACTTTTGACAGAGCAGTCCGATTTTGATCATTCTTTTTTGATTAGAAAGGATATACCCCGAAGGTGGCCCCATATAAATTTTGAAAAAAAAATCCAACCCTAAGGGTGGAAAACAGGGGATGATTGATAGTTTACTCACTGATTGTAATGTATGACCACGCATAACTTTTTACAGATTAGTCCGATTTTGATAATTCTTTCTTTAATGGATAGAACACACCTCGAAATTGGTCCCATGTAAATTTGGAAAAAAAATTCTTACCCTAAGGGTGGGAAAATAGGGGTGATTTGTTGTTCATTACCAGATTTTAATGCTGAGCTGTGTATTACAATTAAAATTAAAGGCCTATTTATGTTGGTATATAAAGCCTGTTTTTTTAAGTATTTTACTATACAAAAAATAATAGTTAAAGTAGGATTATATAACAGTTAATATCTAAAGTAAAGTAGGTAGCCATTTTAAAAGTAATCAAAAATTAAGCATGCAGTAATAAGTAAATTATAGCCTCAAAAAATTATAAAATAAAAACTTTTTAACAAAAAAATTAAACCTCCGAAAAAACTGAAAAGCAAAAAATAAAAACCCATTTTATTTTACCTTAATAAATAAGTTCTTAAACTAATGCAAGTATACCTAAAAAATTTTGAGTCGGCGCCAAACAATCAATGAACAAAGATCACTAAATTACCTTAAATTAATAATGCAGCGTGAAATCTCCAGCGCTAAATATTAACATTCCAAACAAAAAATGCGCTCTCCGCACGACCACTCGCAACGATATTAAGTTGCTTGTTTGGCGCCGACTCAAAATTAGTTAGGTATACTTGCATTAGTTTAAGAACTTATTTATTAAGGTAAAATAAAAAAGGTTTTTATTTTTTGCTTTTCAGTTTTTTCGGAGGTTTAATTTTTGAAGTGAAAACTTCTTTAGCGGCGTTGAACACTTTTTGTAATGGGTAAAAAATGTTAAACTCGCGTCAGGGCATCGCGTCAGGACACGTGACCGTCAGGAGAGATTCCCCCCCCCCATCTCTTTCTACGGCGGCGCCAACCGAAGTAAACCAAGTGAGACACGACAAAGATGGCCGAAGAAAATGACATTTGACGTACAAATGTTTGAAAAGTCAGTTTCGTAAACAATAGTACTTCGAGGAGCCGCAGTTGTATTTAATTTATTTTGAACTTCTGTTTTACCAATTTAGTTTATTATTATATACCTACCTACAATACAAAATAGAAGCGACGAAAAATATAACGAAGCACATTATAGCAACAAGAAACACTGTGGGACATTGCTGCTTTTGTGTGAAAACAATGCTTCCGTGTCGACCACGGAAGTTTACACCCTGCAGGGAGATGCTCCAGTAGGGTGTGGCTGTGAAGCTATGTTGCAAAACATGCTCCACGTCCTATCCTGCCTTATTTGTCCTACCCAAAACATGCAGTCAAAGTGACCTCTGCGCTGCCAGCGACGACAACGTGGAAGTGGCAATATTTTGAGCCAACAAGATCTAAAGTAAAAGAGAAGAAATTTAGGGAGTAGTTCATTAATATAAAGCTTGTATACAAATATCAGTTTATTTTTATAATACTTGTACGCACCGGGACTTACAGCTTAGTACGGCTGTTATTCCAAATGCATACAGTGTGGCTAAGTTTGTAACAATTGAGCCTGGTATCTATGGTTACCTCACCCTACTGATTATAAACCTACAGCAACTACTTAATACCCTAGTTATCCTAACACCCTAACCTATCATACAAGCCTACGGGAGACCTACGGGAACAGACAGAATTTGGGTAGGAATAAGGGTTTGTGTACGTCGTGCAATGTGTACACAGGAAATAGTTTTGTCATTGCCGGTCCCACAGACTCATAGAACTGGTGATGGCTAAAGGTGTCTTGGCCATAGTGAGAGGAATTATGGAAGATGAATCAAACTCTACTCCAGCTTGATGACTAATTTATTCATTTACCAATTACTAATTTATGTGGAACGAATGTATGTCGCTCTTGATGCTGACGCTGGCGTATGTAACTCTTGCCTGTTCACGGCTGAACAATACTCTAAACTCTAATTTGGCTTCTAAAACTTGTGCAAGCAGAACAACATTTTTAAAATGTTTGCTTTTCATTTGCCATCTGTGCCATCTCTTCTGTAGGCCGTTTCATTTTCTGCTATTCGTAGTGAAGCACCATCCTTACTAGTCCTATTGACCTGAAATACAAAACTAATGTTATAAATTCTTTCTCTTCATTATTTATTTATACTGATTTAATTAATCAGTAGCGGCATCAAAATAACAGTAATTATTATTCTTATGGCGGGTTTTTTTTTTTTGTTGCAATGAGTTTTGTACAGGCAAACGAAGTTCTTCGTAAAATTGTAAATTGGATAGGCACCTAATTCGTAAATCATATGCCAGGCTGCCCCTGTTTAGCGTTAGTGCTTGTGTCAGTGTTTTTATTTTCTATTATGGAGACCTCACCCTGACCAATTCTTCCAAAAAATCTAAGGATTAGAAGCAAAAGCAAGCATAAGTATAAGAAATTGAGAATGTTTACAAAACATAACTTACTTTGAACACATTTTAGCTGTAACAGTAGGTACACACCTTATCCTCCTCCAACCAATATTCAATTCTTTGCCCTTTATTGCAACTAGTCTCCGGTCTTAAATTCATTTATTTTAAATACAAAAAAAATATTCAAAAGTTTTTTAGTTTGACACATACAATATCAAATTCATTCGATGATATATTCATATTGTTTCCATGACGACCATGACGTTGTCGCGTCAAAACTGTTGAAACTGTAGACAATAAATTAGTTTTTCATACGTAATAATGTCTATGGACACAAATATTCGGTTCGTAGACAGATATTCTCGTATGCCGATTTAATGTGTTGGCCAATTTGTTGGATGACTTCATTATAATGGCAACATTTAGAAGTTGTAGGACATTCTGGGAGTTTTTGGCGGGATTTCTTCGAGTGAAGTTCAGTGGCTGTTTTAATTATTCGCAAATTGATTCCTAGTGGATATTGTGATGTAAAATTGGTGTAGTTTTGTATCTCAAGTGTCTGCGCAACTGGACAATATGTGGAATCATTGAAACAGGCGCAATCTCGGTAAAACGGAGCTGAGAATTTTATTGTGGTTTTGGCCGCCTCAGCGAAGTTTACTGAGAAGGCTGACTCGATACATTTGCTGCCAAATACTTCAAAGTCGTTAGAATGGGTTGCACCCGCATTCTAATGACAATTACGTAAGAAAACAAAAATGTTTAGTGACTACGACTGAAGGACATGTATCCATGGTCATGAATAAATTAAAAAAAAAACCGAGTGTGCTTATGACCACACGACTGAAGTGAAACTTCAAACGTATTTGGCTATAAGAGGAAGAGAGAAAGAAAATGTGCGCGCGCACTGCTTTCTCTTGCGTATATCCCCCACTCAACTCCCGTTCGCCTCGCCCGTAGCCCGTAGACATGGGTCGCACTTGCAAAATCGAGTACCAGGGCTTCCAAGTACGTCCACCTTAAGAAACCAGGACCTAAAACCAGGGCTCGAGATACTTTCAAGTATTTTCTATCTGCATCGAAAATTGATCCATAACTTCATACAAATAAGAAGTACAATCGCGTAATCAAACAAAAGCCCTGTTGGAAGTAAAAAGTACTTGGATAGGAAATTGACCCGTGAATAAGGAGCACAATCGCGTTTACAAATAAGTACTTTTACAAACCATTAAAGTAAAAATACTTGCATAGGAAATTGTTCCGTAGACTCTTACCACACCTCGGACACTCCATACAACGCTCGCAAAATAATTACCTATTACTACTACATAAACAAATGACGTTTGTATACGTGCAAATGTGTGCATGAAATCTAGTAGCGTAAAAAAAATTGGCGCGGAAAGCAATTTGTGTCGGGGAACCAAACGACGACGTCGGCGGCGCTGTCCGAACGTGCGCATTATTATGAAGTGACCATGTAGTTCAATTGTTTATTTATATAGTCGGGTTCGTAATGAAATAAAAACACTAAAATAGTTTAGTTTAAATGACTTATCTGTAAATAATCGGTTATTAAATCGCATGGTATTAAAAATGCGAAATCTTACAAACAGTTTATGTAAATACGAATTCGGAAAAGCATCACAATATCCAACCATCGTGATTAAAACTCAAATAAAACTTTTAAATCGCATAATTGTGTGTTCGTGTCAGCAATACAGCGCTGCGGTTCGCGAGCGCCCTTGCTAAAGAGTCGGCGACGAATACCTCGAAGTGCGGGGTGAGGTGCGGTATCTGATATGAGGGCGAGGAAGGGAGTGTCCTTTCTGTACGTAGTACTATTAAGTATTCTGCTCTCTTACTAATAAGGAGTATGATCGCATTTGTGAAAGCAAACGCGGTTGTTGAACTATTTGAGTACCTACGTACTCGAGGGTCGAGTCACGACGGAGCGAGATACTTTCAAGTATTTTCTATCTGCATAGAAAATTGATCCATAACTTCATACACATAAGAAGTACTATCGCGTATTCAAAAGCCCCGTTGGAAGTAAAACTACTTGCATAGGAAATTGATCAATGACTTCCTATAAATAAGGAGCAAAATCGCGTTTACAAATAAATACTTGCAAACCATTAAAGTAAAAAATACTTGCATACGAAATTGTTCCGTATACTCTTACTGATAAGGAGCATGATCGCATTTGCGAAAACTAACGCGGTTCAGTACCTACGTATTTGAGCGAGTAGCCGTATAAGATACTTTATAGTTTTGCAAGTATTTTGAGTCGGTACCTGGTGTGCGTACTTGGAAGCTAATACCTGGTGTAAAAACCTGGTCGCGTAAATACGTACTGTGGTAGCTGTGCTACCGGGGTTGTAGCTGCAGAGGCGCTGACGACCAATAATTAAGACACTCTAAGCTTTTCACAGCATTTATTGCATAAGATCCACCTCTTACAATAGCAAGTTTTTAACTAAAAATATAAAAAACACTAGCAGAATATTTGACACTCGCTTGAAATATCGAATGGAACATACTTTAAAATATAACCAGCCAGTCTTGTAGAGGTGTGGCTTCCCTACTCGCCCGATCACAGTTTTCGTAACGTTTACGTCACGCGTTCGCCAGTTACTCTCCAAGTCAAGTGTGCGTGAAGAAGTTTCACTTCAATAATTTTGACACAACAAAAATCGAATTTGACAATCGCGACTCGTCGACACGTGGTACTTATTTGCCCTACCCCGTGAATTGTTTTTTAGAGCCGCAGGCGCGGAGGGGGCGGCCTTGGCGTGTTTTTTAAGAAATTTTTCACTTTTTGTATGGAAAATATGAAAAATGATTACCTACATGTTGAGTTTTAGGAGTTTATGGGTTTTATAAAGGGGGTCGAAATTTTCATTATTTTTGCGATAGGACGCACCATTTTCGAGATATAAACAAAAGAAAAAAAAGATACAGACAGTACTGTTTTTGCACCTGAAGTCGAGGTGTTGGTGTGAATTTCTATTCATGACAACTAATTTTATTCCACACCTTTTTAATCACGATTAAAAATAGTCAGATTTAGTTCTATTTAGTTAGACAATCAAAATTTTTGGTTGAGTACCTACGTATTTGACCGAGTAAGCCGTATAAGATACTTTATAGTCTTGCAAGTATTTTGAGTCGGAACCTGGTGTGCGTGCTTGGAAGCAAATACCTGGTGTAAAAACCCGGTCGCATAAATACGTACCTTCCCTACTCGCCCGATCACACGTTTTCGTAACGCATTCGCCAGTTTACTCCCCAAGTCAAGCGCGCCTAAAGAAGTTTCACTTCAAAAAACATACAAACAGCCGAACATAGTACCTCCTCCTTTTTGTGAAGTCGGTAAAAAATACTTGCATACGAAATTGTTCCAAAAGGAGCATGATCGCATTTGCGAAAACTGACGCGGTTGAGTACCTACGTATTTGAGCGAGTAGCCGTATAAGATACTTAATACTCTTGCAAGTATATTGAGTCGGTACCCGGTGTGCGTAGTTGGAAGCAAACACCTGGTGTAAAAACCCGGTCGCATATTTATGCGACCGGGACCGGGTTTTTACACCAGGTATTTCCAGCTATTTTTTACGTACCTTCCCTACTCGCGATCACACGTTTTCGTAACGCATTCGCCAGTTTACTCCCCAAGTCAAGCGCGCCTAAAGAAGTTTCACTTCAAAAAAAAAAAGTAGGACATTCTAGTTATATAACGTTTATGAAGCGTTTATGAATATAAAATTTTATCGAATGTTTTAAAGGCCTATTGAGCATTTTAACTAATGAATGGTTTAAACCTTCAATAGGCTTTTTTTATGAATAAGACCGAAAGTGTTTAAAATATGGAAATTGAACAAAGTGCATCTATTAATGAAAAAAGTGACGCAGAAATATTGAAAAAAAAATGAGTAATATTAATTAAATTAATAATTGATTTATTTCAACGTTAATATTCAAGTTTTCACTTCTGCCGGCACTCCCGGAGTGCAACCCGTCTTTTTTTTTGTTAAAAAGTTTTTATTCATTCATGGTTTACAACGTTATTCAGGCTTGTGTCAGTATCGAGATAATTTTCTCACTAAACATGTAACTGATTTTAGTCTTGATTCTGAAAAAATCTTCCACAAGTTATATGCCGAGATCAGTCGCTTTTACTCTTTGGAAGTATAGTGTATGTTCGTTACGCCGAATCTTTTATGTGGAATGAAATGTCATTTAACTTCTGCAAAGTGGAATTTCTGTAAAAAACTTTGTCGCTTCTAGTTGGTGCCGTTGATGATAAGATCGATAGATTTATTCCATACGTTTACTACTAACTTCTTTTATTTAGAAATTAACATCTTCTCCCGTCATTGTATCATCCCTTTCTTTATCTGCTGCTGTATATATTTTTGTAATTTTTAAAGACCTACCAAATACTTACAATACGCGGTCTTGCCTCCAAATTTTGGCATTACTCTACCGATTACTAGGAAATATAAAAAAATCAACATACTGCGAAAGTAGAACATCTTACAAACATCTCTATCATTAAAACGTGTAGTAACTTCGTGAGTCTTCCATCATAAATCCTTTATCTCAACACTGACGTAGGATTACTGTAAAACGGATAAGATCATTTGAACCGCTGATAAAGTTGACATACTATGTGTTTTACCTAGATTCATGTTCCGTAATGTTTACAGATGCAATGACCAAGTGGGGAAGCATATATTTTGGTCGTAAATGAAGGATTGTTGCTGGATTAGAGTGGGCTACTGGGTGGTCTGTTTGGAGTCCGATAGGAGTTTTAGAGATGAAAGCAGCTGGGTTGTTTGTTAAATTAAATTAGCGTGTCGTGATTAATATATCGTTGGGCGCAGTTCCTTTGTTAGATTTTAATGTATTGTATCCGGGTTTTCGTCTTTTATTTCAGTCTCAGCAAATTGATCTTAACTGTCTTCTTAAAGTTGTTTAGTATCATTTTTATCTTCATCTAATAGAGCTTCATATTTTATGCTCCAATAATTTAATTATGAGTTTTATCTGAGAAAGTAATTCTCTTAAAGATTTATTTCATTATTCATAATCATTGAGTGCTAAGATTGAATTATGCTTAAGAATTGGCTTCTTATTCATCCTTCATATCTCTTTCCGCTTAATGCAACACATTTTTACCTTGACCTCTTGCATGTTCCAGCTGATCCGAGCAAATTCTCATACTTATCTAGTTATCAGCCACAAAAGCGCCAGGATACTCCTCATTAGGTGCATTCGTCCCAATTCTATGGTCCGGCGTCAACACCCTGATGACGCGGATGTGCCAATAAAACGAGTTACTACTTGTGTGGTCTGAGGAAACTTCATCCTTGTTATTCTTTATAGGCTCGTCAGCCTGTTACAATCAGTCCTAGTAATATCCATAAGTAGAGTCAATCTAAAATCATAAGTTAAGAAATAAGTAAACAAATTATGATCTTGTGCCCGTTACATCTATGACATAACACCTTCTTTCCATAGCTTTTTAGAGCACACCCCTCTACACGTGCAGCCTGTGGGCAAAGTATACTCGTGCGGCATACAGCACCCTCCACGTCCAGTTCAATAACGCGTTCAGGGCGGTGATGGGGCTTCCACGCTACTGCAGCGCCTCGGGCATGTTCGCAGAGGCGCGGACTCCTGGCAATGATCGCCAACAGACTGGATTGCCCTTATATCCGGCAATGCTGAGGCAGACATATTGTTACATTGTGAGTGTTAGTTAGTTAGTTTTTATCTGTGCTTGTTATCCTGTCTGTATCCTTTTGTGTATCTGTTTTTATATGAGTCTTGTTACTTGATTTAAACTAATTTTATTTATTTATAGCGTGGTCCTTCGTATGATTAGCATGTACCTCTCTCGTTCTCGTGGTATCTACCTCTTCTACTATATAGGGAAGACAACATCATATTTCAGCATTTAAATTCATCTAGCATTCTTGTCAGGAAGTTATGGTTTGTTTACCTGCGAACTATTCGCCTGACTGTAACTGTTAATGGTTTCCAGAACGACAAATGCTATTTTTGGTTCACGTTGTAGGAAGCTCAAACGTTCAGAAATACTTGACTAAGTAGATTTAGAACCCCACAAGGTCGTGAACTCACGCAAGCCTTAAACTTGAGGCCAGCAAACGCATTAACAGTACCACGACTCAACGAGGCTCCCCATAAAGTGACTTTGTATCTCCGTAACGCCTAATTACTTTCTTAACAGTTTTTTTATGAGTACTAAAAGATTTTACGAGGCCTATGACCTGATTACTGGCGATTTGGGAAGCCCGTTTAATGCCAGACTTCCGAAGCACCAATTCGCAAGGCGGGTAATTAGGTCGGATATAATCTTGCTTAGATTTCCTGATTGGTCACGAAAAATTTACTTTAGTTTTACCGACTTCAAAAAAAAGGAGGTTATGGGCCCTAATTCGACTCTCAGGTCGATGCTTCACGTGACCAGAGTTCACCAGAGAGCTGGCTCGTTCTTTTGCCAAAGAATTAGCGTTGCCATTCAACGTGGCAATGCTGGGCTCGTTTCCGGATGACAGCGATGCGGATGAGTACTGCGATGCCTAACGGCCAGTTTCTTCATCAACAACTAAAGTAATCAGTCAAAGTATTGACTTTTACTTGACCTTTACTGATACTACGGCAAATATGCTTCTACATTCAAATAACAGCTAAAATAATGAAGAAACAAATTTAACTGTAACTTTGACTTTTGTGGCGTTACTTTGGCTGTTACTATTGATGAAGAAACTGGCCGTAAGTGACCAAAAACAAAAGGATTTTTTGTATGTTTAGTTAGATACTAGTTTATTTCAACATCACATTACGTAAAGCTGCTTTTGTTTTATTTACAAGTTTCGCTTGAATTCACTTTATGAATCTATCATCGGAAACTATTGCAAAAACAGATCGAGTATTTCTTATGAGCATCTTGGAATTAATTACCCTTTTTTTTTTTTTTTTTTTTTTTTTTTTTTTTTTTATGGATGGGAAATCATCAAATGACCCCTCCCGCTCTGGGTGGAGCGAAGGGAGTGTCAGACTCTTACTGACTAAAACCCATCCGTGTTCCTTCCTTAGCCCTTTATGTTCCGGGGTAGCGGTAACCCTTTCGGACAATCCCGCACCCCCGGCAGGCTTCGGCCCTGGCAGGCCCCTTCCTTTATGCTGACATCTCTTTGAGGCGCGCGTGGAACACGTACGCGCCGTCCGGCACGGGCCTGGTCCTGATCGGACGGTGAGCTACCCATTACTCTCCGTCCGCAGGCCCGCGCCTACGGTGGCCGGGAGTCGTCACGCGGCTCCCGACGCCCGGAGCGTCTCCCGCGGCGGCTGGGGTGTGAGGCTCTCTCCCTCAGCCGTTCAGCCACCTCCTTCGCTAGCATGACTGCTTCGCAGAAGGAGGTGACCGCCCCCCACTCCCTCTCGCCCCGGACCATGGCTTGAACCAGGGCCGGACGCGAGAGGTCGCCGCCGCTGTCGATCGCCTCTACGAGGGCACGGCGGTGCTCCGCCCATGCGGGGCAGACCTCCACCGTATGCTCCACCGTGTCCTCTGGGCGATCCTCGCAGTGGCGACACCCGGGCGTCTCCTCCCGCCTGATGATGTGCAGGAACCTCCCAAAACATCCGTGTCCGGTGAGGACCTGCGTCAGGCGATAGGTGAGGACGCCGTGACGCCTCTCTAATCTGGAATTAATTACCCTGGTCTTGACTTTTGAAATATCGTTGAGGAAAATGTGCGTCTCAAACGTTTTTGTATCAGAAATCTAAGAAGGCTCTTTTTACAAGGCTATCATCACTTTTCCTTGTCTTCGTGTTTACTGTTTATTGTAAGCCTTTTTCTTCTTCGATTGTCTTTAAAATGTTCTTTATTTCATTCATATCAACCGTATCAGTCTCGTGCGATAGGTACTACAGTTTCTTCCTATATGACCAACTATATTTAGATTTAAATGAGTGTCCATGGAGTTTCGTGCCCGTTCTTCTCCATAGGAACTTACTACGCTTTGGAATGTGCTACTAGCTTCATCTTTTTGACTGACTAACTACGTAACAATTCAAAAATGCCTGTAAATGGTAAATAGAAATCCTTTGAGTTTGAGTTTTCTCTTTTGTCTCGGGGGATTTTATGATTTGAATCTATGCCAGGAGCCTTGTTTTCAATTTTCTCAGTAACCACAATAATGTAAAATTTTCTCATTCATCGCCAATATCTACTGAAACTTGCGCATAATTATAAATGACGTCTTTTGGTCCTACACATTTGTTTATCTTTTTTCTTTTTCTTTCGTAACTTCGAACCGGCTCTCTCGATATGGACCGTTGGATGTGGGTTCAATCCGTGTACAGTTCAGTTCATGTTTTACCGTGTGGTTTTTGTTAATATTTCTGAATCTCCGTAGGTGGTTCGGTTTGATCTGATTTGTGGCAATTTTGTTATTATATATTATAATTTTGCTTTTAATGTGGCTCTACTTTTTTTAAGAGTGTCGAAACTTCGAAAACTGTAAAGAGATTTAATCGCTTTGGTGGTTAGAAATTACTATCTTTCGTGTAGCTATGGAGTATGAAGGAAGGGCTTCTTAAAATAAACAAAGCTTTACGAAAATAATCATCACGAAAATAATGCTTTCGTAATAAGTTATATCTAGAATTCTGTGAAATGAGGCTAGGTATCTTAAGCGCTTCCGTTTCTTGCTAATACTTTCGGAAATGAAACTATTAATAAATCTAGCGTACGAAATTACGTGGCAATTATAATACCGTATTTAACACCCGGATCTCTGAACTGCAACATAACGCCATTTAAGATCACAATCCTCAATACACGACCGACTGCCCACTTTATAATGACGTGTATCATTCAAGTATGCGCATGAGTTTCGTAAGCTTGTTTGTCTACATCAACTTCTCCATCAAATGTACACCATTATGATATGTTTTTAGGGTTGGTACTTGGGACTTGTAGCCCAACCAGCACGATTTTTTGAAAATCACTTAGATATTTCATGCACATTTGCATAGTAACTTTCATTACTTCGTAGACTTTCTGTCCCTTTGCTTCCCTTTACTTAAAACCTAAGAGATTTAATTACTTGCTTCTTTGAAAGCATTGGTTCTGCCTTTATTGTAAAGTGTTTTCTTCATTGATGATGACGCGAGTGTCTAGTTTTGCTAAAAGCTATAATAGTGTATCCTTTACAAGTTTTTGCACAAATGTTTATGTACTTAAGTACTGGATCAGAGTACACTTACATCAATCAACTCAGCCTATCACAGTCCACTGCTGGACATAGGCCTCTTCCAGGATGCCCCACAACACCCTGTCCTCCGCCTTCCGCATCCAGTTCGTCCCAGCCACCTTCTTAAGAGCATATACTACCTCAGCTAAAATTCACTCTTTATCTCGCTCATACGATACTGCTCGCGGACTGAGTGAGAGCGAGACAGAGTGCGGTGCTGGGCGGCAGGCAGCGCCAATAGTTTAGGTATTTGCTTTTTATAGTGAAAATAATGGTAATCATAAAAAAATAAATAACATAAGACCTGCTTTAAAGTATGTTCAGTTAGTATGCAAAGTTTCATGATCTAATTAGAAGTATTTTTTGAATACCAGCGGTTTATTGTTCGGGTTAGAGGTAACTTTGGATTTTTTTTCTATCGAGAAAATTTTATGGAATCGTGTTTTCGTCTAACATAAGACCTAACATTATTCCTCAACTTTACCATTTATTTATTTCAAAATTAATGGTGCAGTATTTTCGACATAACGGAGGATCACGCTAAGCCATTTGAGGTAGTATAGGCTCTTAATAAGGTCGTCGATCCATCTAGCTGGGGGGCGTCCCACACTACGCTTGCCGATACGCGGTCTCCACTCTTGGACTCGTCTGCTCCACCAGCCATCGGTCCTCCAGTAATCTTATCTTATTGGAGTCGGGTCATACAAAAGAGGCACTTCATTCTGCCTGACAACCCTACCATCAGCGCCTTCGCAAAACATTCACATAAACATTACGTTACTTACGTCTGTTACACAACATTGACCCACAAAATGTTCACGATGACGTCACCGCCATGGTAATTAATTTAGCGATAGATCATAGAGAATTGACCTTAATTTGAATATGTTGGTGGCAAGCTGCGTCTGCGCTGGGTGTGAGTAAGGTTAAGTGTATGTTGTGATTGTTGGCTTGATTTTGTCTTGGATGCTGTTTCTTTGACATTGAAAGATTTCTAAGTAATAAAATAAATAGATTGGTATAGAAACAAACGAATAATGGTTATAATGAAAGATTTCCAGGTAGTCGAGAATATTTTATTACTTTGTGACGGATCTTTGAGAACGTCAACTCCTTTAACAGGTTTCAGCGGACAAGAACATGTAGTTTTTTTTAAACAGATTTGGGTCAAAACTTGATTTGGTATAACGACCGAAGATCTGTAACATTAGATTCCAGACAGATGGCATGTTCGGTATTAAAAATAACTTGTACTAGTGACCATAGCAGTATCCGATGACTTGATGGAAATCCTGCGAAATGGCATAAACAAAAAAAAAAACCGGCCAAGTGCGAGTCGGACTCGCCCATGAAGGGTTCCGTAGCAGCAAGTAACATAATATAAAAGTTCTTGTAGTTCGTTGTAACTTTGTGAAAGGTAAATTGCGGTTTTCGATTTATGACGTATTAAAAAAAAACTACTTACTAGATCTCGTTCAAACCAATTTTCGGTGGAAGTTTACATGGTAATGTACATTATATATATTTTTTTAATTTTATCATTCTCTTATTTTAGAAGTTAGAGGGGGGGGACACACATTTTACCACTTTGGAAGTGTCTCTCGCGCAAACTATTCAGTTCAGAAAAAAATGATATTAGAAACCTCAATATCATTTTTGAAGACCTATCCATAGATACCCCACACGTACAGGATTGATGAAAAAAAATTTTTGGAGTTTCAGTTGTAAGTATGGGGAACCCCAAAATTTATTGTTTTTTTTTCTATTTTTGTGTGAAAATCTTACTGCGGTTCACAGAATACATCTACTTACCAAGTTTCAACAGTATAGTTCTTATAGTTTCGGAAAAAAGTGGCTGTGACATACGGACGGACGGACAGACAGACAGACAGACAGACAGACAGACAGACATGGCGAATCGATAAGGGTTCCGTTTTTTACCATTTGGCTACGGAACCCTAAAAACGTGTGCGGTCGGGGTACCCAGGACAGGAACGATGTTCCTTGCGTGATACTCGCACATAATAATATGTACACACACATTCTCTTACTTCATATTTAATTAAAAGACAGAGAGAGAGAAAGTGTGAATACGCGTTTTTAATACACAGCCACAGTACATCAAGCTACTACAATCTGTCAAAATTCTTAAATAGATTTTCAACTTTATCGTTAAAGCATAAGGTTCAAAGTTGATTGGGAAAATTTGACAGTTTCGTTCGGGTAGCTTTATGTGCTGGCGTCTATACATAAGTTTTTAGAAGCTCTCATAAAGTTGTCGTTGTGCTTTAGCACCCTTGAAAGCCATAAAAACTATCTCTCTATCTCTGCCTGTGAGAAAGTCGCGTAGAGGGGGCACAATGCTTTTTCGTTATGTGACAATTTCTATCAGTTTGTTAAAGAACTTCATTTCCAAAAAAATAAGTTTAAAAACTAAAACCCGACTACTGAAAAGGGTGAAACAAGTACCTTCCCGTGGTCGCATGCTACCATGGCTTTATTTTGGGGCTTATTTCAGTAATATTTATATTTTTGAAATGTGCTAATTAAGCCCTTTCGTTTGATACCAAATACGGCATCATTAAAAAACATTTTTTTTTTAGATCATGACTTTATGTCCGCTAAAGGGCGCCATGTTCAATTTAATGTGACGTTACATAGCGCTTAACCAGCGGATGATCAAGACGCTTCTAACAATACCTCATTTGTCCAATTATGACAAGCAGTTTAGAAGTTATGAGGGAACAGATGAACATACATACAAACCGGTCAAAATCATAACCCTCCTTTTTGCTTCGCCGTAGTCGGGTAAAAACTATCTCTCAATCTCTGCCTGCGAGAGTGTGCCTTTTTCGTTACACGGTAACAATTTCTACCAGTTTGTTCACACTTAATTTCCAAAAGAAAAACAAACTATCATTACCGTAGAGTTAGACCCAGGGACCGGACAACCCCGCTTAAGAGTTAAGCCTTTGGACAGGGTAACCCATACATGGGGTAACTCATATCGCAGTGTTACCTTTTGTTCGAGTTACATCCTCGAAACCCAGCGAAATGGTTAACACCTTTATCAAGGTAACCACGTGAAGGGGTTAACCCCTTCAATGACTTAAGCATTTGAAGAGGTTACCTTCTCGAAAAGCTTTTTTTCGTGTTACCCTGGATTACCTTATAAACTTGAGCTGCATGTAGGTGGGGGCGTGGGGGGATACTTGCACCGAGTTCCGAATCAAATGACGAATGATGAAAATAAACAAGTATAGACAAGAAAAAAATATTATTACAATGTTTAGCATGTGTGACGAGCAAAATTGAACTATAAGATCATATAGACAATGGTGCCGATTCTCTTGTCACAAAGGCTTCTAAACTAGACTAAAAATTACTAAAATTTAGTTTATTCCTGTCAAACGACGATTCCCCATTCTGAAATTGACTAAAGTGGCACAACTTAACTATATTTTAGTTTGACAGCACAAAGATGGCACTGAGTTATTAATCTATTGAAAATGGCAATTTTGCTATTCTGAATTTCACGTTTTTAACCGACTTTAAAAAAGGAGGTTCTGTATTCGAACCGTATGTATGTATGTATGTATGTTTGTATGTCCGCGATTATCTCAAAAACTGCTGAACCGATTTTGATAATTATTTCATAAGTGTGATCTACATACTTTCAGGAAGGTTTTAGTATATAATACATTAGGTAATTATTCTTATGTACGAAGTTATATGCATAAATGTACTGCATCTCCGGCATTTCTATGGGAATGTTGATGATTCTTCGAGTGGTGTCTTCAATTCTTCAATGCACTAGTGTTAATTGAATTTGTGTGGGGTAGGTACAACTAAAAAGTGAAAAATAAAAACTTTTTTTACAAAAAAAAACAACCGACTTCAAAAAAAAACACTACAAAGTGAAAAATAACTTTAATTTCGGAAGTCGGTGTCAAAAAACGAAAATGCGGAACCAACGACACCGTCTTCCGAAATTAAAGTTATTTTTCACTTTGTAGTGTTTTTTTTTTGAAGTCGGTTGTTTTTTTTTGTAAAAAAGTTTTTATTCACCTAAAATTTTCATTGTCTTACAAAATCGAACTAAATCTGACTATTTTTAATCGCGACTAAAAAGGTGTGGAATGAAATTAGTTCTCATGAATAGAATTTCATACCAACACCTCGACTTCAGGTGCAAAAACAGTACGGTCTGTATCTTTTTTTTTCTTTTGCTTATATCTAGAAAATGGCGTCAATCAACTCAGCCTATCGCAGTCCACTGCTGGACATAGGCCTCTCCCAGACTGCGCCACAGCACCCTGTCACAGTATAATATACAGTAAAACATCTTCATACAAACGTGCCGCTCTCGGTTTGAATGTGTGCGTGCGCGCCGCGCGCCATGTCGGCACGCGATTTCACGCACACGCTAGCATAATATATGAGGGAATAAGGTGGCGGCAGTGCGGGCTGTGCAGCGCGACTGTGAGCACGCGCGTACGCTACATGACCGCTTGCGTTCGTCAACTCTCGCCGGCGGCGGCCACTTAAATTACGAGTATCATGACTTCAAAAAGGGGAAAAAAATATTGTAGTGTTTTCGGGTGCCTCAATAATGATTTCGCAAACCCGGACTTATCATTCTTCATAGTTCCTACTCAACCAGAAATGTAAGTACCTACTTATTATTAGAAAATGTGGTATTGTATTGTTTATTTCACAGTTTATTTGCTTTATTAAGAGCGTAGCCGAGTCGCATTTTTCCATATAAATGTATTCCCAAATTTACTTTCTGAATACTATGTTTAGAGCTAAAGTTTATTTTAAGAAGTCTAGTTTTTAACCGACTTCTAAAAAAGGAGGAGGTTCTCAATTCGAATGTTTGTATTTTTTTTTTTTTTTTATGTTTGTTCCCGCATAACTCCGTTGCTTGCCAACCGATTTGAAAAATTCTTTTTTTGTTGGAAAGGGTATACTTCCCAAATGGTCCCATGAAAATTTTATCGAAATCGGACAAGCAGTTTTTGAAAAATCAACAACAATCTAAAAATTTATTTACATTGTCTACATTAACACTCTCACCGCCATACACATTTAAGGTTTTTCTAGAACAACAGGCCGTGTGGGTGGCGCGCGGGCCATGCAATGTCTTTTACACCACGCCACGCTAGATTTTGTGTATCTTTTGCAGCACGCCATGTAGGCGGCCGGCGGGACACGTCGTTAAGTTTACCAGCAGGCCGTGTGGTCCGCTGTGATCCCACAAATTCACTTATTTTTATAGAGCTTGGCTTGCTAGATAGGGATTCGAAGTCGTCTGCTTTAAATTGTTGAGTGAAAGAGCTACTAATGAAAAAAAAAACGATGAAAATCGGACTATATTTATAGATTCATAAGGTTCAAAGTCGAGTAAGTAAAACTAGTAATTTTTATTGAGTATCTTGTCACATAGAAAAATGAAATCAAACAAAAGAAATTGTTTTGACACAAAATAAAACGAGAGAAATTATATGAAAATATTATCATAGGAAATTAAGCTTTAATTTCCATTTACGAAAATGTGTATTTCTCCGTAAAATTGACCACAAATACCTACTAGGTTGAGTCGGACATTTTAAACACACGGTATTCACTTTTTTTGTTCGGTCTCCGGCGTCCTTTGCAGATAGTCCAGCAGTTCGGTTCCTCTCATAACAATGTATGAATAAGCCATCAATGATTTGGTGAATTTATGATCTCTTTGACTTTGTACACAAGCTGCTGAATTAGAATTAGACGTGATTTCTAACATCTGTAGGAAGAATTGGACATTATCTAAACACGCGCAGCGAAGTCTGTGCGAAATTGGCGCGAAAAACTTTTACAGCAGGCCATGTGGGCGACGCGCGAGCAACTGACCTAATTGCACGTATGGCCTGCCCTTACAAATATTTACAAGTTACAACAAGTACTATTGTCATAGAATTTGGCGCGCTAGTTGTGGTACGCAGGCAGCCCACATTGCCTGCCAGTAAAAATGAAAAAAATCTATAGTGGCTTGCAGCACTGAAATTTATTCGGACGGCAGGCGGACCACATGGCGGTGAGAGTGTTAACGATCTTTTTGTTTACTTTTTTGTGGTGTAGGTACAACTAAAAATTGAAAAATAAAAACTTTTTTACAAAAAAAAAACCCCGACTTCAAAAAAAAAACACTACAAAGTGATAAATAACTTTAATTTCGGATCATCAAACACAAGGAAATGAAAATATTTTGTCGGAAATCTTACGTTCTGACTATGTACCAATACAACATGAGCTACCGGAAAAAAATGCATTTTTTTATGTTTGTGTTTTAAAAAATGTGTTGATTACCATAAGAACTGCGATTTTTTAAATAATTACGTCGACGTTAATCAACGAGCGTGTAATTTAAGTGTAGAATCTAGATACACCCATTACAGGAATTACGGCAAAGATCGAAATTTACTCATGATCCCACCTGATGATTTTGTCGATAATGTAGAAAGGATGGAGCAGGTGTTTCGCAAAGCGTTCGAAAAGGACCACATCAACATTAAAATTGGCCGGTCAATTTACGATCAACTGAATGATATAGAATTTAAGATGCCCTGTCCATGCTTTCCCAAAAGCTTTTTACAAAAACTTTACATAAGAATGAGAATTTACTTTACATTAACAAATAATAATAAAGCGTTCCGGACGTGCAGAAACAGGAGAAAAATTTTCTCGGTATCAAATTTGTAACTTAGTATAATAAATGTTATGTGAATAAAGGCTTTTTATTTTTACTAAATTTATAATTTGGTAAAATATTCAATTATAATATGCTTTTTATTTCATAAATTTAGATCAAGTGCTGCTTGTTCGAAAATATTAACTAAAAGTAAAAGTGACAACCCTGGGGATCAACGCAAGAGTAGGCTAATAACTCGGCGGGCGGCCGTAGATAACTTACTGTATATTATACTGTGACCCTGTTCTCCGCCTTCCGCATCCAGTCTACCCCAGCCACCTTCTTTAGGTCGTCCGTCCATCTAGCTGGGGGGCGTCCCACACTACGCTTGCCGGTACGCGGTCTCCACTCCAGGACTCGCCTGCTCCACCGGCCATCAGTCCTTCGACAGACATGGCCAGCCCACTACCACTTCAGTTTGCTTACTCTGCAAGCTATGTCGGTAACTCCGGTTCTTTTCCGGATAATTTCATTTCTGATTTTATCCTTCAAAGAGACTCCGAGCATAGCTCGCTCCATAGCGCGCTGAGCGACCTTGAATTTGTGGACCAGCCCGACCGTCAGTGTCCACGTTTCAGCACCGTATGTCATGACGGGCAGGACGCACTGGTAGAAGACCTTAGTCTTCAAACACTGCGGGATAGGCGACGAGAAGACTTGACGGAGCTTTCCAAATGCTGCCCAACCCAACTGGATCCTTCTGTCAGCTTCCTTCTCAAAGTTGTGTCTACCGAGCTGGATGACTTGCCCTAGGTAGACATACTCCTTCACAACTTCGAGATGCGACCCTTCGATGTGGATTGGACTCGGCAAGACGTGCGAATTGTACATGACTTTCGTCTTGTCTAAATTCATGCCGAGGCCAATCCGCCGGGAGGCTCCATTTAGGGTGTGCAGCATTTGGTCTAGCTGTTCCAACGTCTCTGCCATTATGACGATGTCATCGGCAAATCGAAGATGGGAGATGTACTCGCCGTTAATGTTGATACCCTGTCCAGTCCAGTCCAGCGTCTTGAAAACGTCTTCCAACGCGTTGGTAAACAATTTAGGGGATATTACATCCCCCTGTCTCACACCCCTGAGCAGTTGGATGGGGCTGGTTTTCTGATTCTGGATCTGGACAGTCATCGTTGCAGCGTCATACAAATATCTCAACACTTCGATGTAGCACCAGTCAATTCGACATCGTTGCAGAGAGGCCAGAACTGCCCATATTTCGATGGAGTCGAAGGCTTTCTCGTAGTCCACAAATGTCATACACAGCGGCTGATTGTACTCCTCGGTCTTCTGCACAATTTGTCGAACAGTATGGATGTGGTCTACGGTACTGAAGCCTTTCCGAAAACCGGCTTGTTCTGGCGGCTGGAACTCGTCAAGTCTCCTGGCGAGACGGTTCGTGACGACCCTCGAGAACAGCTTGTATACGTGGCTCAGAAGTGAGATGGGTCTATAGTTCTTCAGTAAGGATTTGTTACCTTTTTTGAAGAACAGAACCACCGCACCTCTGCTCCACGTCTCGGGCGTTGTACCCTCTTGGATAACGGAATTAACGAGACTCGCTAGCTCCTTCAGGACTGGAGCCCCGCCCGCTTTAAGGAGCTCTGTCGTTTTTCCGTCATCCCCAGGTGCCTTGTTGTTCTTTAGCTGCTCGAGAGCCGCCCTAATGATGTCCTCCGTGTAATGGCGCGTTAATTCGGCTCGATGGTCATCTGCACTATGCCCCGCTGGTTTCATCGTCCGTGTTGAGTATAGGTGCCCATAAAAATCCTCGACTTCCTCGAGTATCTCGGACTTCGAAGTCACGATTCTGCCATCCGCAGTTCTTAGTTTCGTCAGATGGGACCTCCCTAATTGCTGAGCGAACACTTTCGACCCTCGGTTCTGCTCAATCGCGTCCTTAATGTCACGAGTGCTGGAGCACCGAAGGTCTCGTAGCGTCAGCTTCCTAATTTTTAGGTTTAAGGCCCTCTTATCTGACGAAGACGGCTGCATAGATGGCAACTCTCGTCTTTCCCTCATAAGTCCGAGAGTTTCCGAGGAAAGTTTAGACACCTTACTTTTTCGCTGCGACGGGAAAAACCTGCGGGACACGTCGCGTAGTGCTTTGACCACCTCGTCAGCTTTCTCGTCAATATTGCCTGTGGTTTCCAACAGGGCGAATCGATTTTGAAGTTCCAGTTGGAACTTTTCGGATCCTAGAGCGGCTTGGAGCTGCGTAGGTCGGAGTGTAGGCCTCATCATGCGGAGTCTCTCAGCTCTGAAATTGATATTTAAAGTGCCTCGGACAAGCCTGTGATCGCTTCCGGTATTAAACCTACTAATCCCGGAGACATCTCTA
Source organism: Amphipoea oculea (assembly GCA_945859645.1). Classification (NCBI taxonomy): domain Eukaryota; kingdom Metazoa; phylum Arthropoda; class Insecta; order Lepidoptera; family Noctuidae; genus Amphipoea; species Amphipoea oculea. The sequence continues at coordinate 4,636,499 of OX243886.1, read as the reverse complement.
AATATATGCTTCCGATCCGTCATGATGAAGTCTATCTCGTTCTTTGTCACGTTATCGGGGCTTTGCCAGGTCCACTTCCTTTGGGGTTTCTTTTCGAAAAACGAATTCATTAAGAAGAGCCCCTGCGACTCCAAAAAGTTGACCAACATTTGCCCCCTGTGATTCCTGCGTCCCAAACCGAACGGTCCGACTTTAGATTCACCGCGTTCTTGTAATCCCACTTTGGCATTGAAGTCGATAACAACGTTGTAGTGGGCCTTTGTCGTACTGTGCATTGCCTTGGCAATATCCTCGTACATGGCCTCGGCTGTTTCGTCAGAGCATGTCGAAGTCGGCGCATATACCTGTATCACTTTCAGGTAGTACCTGTCAGTGAGTTTCAGTACAAGGTACGCTACCCGTGTTGACACACTACTGATTTCCACAACGCTGCTAGTGAGTTCCTTGTTGACTAGAAAGCCGATCCCGCCTTGGGAGAGGTGATCACCTTCGCGGAAGTAGAATAGGTGGCCTGACTCCAGAGTTATCATGTCCTCCCCCTGTCTTTGGACTTCAGATAACCCCAGTATATGCCAGTTAATGCGACCTAACTCTACCACAATTTCGGCAAGGTGATGGTCCAGTCTCATCGAACGTCCATTATACGTAACCATATATAGTCGTCGTTGGTAGCCTGCCGTAACCCGGGGATTCTTCGCACCCCCCGTCCCGCCGTTACCGTGACCGCTACCTTGACCAGGAATAGCGGGACCACCGGGAACTGGGGGCCGTTGTTTTGGCACTTTTTTCATGTGGGAGGTTTAATGCCCGTAGTCACCACGCTGGGCATGCGGGTTGGTGACCGCAGAGCCAAGCCTTTCGCAACGATGACGCTGCTGCCCGTCATCGTTCTGGAGGATTTAGGTTAGCTTATGGGATGGTTATACCGCCATTGGTCGGTCGCCAGCGCCTCGGATGTCAGTAGCAGGGTGTACCGCGCGCAGGTGAGGTTGACGTTTGAGGAGTCCGGTTGTTATGTGCTCCCCCTACACCCCGAAAATGGTGTGTCCTATCGCAAAAATAATGAAAATTTCGACCCCCTTTATAGAACCCATAAACCCCTAAAACTCAACATGTAGGTAATCATTTTTCATATTTTCCATTTAAAAAGTGAAAAATTCCTTAAAAAACACGTCAAGGTTGCCCCCTCCGCGCCTGCGGCTCTAAAAAAATTCACGGGGTAGGGCAAACAAGTACCACGTGTCGACGAGTCGCGATTGTCAAATTCGATTTTAGATGTGTCAAAATTATTAGCTGTAAGATTCTCATAGCAAAAAGTAAGGAATTTTGGTGATAGTTTAGTTCGGTGAACAAGAGAATCGGCACCAATAGTTATTTTTCCATGTTTACAAGTCGCTCGGCAAGTCGGTAAACGCAAGATTGGCGGACCGCCGGGCGTGGTACGATGTCACGTGCGGTCGTGGTTATGCAATTTTCAAACTAATATAGATTGTAAACAGTGCATATTACAATGTCTTGAGTTGGAATGGCTTACCCTGTTACAGTGTTACAGGGTGTTGAAAGGGTAACCCGTTCGTAACGGGTTAACTGCACCCGTTCGAAGGTGTAACATGTATCATAGGGTTTTTTTTCGAAGCGCTTAAAAAAACCCCTTCAAAAACCCTTTCAACGAGTATCCGGCCGGTCCCTGGTTAGACCACACACAACGAAACAGCTAAACCAGATTCAACTGCGACCTTGCCACAAACGAAAACAAAATTAACCTTTACCAGACAATAGTCAGTTAATATTACAGCTTTCAAAGCTAACCCGACCAGTCAGTTCAATACTAACTAGACCATTAGTACAATACTTGAGATAAACAAGAACAGACAGATGAACTCCATTTGTTACGTGATTGACTGTTCAAGTTCAACAGATGCTGCTGAATGTTGCGAAAATATTAAACAGATACAAGGAAAGATACAGATATACTATAGAATACCTACAAGGCTTTGTAGCTTTGGTGTATTTTTGAAGTGAAAACTTCTTTGGCGGCGTTGTACACTTTTTTTGTAATGGGTAAAAAATGTTAAACTCGCGTCAGGACACATGACCTGATCGAAAATTCGTAAGACGCAGTCAGAGGCAGTCGACAGCTTCACCGCACTGACAGCGATATGGAGCCCCACAAGGAGCGCCCAAACGCAGACAGGTAGCGAGCCGAAAATATAGAATATATCCTATCATCTTCATTCATGCATCGTTTCAGGCGAGAGATATTTACTGCTGGTCAAAGGCCTGAATGAGTCCCAATGATGACAGTGAATTTCCCCACGACCACGGCTTCCGTAAGCTTAGTTGCGTGGTGTGGCGTGGCGAAAGAGCCAATGTTGACAATGCCATTAATCTTATCCTCCTTGGCAAGTTTTAATACTTCATTTGTCTCTAAAGCACTACAAATATGTTAATGATTTGATTGTTTGCATCTCCTTTTGGTCATGGGCCTCTTCTAAATAGGGATTAAACACGATCAAAGCGGTTGCTAACATCCGCCTTTGCTGTCAATCAAATAAGTCGCTATCAATCACTAGCGGAAGTTACTTCCATAATAATAAATAATCATGGCTAAGAATTATCTATCATGCACGACTTGAGAAAACATCGAGATATCTTTATTATATGTACGTTTAATATTAATATATTATACACATATACCTTCCGGAATAAATAATCTGAATGATGGTGAAAACCACATCATAATCCTTTTCGTAATTTAGAAGAACAATGTAGTTATACAGACACATGAAAAGCGACTTAAATTTTTACGATGACATATTAAAAAGATGGCTCTTTTTAATGAAAAACTACTTACCTACAGAAAGGGAAGAGCCAGAAAAACTTATCGTATGAATATGTCAAATTAAGCCGCCGAAATGAATTACTTTGCATTCGGTTCCAAATCAGTATTCGCAATATAACAACTAAAGAATGAACAATGAAAGTAGTCAAAGAATTACCAATTTTAAGCGGTCAAAATTACTCCCAGTTAGACCTATTCTCCTCAATAAACCAGCACCCTAATTGCGTAACACACTATCAATCAGAATCTGAATCATTTTGAAGCAAATTTCTAATCCATTGCTTCATAAGTTCGAAAAATTTGTCGGCTCGACACGTAAATAACGCAATGAATGTTGTTGAACTGTCAAAATGAAACCGATTCTGATTGATAATGTGTTACGCAATTGCCCTGCTGAACATAATTTGTGTCACGGAAGCCCTCTGTCATATTTTACAAAAACATTGCAGTAACGTTGGAACCAATATTTGGCTCGTTTCTCCATATTACCATGTAGTCACTTAGCAATTTAAATGGTGTTGTTTTATGTGCAAACATAGTATTGTCCTCGTGTCATGCGCTTGTCACGGTGGTATTGCCTTTAACGGTGTAGGGCGAGGCATTAGATGTAGCGGATTCTGTTTGGTTTCACCTGGTATAATTTTTGGATCACTAAGTACGTATAAGGCGGTAAAGGAATTGGATGTCAACGAAAGAAAGGTTGCAGGTGAAGCATCAACAGGAGCATTGATCTTAATCTTGCTGTAATTTTAGTTAAATCTCTGAAAACTCATGAACAATCACAGCTTGTGGAATAGGTACAGGACAAGCCCGCTCAAATATGTATGTGGCAAGCTTGAACCTCCTGAGGGACCCAAAAATTTATGCAAGCGTCGAGGCGATTGAAGCAACACCGTCGGGATTTTCATTCTCGCCGGGCGGTTACAAGAGGATTTCTCCATGGCAAAAAAGATCTCACCAAAATGAATAACCGTCTAAACGGACATAATTTCATTTATCATTTCAGCCGAAAGTCATCCACTGCTGGACATATGCCGCCAAGCACCACCACTTCGACCGGTTCTGTGCTTCCCGTATTCAGCGAATTCCCGTGCCCGTCACAAGGTCATCGGTCCACCTTGTGAGAGGCCTTCCAAAGCTACGTCTTTCATTAAGCGGACAGCATGGATCAAAAAGAAAGTTCTTTCCCACCCGCTTTCCGCTCCAAACTTGCACCTTCACAAACTACGTGACCAGCCTGTCAATCCTCTTCGGTACTCTGAACCACGTCCGTTGTCAGTGCGTTATGACCTAAAATGGATGTTTTCGCTAGTCCTTGCAATGTTAAACATACCACGTTTTCGGAACTTGTTGATTCTGTGAGCATAATCGCCATATTGTTATGTCTAGGCGATGAATTACGTCACTTTGGAATTCTTAAAGTGATGTGTGATGTAATTGTTGTTGTGAGACCTTTTGTTGGGCCTCTGTCGATTGTTTCATATAATATCAATCTGTTGGGGTTTTCTCATCGTTGACGGATACCCCGGTAGTGGTTGTAGGTAGCAAATTAAGTTACACCAAACCCCTGTTACATCGACGTTGGAAGGCGTCCCACAAGGTGGACCGACGACCTGGTGAAGGCCGCAAGAACCCGTTGGATACGAGAAGCACAGAACCGTTGGAAGTGGAGATGCTTGGGGGAGGCATGTGCAGTGGACGTCTTTCGGTTGAAATGATGATGATGAAACCAGTTTATTTGTGGAAACAGTTTAAAGCGTTCGCTTAGTTATCCTGAGCCGCACATTTGCGCGTGACGGAGTTATAATGACGATTTAATTGACTGATTTGTAATTATTAAGGTGCGCGTAAACGTATTTTTGCTGTATGATCATTATTGGCTCGTACCAGTTACCTTGGATATATGACATAGGCCTTTCCTAAGTAGAACTTCAATAATAGTGATGATCTATCTAAATACCTAAATAAAATTGAAGTGTCACAATTGTGTTTGTAATGTCAAAATAACAGTTTTTTTACTATAATGCATATGAAAGTATGCCATGCATGCTTTGTGTTTTGAATTTTTGTCTATCTGTCTATTTTTTCCGGCTAATCTCCGAAACGCGTGGAGCGATTTCGTTGAAATTTGGTATAGGGATACTTTAAACCATGTGGAAGGATATACCTAGGCTTTCTATCGACATACTACGCGGGCAAAACCGCGGGCAGAAACTAACCTAGACTAAAATATCTGAGGTACAGACGCCAGCACATCAAGCCACCCGAAACTGTAAAATTTTCTCAATCATTTTTTAACCTTATGGTTTAGCGATAAAGTTGAAAATCTATTAAAGTAAAGAAATTTGACAGATTGTAGTAGCTTGATGTGCTGGCGTCTGTAATCTGGAAAAGCCACTGGCTCAAAATATGATTACTTGGTGCTCGATTTCTTCCCCAATTATTCCAATCAGGGATTTCAGAGGCTATAATGCAAATGTGGTAACGCTAAATTGTATTAAAATAATTCCAGCTTGTCTCTTGCGACATAAGGAGAAGAATCCAGTTCCTTGAATCAAGAACTTGAATGAAAATCTTATCGACTATTACTGATATAATCAACAATGACCACTTATCGATTTCCCTTTCGTAACATGAGATTACAAAGGCTCTCTGAATGAAAACGGTAGGTACTAGTTGCCATAGAGTAGATTTGTACAGAAGGCACATAGACACAGATAAGAAAAGCATGTTTATATAGTCTTATCTACTAAACACATACACAGAATTAACCCAAAGTCTTTTGTCGTAATATAGATCTCGCATGTATCTAAATAATAGGCAAGCACGGCTCTATCAATTATCGTACTAGAACATTATGCAAAAAATCCCATTAAAATTGATGGACAAAGTTTTAGAAATCATTCAGACCACAGAACTCTTGTGCAAAATTTCATGATTCTAGAACCAGCGATTTAGTCTTTGCGTCGTCTTCAGTGAATTAATGAATTAAACATTATATTAAATGGATTATGTACCATTTGAAATAATGATTTTGATTATGTATTATATTGATTTCTTAAAAACAATGCTCTAGATTGTAGATGAATTGAATGCCAGCGGCTAGCAATTTCTGTTGCAATATTCTTTATCTAGCAACTTTTCACAACATAACATTTATGTTATGTTATTTTGTGAAAAGTTCATCAGCCGATAATGGTCCCACTGCTGGGACACAGACCTCCTCTTTTGGGAGGAAACTTTTCATTACGTATCTGTAATGTTACAGAACGTTTTTGGTGTGTTATGTAGATGTGCACCTTCTTCAATTCCCATATTCTTTGGTATCACAAGCAATACATAAGTTAATTAACACCTATCAACTTCATAATTGGTGTTTCATAAGCCCTTCTATAAAACTGTGAGTACAACGAAGTATGGAGTGTTGATAAAATAGGTCGGACTGTGTAAATATGGTGAAATTAGTTAGCAAGTGTGCAAGACTATGTTTATGTTGTTACCTCGTACTGTTTTGGCTACTCTGAATGGATCTTCAATGTTATTGTTAATTACTTCATGGTCAACTGTATTCTGCATTTCTTCTTTCACTTTATTATTGATATTTTTCTAAAGTTTAGTAATGAATCCTTCCTGTGTCAAGGACTGAGACGTCAGCATAAGCATATTATGGTGGAGCATACAGTAGAGGTCTGCCCCGCTTGGGCGGAGCACTGCCGTGTCCTCGTTGAGGCGATCGGCAGCGGCGGCGACCTCTCGCGTCCGGCCCTGGTTCAAGCCATGGTCCGGGGCGAGAGGGAGTGGGAGGCAGTCACCTTCTTCTGCGAAGCAGTCATGCTAGCGAAGGAGGTGGCGGGATGGCTGAGGGAGAGAGCCTCACGTCCCAGCAGCCGCCGCGGGAGACGCTCCGGGCGTCGGGAGCCCTTGGACGACTCCCGGCCACCGTAGGCGCGGGCCTGCGGACGGAGAGTAATGGGTAGCTCACCGTCCGATCAGGACCAGGCCCGTGCCGGACGGCGCGTACGTGTTCCACGCGCGCCTCAAAGAGATGTCAGCATAAAGGAAGGCGCCTGTCAGGGCCGAAGCCTGCCGGGGGTGCGGGATTGTTCGAAAGGGTTACCGCTACCACGGAACATAAAGGGCTAAGGAATGAACACGGATGGGTTTTAGTCAGTAAGAGTCTGACACTCCCTTCCGCTCCACCCAGAGCGGGACTCATTTGATGATTTCCCATCCATAAAAAAGCATAAGCATATTATGCTTATGCATATGCTAACCGCTATAGATCACAAGCACAACTGACTAATTTTATACTCCCTTCTCAAGAACAACATGGCGACTATAATTGGCTACAATAGTTGTTTACTCGCTACTTTCTTCAATCGTACTGTAGATAACAACTATTTTTTATGACCCCCAATCAGCTGCAGCATCTAAGTGGATTGTGGTATCCTCGCACGAAGTGATAATTGTTATATTTTGATAAATCCATACGAATAATAAAGCTGAAGAATTGGTTTGTTTGATCGCGCTATCTGTGAAACTAGCAGTCTAATTTGAAAAAAATCGTTTTGCAACTGATTGCCTAATTCTTGAGAAAGGCTAAAGGTTATTGAACATTACGCTGGGACTCTTAGGAAACGAGAAGTAATAGCGCGGGCAGGCGATGTAATGCGACAGGGTGGGTCGGGGGAAAAATAAATTTCACTCCAATCTCTTTGGAATTTACATATTTGAGCCGTTTGGGGTTGAAACACTAGGGCCATGGGGCCCGAGTGCCCACTTAGTATTTCGAGACATCGCCAAGCGGTTGCTCGACTCTTCACGTGACCAGAGGGCTGGCCTATTTTTTGGCCAAAGAATCAGTATTGCCATACAACGTGGCAATGCTGCAAGCCTTTTGGGCACGTTTCCTGTTGACAGCAATGCGGACGAATTTTTTGATGTCCTTTGATTATTTCCCCTCCCTTTTTATATACTTGTACATATTATTATTTTAAGATTGTTAGCTTTTTAAATTATGTAAATATTTGAATCTCTAATATATGAATAAACATTAGAACTCGAAATTTGTAGTTGTGAATAAGATGCTAGATAATAGAGATAGAAAAGATAATGTTACCATTGATAAAGGGAAAATTAATAATGAAACAACTGTTAGGGTTAATGGAGGAACACCAAAGGAAAGACCGTTCTAAGGATTTCAATAATATGTTTATTATCCTTTTATTTAGATATTGGAAGGTGTGTTTACTAATATTACGTGAGACGTGTGATCCCACACAAGGCTAATAGAGTAGTAGTGTCACTATGCGAAAGTAAGGATTTCGTTCAAGTGGTAAGGGCAGGTTCGGATACTTTAAAATAATATTTATGAGTTAGAATGAGAAAGACGAGTGTTGAAGTAGGATCGATTTGTTTTTGCTATACTCCAACACGCCCCCTCAAAAATAAATCCTTTTCTATTTAATTACGATATAAGATATCAAACATATATCAAACATCTTTATACAATTACAAAATCACACACCTCCAATTTATCTCTCGGTCTGGGAATACAATCATCATGGTCCAACATTTGTTGCGCAGGATTAGGGAAACCCAGAAAAACCTAATCAAACCATTATCAATCAATTTATCCATTATAACTGGATACTATTTATGTTATTCATCTACATATTATAACCAAGCTCTTATAATTAACATATCCTTATCATTTTATTTATCCACGTTGAATATAATTACAACGACACCCCGAGTTTTATCCTCATCTCGGTGAAACGCACCGCGGGTAATGATTTTGTCAGGATATCAGCCAGCTGGTTATCTGTAGAAACATAAACCATTTTAATCACATTTTTCTCAACCTGTTCTCTAGAAAAATGATACTTAATGTCAATGTGTTTAGATCTTTTGTGACTAGTAGGATTGTTCGCGATGCTTATGCATCCATTATTATCCTCAAAAATACAAATAGAATCTGGTATCGCAATGCCAATACTTGTTACTAATGACTTTAACCACAGAGTTTCTTTTACTGCTTCATATAGAGCCATGTACTCTGCTTCAGTGGATGATGTTGCCACTGTATGCTGCCTTTTTGTTTGCCAGCATATTGTGCATTGATCAAATAATTTAAACAAATAACCCGTAGTACTTTTTCTATCTATTGTATTACTACCCCAGTCAGAATCAACAAAGCCACTTAGAATATTTTTGTAATCATTTCGTGTAAATGTTAACTTGAGATTTATAGTGCCCTTTAAATAACGCAAGACCCTTTTTAAGTGTGACCATAATGAATGGTTGTTTTTGCTTGCATATCGACTCAAGATGTTAACAGAAAAACTTAGGTCAGGTCGAGTGCACAGCATGATATACATCAAACACCCAATAACATTTCTACAAGGGGCACTTGTGATTTCACACGAATTTAATGCTTCGTAATCTAGTTTACTTTCAAGGGGTGTATTGACAGAATTACAGTCACTCATGTTAAACTTCTCAAGAACTGTTTTTATGTACAATTCCTGGTCCAAAGTAACTTTGTTTTCTGACTTGGTTATTTTGATTCCCAAAAAACATTTGATTTCTTTTAAGTCTACTATTTTAAAAGTGTTCATTATGTATGTTTTAAAACTATTCATAGTATTTATATCTGCGGTTGAAATCACAAGATCGTCAACATAAAGTAAAACATAAATATTCTTTAAAACATGACCTGCATTAAAAATGTAAATGCACCGGTCCGCTGATGAGTATTGAAAACCCCTTTTTATCAAAGCTTGCTCAAACATTTGGAACCAACAGCGTGCAGACTGTTTCAATCCATATAATGACTTATTTAATTTGCAAACCATATTACTTCCAGCCGGGATACCCTCGGGAATTTTCATATAGATTTCCTCATTCAGTTTCCCATTCAAAAATGCTGTTTTTACATCCATATGGTGAACCAGCAAATTAAATTGATTCGCTAAAGCTAATATTAGTCTAAAACTTGCAATCCTTGCAACAGGTGCAAATGTCTCGTTATAATCAATCAAATATTTCTGACTAAATCCACGAGCCACTAATCTCGCTTTATACTTCAAGGGTTTTCCAAACTCATCATTTTTAACTGTAAATACCCACTTACAATCGATAATATTTCTATTATCTGGCTTTGGTACTAAAGTCCACGTATCATTTTCAATAAGTGAATTAATTTCCTCTTTGATAGCATTTTCCCATAGATGCTTATCATCCCTGGTTTTAATTTCTGTATATGATTGAGGAATTTGAAATATCAAAGATTCTGCACACAACAAATAGTTGTCATAAATACTGTCTTCATAATTTTCATTATAAGAAACAGTTGGCATGTTTTGGACCCTATTACTCCGTCTCAAATTATGTGATGTATCATTGTTTTGAGATAAAGTTAATTCATTTTCATTGTGATATGAAGACCGATTCAAGTGCTCCCCTGTTTCATGAACAGATTTATTTACAGGTATTTCATCCGTTTGTTTACTCATACAATCTGATTGATCCTTATGAGATTCACACCTCTTTTCAAAAGGTTGTACAGAGTCAGAGTTGTCAACAACAGAGTTATTGCTATTTCTAGCCATAATCCGTTCGGGCGCAGGTTGCACTGGCCTATTTGATAAGATTTTAATCTCATCCATTTCCACATCTCTTACAGAGTTGTCAACCACAGAGTTATTGCTATTTCTAGCCATAATCCGTTCGGGCGCAGGTTGCACTGGCCTATTTGATAAGAATTTAATCTCATCCATTTCCACATCTCTTACAGAGTTGTCAACCACAGAGTTATTGCTATTTCTAGCCATAATCCGTTCGGGCGCAGGTTGCACTGGCCTATTTGATAAGAATTTAATCTCATCCATTTCCACATCTCTTACAGAGTTGTCAACCACAGAGTTATTGCTATTTCTAGCCATAATCCGTTCGGGCGCAGGTTGCACTGGCCTATTTGATAAGAAATTAATCTCATCCATTACCACATCTCTGACTCTCACAAACTTTTCATTTACCACATCCCACACCTTATAACCATTTGGTTCATAACCAACGAAAATTCCCTTTAATGATTTCTTATCAAATTTCGTTTTTCTACTTTTATTAACAAAATAAACAGTTGAACCAAAAACTTTTAAATACTTTAGTTGCGGCTTAGTATTATGCCATAACTCATAAGGTGTTTTATCTAACCACAGTGCTTTCGTGGGGCTGATATTTATTAAATAAGTAGCAGTTAACACAGCCTCACCCCAGAACGATTGATTTAATTTAGACCCTTGTACCATTGTACGACTTCGTTCTGTTATTGTTCTTATCATACGTTCGGCAATACCATTCAAAGCCGGAGTATGTGGCACTGTTAAGTGGTAACTAATACCTTTATTCGCACAGAACTCTTTCATTTCATTGGATACAAATTCCCCTCCATTATCACAATATAAGTTAACAATTCTCAAACAAAACCGTGCTTCACTTTTCGCTACGTAATCCCAAAACGTAACAAAAACATCTGATTTACGAGTTAACAAGTAGGTAGCACAATAATGAGTATATTCATCCACAAAAATCACAAAATAATTTTTGCCATCAATAGACGAAGGAGTTATAGGACCACAAACATCTGTGTGCACTTTAAATAGAGGTCGTTTCAAATCTTTTGTTTTCGATTTGTTAAATGGGAGGCATGATATACAAGCCTCACACAATTTATCGTTTGGCATAATATTATCAATTTTATCAATATCAGAAAATAATTTCTTTCTTTTTATTTCCATAAATTTTGATTTGCCTATATGGCCTAACCTCTAATGCCACAATTCATAATTATTATTTACGACTCTATTTAATGAGCATTCGCTATTTAAAGCATGTTTAGACAGCAGAAAGTTAATGCCGATTAGATTGTTCAAAGACTCACCCTTATTACCGGCTTACCATCGTTGTACACAACAACACTACCGTTTTTATCAAAAACGACAGTCATTCCCGCATTCTGCATTTTCTTTACCGATAGCAGGTTGTAGGGAACATCAGAACAGAAAAGTACATCCTGTAGTATACCTGGTACGCCCATCTTGCTGGTAACGTGGAGATCACCTTTCTTTGTCGCTTGTATAAACGTGCCATTTTTCGCTACAGAAATGTTCATAGGCTTTTCAAGCTCAATGAAGTTTAGGGACAAATCTTCTCGATTTATCAAATGATCTGAGGCTCCAGAATCCAACACAAAAGTAATATTGTTTTGCCCGTCATTACTGTCATTTGTATCACTGTCCGTCATAAAAGCAAATCCAGCATTTTGTGGTTTTGAACTCACCATCTGAACCGTTTTATTGTTGGTTCTTTTGTTTTCAATATCTCTTTTGTAAGAAAAACAATGCTTTTTAAAATGTCCCTTTTTGCCACAGTGATTACATTTCTTGTGTTTAAAATTGTTCGTGAACGGTTTTATTGACTTTTGCTTTTGTTGATGACGATTTCTTGAAATATTTGAAAGTGGTCTAGAACTTTCAGCCTGAAGTACTTTTACACTTAGATCATGTCCTTCGTTTGTTAATTTGATTTCATGATCTAATAATCTCGTTTTTACAAAAGCTAAAGTTATATTGTCTTCAGTCAATGTCTCGATTGCTGTGACGATGCTGTTATAGCTGTTCGGTAGAGTCATGAAAAGATGGGTCACTTTATCGGATTCCTCTAATTTCGCACCTGCAGCCATAAGTTCGGTGACAATTTCATCAAATATTTGGAAATGTTTGAATAATTTGGTATCACTATCCAATTTCAAGTTCAGCAACCTTTTTCTAAGAGACAGCTGCGTCGCCACGCTTTTTCTTTCAAAGATAGAATCAAGCTTCGCGAAAATTTGTTTTGCGGTGTCTTGTTCTGTAGTCAGGCCAAGTAATGAGTCTGACAAACATTCTATCATCGTATTCTTAGCTGATGCATTACTTTTAAGCCACTCAGCACTTCTCTCTGACGGAGATTCATCGTCGATAATTCACTTAATAGATTGCGAATTCGAAATTTCCACACACTATACTTTTCTCCATCAAATTGTTTGATGTTCCTTTTAGATCTTAGATCCATTTTTAAACACTTGCACTAAAATAACTTTTTATTAATTATTTAGTGTCCAATCACTTTCACTTTATATTATTTATTCGCACTTTGACTTAGCGCTCTGGGCCCATAACCTGTTAGGGTTAATGGAGGAACACCAAAGGAAAGACCGTTCTAAGGATTTCAATAATATGTTTATTATCCTTTTATTTAGATATTGGAAGGTGTGTTTACTAATATTACGTGAGACGTGTGATCCCACACAAGGCTAATAGAGTAGTAGTGTCTCTATGCGAAAGTAAGGATTTCGTTCAAGTGGTAAGGGCAGGTTCGGATACTTTAAAATAATATTTATGAGTTAGAATGAGAAAGACGAGTGTTGAAGTAGGATCGATTTGTTTTTGCTATACTCCAACAACAACAACATATAACACATTCAAAGAAATATAACTTATGATCATGGGCCAGTGCTTCATTCTAGATCAGCATCAGTATTGGCTCATTCTCTTGTCCTTATCATCTGCCTAGCCTTTTCCCAACTATGTTGGGGTTGGATTCCAGTCTAACCGGATGCAGCTGAATACCAGTATTTTAAATAGAGCGACTGCCTATCTGACCTCTACAACCCAGTTACTGGGTAATACGATACCCCTTGGTAAGACTGGTTGTCAGACTTTCGGGCTTCCTACGTGACGACCCGTAGCAACTGTCAAAGATCCACGAATGACAGCCGGGACAAACAGCTTAACGTGCTTTGCAAGGCACGGAGGGGTCCTGGTATGTAAAGATGGTCACCCATCCACGGACCAACCGCGGCAAGCGTAGCTTAACCTGATCGATGGACCCGTGCGGCTGTTATTTCTTAGCCACAAGCTCCTCTTTCTCTTGCCCTTATATTTTGGTTTATTTGGGGTCTTTGCAACGGTGTTCAGTGGTTTAGGCGTGAACAGGTAACATATACTTTCGAATTTATCATATTTTTGCATAATCAGCCTATAACGTTTCCACTGCTGGGACACAGGCCTCCTCTCTGTGAGAGGGAGTGGGTCGTAATCCATCACGCGGACCCAGTGCGGGTTGACATGGATTTATAATTTGAGTATAGATTAAAAACTCGATATATAATATATTAACGAAGCCGAGCTTGTGTGGTCCAGTTCATATAGGAAGGTATTTGCCAAAACTGGTACCAATAACTCATTTAAACAACATTAAAAGCCACTGACCTTCGCGTGTCTACTGCCTAGATAATTAAGTTTAAAAAGTAAATCTTTTAATGTTATCAAGAAATCGCGACGTCTCTTGTAAGTTATTTATCGTTATGTTTAATTTCTTGGTATTCTGTGTTCTTCATTATAGTTTAACCACAGGATTCGTATCTTTGGCTTACAATTAAGAATTCTTCTCAAACTCAAAGCATTTGTTTCAAATAAACCAATTACAGGCACTTTTGAATTGTCAAGGGGTCGGTCAGTCAGAAAGATGAAAGATCCATTCCAAAGCGTAGTAAGTACCTATGGAGAAGTATTCTTCTCCATTCCTACTACACACACACGTCGTGTATGTCCGTGGAGTTTCTTGTCCGTTTCTTGGCAAGAAAGTCCACGGACACACTTTTAAATCAAAATATGGTTACAAAAGTAGTGTAAGTTCTCGTAGTGCGCGTAAGACGGTTCTTTTCAAGGAGTAAATATACGTTTCTAAGCTATCCATCGAAAGTCTCTTCATCTTCCGTGTTCTTTAACTCTGAAAACTCTTCCTCTTACGAAGTTTCTAAGTTTAGCGTCCTGGGTCATCCAATACTATCCCTTACTAAGCCTCATTTTGCTGAGAAAATTTAGATAGAGCCATCTTAATCTCAACATTTGCCTCTAAGCCGTAATTCTCAAACTATTGATTTCACATTCCTCCATTAACATTATTGGTCTCCAACACAAGACATGAGGACATATATGTATATGCCAAGCTTTTCATCCAACCATTTTCATCGCAGTTTACCAACAACCTCAGTTATGAAGTAAGATAATGCTTTAACTTTCCCTTCGTTAGCAACGGCTTGAAACTTGACATCTGACCTGTTGGCTCACGCAGTAAAAATATGTCATTACTGACTCTAATAGTTCCGTTAGCCAATCATCCATGTATATTGCACTGTGATCAGTGTGATCACCATTATGTCTATTAAAGTTTTGAGTTAATAATCAATTTCATTGCTATGTTTGGAAGAATATAATTATCGCTCTGTAGTCTAAACGTGTGACTTAAAATATTCGCACATCACCAAGTTAGGTAGGCTGATCAACAGTGGCGTGCATTGGTTTTCAGAATAGGTAGGCACTAGGCCGGGTCTAGTCTAGGCAAACGCGGTCACTAATCAGAAAAAAAGTGAGGTAAAAAGTGTGGTTATTGGAGTAGGCATGCCTACTTAAGGGTGATAAATTGCGAAGGGCGAACGTCGTGGTATTACGCGTGAGACGTACGTATTTTTAATTTTGTCGTGTTAACTTGAACGAGTAAAGACCAATGACAGTGTGCGAATAGAACGGGAGCCGAGTAGGCCGTCTGGCTACTGCCTACTGCCGCGCGTGTTTGTATGAAGATTGTGTTTTTTTTTGGGTATGACAATTTAGTGAGTTTCTTAATTGTGGGCCACACACTAAAATGTAATTGACAGGCTTATGTTGATATATCGAGGTAGGCACTGCTTAATATGCCTAGATCAATGGTACGCTGGATAATGTCATAATGTCATTAGAGATGGTTCTTTTAATATGCTGTATTACTCCTGCAGCGTCAGCATGGTCACTTCTATCCCTACTGTACAAATAATAGACATATCTATTTCTAAACAAAGTGACATTATTCTTCATTTTTGACATCGCGCCGTTGAAATCTTCCTACTATCTGTCATTTTGTCGTTCGTTGCTTCCTTTTCGACCATCGGAGAAACGGTGCTACGCGTGCTGCAATCCTGTTCATCAATATCGTGCTGGTAAAACCAAGATTTTGGCTGTTCGATCGCATACGAGGCAAGATAAAAATCATATCGCCCTATGAAAATTCCCTTGGGCAAAGGTAGTATGCGAAAAGCTGCAAATTCATATTAATCATGATCGTTTGATCGTTTGGTGATGATTTAGTAGAAAAATTCGCGTAACCGACTATACCATCTACACACACAAACCAATTTAAATACCCAATCAGATCCTCGGAAACTGCTATAAAAATCGTATCATACAATCTATCGTGATTATTTCAATTAAAACATTCGGCTTGAGTCGGCTTGACCCCATGCGAGGCCGCGCTATCGCATGTGTAAACATGACGTGTATTTTAGATCGGTGTGACGTAACGGACTAGCATGCGCAAGCGTCGCGCGTCGATGCGATTTATTTTGAGCGCTGTGCGATTTTTTGGCGTAGAATAGAATACTCTTTATAGTAGTCGCATTGTTTAGGTCTTACATCCGGTATTCGGGCATATGACACATCGGCTTTCGGAAGAGACTATCACACAAAGATACAAAACTTTACGAATCAGGGAGTCTGCTCTCTTAAGTCCGTCAACGATACGGTCCGTCCGATAGAAGTTAATCTGTCAAAACATGTGTCAAATTAAATTTTTCGTACGGGCACATACGTATCGGGAGTATTCGTATACTATTTATTTCACAAACAACTCATTTTCTATATAATCTAGTCGTTTCTGGCACTCGCCGGCCGCTGCCGCGGCACCGCTCGCTTCGCTCGCTCGGCTCGTGCGTAGGGGTCACAGTTTTAACCTAACCTAACCTAACATTGTTTTTATTTTAATAATTAACCTAATCTAACTAGTTCGGTTCCGGGTAACCCACTAAAAATAATCTCTTTTTAGTGTTTGATAAAGGTAAATCACTTTTCTTCTGAAATGTACACATGTTGTTATAATATGGGATTCAACGGAAATAGCAAACGGGATCCATCGGTAATACCTAAAAAACGGGATCAAAAAACGGGATCCAACGGTAATAAACGGAACTAATTAGGTATATGTCCGCAAGTGATAGAAAGTAGAACCCGCCCCTTATTTTGGCCGAATCTACGGACTTTGTGGTTAGGGAGTAAACCCCTGATCCTGCCATATATATGCCGGCCGGATCCTATGGAGGTTGTATGGTTTTTTTTTCGCAAATATTTATTTTGTATATTTTATTTTTAAACTAGCTTCTGCCCGCGACTTCGTCCGCGCGAAATTCGTACTTTCCTCTAAAAGTTTCGAAAATGTATGTTGGTATGATCTTTATAATTAATTTAGATAAATAAGTATTCGGGCCAATTTTTAAGTTTATAGAACAAAGGAATCAGATTTTTCAAATAAACTGTATCCCCGCTTTTCACCCCCACAGAGACGGAATTTTGAAAAATCGTTTATGACATTGGCTCGAGAAGTTAAGGCTCTAACTCTCATAGAGTTTAACCGATTTGCTCTTTCCTCTGCCGATTCTTGAGATCGCGTAATTCTCATTCTCTTAGCTTTACTCGAAGTTCGAGATAAAGATAATGGTTTTTTAGGTGGCATTGTGTAATAATCTACGGTAACGAAAAGGCTGTCAGTTACCTAACAAAATAACCTACGTTAGAGGTCCTAACTTTAGCTACCTTACACTTAAAATCTTAATGAATATTTACACAACTCACAACAAAAAAGAAATGAAAATAAAGCTGAAACGCCTGTGCAATACTATCTACCTATACCTACTTCACTTAAAAGTAAATACTTATAACTGCTTTAATTAATAAAAGTACCTACGCTTAATAATTTTTAATTTGAACGAATATTTAAGCACTACCAAAACAACTCATACCTATTTTACAAAATAACAACAAAAGAAATTCAAATAAACTATTAAAAGACTAAAAGTCGCGCTGATAAGCACGGTTTCTCAATATCAATTATTGTCTGTCAATAAGGTCGAACGCTCTGAACGCATCAACAGCCAAATATTGAATGAAGCTCCAGCTCGCTCTCGGACCTCCCGCCTTTTTATACCCTACCGCCACCGCCGCGACCCGTGTCGAGCGCGGCAACCGTTACACAAAAATAATCCTTATAGCATGATTCAGTATTCACGTGCGACGCGACGGCGCGATGGCTTATTTCATGTATAAGTTTGGTGTTTCTATACCGATTTCTATGATTCTTTTTTTATTGAATAGGTAATAATGTTAACTTTTTTAAATTATGGATGAGTGAGAGTATTATAAACGTAAGAGTAAACAAATATAATCAGAATGCTCCGAACTGCTAAGCTATCAGGAGTTACACGTGTTATTGTGAGTCAACCATAAAAGATAGACATATGCTGTTGCGGGATATTTTTTAGAAAATTTTATGTAGAATATTTCCGTCATACATGATTTCTATGTAATTTTAACCGTTAAGGCTGCACACGCGACGGAAGCTTAAAAAATGGAGTAACTTCTCCCGTTTTCCCAACATTTCCCTTCACTACTCTGCTCCTATTGATTGTAGCGTGATGAAAAGTATACTATAACCTGCCCAGGAGTATGAAGAATAATTGTACCAAGTTTCGTTAAAATCCGTCGAGTAGTTTTTGTTTCTATAAGGAACATACAGACCGACAGACAGACAGACAGACAGACAGACAGACAAAAATTTTACTGATTGCATTTTTGGCATCAGTATCGATCACTAATCACCCCCTGATAGTTATTTTGAAAATATATTTCATGTACAGAATTGACCTCTCTACAGATTTATTATAAGTATAGATGAAGGACGTTGAGTGAAGTGAAGTGTAAAAAGACCATGAAGTGCTCATGGTCTTTTTACAGAAATTTCAAAACGGCTGGTTGACAATTCCCGTGACCCAAGGGCTGGCTTTTACCTTGGCCAAAGGCTAAGCATTGCCATACAACGTGGCAATGCCGCCAGTCTCTTGGGTACATTACCAGTCGACAGCGATGCGGATGAATTTTTCGACGCTATATTTTAGTTTTTGTATAGTTTTAGTTAAGTTAGTTTTTAATCTTGTTATTTTTGTTAATTAAGTTGCTAAATAAATAATAACAACATAAAAAAAAAAAAAAAAAATGGACGTTGATTAGTCGCAACGTTACAAAGTAACAAGCCATAAAAGGCGTAACCACCATATATTAACAAAGTTATAAAGCTTAATAAGAAACAAAGTAGATGCATACTTTTAAAATCACCCACGCACTTAATTGCGATACAATTATGAATAAAACATTAATGTTTGACCTTGCACTGGCCGTTAAACATGCCAAAAAGGGTGTCTGAGGTTATTGTTAGGCTTGTTACCATGGAAGCCATAATATGAATGCACCTGCCTTCCTTTAGCACCTGGTAAAATGTTTGATCATATCACATTATAATTTTTGAAATATAACCCGAAACGGGTTGCTGGATATGGCTTCAAGATACGAGGGAATCTCTCAGACAAAAAATGCCTGACTGTGGTTTCGAAGTCGAACCCTCAAGTGAAACCTGAGAAATTTGTTCAAGATAGTTAACACCATATTTAGCAATGTAAAATACTTTTATTTGCGGTAAACATGACGCAGAAAAATAAAGCAAACAAAAAAAAAAACAAGTTGGGGGAAAACATGCATCACATTCTCGCAAAGCGGCTATCGCTCAGCATAATGCTAAGACCTTATGTGAGACAGAGCCGCAGCGCTGCTGAAGTCGGCCTGTGGATGATGATGAGAAGGAGATTATAATGCGACAGTTTTATTCAGTTTTCCGGGCCTTTTTTTTGGATGGGAAATCATAAAATAACCCCTCCCGCTCTGGGTGGAGCGGAAAGGGGTGTGCTCTTACTGACTAAAACCCATCCGTGTTCCTTCCTTAGCCCTTTGTGTTCCGGGGTAGCGGTAAACCTTTCGGACAATCCCGCTACATGCAGGCTTCGGCCCTAACAGGCCCCTTTCCGGGCCTGGCAGCTGGCTTGGTTTCTGGTAGATTATCTATCTACTCATGCGGTAACATTTACTCGCTAATAACCCCACTCAAGTTATACAACACAAAGTTTTACCTAATTGCCTAAAAAGTGCTTCACGAACAGACCGTCACGCATTATCCATCTATTATATCTGTCAAAATGGCCTAATCATCTTGTAATAGCGGCTGAATATTGTTCTGTAACCAATTTATAGTTACAAAGCTTCAGTGGCGTGCATTGGTTTTCAGAATAAGTAGGCACTAGGCCGGGTCTAATCTAGGCAAACGCGGTCACTAATCAGAAAAAAAAGTGGGGTCAAAAGTGTGATTATTTGAGTAAGCATGCCTCACGCGTAATAACGCGTGAGACGTACGTATTAACTTGAACAAGTAAAGACCAATGACACTGTGCGAATAGTACGGGAGGCGAGTAGGCCGTCTGGCGACTGCCTACTGCCGCGCGCGTTTGTATGAAGATTTTGTTTTTTGTTAGGTATGATAATTTAGTGAGTTTCTTAATTGTGGGGCACACACACATTGTAATTGACAGGCTTATGTTGATATATCGAGGTAGGCACTGCTTATATGCCTATATGCAATGCACGCCACTGCTCTAATAGCATGTCGAATGCCAGCTAATTCTCCAGAGATTTTGATGCATCGGTGTGAGTTCATCCTATAAATTCCCATTCTAGATGCTACTGGAATTTCACGGTCCGATGACAAATGCTCTAAGCCACGTGCGCTAAGGAAAAACAACACATACATTTTTGGATCGATGTTCCTTTATATCGCACGTTATTCTCTACTTCTATCACACTTGGCGAATGAGAGCTAGACCGAAAAAAGTGTTACGTTTTGACTCTCACGACACTTTTGCTATAATATATTATTCACTAGCAGCGCCCCGCGGTTTCACCCGCGTAAGTTTCGATCCCGTGGGAATATCGGGATAAAAAGTACCCCATGTCCTTGCCCGGGACTCAAACTATCTCTATACCAAATTTCATCAAAATCGGTTCAGCGATTTAGGCGTGAAAAGGTAACATACAGATAGACAGAGTTGCTTTCGAATTTATAATATATACTAGCAGCGCCTCGCGGTTTCACCCGCTTAAGTTTCGATCCCGTGGGAATATCGGGATAAAAACTATCCTATGTCCTTTTCCGGGACTCAAACTATCTCTATACCAAATTTCATCTAAATCGGTTCAGCGGTTTGAGCGTGAAGAAGTAACAAACATATAAACACACACACACACACACACTCACAAAGTTTCATCTTTATAATATTAGTGTGATGTGATAATATAATAATATAATTAATATAATAATATATATATACTAGCAGCGCCCCGCGGTTTCACCCGCGTAAGTTTCGATTCCGTGGGTACATCGGGTTAAAAACTATCATATGTTCTTTCCCGGGACTCAAACTATCTCTATACCAAATTTCATCTAAATCCGTTCAGTGGTTTAGGCGTGAAAAGGTAACATACAGACAGACAGACAGAGTTACTTTCGAATTTATAATATATACTAGCAGCGCCTCGCGGTTTCACCCGCATAAGTTTCGATCCCGTGGGAATATCGGGATAAAAAGTACCCTATGTCCTTTCCCGGAACTCAAACTATCTCTATACCAAATTTCATCTAAATCCGTTCAGTGGTTTAGGCGTGAAAAGGTAACATACAGACAGACAGACAGAGTTACTTTCGAATTTATAATATTAATAATATGGATTTAGTTTCTCAAACGGTCTTCATTTATTTAATTGTGTCTCCGAATTTTTTATACACCACTCCGAGGAAAACAAAGACCCACCGTTAGATTAGAACACTATAACCAAACGTGAACTTACCTTAAGAACTTAGGCAACAAACGTGTTAAGTAGTAAACTAACAAAACGCAACCCCCAAGTACATAATGATGTGTGATAATAACGACGACAAGCGTCCTACTAATTAAAACGCCATATTATACCTACGCTTTCTATCGGTGAGCTAATTTTAACCCGTAGATGCGCCCGCGCCGATGAAATGTAGGAAGTTGGCATCTGAGGCAGTGCCAGATATTGTGTGATGAAATGCCGGGAACAAGGAAACGCTTTAAGAATTCTTGAAAGGGATTTTTGAAGGAGTGTAAATTGTTGATTTTTGGAGATGAAATGGAATTTAGGGCTTGATTTCCGGATTTTACTGGTGTTAAGTGTTTTGGCGTCCCGTTTTAGTAACGTGCATTGTTATGTCTGTGTTTTTACCAGATTACGTGTAATTAATGGAACTCGTATCTTTTCCAAGTGTTTTTATAGGTAAATATGACTATAACATTACATATATGACCATAGCTTATATTATGTATATTAGTACCTACACTGACATGCGACCACAGGAAGTTACTTTCTTGTTTCATCCTTTTCAGTAGTCGGGTTTTATTACCTGGTTTATTTTTTTATTTTATTTTACTAGCTATTCATATCCCACTGCTGCGCAAAGTTCTCCCTGCTCTCCTTCCACCTCTCTCTGTCCAGAGCTGCCCAGGACCAATCTTTATTAAAGGAGTCCAGCATAGCTATTCACAACTATTCGACAGGCTATCGTATCGAAAATTACACATTTCAATAACCTGATTTGTCTTGTCTCCGATAGCAAACAGTTATCGGAAGAATAGCGGGCGTCTATTTGATTTAAACTGACAACATTTTCGGGTTTTGGACTTGTGAACAGCACTTAGAAGACTCCTACGAGGACAATGATTAATGTTCGATACGATACGGAAGCGTATCGAGTGTTGTGAATAGCTGTGCAGCTCATCCAGCCATCTCCGTCTGGGCCTGCGACCCACTGGGTCGTAAGTTTAGCCCGTTGATCATCTGACATGGCTTCATTATCGAATTAAAATACCAATTAATCTTCATACTAGATAACAATCAACTTATATAGACCACATAAAGACTTCTATGAACAATAGCAATAAAAACAGGATGCTATGACGATAATGCACGTAATACGTCTAAAGAATTAGGTCTAAAGGTCAGTATAGTAGACCAGTAGTAACAGGTTGATAACCAGCGCCTACGCATCCTAATGACCTGTATCCTGTCTAGGATAGTGACGAAAAACTTCAAACTTGTATGAAATTACATGTGACAGCATATTCTCGATTACTAAGAAAACCACATTTATTAAAGTCGGTATAATAAAACTTGGACACAAACCTGTTCTAAATAGACGGTCAATAATAATCGCTTAAAGAACTAATGTCAAGGATTATTCAATCGCGAAAATTGCCTTTGACTTCGTGAACCCGAAAGAGACCAATGACATGAAAAAAACAAACATACCTAAAACAGCGAACGAGTTGTCATCGGATAGCATATAAAAACTGAATACTTGAACTGTTCTGCACCTAATTATCGATACATCATGTCTTCAAGATCCAAATGGGAATTCCATCGAGGCAATTCGAGTCTTCGAAACTGCCTGACACCTGCATATCGTTTCCATTCACGCCCTAAACAGTCGTTAGATCTAGAGTAGGTCATCTGCATCCAACGGCTTCTCTAGCCTCGGTATCTCTACGACACGCCATAAATATGCAATTTAGGACATTCAGCGATAACCGGGACGAAGTCATAAAACATGATACGAGTACTTTATTCAATCAGCGTTGTACTGATACCTAGCTCAACTGCATAGTGTGCAGGCACGTTCAAAATTCCAATATCCAACTCTGAAACAGCTGTCTGTAATTTTTTTTTGAAGTGAAAACTTCTTTAGGCGCGTTGGGTGTTTTTTGGGATGGGAAAAAACCATTGAATTCGCGCCACTGTTACCGTAAGCGACACCGCTTCGGATGTGTTCGGCTGTCCTCGGGATGTACTTACTCGGTTTTAATGTATTTCCGATATGTGTCAGTGAGTGATGGCAAAGTATTCTGTTTGTGTTTTGTTTTCACTTCTATCGGCATTCCCGGAGTGCCACTGTTTTTTTTTTTTCACTTTTTTCAATATGTAAGCCTGTGCAGGGCAAAGACCTCCCTTCCCTTTTCTCCCTTTTCCCGGTCTACTGCGATTGCGGGCCAATCCTTTAAAAAGGATTCTAGCTAATCCCAACAACTTTTTCTGGGTCTGCTGCATAGTCGGTTCATGTCCTTCTTCTCAATTCATGTTGGTGATTAGAGACCAGCTCATGCTCACAAAAGATTGGCTAATCAGCAAAGATGGCTGTGGAGCTGACTGCCCAAGATGCGCTAGACACACTTCTTTAGGTCATGTCTGCTGAAGTTATTTGACAATGACTCGTTGGGTAGTAAAGCGATTAGCCATTCAGCAAAGTTGGTAGCAGAACTGACTGCTCAGGTGGAATGGGCAACTAGCTTCTACTTTCTGACTAACTAATCTTTGACAGTTCAAAATTACCTGCGAATGGTTTAATGAAATGTTTGCGTTGGAGTTTCTATTAGTCTCTTTCTTTTCTTTTTTTTGGGTTCCGTACCCAAAGGATAAAAACGGGACCCTATTACTAAGATTCCTCTGTCCGTCTGTCTGTCACCAGGCTGTATCTCATGAACCGTGATAGCTAAACAGTTGAAATTTTCACAAATGATGTATTTCTGTTGCCGCTATAACAACAAATACTAAAAACAGAATAAAATAAATATTTAAGGGGGGCTCCTATACAACAAACGTGATTTTTTTACCGTTATTTGCTCGATATTAATAACGGCAATAGGTAGACGCTTGAAATATTCACAGAATATTTAGTTGTATATTCACTTTAAAAATAAATAATTAAAATAAAATAAATTAAGGGGGGCTCCCATACAACTAACGTGATTTTTTTATATAATATGTAGTGTTGAATATTGTACGGTGGCAAGGAACCCGACTTGTGCGAGTCCTACTCGCAGACTCGCACTTGTTTTTTGAAGTGAAAACTTCTTTAGCGGCGTTGCACACTTTTTTGTAATGGTTAAAAAATGTTAAACTCGCGTCAGGACACGTGCCTGTCAGGAGAGACTACTACGGCGGCGCCAACCGAAGTGAACCAAGTGACACACGACAATGGATGGATGAATGGATGGATGGATGGACGTGGACGTGGACGTAGACGTGGACGTGGATGTGGATGGATGGATGTATGGACAGCTGATGGCTCGACCGTCTGTGTAGTAGCCACACTGCTGTGTATTCGTAACATTCGTGTATACGAGTATAAAGTGTTTAAAATATGGAAATTGAACAAAGTGCATCTATTAATGAAAAACCGGCCAAGCGCGAGTCGGACTCGCCCATGAAGGGTTCCGTAGCAGCAAGTAACATAATATAAAAGTTCTTGTAGTTCGTTGTAACTTTGTGAAAGGTAAATTGCGGTTTTCGATTTATGACGTATTAAAAAAAAACTACTTACTAGATCTCGTTCAAACCAATTTTCGGTGGAAGTTTACATGGTAATGTACATTATATATGTTTTTTTAATTTTATCATTCTCTTATTTTAGAAGTTAGAGGGGGGGGGGGGACACACACATTTTACCACTTTGGAAGTGTCTCTCGCGCAAACTATTCAGTTCAGAAAAAAATGATATTAGAAACCTCAATATCATTTTTGAAGACCTATCCATAGATACCACACACGTACAGGTTTGAAGAAAAAAAATTTTTGGAGTTTCAGTTGTAAGTATGGGGAACCCCAAAATTTATTGTTTTTTTTTCTATTTTTGTGTGAAAATCTTACTGCGGTTCACAGAATACATCTACTTACCAAGTTTCAACAGTATAGTTCTTATAGTTTCGGAAAAAAGTGGCTGTGACATACGGACGGACGGACAGACAGACAGACAGACATGACGAATCCATAAGGGTTCCGTTTTTTGCCATTTGGCTACGGAACCCTAAAAAAGGGACGCAGAAATAGTGAAAAAAAATGAGTTATATTAATTCAATTAATAATTGATTTATTTCAACGTTAATATTCAAGTTTTCACTTCTGCCGGCACTCCCGGAGTGCAACCCGTCTTTTTTTATTTTTATATTACTGATGTTCGTTATTAGCCTGCACACATAACTCTTGCACCGCGTGTTCCTACCCACTAGTCGCGAGACCTAATTGATGGTGCATCGACCTTACGCCTTTATATACTGAATGCGTTTGTATGACTAGCGGACCTGTTCGGATTATGATGTCATCATCCACTAGGTGTAGTCTCTCAGATGACTTGTTGCTTAGCTGTTCGAGGTTATTTTCGGTCATTGGTGTAGCCTAGTATTCGTGTAGGAATTTCAGGAGTTGATTACCATATTTTATTGTTTTGGACCCAGAACCCCAATCGTGAAGGAAAATGGCATGTCCTAGAACCAAATAAAAACCGAGTGTGCTTATGACCACACGACTGAAGTGAAACTTCAAACGTATTTGGCTATGAGAGGAAGAGAGAAAGAAAATGTGCGCGCGCACTGCTTTCTCTTGCTTATATCCCCCACTCAACTCCCGTTCGCCTCGCCCGATCACACTTCGTAACGCGTTCGCCAGCTTACTCCCCAAGTCAAGCGTGCGTAAAGAAGTTTCACTTCAAAAAACCAAGACATGTTACATCTACCAAAGTACCAACTAACATCTATCCTACAACATGTTACCGCACCCGCCTGGTGGATTACGGCCGGCTCCCTCTCACAGAGAGGAGGCCTGTGCTGTGTCCCAGCAGTGGGAACATTATAGGCTGATTATGCTATTCCCATTGTTGATAGAAAGTGTGTTTTTAAGGTATTCCTAATCCATTGCTTCATATGTTAGAAAAAATCGTTTGCTCGACAACGTAAATAACGCAATGCATGCCGTTGAATTGTCAAAATTAATGGTTTTGCCATTGTACGTTAGTACGAAATTACCCCACAGGTTTACAAGTCATCATCATCATCATCTGCCTAGACTTTTCCCAACTTCGTTAGGGTCGGTTTCCAGTCTAACTGGATGCTAGTTAATACCAGTATTGTTTGGTTCACAAGTGTCTAAGTTTGTCTTTTCTTCCATACTTGTCTATTAGTCGTCAGTCGTCATCTCGGTAGTCACCCCCTTTCTAACCATATTAACATTCACACAGTCCATCCATCGTTTCTTTGGTCTTCCCCTACTCTTATAGCCATCGACATTCATACTCAAAACTCTCCTCTCGACATTTTCCTCATTTCTCCGTAACACATGCCCATACCATGACAACCAATTTCCACACAACTTTTCAGTTACCGGTGCCACTTTCAAACTTCCTCTTATGCATGTACTCCCTTTATTCTTCTTTATTATTCGAAGTTGAGAGGTGTCAACACTCAAAGCATTTATGTCAATTAGAATCGAAGCAATTAGACCATTTACAGGCACTTTCGAATTGTCAAGGAGTCTGTCAGTCAGAAATATGAAGCTAGTTGCCCATTCCAAAGTGTAGTAGGTACAGACGCCAGCACATCAAGCTACCCGAAACTGTCAAATTTTCCCAATCAACTTTGAACCTTATGTATTAAGAGATAAAGTTGAAAATCTATTAAAGAAATCTGACAGATTATAGTAGCTTGATGTGCTGGCGTCTGTACAGTCAGCAACAAAAGTCGATTAACACATCAGTTTTTTTTAATCTTAGTTATTGAGCTAAATATTTGGTCAAAATTGCAGGAGAAGTACAATTTTTAGAATATAAACTCTTTGCTATTATGTGAAAAGCTAAAAAACAGTTTATTAAAAAAAATTGTTGTCAATTTAATAACTTGTAAATAAGACAGTGTTAATAGAGTTTTGCCAAACTTAAGTGGCAGTGGGCAGGGCACATTGCTCGCAGAACAGATGGCCGATGGGGCCGAAAGGTTCTGGAGTGGCGACCGCGTACCGGAAGACGTAGCGTTGGAAGGCCTCCCACAAGGTGGACCGACGATCGACCTTGTGAAGGCCGCAAGAACTCGTTGGATGCGAGAAGCACAAAACCGGTCGAAGTGGAGGTGCTTAGGGGAGGCCTATGTCCAGCAGTGGACGTCTTTCGGCTGAAATGATGATGATGATGATTCGACTTTGGTTGCTGACCGTACCTATAGAGAAGAACGGGCAAGAAACTCCATGGATGCTCTTTAAAATTATATTTTTACAAAAATATTAGTACTTACAAGGTTTCGCAGAAAGAGTATTCAAATTAGCAATACTGAATGCTCCACTTTCCTTAATGAAAAAACCGTGACCGACGCAACAACCACCTGCAGCTAATTAACATAATTTATAACCATATCCTCTCTCCAACTAGTCCATATTACAGTTACATAACTGTCTATTACTACGAACAAAACTTCCTGCCTCCTTATACGATAAGCCAACGCACGGGCCGAATTTTAATTCAAATATCCCTTTACAGATGATCCGTTCGGTGGTTCCAGCAATGCAATTGGCGGATACGTCACCGTGATGACGCGAGCTTCGCTGTGATTGGCGGAGCGTGTACTTGCTGTCCGCTTATTGGTGGAAAATGTCCGGATTGCAGGCGAGGAACGAGGAGCCGATCAATGGTGTTGACGTTAGGGAGCAGGGGAGCGCTTTGAGGTCAGTTTTTTTTACTTTCGTTTTGTATAATAAGTTGGAATTAACGGTGATTCATGGTTCGGGAAGCAACAAATTATGGATTAAATTCGTGCAAGTCTTTAAAAGTTAATAAATTATCAAGTTGGACTGTAGTATCTGAATTTATTGATTTCAAGACCGTTAAAAGAGAAAATGGCAGGCGAAGATCGCGGGACGAGCTTTACTGTAGGAGTTAGGAGTCAAGAGTATTAGAACTGGCAGTAAACTGAATTGTGTGGTAAAGGAGGAGGGAAGCCGTTGCCCTCTAGAGGGTAATAGTTAGATTAGATTAAAAGAGAAGATGCTTGACATGAATCAACTAGCATTTTCTTCAATCAACCAATCAAGTCAGCCTATCGCAGTCCACTGCTGGACTTAGGCCTCTCCCAGACTGCGCCACAGACAGCACCCTGTCCTCCGCCTTCTGCATCCAGTCTACCCCAGCCACCTTCTTCAGGTCGTCCGTCCATAATTACATAACACACTATCAATTTCAATCTGAATCATTTTGAAGGATATTGCTAATCCATTGCTTCTTATGTTCGAAAAATGTGTCTGCTCAACAACGTAAATGACGCAATGAATGCTGTTGAACTGTCAAAAACTTTTTAAGAAAAAAAAACCGACTTCCAAAAAAACACTACAAAGTGAAAAATAACTTTATTTCGGAAGTCGGTGTCTTTGGATCTGTATTTTAGTTTTTTGCCACCGACTTCCGAAATAAAGTTATTTTTCACTTTGTAGTGTTTTTTTGGAAGTCGGTTTTTTTTTCTTAAAAAGTTTTTATTATTTCACGCTTTTTAGTGGGTCTGCTTATAATTTATCTAAGTTACAATAGCCTAGTGATTATCGCCTTTTACAAACAAAATATTGCTTTTCCGATGCAGGGAAGTTAATTGTTGAGGAGTTCTCCAGGTCCACCATCAGCTCCATATCACCATTCACATTCTGACGAGCATAAATTGCTTAGCAACCATATTAAAGTAATCGAATCGCAACCCGTGAAATACTTAGATATTATTGAGTACTTCCGATGGCCATCTGTGGTCTTCATCATCAGTTCCACTTCACCAAATAGTGCTTTCCGAGAGCAAATGCACGAGTTACTATAAAAAATACCCAAATCGCTATCTAGGTGTGCCTATAATATTTGAAGAGTTCCTTCGATTTCTCCAGGATCCCATCATCAAATCTTGACCTGATGCTTTTAGACTAGATGCTGATAATCCTGGCTGCAGCATCAGGCCAGACTTATGTCAACATTACATTGAACTTAAAATTTAGTCCTGTTTAAAATGAGCCCAAACACGACTACGGTGCTGTAATTTCAAGGTTGGTACTTTTTCTAATGCTCCTGGCTTCAGCATCAGGTCTTTATGTACTTCGGTGTTCCTCATTAACAGTACGTTTATCCACACATCGAGCCCTTTTCAATGAGCCTAAACACGATATATCTGCTGTAAGTTGTCGAGGAGTTAGGTACTCTGCAGACTATCCTGACTGCAGCATCAGATCATGACTTGATGATCATGAGACCAAATGTGGCAAATGCCCTATCAAACATCAAAACAATTTACTAAAACAGTCCTTTCCTGTTCGAGTAACTTCTTACTGTTAAGGAGTTGTACCTTCCATCATCAGCTCAGCTACCTGAGATGGTGACAACCATACGCAAATACACAAGATACTTCATAAAACATGCGAAAAACAATAAGTGAGTGAGCCTATAAAATTTGAGGGTTGCCCTCGATTTCTCTAAGATCCCATCATCTGATATTG
The DNA here is from genome assembly GCA_945859645.1 of Amphipoea oculea. NCBI lineage: Eukaryota > Metazoa > Arthropoda > Insecta > Lepidoptera > Noctuidae > Amphipoea > Amphipoea oculea. The sequence continues at coordinate 4,606,235 of OX243886.1, read as the reverse complement.
AAATGGTGACAATGGGACCACACGGCAAGCACCAGCTTTCAAATAAAAAAAAGAATCATGAAAATCGGTTCACCCAGTCGCAAGTTATGAGGTAACAAACATAAAAAAAAAAAAAAAAAAAAAAAATACAGTCGAATTGATAACCTCCTCCTTTTTTTGAAGTCGGTTAAAAATGAAACCTATTGCTACTGATCAGCAGTTCCGAAGATTACCCCCTACATACAAACTCATAAATGTTACCTCTTTTTTTCTCTTTAGGTCGTATAAAAATGCATGGATAATAGCTATATTTCCAAACTGAACCTGCGCTAGCGCATCTACCCAACTTCCTGCAATAAAACAACAAACATGATTTTTCCTAACCGCAATAGTTTGTAGGAAAACATTTTATTTTCTATTAAGTATCTAGATTAGATAATTTGATTACATAAAAACCACTCTATTCTAAACCGTATCACTTTACCATAAGTATTGGTTTGGTGTGGCAGATTACACGGCAATCTTGCGCCGTATGGGGGGTAGCCAGTAGAGCGAAAAATTGCTGACTACCCACACGAATATATATTATTGTGGTTTGAAGTACATTTGTGTATCAGTGATTGTAGGATAAAGCGATGTTACGGTACTTAAGAGGAAATACGGTCAGAGAGACTTTTGAAAAATCCTAAGCAAAAAGTCGTAATTCGAGGTTTGGCTCTCGCCTATTTCCTCCTCCAATATTGGACTAATTTAAAAGATCACACTAATATTATAAAGGTGAAAGTTTGTGAGTGTGTGTGTGTGTTTATATATTTGTTACTTCTTCACGCTAAAACAGCTGGACCAATTTTGATAAAATTTTGTATGGAGGTAGCTGACACTCTGGATTAAGACTACTTTTTATCCCGATATTCCCACGGGATCGAAACTTATGCGGGTGCAACCGCGGGGCGCAGCTAGTATTTCGTAAACTGAATAAGAAGGATATATACTGTGTCCCTATGTTTTTCTTTTTTCATTAATATTTGACAAATTTGTACACTAGGTCTCTGTTTGACAGCGGTTTAAATCGGCATTTTTTGAGGGTTCTAGTGCTTATAAAAAATAACGTGTCCTCAAAAAGGAAAACGTAGGGACATACAAGTAGTTAATATTTATTATTCTGTAAAAAATCATTGCTTTATGTTCATTAACCAGAAAGAAAACAGGCGAGAGCGTTTCTATGGAGAAACGACCACCCGCTTTTCCTCTTAAGTGTAGTCCGCTGGATGTGTTTGGTTTTGTTTTCTTTGCGTGGTTATTCGAATTGGTTAAGTGTAGAATATGGTTTGGAAAATAAATCATTAATTCTCTTCGTCTCTCTTCTTTGACCTTTTTTGGTATCCACCAAATGATGAGTGTTTATCATAAATTGACACACCTCAGCCTTATTGCAACTTCTATTTTAGCCAATTCAGTCCCGTCCCGATGCTAGGTCAAGAATTAATTCTTACAGTCGGTACAACTCTGCTATTCGTTTTTTTTTTTTTTAATTTCTTTAATAGATTTTCAACTTTATCGCTTAGATATAAGGTTCAAAGTTGATTGAGAAAAATTTGATAGTTTCGGGTAGCTTGATGTGCTGGCGTCTGTACATATGTCGCAGATGGATTGTAGAATCGGCTGTTTTACAAAACCGCTAGTGGTTTTACAAAACAGCTCCGTTATGTAAAACAACTGAACAACGGCATATCCTAGAACCAAAAATTCGAAGCTATGTGACATTTCGCACGGGCCCGCTTGGTGGCTTATGGCCCACTCCCTCTCACAGAGAAGGCCTGTGTCCCAGCAGTGGGAACATTATAGGCTGATTATGCTACACAAGGTTATAGGTAAGTAATAGAGACCACGCTCTAAAAAAACCGAGTGTGCTTATGACCACACGACTGAAGTGAAACTTCAAACGTATTTGGCTATGAGAGGAAGAGAGAAAGAAAATGTGCGTGCGCACTGCTTTCTCTTGCTTATATCCCCCACTCAACTCTCGTTCGCCGCGCCCGATCACACTTTTCGTAACGCTTACGTCACGCGTTCGCCAGCTTACGCCCCAAGTCAAGCGTGCGTAAAGAAGTTTCACTTCAAAAGCTGCCAGGTCCTGAAGGATACCATTGACCTATGCCACAATCAATAGAGCATAACTGGAACTGCCCAAAATTATTCACCAAATTAAATTAGTTACCATTCAACATCATACATAATCAATCTTGTTTACAACAATAGCATCATGAATAGATAACTGGACTATGTTTAATTTTGAATAGTAAGTCATGATCGGCTGATTTTGCAATATCCTTTTATTTATATTGTTACTATGTTATCTATGTATTGTGTAACATATTGGCACGGAGTTAATAGTCCGTGAACATGTCCCAAATTGAGGGTAATCGAACCTGCATAACGGGGCGATATTCTCTTGATGTCAGCCCTAGTTTTATGATGTCTGCAGCTTCGCCCGTTTATGGCCGATTCGTATAACTTACGGACCGTTATTGGCTCAAATTAAGACTCTTGTATCTTTATCAATAATGAAGTAAATACCTAATGACTTTGCATAGTAGACCCTTCCTTATGGAAGTAGCTATCACAGGTAAAATTAGCTTTTTTTGGTGGGAAATTATCAAATAACTTCTCCCGCTCTGGGCGGAGCGGAAGGGCGTGTCAGACTTTTACTGACTAAAACCCACCCGTGTTCCTTCAGTTGCCTGTGCCAGGGCCACGGTAACTTACGACTGTATTTTCTTTATGCCCAGTTTGCCAATAAAAAATCCTACCAATGGCAAGCAAAACGATTCGTTTTTGTTTATAGGAACCGAACATTAGAGGTCGGAAATTATTGGTCGGTCAATTTTATTAAAAGTAGCCCGAGTCCTAACCCAGGTCAAGGTCTACCTGTGTGCCAAATCCGTTCAGGCGTTTTTGCGTAATTGAGTAACAAACATACAAACTTTCACATTTATAATATTAGTTGAGGACATTCTTGAGGGGCTCTAGAGGGGGGTTGTGGCTAAGGAATATCAGCCGCATGGGTCGATCGATCAGGTTAAGCTACGCTTGCCGCGGTTGGTCCGTGGATGGGTGACCATTTTTTTAAATGAGTACCAAGACCCCCCCGTGCCTCGGAAAGCACGTTAAGCCGTTGGTCCCGGTTGTCATTCGTCGATCTTTAACAGTCGTTACGGGTAGTCAGAAGCCCGAAAGTCTGATAACCAGTCTTACCAAGGGGTATCGTATTACCCAGTAACTGGGTTGTGGAGGTCAGATAGGCAGTCGCTCCATGTAAAATACTGGTATTCGGCTGCATCCGGTTAGACTGGAAGTCGACCCCAACATAGTTGGGAAAAGGCTAGGCATATGATGAGTTGAGGATGCTCCATAATACACGGCACATTGGGGCTATGAAAGTGAGAATTAGGACATTTCTCAGGAAATCTAAAAATAAGAACATATCATTATCAAGATATTATTCATACGATCTTGTCCCACGCATGATTACCGGGAAAACATTGATTCACTCCAAAGTCCTTCAAAAACTTTCCAGAAGATTTTCTTTTTCCGAGATTTGTACAAAAGATGTACCTACCACACCACACTGAATATTTTTTAAAGTGTCATGAATATGAAGTGAAATTGTCACAAACGAAAATAAAATCGTGATTCATTATTATCTGAAGATAATCAACGTGTTTCAAAGAAAAGGCGTTTTCCATAATGTTACTAAGAATCGTCATATTATATGCATATAACTGTAATTAAGTAGGAAATTAGCCTAGTTTTCCCATCGCAATAGGGGATTAGTAGTATCAACTAGTACAGGGGGTATTGTAAACAGCCCTTCAAGTGTTTCAACTTACCGGGTCGTGCCATTTTGGTATCTGGGTACCGGTACTCCAATCAACAAGTTATACCGTTACCAAATTCAGGTACCCGGCGCGTACCACAAATCTCATATTTGTACGAGCAGTCGAAGCAGTCGACAACCTCCTACGTCCTAAGAGGATGTCGACTGATTAACCGGACTATTCTGTTTAAAAATGACTACACGCTAAGAGCTGTGGGGTACGATCTTGGCTTAGGGCGTCGCTGGGGGAGGGCACCAAGGGACAGGCTGGATCGGATCGTGTTTATTTAGAGCTACAGGTCCAGCGGCGCGGGTTTGAGCAAGGGTCGGAGAAATCGAATCCCTTTTTAGGGTTCCGTAGTCAACTAGGAACCCTTATAGTTTCGCCATGTCTGTCTGTCCGTCCGTCCGTCCGTCTGTCCGTCCTCGCTTAATCTCTGTGACCGTTAGCACTAGAAAGCTGAAATTTGGTACCAATATGTATATCAATCACGCCGACAAAGTAGTAAAATAAAAATTGGAAAAAAATGTTTTATTAGGGTAGCCTCCCTATATGTAAAGTGGGAAGTGATTTTTTTTTTAATTTCAACCCTAACGTGTGATATATTGTTGGAAAGGTATTTAAAAATGAATATGGGTTTACTAAAATCATTTTTTGATAATGTCAATAATTTCGGAAATAATCGCTCCAAAAGTAAAAAACAATGTGTCCCCCCTCCCTCTAACTTTTGAACCATAAGTTTAGAAAATATGAAAAAAATCTGAAAAGTAGAACTTTATAAGGACTTTCTAGGAAAATTATTTTGAACTTGATAGAAACAACAGTTTTTGTACAAAAAAGACAAAAGTTGTACAAAATCATTTCTGGACTAAGTTTGTAGTATAATCGTATATGCAAGCATTTTTTTTTAACTTCGTTTACATATTTTATTATCCTGAACGTATCTTTTTTCAAACAAAAAAAGAATGATTAAAATTGGTTCTCGCAATCCAAAATTACCACCGAAAACTTCTGGCACGTCTATGTACTAATTAGTAACCCAATTCCCCGAGAGATGGCGCTGTAGGTACTTATAACATTGGGTCGGGTATTATCGAATTGTACGTGGGAACACTTATTGTGACGGACGGGAAACTACGGAACCCTACACTGAGCGTGGCCCGACACGCTCTTGGCCGGTTTTTTCAGTTTTTTATCACTACCTTAGATACGACTCGCTTATCAATATCTGCATTGATAACTGACTTGATACTTGATAACTAGGAGTAATGACATTTAATGAAGTCTTATCAATTGATTATAATAATATTTAATTTCCTTATAATAATAATAATAATTTAGACCAGGTCCATATTTTGTTAGTAACAATGTAAGGACTTAAAACTAATGTTAGTATTGGCAACAAAATTAAATAACGGCATGAAGCCGCACCCACCTTATGCCAAGTCTTTATTTTTTTTTCTGTACTTACAATTCGGTCTTGGGTTCGATTCCCTGGTCGAGCAGTGTTATTGGGTTTTTTATCTAGAACTTCTCAGTAGCATCCCGGAGTCTGGATTCGTGCCCAGTTGATAGCAATAGGCTCATCCCCTATTATCTACATGGGACTTATACATAACTGACAAAATGTGGGTGTACTATAGGTACTTACACCTCTGCCCAACCCTTCTGGGCCACAAGGCGTGATGTTATGTTAACTATTGAATAGATAAGAAAAACACATCATCTGCCTAGCCTTTCCCAACTATGTTGGGGTCGCGGCTTCCAGTCTAACTGGATGCAGCTGAATACCAGTATACAGGGTGAAATTGAATTCATGGGCATCCTTTTAAGGGGTCATGGTAATCATCATTATGAACAACTTTTACTATGGGACCAAACCTGAAATCACGAAAATAAATCAGCTCTTCCGTACATTTTGACGAGTTATGTGAACATAAATGCAAGAATCAGCTGATTTTTTTTTTCGCGATTTTAGTTTAGTCCCATAGTAAAAGTTGTTCATAATGATGAGTACAATGACCTCTTAAAAGGATGCCCATGAATTTAATTTCACTCTGTAGAGGTATGAGGAACAGCGTGTAAAGTTCACTCATCCTCCATAGAAAATCATGTCGAGCCGTTGACATACTCGTACCTGCATATGCTAGTTGCGCGGTAAACTCTGCTTGCGAGATGCAGGATTTTGCGCGACGTCAGTATGACGCATAGTTCGCATCATCGCATGTAGCGTTGTAGATACGCTACACCAGTATTTAATATGGATCGACTGCTTGACTTCCACAACCCAGTGACTCGGTAATACGATACTTACCCCTTTTTAGGACTGGTTGTTAGACTCGGGATTCTGACCTGTAACGACTGTCAAAGATCCACGAATGACAGCCGGAACCAACGGCTTAGCGTGCTTTCCGAGGCACGGAGGGGTCTTGGTACTTATTTAAAAATGGTCACCCATCCACGGAGCAACCGCGGTAAGCGTAGCTTAACCTGACCGAACCATGCGGCTGTTATTACTTAGCCACAAGCCCCTCTAGATAGGAAACACATAATTATCGGTAACATTGTTTATAGTTCAATGCAACGGCTCATTCAGATACAGATCGTACTATCTATATCCCACGCGGTTATATCATTCAGGTCAATGACATTATTGTTAATCGTTCTTGTGTAACCAACGTACAAATAAATCAGTTATATTTAAGAGCTATTGAAATGGCTTTTGACAATCTCTATTTGCTGATTTTTAAAGGTCATATCACCTGACTGGCCAATTTCTGTGGCCAGTAGTATTCCTGTGTTCCGTTTTAATGTACGATGATGATGAAGTTGACGTAAAATTACAGACACCCTTGTCATACAACACAACCGCCCAACGAAAGGGCCAAAAAATAATATTCATTTCTCATACTCGGAAAGTAGTGTTTGTTTGATCCAAATAAAGACGAATGAACGACGACGACGACGACGACGGTGACGACGGTGGAAGACGCTGCTTTCCACCACAGGGCGGGAAAGACTCATACTAATTAATTCCCTCTTTAGGGTGGGAATGAATTTTAAAAATATGACGCGGTGTGTTCCATATGTAAAATAAAAAAAGACAATAGTATTATTTGGCGGGATACTAACCCTGTAAGCTGTACCGAAATTCAAAAACTTTGCATGTAATTGTTATCAAGAAATATTTTAGAAAAACTACTACTTTTTACTTTCCTTATATTCGAAATGAAAAGTAGAGTGTTTAAAACGGGTGAAAGTCATCAATTCCTACTCGGGCTATAGCCGCCCTCGCTTGTTGAGTCTTTGGTCAACTGGACCCACTCAAACTGGACCCGCGGGTCCAGTTCGAGTGGGTCCAGTTGACCAAAGACCCGCTTGTTCCTTTCGACCCTTGCATAACAATCTACTACCTATTCCTGTTGAATATTACCATTATTATTGGCCAGAGCGATCGATTTATTCCGGTCTAATACCTTGAACCCCCCTCCACCCCCCCCCCCCTTGGATCCCCTGCTAGTTCTTCTTCTGTTTTAATCTCTGTCTTATCCACTTAACCAGGATACTCCATACTTACATCTTTCTTCGTTTTTTATAAGCAGTCATCTTTTATAAGCCGCGACAGCCTGCTCATAGAAATCCTAGGCAAAGACCTGCCTATGATTTTCCGCTATTTCATTCCAGAGCTAATGTGAACCTTTGTTTGAGGGTCCTGTCCAGGTTATCCCGCCATTATCCATACTAACATTATAAATTCGACAGTAACTCTGTATGTCTGTCTGTATGTTACCTTTTCACACCTAAACCACTGAACCGATTTAGATGAAATTTGGTATAGATATAGTTTGAGTCCCGGGAAATGACATAGGATAGTTTTTATCCCGATATTCCCACGGGATCGAAACTTATGCGGGTGAAACCGCGGGGCGCAGCTAGTCTATGATAAGCTTAATTATATGCTTTCGTATCAGCACCAGACATTTGCGAAACCCTTTTTTATGGAGGATAAAGAATTTTTCAACCGTGATCCTCATACCTCTAATCTCTATAAACGAATGCCGTGGTGAAAAGATTAGCCGGCGCGCGGCACCTCCACATGACACCCGCCTTGTTCCTGCCGCGCCCGATCGGAGCGCACTGGATCCTCTGGTGTAGACCCAGCTACTGACTGATCTGTTCACCACGGCATTCGTTTATACAGGTTGAAATTGAAACATGCGTCTAATCGAAATGGGAGATTGTACTCATCATTATGAACAACTTTCATTATGGGACCAAACATAAAATCGCGAAAAAAAAAATCAGCTGTTCCTTACATTTATGTTCGCACTAGCTGCGCCACGCGGTTTCACCCGCGTAAATGTCGATCCCGTGGGAATATCGGGATAAAAAGTAGCCTATATGTTAATCCAGGGTGTCAGCTACCTTCATACAAAATTGTATCAAAATTGTTCCAGCCGTTTGAGCGTGAAGAAGTAACAAACATATAAACACACACACACACACACACACACGCACACTCACAAACTTTCGCCTTTATAATATTAGTGTGATGTGATAACCCGTCAAAATGTAGGGAACAGCTGATTTTTTTTCGCGATTTCAGGTTTGGTGCCAAAGTAAAAGTTGTTCATAATGATGAGTACAATCTCCCATTTCGATTTTCCGCATGTTTTCAATTTCACCCTGTAGAGGTATCTATACATATAAAATTCAAAGTCCTGACTGACTGACTGATATATCAACGCACAGCCTAAACCGCTGGTCCTAGAGACATGAAATTTGGAGGGTGTGTTCTTAGTGAAGAGTAGGTAGCCACTAAGAAAGGGTTTTTCGCAATTCCACCCTTAAGAGGGTGAATGGGGGGAGGGTGAAATTTCATGCGGACGAAGTCGCGAGCAGAGGCTAGTAAGGAATATTCAGCAACGCTGCCGCGCTGACTAACAACTAGCGGTACCTCAAGGTCTTCAACAATTTTCACGTTTACGCGTGACGTGGGTATCTATTTAATTGAGTATGTAGGCTTTACCACCCACTGTAAATACTTAAATGGTATGGACATAAGTTGAACCGTTAATTTCGTCATAGCGTTATTGGTTTGTCAATTTATATTTAAGGAAGGTCGATGCTAGAATTTATGGTTGATAACCGAGGTTCGTAGCCTGGACAATGAAATTCAGAAGCCTGAGTAGGTACAGTAGTTAGATGACAATAGGACATCTAATCGGATAAGGAATATCGTGTTTTTTTAAAATGAGTGATACATTCAATGAGCTGGAGCCATGACTTTTGTTGAGCTGTTCCATCTTGTAAGGACAATGAGAAATATTTGAGTTGATTGCTTGGAGAGGCACAAAAAGACGAAGTGGGAAAAAAAAAGACTTAAAAAAACACTATAAAGTGATAAATAACTTTAATTTCGGAAGTCGGTGTCGTTGGTTCTGCATTTTCGTTTTTTGACACCGACTTCCGAAATTAAAGTTATTTATCACTTTGTAGTGTTTTTTTTAAGTCGGTTGTTTTTTTTTTTGTAAAAAAGTTTTTATTTTTCCCCCACACAAATTTAATTAACACTAGTGCACTGAAGAATTGTAGGCACCGACAAGAAGAATCATCAAAATTCGTATTGAAATGCCGGAGATGCAGTACATTTATGCATATAACTTCGTACACGCGGTTATAGCAATTAGCTGACCCCCCTAAAAATTACTCGATTTTGCACCCTCCTCTCATAACATTAAAGGTTATTCAATATGTATGAGTTAATCGGACTAACACTACTCGATGAACAGAAACAATAAATAATTTTGATACGCAAATTTGAGCTTTAAGATGTTGGTGTTAGATCATTTACTATGTATGGGTATTTGTTACGCAATTTTCATTTTTAATCAGCAAGACTTAAAGGTTAGGTTAATGTTGTGATAATTTGTGTCATTGCTACTAATACCTTATTTCATCTATCTTACTCAAGTTAATCTGGTGTCGTGGTTCATGCGTAAGGCTGAGACGTGCAAGATGCGAGTTCAAATCTAGTCTCATGTTTAATTTTGTTTTCAATATATAAATTGTTCGTTAAGTAATTCTTGCATTATTGTAAAGAACAAGCATATCAATTAAGTTGATAAACGATAAACGTTTCACCTTTTTCAATAAGTGGGTAGTTCGACTTCAATATGCGTATTCAACAAAAACTGCTATTGAAATGATTTTAGGAATATGGGGTAGAAGAATAAATTGAACAAGACATTCTATGCACAAATAGCAGTGAATACGCACGAACATTTTTATATTGCCTTACTAAGTTGCGAAAATCCACGCCTTTTTATTAATTATTATTATCGGTTTTGATAGTTTAATCGTCATGTCTCAGTTGAGTGATTATTTAAAATACAAAAAATATTGTATTTGCATAAGGAGAATGTTGGTATTAAAGCGATTGCTAGGAAACTTAATATAGCGGTAAGTGTATTCTTTTTTATACTTCCTTAATTCGTTAATTGGCTTAAAAACGTGAGTATAGAATAATAGAAAATTAACTGTTTCATTATGAGATCATTTATAGGTCTAATGTGGTTTATCTAAAGGTATTTTTGCAAACTTATTCGAAAAATTATGATTACCGGGTTATTAAAATTATGCTTATTGTGTTGTTTCAGAGAAATACAGTCAGACTGTGGCTAAGACGTTTTGAAGAGACAGGGAATATTCAAAAGGATCGTCCTGAACCAAAACCTGCAATGTTACTCCTGTGTCAGAACATCATCAAGCAATTGTTAGAAGGCATACTGAACACCCATTTTTGCCTACTCAATGCAGTATAATGTTTCTGTTCAGACGGTCAGAAAACATTTGCATGTTGCTGGACTGAAACAATACAAGCCAGCACGTAAAATTTAACTGACTGCTGCACATCGCCAAGCAAGGGTCCGCTTTGCCCAAGAATATCTCAATTTTAATTGGGAAGATTATGTTGTCATATTTACCGACGAGAAGTCTTTGTCAAAACCTTATTTATAACTAAACATAACTACATACTTACAAAACAAATTGATATATAGTATACCTAGTAGGTAAAACATCAACGTATAATGCTATTTTATTTAGTTCAACGATATTTAATGTGGTGATGTTATTGTTATGAAATAGAAATAGATACCTATATATTTCTAAATATTATAACATGTTGATTCACTACATTAAACTCTGTGAAGTATGTGACAACGTTATTAGTACTTAACTGTTATATCATTTACGTTATTCTTATAATAATTTTTTTTATAAAATAAAATCGTTTTTACCATCATTATCGTTTTTTTTTATTTTCGTTCAGCTTTTTTTTTGTTGCTAAAGTTATAATTTATTATTTATAACTTAAAAAAAAATACTATAAAACAAAATGCGCAGCAGAAAATATGTTGGTTTCGAACTCACAACCACGCTCTTGTCAGCTCACTGCAGCTACCACTAGACCACACGAACATGGCGATTGTCGTTGAAATTAGCAATAATATATTACAAGTTAGAACAATATTCAAGATCATACCTACCTTAACACTGCGTGTTAAATATCAAATTCGAATAACTGTTTTATTAATCGTAGACGTTGAACTGTTCTAGTTCGATAAGCTTACTGCTAACAAGCAGAAGGTTCAAATTCGTTTAATTTTTAAGGGGTCAGCTAATTGCTATAACAGACTGTACATAAGAATAATTACCTAATGTATTATACACTAAAACGTTCCTGAAAGTATGAAGATCACTTTAGTGAATGAATTATCAAAATCGGTTCATGAGTTTTTGAGAAAATCGCGGACATACTTACATACGGGTCGAATACAGAACCTCCTTTTTGTTTGAAGTCGGTTAAAAATAAAATTGCCATGTTTTCATCAGTCACTGAAGTCTGAACCTCTCAATATGTAGTTCAAGGGCATTGCCATAATCACTCTGCTTGGTAGAGGAAAAGGTGACCGCAGTTTATTATTAGCAGGCAGGAGGACGCTTTTGCCATAATCCCTCAAGCAGTTGCCACCTTTTACAAAACCCAGGGGTCCGAGACAGCCCAAACTTTGCCCGAAGCCACACAAAGTTGTTTTCACACACTCCTTTCTGGAAATAGACCATTATTTAAAGTACAACCAGCACCTTTATTGCGTAACGCACTATCAAACACAATCTGAATCATTTTGAAGCATATTGCTAATCCATTGCTTCATATGTTCGAAAAAAACCGAATGTGCTTATGACCACACGACTGAAGTGAAACTTCAAACGTACTTGGCTATGAGAGGAAGAGAGAAAGAAAATGTGCGCGCGCACTGCTTTCTCTTACTTATATCCCCCACTCAATTCCCGTTCGCCTAGCCAGATCACACTTTTCGTAACGCTTACGTCACGCGTTTGCCAGCTTACTCCCCAAGTCAAGCGTGCGTAAAGAAGTTTCACTTCAAAAACCGAGTGTGCTTATAACCACACGACTGAAGTGAAACTTCAAACGTACTTGGATATGAGAGGAAGAGAGAAAGAAAATGTGCGCGCGCACTGCTTTCTCTTACTTATATCCCCCACTCAACTCCCGTTCGCCTCGCCCGATCACACTTTTCGTAACGCTTACGTCACGCGTTCGCCAGCTTACTCCCCAAGTCAAGCGTGCGTAAAGAAGTTTCACTTCAAAATTTATCTGCTTAACAACGAAAATAACGCAGTGAATGTTGTTGAATTGTCAAAATGTGTTACGCCAATTAGCCCTCTGTCCATAATTATATTTATTCTTACGTGCGTCACACAATAAATCACATTACATATATCATCACAAGAATAGAAACTGTCTTCACATTATCATTATGTACTTACATAAGTGACGTCTGTAGTACTTACATACAACATTGTCCAAGGCAGAGGCTGATTATTATATAACATAGCGCTTCTATTTCCCGAAGGTAGGCAGACGTGTTTTGTACACTCACATTTTTCGCCAGTTACTTATACATATTTCTCTCAGCCCCTTTTTTTATGGATGGTCATCAAATGACCCCACCCGCTCTGGGTGGAGCGGAAGGGAGCGTCAGACTTTTACTGACTAAAACCCATCCGTGTTCCTTCCTTAGCCCTTTATGTTCCGGGGTAGCGGTAACACCCCCGGCTGGCTTCGGCCCCGACAGGCCCCTTCCTTTCTCTCAGACCCTGAGTGCAAAAGATCGTGACCCATATACAGGAAGATTTTTTTATCACTATCCAAATTTTTACAGGTTGTTCTACCCATGAATATGAACAACTTTCACTATGGGACCAACTCTAAAATCACAAAAAAAATCAGTTCAATACCTACTTGACCAAAATCTATGAAACAGCTGTTTTTTTTTTCGTGATTTCAGAGTTTGTCCCGTAGTGAAAGTTGTTCATATTCATGGGTAGAACACCCTGTAAAAAATTGGATGGTGATAAAAAAATATTCCTGTATGTATAATATTTTCTAGTTACAGCCTGGCCCCAAATATCTCGATACTCGAACCTAAGGCATTGTAAAGTTTCCTGAAAACTGTCCCAAGATTGAAAGGTTCAGGGAGTCTAGGAAAGTGGCAATTTGTTTCATAGCGTTCCATATTTCTACAAAGATTTTCAACAGGATTGACATAAGCAGTCGGGAATACAGTTCTGACTTTTCCATCATCGTCATCGCTGCCATGATAGAATGTCACTTTGTCTAGGCTCTTTGGGGCATTCTTTTGGCTTCTTGAAAAGAATCTCAAGGTCCGTAGAATCAGGTCTGCCCACCATAACAGGCGTACTATTCTCTAAGTCCGTCAATAAAGATACGGTCGCGTCCGCAAGAAGTCGATCTGTCAAAACAACCGTCAAATTCAATTTTTCAGACGGCAAATACGTATGAAGATTAAAGACAACCTGTCAAATTGTGTTGTCATTCTTTCATCATTCTTAGTTCGGGGCCTGGACTAATCATATCGCTCATTTGGAAAAACATCGATGTAACTGTTACTTTTTTGTCTTTGATTTCTTAACGTAAATACGCTTTCTAAGTGCTTTGGCTCATTTTTGGGAAAAAATACATTTACGTCGATGTTTCTCCAAATGAGCGACATATCTATCCGTAAGTGACATACTAGTAGTAGTAGTGACTGTGAGTATAGTAGTGACAACGCAACGCACTATACGTATAAGCGTATAGTCGGTTTGGTATGAACGAGAAGTTAAATACATATACAAAAAGCGATAAACTGCGTAACGCGCGCTCACAGTCAGCGGCCGATAATACGTTTGGTTTGAACAATGCCATACAGTGTAGGAAACGCCCGTAACGTTAGCTAAAACTGCGGATTTCGTTCTTAGGGAGCAGAGCACCAGTTACGATTAAGGAACATATAATAAAGGGCGAATCTTGGCTCCGAGATGCATCTGAGAAAATCCTAATAACACTTCGCGAGACAGTGCTTCCTTACCCAAACCGTTCGTTCTACCCGCTGAAGACCTCCCACCTGGACATGAGTTACATTAGGTAACCTAGAAGTCTTTCAACAGACTCCGGACCCAGGTTGGCCGAAGCAAGGAAAACCTGTTCAGGTGGAGATTCATAGACAACTCCACCTTTGAGTGTAAATGTGGTGCTGTGCCACAAACGATGGGACACTTAATAGCGTGCCCTGTGTGTTCTGTCAGCTGCACGTTACAGGAACTGATGGACGCTAGTGATTGCGCCAAATAAGTAGCCGAATTCTGTGCCGAGTCCATATGAGAAGAAGAATAACACTTTGCCCGGGGAATCGAACCCGGCAGCTCTCACGCTTAGCAAACACACTTGCGCCCACTAGATCAAAGAAGTACTAATCATAATCATAATACTGATCATTACGACGAGACAATTAACCGTAACTACAGATACTTATAATACTATTAGAAGAATAACGCAATACAAGAAGTAGTTACGGTTTTTTTGTGTAACGTAATCTTTAGTGCATTAGCAGATAGAGATAATGTATCTTTTTACCGGGTTTTTTTTTATGCGGCAAGAATCGGCACAATCTTTACTAATGTAGGCTTACTTTAGTTTCAAGAAGAGGGGCCCGTGGCTAAATAATAACAGCCATATAGGTCGATCGATCAGTTTAAGCTACGTTTGCCGCGTTTGGTCTGTGGATGGGTCACTATCATTACATACCGAGACCCCTCCGTGCCTCGGTAACCGTTGGTCCCGGCTGTCATTCGTGGATCTTTGACAGTCGTTACGGGTAGTCAGAAGCCCTAAAGTCTGACAACCAGTCTTACCAAGGGGTATCGTATTACCCAGTAACTGGATTGTGGAGGTCAGATAGGCAGTCGCTCCATGTAAAATACTGGTATTCAACTGCATCCGGTTAGACTGGAAGCCGACCCCGACATATCAACAAAAGGCTATGCAGATGAGGCGAGCACTAAGAAAGAATTGATAAGGGATGAAAGTATGTAACAAATAAAAAAAAAACGAGTGTGCTTATGACCACACGACTGAAGTGAAACTTCAAACGGAAGAAAGACGGAGAGGAAGAGAGGAAGAAAATGTGCGCGCGCACTGCTTTCTCTTGCTTATATCCCCCACTCAACTCCCGTTCGCCTCGCCCGATCACACGTTTCGTAACACTTACGTCACGCGTTCGCCAGCTTACTCCCCAAGTCAAGCGTGCGTAAAGAAGTTTCACTTCAAAAATAGATGCAGAAAGATGAAGGAGGGAGAGACACGAAGTCGTATCAGCAATTTACGTGTTTTACCACACCATTGACACTGGCACGTGACACCATGATATGACCACGAATGACAGCCCCGATTCTTCTAAGTACCATTGAGTTTTTTATGAGATCAACCATGATCTTTGACCCCGTGGTCTTGATCATAATCGTTCTAATATTAGATCGTTCTAAGATAAAGATTATCGATTTGCTTTCAATGTTTAACGATAATAGACTCAATCAAGATCTCCTGATAATTGTTATTCAGATCATAAGTGCAAAATTACATGCTTCTAGCAGCGATTCTACTTAAATAAAAGTCTTGAAACTCACTAGTTAACATTTTTATTAAATAAGAAGAAGAAGAAGATGAATATTCATCTATCATTCGTTTACGTATCAAGTTCAACCAATCAGTCAGCCTATCGCAGTCCACTGCTGGACATAGGCCTCTCCCAGACTGCGCCACAGCCTCCGCCTTCCGCATCCAGTCTACCCCAGCCACCTTCTTTAGGTCGTCCGTCTACGCTTGCCGGTACGCGGTCTCCACTCCAGGACTCGTCAGTTCTATCGGCCATCGGTCCTTCGGCAGACATGGCCAGCCCACTGCCACTTCAGTTTGCTTACTCTGCACGCTATGTCGGTAACTCTAGTTCTTTTCCGGATAATTTGATTCCTGATTTTATCCTTCAAAGAGACTCCGAGCATAGCTCGCTCCATAGCGCGCTGAGCGAACATATCAAGATGCTTCCATAGATATAATTACCCATATCTTCAATAGTCCAATGCTCACTCTAGGATGCATATCCGGTAGGCTCTTTAATCCTTAGCTATCCTTCGGGCACGTCTTCCTTACTATTACCGCGCCCCCCCGGTCTATTCCTTGATATGCAATGGTCGCTGTAGCACCATGAAAATTAGGCTACAGGAGCTAGTGCGAATCTTGGGGTTCATTCGATTAATCGAGTCTGGTTTAACCACGCTGGGATCGGTGCAATTCATTCATTCCTGGTTTTATCCTTCAAAGAGACTCCGAGCATAGCTCGCTCCATAGCGCGCTGAGCGAACATATCAAGTTAAGTACTTCTCCATAAATATGTTTTAACCTATTAGTTCTTCTCTCGGGTCGATGGCACGTGAACGGCACTTTGATTAGCGTATATAAGTTCCATCAGCCATATGCGTGCGTGTATGTGTTTTGCATGGATGTGACGCATGTTTCCCTTACCATCTTTTTTTGTGTTTATGTTCTTTTTAGGGTTCCGTAGCCAAATGGCAAAAAACGGAACCCTTATGGATTCGTCATGTCTATCTGTCTGTCTGTCCGTCTGTCTGTCCGTCCGTCCGTATGTCACAGCCACTTTTTTCCGAAACTATAAGAACTATACTGTTGAAACTTGGTAAGTAGATGTATTCTGTGAACCGCAGTAAGATTTTCACACAAAAATAGAAAAAAAAACAATAAATTTTGGGGTTCCCCATACTTACAACTGAAACTCCAAAAAATATTTTTCATCAAACCTGTACGTGTGGGGTATCTATGGATAGGTCTTCAAAAATGATATTGAGGTTTCTAATATCATTTTTTTCTGAACTGAATAGTTTGCGCGAGAGACACTTCCAAAGTGGTAAAATGTGTGTCCCCCCCCCTCTAACTTCTAAAATAAGAGAATGATAAAATTAAAAAAATATATATAATGTACATTACCATGTAAACTTCCACCGAAAATTGGTTTGAACGAGATCTAGTAAGTAGTTTTTTTTTTAATACGTCATAAATCGAAAACCGCAATTTACCTTTCACAAAGTTACAACGAACTACAAGAACTTTTATATTATGTTACTTGCTGCTACGGAACCCTTCATGGGCGAGTCCGACTCGCACTTGGCCGGTTTTTTGGGTCATGTTCACCGCAAATAAACGTATTTCCTTTCTTTTCTTTCTTTATATCACTCACTAAAATCTCAACCTTACTCCAATTATGAACCCTGATTACCTTCCACCCAATCACATCAGCATACGTGACATTAGCCACGTATGTATAAGGCTTCAGACCCCTAACCTTGGAGGGGTGTCGCTTATTGGATGAGGGGTCTCAGTGAGCATGAACTGGGATTACAATTATAGCAGAGACTAATAATAGTTTGTTTAGTAAAACTTGTTCTTGTACATAATCTATACCCTATTCGTAAACAACATTTGACTACTCTTAATAAAAAGATATTCTGTAAAATATATCAAACCATTAATTTCTAACAAAAACAAATTCTTTTTGTTACACAAGAACATTACACATTTTTTTTTTTTTTTTTGTTAGAAATTGATGTTTTGATATATTTTACAGAATATCTTTTTAATGTTGTTTACGTTTTGTCTCAAGCCAAACTGAATAGGGTATAGGTGAGGTATTAAGTTTAGAAACTGACTTGAGGTCCTGCTACTATTTTTGTTGTCCTTTATCCTGGTAGGGATTTCATGTCCCTGATTTTTATGTCTGATTTGAATCTCACGTCATACCAGACTGGTACATCTACATAATCAGCCTATAATGTTCCCACTGCTGGGACACAGGCCTCCTCTCTGTGAGGAGTAGGCTGTAATCCACCACGCGGGTCTCCAGTGCGGGAAGATGTCACATGTCTCCGAATTTTTGGTTCTTGGACATGCCAGTTTCCTCACGATGTTTTCCTTCACCGTTTTGAGAGCAGTGGTGATGAAATAATTTACACAAAGTAAAACGCCTGCTACGACCTCGTAAGTCGCGGCCATTACCACTGGGCCACCACTGCTCGCATTTATAATGACTTCAAACGTCATAATAAATATTAACTACGAAAACATAGTACAATTTTAGCCGCTGTAAGTAACTAGGCCTAAATACTACGTCCTGGAATGACTAGCGTCCAACTAACAACTCAGTTCATTACATTGTAAACTGGTCTGCACTATTCAGCCTGGGACTGGATATTAGCTCATAGTTGAATGATCTATGATTTCATGCAGATGCTACGTAATATTCCACGCTACGTTGCGAATTGCGATGCTACGTTATATTTTTTCATAACAAATCATTTGACTAAATGTTTACTGTCTAAAGATTGTTTGCTGTAATACAGGGTGTCCCTGGAAGTATGGATCAAATCGAATAGGGACGTGGGCAAGGTCATTTCCAAACGTTTTAGCAAAAATAAAATACTAAAAAAAAAGAGAAGAAAGATCGAATTCGTGAAAACTATCAGAGCTATCAATTTTTTTTTTTAGATAGCCCTGATAGTATTTTTTTTTATGATTAATTTCTTTGAACACTAAGCGAAGTGATTGAAAAAAAAAAATTAAAATCGGTCATAACTTTTGAACCGTAAAAAAATTCACTGACATTCTCAGGGTTAAAAAGTTTGGAAATGACCTTGCCCACACCCCTATTCGATTTGATCCATACTTCCAGGGACACACTGCATATGATTAAATTATATATAATACTAGCTTCAGCCCGCGACTTCGTTCGCGTGAAACTTCTTGTTTCCCCCGAGCCACCCCGTCGTATCGCATCACCCGCCCGCGCTATCACTTAACGTTCTTTTTGACTTTTTTTCTTTTTGCTCGGCTCCTAAGGGTCATAGCGTGATGTTAAATAGCCTATAGCCTTCCTCAATAATTGGGCTATCAAATGCAAGAAGAATTTTTCAAATCCGACTGGTAGTTCCAGAGATTACCCCCTACATACAAACTTACAAATTTTACCTCTTTATAATATTAGTATAGATAATATTAATAATATTACCCGCATAAGTCTCGATCCCGTGGGAATATCGGGATAAAAAGTATCCTATGTCCTTTCCCGGGACTTAAACTATCTCTATACCAAATTTAATCTAAATTGATTCAGCGGTTTAGGCGTGAAAATGTAACATACAGACAGACAGAGTTACTTTCGAATTTATAATATTAGTATGGATAGATACACATCGCATCCTATCATTTATATCTGCCGGAAACCATGTCCTTTCCCACAATTTCTAAAACAGTTGTCAAACACATGATGACGATTTCGTCAGACCAAAACCGGGCCATCTATTCAGCAGTTATAAGCGACACAAACGGACGAACAGAATGATTCGATGCTGTCAGTGTTACAAAACAGTGAACTCTGTGGCTGTCTTTAATTTATTTGTCAGGAAGTAATATTTTGGTGTCAACATCAAAGCTGAACATTTGGGGAATTAAATAAACCGATTCAGGGCTGTCGCGACGTTTGAAAAAGTGATTTGGAGATTAATTAATCAAAAGTAATTTATTCAAATTAGGCTGAAAATCAGCATTTTAAGAACATCAAAAACGAAAAGAACGTAAATCATTACTTATTTAATTTTAGCTCTCATTTGCTTTTACATAGTAAAGTTTACGTAGTAATTTGCGTTGGAATGGCGTTTATTTTTTGGGGCGGCTGTCATTTATTTACACTTTAAAATACGTACCTATATATCTTCCAATTTAACCGGTCAAGCGGCGCGCGTCGCCCATTGGCGACGAAACAATAGAAAATCAATTGTGTCTCATTAGCGGAGCTTGACAGATTAAGAAACATAATCTTTCAGTAGATTGAAGTTTTTAGCACACGATCACCGAATAGCTTTTAATTTACTTACTGCTATATTTTCACTATTATAACGGGTGTAAAACATTACCTTCCTTCTGGGGCAGTCGGGTAAAAAGACGCTTAACGAAGCCGAGCGTCACTTGTAGGTACGTACTCCCCGTCTTTGTACATCCGAAAGCAAAATATTTTGTATGAGCAATACAGCGATTTTTGATACTAATAAAAATAAAAGTAGTTTTCAACAAGAACATGTTGCTCGATGTTACCCAGTTTGATGTACAGAATGCGTACCTACATACCTAAGGTCCAGTCGCGCTAAATTTAACAAAGATGTAAACAACAATAGTTAGTAGTAATGTTTGTTTTTTGGAAAACATCGTGAGGAAACCGGCATATCCAAGAACCAAAAATTTTAAGACATGTGACATATTCTACCAACCCGCACTGGGCCCTTGTGGTGGATTACGGCCCACTCCCTCTCACAGAGAGGAGGCCTGTGTCCCAGCAGTGGGAACATTATCGGCTGATTATGTATGTATGTATGTAATGTTTGTTTTCGGAGATTTAGTGTCTAAACACACTATGCCGAAGGTACGCGACCGAAGTTCGGCATGATTACGCCTGCAATGCTATTTGAATTACTGACGACACATTATGCGGAAATTACGTTGCGTTATAGCGTACAGCCGAACTTCGATCGGGCGTAAGTTCAGCGGCAATTCGGCGGCAACGTATTCTGTAGAGCACACATTATACGCGACCGAGGTTCGGTTCGATTGCCAAAGAAGCTCCGGGGCGGAAGGCAGCGGGAGGGCAGGTATGCCCGCGCCCCGCGTGTCCGCCCGTTGTACACACAAAGTTACGCAACTGAATTTCTGTCGCGTAAGTTCGGCACTTATGGTATGTCATATCAGCAGAATAAGTCGGAACGTAAAATCAGCCGCGGAACTTCGGCGGCGTACGGTCAGCATCAAAAGTTGATTAACACTTCAGTTTTTTTAATCTTAGTTATTGAGCAAAATATTTGTTCAAATTTGCAGTAGAAGAATTTTTTTTAGAATATATACTCTTGTCTATTATGTGAAAAGCTAAAAATCAGTTTATTGAAAAAAGTTGTTGTCAATTTAATAACATGTAAAAATGATAGTGTTAATCGACTTTTGATGCTGACTGTACCTTCGGCATAGTGTGTTTGGACACTTAGACGAAAACAAACATTATATTTTATATATTATAGATACATACATATTATTTTTTTATATCGATTTTATTCAATTTCGAGCGGCCAAATTTTGTTTACATCTGGCAAATTTAGCGCGGCCGAACCTTAGCTATGTAATGAGTCTTTTTAAATCCTGCATGTAGGATAGGCGCATAGGTGTATAAACTTAGCAGTATCCATCACGACCACAGATAAGATACACCTAGACAACGCAAGAGCAACTACTTCGCGTGCCAAAAATCGCACCAGCTTACGTTCGAAAATCGTAAGCCGCCACTTTCGCGCTCAGTCCTGCGTACTGCTGGCTGGGTGAGCGTGAGCGAGAGCGCGAGCTTGTGACGTCATAGTAGGTAGTCAAAAAGTGGCACGCTTAGTTTTCATACAATTCGTGATACTTGCGTTATCTTGGTCTATCTATATCTGTGATCCCGATTTATAGGTACCTATAGGTCATCGGTGAAAGTATTACGTGTATGTATAGGCACGTGCTAATAGCTACAGTGCTTAAGGCGATTATAGCCTCGAATGTCCTTGAGCGTTTGGGCGGAGCATAGGCGAACTCAGTGCCTCACCCCGCGCGCCCGCTTACCTCCCCAATGTCAAAGAGTGTCGTACTCGTACGTAGTGCATGCAGATGCGGCGTGGGACGCATTTTATCTTAGGCAGTTTTATGACGCTACCTACTGAGTGTAGATGGATCGAGAATACGTATAATATTAGGTCCTTACATATGAAATTGGCGTTTTTCGTACTGGCCACTTTAATCACGAATTTCTCCTCTTTGGTAAGGAATTCCAAATTCAAATTTGTACAGCTATTTACTCATGTATTTGTGCTTCGATGACCGTCATTCATTTGTTTTTTTTCTTCTGTTTTTTCTGTTTGCGTCACTCATTTTACAAAATGGAAAATTTAAAATATCGCATTACTTACGAGTACGAGTTCCGCCGTGGCACTAGTGCTGCGGAAACGACTCGAAGGGTGAATGATGTGTATGGCGGTCATGTTGCAAAAGAAAACACAGTTTGTTTTTGGTTCCAACGTTTTCGTTCTGGAAATTTCGACCTGCAGAACAAGCCCCGTGGACGGCCTGAGACCCAAGTTGATAATGGAGAATTGAAGGCTATTGTGGAAGCGGACCCATCGCAAACCACGTCCGAGTTAGCTGCAGGCTTCGATGTTAGTGATAAAACTGTTTTAATTCACTTGAAGCAAATTGGGAAGATTAAAAAGCTTGAAAGCACGACAACGCCAGACCACACACTGCGCAACAGACGGCTACCAAATTAGAAGAGCTTGAATTGGAATGTCTTAGACATCCTCCGTACTCCCCGGACCTTGCTCCAACAGATTACCATTTTTTTCGCAATTTGGATAACTTTTTGCAAGGGAAAAAATTCAACTCCGATGGGGCAGTCCAAATCGCCTTCAAAGATTTTATTGATTCCCGTCCGACTGGTTTTTTTAGTAAAGGGATCATAGAACTACCTATAAGATGGCAAAAGTGCATTGAAAACAATGGTTCATACTTTGATTAATTAAATATATTATATTAAAAAATATTCGACTTTTTGTTCCTTCCATACAAAACGCCAATTTCATATGTAAGGACCTAATATTTATGTTGTGAGTATGAATGCTATTGTACAGTAAAAATACTGCTTTCTTAGAGACAAATAAAAAATAAGAATAATATCAATAAAAAACGTTTATTCAGTATACATTTCGTTTTTTCACGTATACCGATTATAAAAAAAAACAATTACAAAAAAAAAAACTTATGACTAATACCGCTTTTAACAGTGGTAGTTTTTAGGGTTCCGTACCCAAAGGGTAAAAACGGGACCTTATTACTAAGACTCCTCTGTCCGTCTGTCTGTCTGTCACCGGGCTGTATCTCACGAACCGTGATTGCCAGAAGAATACCATTATTATAGTTTCAAACTCAAATGGGTCCCGCCTGCTTCCAACTTTTATTTAATTTAAAATGGGCTTGTTTTTAGCTTTTCAGTTAGTTTTAGTATAAGGTTGCAGTCGGGTTTTTTATTTTTTTTATTTCCTGCTTTTTAGTTTACAAATGTGAAAGATTTCGCAGATGATTTAGTTCTTGGTAGGTGTTTTTTACGATTTGTCACTTTGAATTAGTTTTTACCATATTATAAGTTGTATATATTTTTGTAATCACCTTTTACAACCTTTTATTTTGATACCCCACTCGATAGGTTATGAGAAAATAAAATTTTTTGAAGAAATAATATTGCGCCAAAAATCCGCCATTTTGTATTTTTTATTTTGATATACCCAGTGTCACTCTCACAGTACATACGAATCTAACGACACCTCTCAAGCTAAAATCCGTCGAGCCGTTCAGGCCGCAGAGCGTGCCAAACAATTATACATACATACATATATAATATGTGTTTATGTATGTATAATTGTTTTTCGAGAGTATATATTATATACTCTCGAAAAACATAACCCTTCTTCTGGCTATCACGGTTCGTGAGATACAGCCTGGTGACAGACAGACAGACTGAGAAAGGAGTCTTAGTAATAAGGTCCCGTTTTTACCCTTTGGGTACGGAACCCTAAAAACTACCACTGTTAAGAGTGGTATTAGTCATAAGTTAGTTTAAATATTTTTTTTGTAATTGTATTTTTTTATAAACTGTATACGTGAATAAACGATCTGTATACTGAATAAACGTGTTTTATTGATATTATTATTATATTAGTATTCAAATTATTCAATAGACAATAAAATAGCGTCCACTCGCAAACAAACTATCACTACTACTAATACTATCAACGTCCAAGCGTAAACGAACAGTCCGAGTGTACTATCTGCGCTATTTAGTCTTTGCCACAAAAATGCAGATCGGAGCGAGCCGACATGCGACACAACCTCCCCGTGCGAACGATACAGCGAGACTGACCGGGCGGCAGCTGCCCGCGCCCGTATAGGTAAAACCATGGTGTTACTGATTTTTTCCCACTTAAATAATAATTATTAAAAAAAACAAACTTAATTTTTATAAACCATTAAATTTGCTATAATTTGGTGAAAGAATCATCAAAATCGCTTCAGGCGTTTGAAAGTAGAAAGAAAATTCTTGCGTAAAATAAGAGGATGGATATGATTTTTTATTGTTAAAACTAACAGTAATATTAAAAAAATCAAACTTAAATTATATTTGTAAACATATGTCACATATCATATATTTTTTTTAATATATTTGGGCTATCCATTTGGGAGAAGTAGGCCTTCAAAGAGAGGTCTACTTTGAAGTTTGGCGTAACCATTCGCCTTAACAACTAGGCACATCCTGTGATAAACTCTTGTTTTCGCAAAGCGTGCATGACTAATCCCAACCATTCGGAGTATCCGTTTTCCGGCAAAACACTTCTAATTTTATCCGAATATTTATTTTTAAAGTTGGCTCGTCGGTTCTTATAATACTGGCCTATTTTAGGACTGCAGGATCTCTTTTCATAAAGAGATGAAAAAAGTTTTTCTTACATGACCTAAGATATTTTTCGATTACAGGGCAGAGGCTCATTTCTCATACATAGAAGGAAATGTCATTGATCATCACGCCTGCCCTTTGCGTGTTAGCGGTTTCACACCCAATATAAGTCCAGAAGAAAACATGTTGCGATCATATTCCAAATAAATTGAAGAAGTCAGGAGGATTTTTTGAAGTGAAACTTCTTTGCGCACGCTTGACTTGGGGAGTAAGCTGGCGAACGCGTGACGTAAGCGTTACGAAAAGTGTGATCGGGCGAGGCGAACGGGAGTTGATGTGGGGGATATAAGCAAGAGAAAACAGTGCGCGCGCACATTTTCTTTCTCTCTTCCTCTCATAGCCAAATACGTTTGAAGTTTCACTTCAGTCGTGTGGTCATAAGCACACTCGGTTTTTTTTTATGGATGGGAAATCATCAAATGACCGTTCCCGCACTGGGTGGAGCGGAAGGGAGTGTCAGACTCTTACTGACTAAAACCTATCCGTGTTCCTTCCTTAGCCCTTTATGTTCCGGGGTAGCGGTAACCCTTTCGGACAACCCCGCACCCCCGGCAGGCTTTGGCTCTAACAGGCCCCTTCCTTTATGCTGACATCTCTGTCAGGAGGATGACGATAAATCTAAGTTTTCTCATGGTGATTGCTCCTAGACTTGCTTAGAAATTAGTAATAGAACTAATCAGGCACTAGTTGTCTGGCATTTTTACCGAACTGGGACAATTTGGTGCAGCCGTGAGGCATACATTCCTGCTAATTTCTTACCACCAACTTTACACTTTTGAAGTGAAACTTCTTTACGCACGCTTGACTTGGAGAGTAAGCTGGAGAACGCGTGACGTAAGCGTTACGAAAAGTGTGATTGGGCGAGGCGAACGGGAGTTGAGTGGGGGATATAAGCAAGAGAAAGCAGTGCGCGCACACATTTTCTTTCTCTCTTCCTCTCATAGTCAAATACGTTTGAAGTTTCACTTCAGTCGTGTGGTCATAAGCACACTCGGTTTTTTTTTATTTGCAGAATGTTATGTGCTTTTTAGTCTGTGCTAAATAAATGTATTTTCTTTTTTTCTTTAAACCTACTTGCCAGCCTTGCGTAATCAAGATGCGGGTTCCTAAACCAGGCCATTTTAATCAGTCCTTTTACACTTAATAACAAATAAATCATCGTCAACGAGACGATCAGCCCTAGCACAACCAATAATTAAGCTAAATTGATGCAACTATGAGGTCGACGCCCCGTCAGTTGTATTCCTGGGTCCTGTCAAAGAATCAGCTGTGAATATGTGATGTAATCGGGATCCATTTTCTGCCTATGACGAAGAGAACTCAATGAGGATTTTTGACATTTATTTTGCTTAGGGACGAAGTGAGTTGGGTCATGAAAATGGCGCGGTGTACCTTCGGAGTGCAGTATGCTTTACACTTTTTTAATGCACACAAAAAGTACAAAGGTGGACTTAATCTGTCAAGCTCCGCTAATGAGACACAGTTGATTTTCAACTGTTTTGTCGCCGATCGGCGAACCGCGCCGCTTGACCGGTTAAGCTGCATTCTTTACTTGTCAACCAATGGTGATGGAAAGATAACATATTAGATGCATTGTTTTGCGCGAGGAAAACAAAATATATTTAAAATATAATAATTATCCCTTTCATCTTTGATTAAGAACTATATTACTAAAAATAACGCTTCAAAGCACGATAGGAATAGGTACTTTATCAGCATCATATTTTTCAGAATTGAGAAAAAATGTATTTTATTAGCGGAAATATCTAACTAGCCGTGTAAATGGGTAGAAGTAATCAAATTAATCAAACATTACTCAATTTGTTTTTTGTTTGAAATCTAATACTGTTTCAAGTAATCGGAGAATCAATTAGATCTGTTACGTGATAAGATTAAACTTTGTAAATTAAGTGTTTAATTCGTTTTGACACATAAAAGCTTTTTATTGCTTTTGATAACAATGCATTATTCACACGTTTTTGCAATCGTTTCAAAGCAATCTTAATTGATTGAGATAGTTGCGAAGAACTATGAACAGTTTTTGCCAAAATGTTACTGCAGTGTTTGTGCTAAAATTAATTTCGGAGTTAATATTTTTAAACGTAGTAAACATGGATGTGCCTGCCTCAGGAGCGAGGAGGATTGGAATATAGAGAAGCAGAAGCCCAGCAGTGGGTCTAGTTGAGCTATGAATGATGATGATATAATAAAAAACTAATTTTGTCACTACTGGACAAATGCATAATTAGCCTATACTGTTCCCACTGCTGGGACACAGGCCTCTTCCCCGTGAGTGGGCCATATTCCACCACGCGTACAAATGCATGTCATTCCAATCTAATATAAGTAGCCTGTATTGTCTCATTGCAGGGCAAAAGCCTCCTTCTGCCGTTTCCAATCAATTATAGAAAAACGCAAGTGGAAAAAAAATGTCTCTAAAATTCAAACGTATTTTGAGGACATATTGAATCAGAATAAAGGATATCATACCTTGATGAATGGCGTGAAAAATTATAATTCTGGCTAGAAAAGGGATGAGTATAGTGAGCGATGGCGGATAGAGATGTACAATGGAAAAGAACATGCTGCGAAGACCCCAAATAAATCAATTGACATAAGGACAGGACGAGAAGCACAAAACCGGTCGAAGTGGAGGTGCTCGGGGGAGGCCTATGTACAGCAGTGGACGTCTTTCGGCTGAAATGATGATGATGTTGATGAAGGACAGGATTGATTGTTTTATCACGAGTAAAGGCTCCCGCAGACAGTCGCGACGCTTTTGGTAGAACAATTTCCTTGAAGTTTTCATAGAAATTGTTCAACTAGAGTCGCGTCGCGCCTGTTTGTGCGGGCCTAAACACTACTCCAAATGAATCGCCCAATCCAATATCTAACTACTATTTTTTCCTCATACCGACTGCCACATCTCTTCCTTCACATAATCTTTGCCCTAGTCCAAGACGCGTGACGAAGGAATGATAGTAAGAATGTGAGTGTGTATGTTTTACTCGTATTTTATACGGAATGCTGTCTAATTTTATATTAGCGAGGCTCGTGAAGTGATTCATTCATTTTGTATGTGTATGAGGGAGTGTTTGGATGGTGGTGGTGATATTCCGGGATGTTTGTTGATGTTTTTTTTGAAGTGAAACTTCTTTACGCACGCTTGACTTGGGGAGTAAGCTGGCGAACGCGTGACGTAAGCGTTACGAAAAGTGTGATCGGGCGAGGCGAACGGGAGTTGAGTAGGGGATATAAGCAAGAGAAAGCAGTGCGCGCGCACATTTTCTTTCTCTCTTCCTCTCATTGCCAAATACGTTTGAAGTTTCACTTCAGTCGTGTGGTCATAAGAACACTCGGTTTTTTTTTTTTGTGTGTGATCTGTGGATTTGTATTTTTGGGGTGTGATAAGTATTTAAGCTTGTCTATGCTTATATTGTGGAGAGTGGTATAGTTAAAATTGGTGTGTTTTGTGGTAACATGGGTGTTGGAAGGGTAGGGTGTTTATTCTTTCTACGAACCTAACCTTTTTTTTATGGATGGGCAATCATCAAATGACCCCTCCCGCTCTGGGTGGAGCGGAAGGGAGTGTCAGACTCGTACTGGCTAAAACCCATCCGTGTTCCTTCCTTAGCCCTTTATGTTCCGTGGTAGCGGTAACCCTTTCGGACAATCCCGCACCCCCGCCACGAAACTAACCTAACCCAACAATTTCATCATAGTAAAAATTCAACTAAGTAGGATTGTGGTCAAAATCAGGCCCATTCTGCAATTATTATTTTTCACTTAGCCTGTCTATACTGTCCCACTGCGTTGCTAAATAATAACAGCCGCACAGGTCGATCGATCAGGTTAAGCTACGCTTGCCGCAGTTGGTCAGTGGATGGGTAACCATCTTCGGTCGTTGCTACATACTGAGACCCCTCCGTGCCTCGGAAAGCACGTCAAGCCGGTGGTCCCGGCTGTCATTCGTGGATCTTTGACAGTCGTTACGGGTAGTCAGAAGCCCGAAAGTCTTACCATGGGTAGTATTACCCAGTGGCCGGGCCCCTCACCTAATATAAATCAACTATGAGTCTTTCGAAATCCACCCACAATTCATTCAATTGCCTTCCCAATATAATTTCATACAAATCAATGTTTAATTGTCTAATCAGTTTCATATTACATTTCGGTCTTTCCCCATCCCCTAATATAAATCAACTATGAGTCTTTAAAAATTCACCCACTATATTTCATTAATTTGCCTTTCCAATAAAATTCCATACAAATCAATGTCTTAATTGTCTAATCAGTTTCATATTTCTTTGGTGCTTCCCTGGTTGTAATACCCAGAATTTCCTGAAAATCCCCAACTGTTCAATCAGGTTCAAATTACCTCTCAGGCCATCCCCTTCTCCTAATACATAATCGAGCTGTAATGTTCCCACTGCTGGGATACAGGACTCCTCTCTGTGAGAGGGATTTGGCCGTAATCCACCACGCGGGCCCAGTACGGCTTGCTAAATGTCACATGTCTTCGAATTTTTGGTTCTAGAACATGCCGGTTTCCTCACGATGTTTTCCTTCACCGTTTCGAGAGCATTGGTGATGAAATAATTTACACAAAGTAAAGCGCCTGTCAAGGTTCGAACCTACGACCTAAAATTTGTAAGTCGCAGCCGTTACCACTGGGCTACCACGGCTCCGTTAATAACTATGACTGTTTGAAAATCAGTCCACTATTTAATTCAATTGCAATCTCAATAAAGTCCCATACAAATCAATGTCTGTATTTTCCAAACCAACCGCCGTGCTAGTTAACCATTGTCCCTCTGACGATTTATCTCAATTGTACTAATTATAATAAATAATGCTGTTTGAATTAGCTTGAGTGCTCGACATTGTAGTCGTTAGTTCCTATTGTTGTCTATAACTATAAATCGTGAAGTTTACTGTGACTGTGGTCAATTCAAATCCTTGTTTCCAATTGATGTTATTTCTATTTAAACGAATATTAACTTTGTGCAAGTGTAATTTAAGTTGATTTCAGAATGACTAGTGCTATTGAAAAGTGAACTTTTTTTGTGGGTAATAATAAAATTGTTTTTCTACAAAACTCATATTTGTTGACATGTTTGGAAAGTAAATCGCGAACGCAGTTTAATTAAATTGTGCAGTAGCTTCGATTTTCTCTCAAAACAGTACAGTGTGCAAGCATTTTTTTCATGTCTGAATGTCGAATCGTGTATTTGAAATTTTAGTGTCTGTGGACCCAATTACAATAGAGAAATCCTCTCTCATATGTGAGATCTAGAGTAGGCTAAGTGTGTGTTTATTAATTATTATGATATTTCACGTTATTCGATGTAAATTCAGACAGTCTCTTGCATTTTTAACCTTTTTATAGGTACACCAACAGCTTCTGTGTATAACTAACTTTAGTACAGACGCCAGCACATCAAGTTACTCGTACTACAATCTGTCTTCTTTGATAGATTTTCAACTTTATCGCTAAACCACAAGGTTCAAAGTTGATTGGGAAAATTTGACAGTTTCGGGTAGCTTGATGTTATGGCGTCTGTACAATAGCCTCGAACTTACACAGTCGCCAATTACAGGTTAACCAGTAACCTTAGAAATATGTAATAACACATAATAATAATAAAACTAACTAACTGGTGCCTCCTCATCATTTAAAATTGTCTATGGGGCCTCTGCGAGTTAGCTTCGGCCCCTTGTACGCCTTCCAAAAGTCCGGGACCAGGGTCCCGAGATAATGTCAAAAATAAAACTCAAGGCTTTAGAATTTAGAAATTAAAAAATTATGGCAAAATACTTCTTAAACTTAAGATTAATAACAAAAAGTTTTATGAGCGGACAGTGGGGCAGCCCAATCCTTTAAAAAAAAAAGTTTCACATACTAAACTGTAAAATTTTTCCAATCAACTTTGAACCTTAAGCTTTACCTTGAAAACTTAACTAAACTTTTGTTTTAACTTGAAAATCTATAAAGAAATTTGACAGATTGTAGTAGCTTGTTGTGCTGAATCTATACATCAGGAACTTTACAGACAGACATAACACAGTAAAACCACAATAACAAACGCCCCTCCAATCCCCACACAATTACAAAGACTTGATGAAACATCATATCAACACATGCATTTCTATTGCGACCCAATTTACAAATGGATGCACACTGATTGAATGAGTCCGCCATTTAGACAATTGTTCTGAATTGAAGCAGCATGTGTTTGTAATTTCAATAAACACATGCAATGTCCTATGTGGTATTTAACTTGATTCAAATGGGGCTTGGGCGTTACCCAAGCCGCTTGTTTAATCTGAGTCACCAAACTTAAATGGTATGATGGTATTGTACTATGGTAGACTAATACCATTTTTAGGGTACCCTATGGAAGGGTGCCAACGGGACCCTACTAAGCTCTTAAACTAATACCTAAGTAATTTTGAGTCGGCGCCAAACAATCAATGAACAAAGATCACTAAGTTACCTAAAGAAATAACTAAATGAAATTAACAATGCAACGTGAAATCTCCAGCGATAAACATTAACATTCCAAACAAAAAATGCGCTCTTCGCACGACCACTCTCAACGATATTAATTTGCTTGTTTGGCGCCGACTCAAAATTACTTAGGTATACTTACATTAGTTTAAGAACTTATTTAGTAAGGTTAAATTAAAAAAGGTTTATTATTTTTTGCTTTTCTGTTTTAATTTTTAGTAAAATTTTAACAGACTGATAACAACTTGTAAATGAATTTTTATCAATTTTTCTATACTAGAACAGTCAGACGTCAACTTTATTCCACAGATAAAAGGTATTTGAGTTTGGTAAAATCAGCCCTAAATGTGATATAATAACCTAATCGCCACTCTTAGAATGTCTAAGATGTGAAAGAGCGACTTCCATTTATAAAAAAATAGCTCCGTAATCGTTACTTAACACCTCCAAAGAAAAACAAAATATAAATTACATCACGTTACAATATAATTATAGGTTCTCTTGCTCAACATCCAATTTGGGGTTTCACTTTCAAAAGATTTTCCCCGCAATTTAATAATTTTCTGAGTCACAGTGAAAGTATTATGCTAATCCGACCAGAAACCACTGAATTTAAAATAAATAAAATTGTTAATCACCGCAAATTGGTGCGTTTACCTTATTCGAATAGAGGTTTCTTTGAAAATATAAAATTTAATGGACTGGTTATCGGTGCGTTTACCTTTTATGAGATGTCTTTGTGAATGTAAATGTAGAATTTGTTTGTATATCGGTACTTAACTATCTTGGATTGAATATACCGTTTCAAATGCCTAATCGATGTCCATTTTTTAAGCGACTTCAAAAAAGGAACCTACCTACGAATAGGCCTGGTTTTCTGACTTAAAAACTGTTTAAGCTGTATCTTAAAGGTAAGGATAGACATTCCACGGCTAAATAACAACAGCTGCACAAGTCGATCGATCAGGTTAAGCTACGCTTGCCGCGGTTGGTCTGTAAATGGATGACCATCTTTACATACCGAGACCCCTCCGCGCCTCGGAAAGCACGTTACGCTGTTGGTCCCGGCTGTCATTCGTGGATCTTTGACAGTCGTTACGGGTCGCCAGAATCCCGAAAGTCTGACAACCAGTCTTACCAAAGGGTATCGTATAACCCAGTAACTGGGTTGTGGAGGTCAGATAGGCAGTCGCTCTATCTAAAATACTGGTATTCAGCTGCATCCGGTTAGACTGGAAGCCGACCCCAACATAGTTGAGAAAAGGCTACGCAGATGATGACTTCCGTTAACCGAGATTAACTTGCAAAACAAAACGATCACCCACACAATATAAAAGCCGATTTTTCATAACGAACCTAACTTATGGTCAGATAATAAATCAACATATGAATCATAATGAGCTCAGTGATCACAATACACAGCCTCAGGTAAAGTTTATTGATCCTGACGCTCTGTGTGATTTAATATATACGACCAAAATAATGAAGCAGGGAGGCCGATTGCCTCCCAGGTCGATCGATCAGGTTAAGCTACGCTTGCCGCGGTTGGTCCGTGGATGGGTGACCATCTTCTCATATCAATCAAGACGCCTCCGTGCCTCGAAAAAGCACGTTAAGCCCGGCTGTCATTTCTCAGTTGTTACGGGTCGTCATAAGCCCGAAAGTCTGCAGACAACCAGTCTTACCAAGGAGTATCGTATTACCCAGTAACTGGGTTGTGGAGGTCATATAGGCAGTCGCTCCTTGTAAAATACTGGTATTCAGCTACATCCGGTTAGACTGGAAACCGACCCTAACATAGTTGAGAAAAGGCTAGGCAGATGATGATATGTATACTGTTCTTGAAAGTAAGCTTACGATATTTTGTAGGACATGAACAACAATTGTGTAAGTAATAACATGAAACTGAATTGACATAGGTACAGCCAGCAAACAATAAATAAATTAATGCAAATTCCAAAGGCTGACAGTTACTTTGTCCTCTGTTTCTATGATAGATACTGACATGAGGCCTGCATACCGCTTAGCCGAATTATAATCAAGTATACAGGATACCAAATCCAAATCTGCCTCGCACCGCATTCAATCCAAAATCAGTCACCAAAATATATACCACACCACCATTCCTCAATTACCAACTCTATTACCATTTCCCAAGGTTGGATTTGCGTGTGACAGCAAAACATTTGACCACCAAATATATCACACCACCATCTAATACTAACTCTTAACACCTTTTCCCAAGGTTGAATTTGGGTATGACAGCACTTTACCACCAAATACATATCACATTACTCCAAATATCAACTCTATCAACGTTTCCCCAAGGTTTAATTTGCGTGTGACAGTAGCCCCGTGAGTCACAAGATAACAGTAGACTACATGAACAATAAGATACCGACATGACAAAAACACTGTTTCTAGGTCATGATCTCGATGTGGAACTATGTTAATTTGTGGCTCATTTGAATACCTTATGGTTGTAGGATTTAAAATTTTGGTCATGGTTATGGCGCCTACGTCTGGTTCTTTTGCATGGGTGGCGAGTTGGGCCCTAACACAAGGGCACTTTCTGTGAGGAGTTGCGCAAGTTTGCTAAATAGATTAGGAGAGACGGTTGTTGGTGATAAAGCCTCCTTTTCTCACTAACCGTACATAACAGCCTTGTCTTAGCAGAGCCACCTAAGTTCACGTCATCATCATCTGCCGAGCCTTCTCCCAACTATGTTGGGGTCGGCTTCCAGTCTAACCTGATGCAGCTGAATACCAGTATATTACATGGAACGACTGCATCTGATGTATCTGGTTGTATTGTGTGTCTTTTAGTCTGTGCTAAATAAATGTATTTTTTTTTTGTGTCTTTAGTCAGATAATTATTGTCTGAGGAATAAATATTGCCGTTTGACAGCTTTCATATATAGAAAATATGTCAATCTGTCATATTTATTCTTCAGATAAATGTTTTCTGGCTATTGAAAAATCAGCCCTAAGTTTACAGTTATCTATATAAACAAAGACTGTCCATTAAACGTTCTACTTAACGTTAGAAAGGATAAAACTAGTGGCAAGAGAGAAATAGAAGATTCGCCTTTTAGGCATATTTCATCAAATGACAGACATCGATTATAGTGCAATGCCCGATAACGCGGTCTACTAACCCCAATTAATTTATCAATGTATTTATAAATCTGAAGAGCTGCCATATCAGTACCAATTAGGTTTACAAGTGATTTGCATAAGTAATGCGTTATCAGCGGCGAAAACAAATCGTTTACGACTTTTGACATGATTGATATGTCAGGTCATATAAATATGGTTACTTATGACTATATAATTCGCCTTTAATACCTGCGTTAAATACTTCTTCAATTTGGCACAGATTTTTCGGAAAGTCTCTGCTCCTATACCAATTACCAAGTTGTTGAAAAATTTTTCTTTAAAAAGGAGACTTAACATTGAGATTACGGCTAGTAACATAGCATATAATCAGCCTATAATGTTCCCACTCATGGGATGCAGTACAGCCCTCCTCGCTGTGAGAGGGAGTGGGCTGTAATCCACCACGCGGGCCCAGTGCGGGTTGGTAGAAGTCACATGTCTTCGAATTTTTGGTTCTAGGACATGCCGGCTCCCTCATGATGTTTTTCTTTACCGTTTTGAAAGCAGTGGTGATGAAATTAGTCGGCTAGTAGGTGGTTAAAGAAAAAAGTAGACATGCTGCGATGTTCCCAAATAAATCAGGAAAAGGGCAGAATCCTGAGGATCCCGATAGAAGGCCTGTGACTTTGTCTCTATATGTATTCTCAAAGCAATGCCATTTAACTACCAAAGACAGTCAGTTCAGAACGAATATTCATCAGTACGTAACAGTCAATGAAATCTTGATAGTCTTAATTCACATTGTAACATATGTTACATTAACACCATTGAACATACCCTCATAAACCAGCGCGACCTTAACACGATAATATATTCAGTAAACTCAACCCGCATCTTTGCTCCAGTTAGAAATGACTCAATAGCCAAACATGCTGCTATCTTATCTGCATGAGATGTGTATGCAAAGATTGCTTACTTGTAATAAACTATTCCATTGTATGGTGTTTGTTGGAACTCGGAGATAATGTATTTATGGCGAAGTAGTCATTCCTTCATATCTGGCTTTGTTATAAGAAAATAGAGTAGGTATCTCATCAGCATCAGTTGTTGAATCATGGTCATCATCATAATCATCAGCCAAAATACGTCTATTGCTAGACATGATAATATACTGTTACGAGCTTGGGGTTCGTGACAATAAAAACTGCCGATTTAACAACCAAAAATATACACTTTATTTAAAAACACAAATTACAACTTAAACACACTAAAATATAAAGCACAATCGCACTACTGATCACTTGAAAGTCGCACTTGAAGATCGCTTCGATGTTTTCGCTTGTATCGCTTATCCAACTGTTCCCGGGACGCGGCGACACCGGTCTTATATAGGCCTCGGATAGTTCCAGAACCTTCTATCGTAGAAACATCTAGAATGTTCGAGTACATGTCGGTCCCGTCCGACCAGACATCGATAGTTCTGGAAAGTTCTATCATCGAAGTTTCTAGAACGGTCGCGACTATTAGTTCTGCTACTCGATACTAGATGGCGCTAGTGGTAGCTAATATCGCCATCAATTGTGGCGCGCAACAATACATATTATATAATCTTAAACGCTCATTATATGTTTTAGTAGATCTTATTTTGTAACAGTCATTGATCGCTGATTCTACATCCTACATATCAACAACCCCATGTCCTTGGTCAGGTTCTCTGATTTCTTTGTCTTTTTCGGCTTTCACGAGGTACTCATTATCTGGGACTGTCATATAATGGACAATAAGTACGGTATTATACTTGATCTCAATCAACTCAGCCTATCGCAGTCCACTTCTGGACATAGGCCTCTCCCAGACTGCGCCTCCGCCTTCCGCATCCAGTCTACCGCAGCCACCTTCATTCGGTCGTCCGTCTATCTAGCTGGGGGGCGTCCCACACTACGTTTGCCGGTACGCGGTCTCCACTCCAGGACTCGTCTGCTCCACCGGCCATCGGTCCTTCAAGAAACATGGCCAGCCCACTGCCACTTCAGTTTGCTTCCTTGATCTTTCTACTTGATCTATTATCACTGTATCAGTCTTACTAGCAACCATAGCTCAGTCAATTATATCATCAATAACTTCTTAAAGAGACGCTCCATAACTGCTTTTATTAGATCTTTTATTGTAACAGTCTGCTCATTGATCGCTGATTCTACGCCCTACATATCAACAACCCCATGTCCTAAATCGGGATATCTAATTGCTTTATCTTTTTTGGCTATTACGAGGTACTCATCGTTCGGGACTATCATATCAGGAATACTAAGTACGGTATTCTACTTGATCTATTATAATTATATAGTCGTCCTTATCGATTTCGATAACGGCGACCCTTTCAAATAATTATATCCTAGCGTGTGTGCTAATATGAGTTGATTTGTTAATTATGCCTAAAAAGATCAAAAACTGCCCTTATGTACAAGAGCATACTATGCATGGCTCCGAAAATTTTTAATAAGCTACCAAATGACATAAAAGATTTAAACTTGACTCAATTTAAACGCAGCCTAAATAATTTTTTAATAGACAAATGCTACTATACAATAGACGAATTTCTTTCTGACAACATTTCTTGTGACTGATCCTGTATTTGTGATGTAATTATTCCTACCAGACTTTTAATTTATTAGAATTGTATTGTACTTATAATTATAATGTTTTATTCAATTTCTAATATTGTTAAATTAATAGTGTATGCCCTAAAGGGTAGATTTTGAGTTTCTGTAAAATATCTGTAAGACCTGTTTTATCACCAAAAATCGCACTAATAAATACTTTGACTTTGACTGTTACCACTGTATCAGATTTACTAGCAGCCATAGCTTCGTCAATTACAATCATCAATAAAGTTTTAAAGAGACACTCTAAAATTGCTAAACTACAGTCGGAAATATCATCGTCTATAACCAAGATTCTCTATAAAGATTTGAGATTCAGAGAAGTAGGAACATGTTTCCTTATTTCATGGATATAACAATAGAAAATAATGCCTCCAGAACAACTTAGTAATACCACAGTTACGACAAAAGTTTATGTATATGTATAGTTATTTTATGGCGTCCGACCATAATCTTATAAATATTATGATCGCCATTATCTTAGATGCTATTAAAATCGTATTTTTGTACGAAGAAAACTTTTTTACAAAAAAAAACAACCGACTTCAAAAAAAAACACTACAAAGTGAAAAATAACTTTAATTTCGGAAGTCGGTGTCTTTGGTTCCGTATTTTCGTTTTTTGACACCGACTTCCGAAATTAAAGTTATTTTTCACTTTGTAGTGTTTTTTTTTGAAGTCGGTTGTTTTTTTTTGTAAAAAAGTTTTTATTTTTCACTTTTTAGTTGTACCTACCCCACATAAATTCAATTAACACTAGTGCATTGAACAATTGAAGACACAACTCGAAGAATCATCAAAATTCGCATAGAAATGCGGGAGATGCAATACATTTATGCATATAACTTCGTACATAAGAATAATTACCTAATGTATTATATACTAAAACCTTCCTGAAAGTATGTAGATCACACTAATGAAAGAATTATCAACATCGGTTTAGTAGTTTTTGAGATAATCGCGGACATACAAACATACATACATACATACATACATACATACATACATACATACATACGGGTCGAATACAGAACCTCCTTTTTTAAAGTCGGTTAATAAAGTCGGTTAAAAATATAGATACTTCTTTTTTGTTTTTATCATTATTCTAAATAGGCATTACGTAATTACTTTATTCATGCTTCTAAATAGGATGATTTGGAAACGTTTTGGTTAGAATTAGTTTTTCTCTGAAAGCCTCCACGAGTAGCGATAATTATATCCTGACCTCGGCAGTCAGTCCCGCTAACATTTCGCTAATCGTTTTTCACGGTCTGAGATATTACAAACAGGGTGTAAAAAGACCCTTCACGAAGCCGTCGCTTTTGCATTCTATACATTTAACCAAGTAACTTTGTGCTAAACTAATTGCGAGGAAACGACTTTTATTTTTGGTATCAAAATTCTCTGTTTGCGGTAGTGCGCAACGTAACGCACGCAAAACATTGTGTTTATGGATGCATGCAACGGTACAGAGGTCGTGGGCGTATCCTAATCCTAACTAATATTATAAATGCGAAAGTAAGTAAGTTTGCTTGTTTGTTACCTTTTCACGCCTAAACCACTGAACCGGTCCTCCTGAAAATTTGCTTATAACTACATTGTCAGGAGTACAGAATCGGGCATAGGGTACCTTTCATCCCGAATGTGAAAACTTCTTTAAGCGCGTTGGGCATTTTTTGAGATAGGAAAAAACCATTGAATTCTCGCCAAAGTTACCGTAACCGACACCGCTTCGGATGTCTTCGGCTGTCCTCGGGATGTAATCGGTTTTAATATATATCCGATATATCAGTGAGTGATGGCAAAGTATTCTGTTTGTGTTTTGTTTGTATGATTCAAAAAATACACAAGTAATTGTTCAAGTTTTCACTTCTGTCGACACTCCCGGAGTGCCACTTTTTGAAGTGAAAACTTCTTTAGCGGCGTTGAACACTTTTTGTAATGGGTAAAAAATGTTAAACTCGCGTCAGGACACGTGACCGTCAGGAGAGATTCCCCCCCCCCCCCCATCTCTTTCTACGGCGGCGCCAACCGAATTGAACCAAGTGAGACACGACAAAGATGGCCGAAGAAAATGACATTTGACGTACAAATGTTTGAAAAGTCAGTTTCACAGAGTACTTTTTGGTTTCCATGACGACCATGACGTTGTCGCGTCAAAACTGTTGAAACTGTAGACAATAAATTAGTTTTTCATACGTAATAATGTCTATGGACACAAATATTCGGTTCATAGATAGATATTCTCGTATGCCGATTTAATGTGTTGGCCAATTTGTTGGATGACTTCATTATAATGGCAACATTTAGAAGTTGTAGGACATTCTAGTTATAGAACGTTTATGAAGCGTTTATGAATACAAAATTTTATCGAATGTTTTAAAGGCCTATTGAGCATTTTAACTAATGAATGGTTTAAACCTTCAATAGGCTTTTTTTATGAATAAGACCGAAAGTGTTTAAAATATGGAAATTGAACAAAGTGCATCTATTAATGAAAAAAGTGACGCAGAAATATTGAAAAAAAATGAGTAATATTAATTAAATTAATAATTGATTTATTTCAACGTTAATATTCAAGTTTTCACTTCTGCCGGCACTCCCGGAGTGCAACCCGTCTTTTTTTTTTCTCACGACATGTCCTGACATGTTTAAACCTTCCGAAGCCTTTAAACCATAAATCACAGCACCGTTCCTTATTAACAAAACTCCCTATTAACTACCATGTCAACCCTCACCGCAACCAGTGAAGCCTAAACGATAAAACCTCTAACATTACGCTCATTTGATACAGTAACATGATACTGTAGCAGTGCAGGGTTGAGTTACAGCGCCTTATGATATTTGATACATGGTTGGTATGTGTCTGTTGCATTATTGGTATTGGTTATTGATAGAAGGGTGGATTCCAGATTTTTTTATCGCGTCAGCGTTGCGTCGACGCAGCGCTGCCGTTGCATTGTTTTACATACAAATAAACATAGTGTACACCCGGTGCGCTGCGTCGTCGCAACGCACACATGACGGACAGCAGCCCCAAAGACGAAGCGGGAGGGGTGTAATTACCTGGGACGCCGGAGCGTCACCGCTTAGTTGCATTGATAAAGAGGAGACACGCGGAACTGCGAACTGAAACCGAAACTGCGTCAACGGAACGTTACGACCGCGTCCTAGTAACGCTGCGTTTACGCAGCGCCCGTGTGGCCGGCAATGCGTTAAAATTCATGCGTTGCGACGACGCAACGCACCGTGTAGACTGGCACTAACTCATTAGCAGTTGGGCTATTTCGAAACAGGAGCTCATTAATTACTATGCTAGTTAATCCTTATCTGACAGCGGATGTCATCCTGCTACTGTCTTAAAAAATCCTGAAATCATTTTAGAAAACCACAACACAAGCCAAAAAAACAAAACAAAAAAAAACTATATTTACAAAACGACACGTGAGTTTGTCTGCAGCTATTCCTGTTTACAACTACCCTATTATACAAAAACAAACAAAAATATACCTTAAAACAATTGTTATAGGACCGAAAACAACCGCAAAAGACATTGACTCACCCATCTTAATGTTTACTTAGTGAAAACTTTGCTGCAGGAATTTGAATCTTATTATAAAGAGTTAAAGGTGTATCTAAATATAGTTCTTAACACCAGTATCTCGTTAAAGGGACAGACGGATAACATTAGATTTAGTTTAGTGATTGATGGTGAACAGAAAGGGATTCGAACCTGGGATTCGTCATCGTAGTGTCAGATTCTTGTTAGCGTAGTTTTAGCTTTGTTTATTAACACTACAGCTTAATTTAAGGAACAGCTTATTCTCAGAATAGAGTTCGCAAATGAGTCGTTCCACTAAAATCCCCTAGACCAGTCCCCTAGGGGACTACACAGCACTCAATGTTCCACTACGATCCCCTATGCTGTGGATTCTCTAAGTACTAATATTTCTGAACTAACTGAGGGGCAATTCTCGTAATTTTAAGAACGTTCACAGTCTGATCTCAGTCTCAATCTGTCAAAAATACCTTAATTTTCCTACATGCTCTAGCTAGTATATGATTTGCAATTTTGTCTGTTCCCTATTTTGACAGTTTGCTATTTTGACGGTTTGCTATTTGGACGGATTGCGATTTTCATGAGTTTGACAGATTGCGAAATTGACCATCCGCGATGAAACGGTTTGACATTGATTGTCACTGAGATAAGAATGCGACTAGATTTTGAACGTTTTTAATTACGAGAATTGGCCTTCGGGTACAGTTCAGTGTATCGGCACAACCAATACTAGAAACTAGTGTATATCATAGAGAATGCTGGTTATATAGTCTTTGGTATAATGCTTGTCAACAAGGTTCGGGTAGATGTCACATGTCTTCGAATTTTTGGTTGTAGGACATGCCGGTTTCCTCACGACGTTTTCCTTCACCGTTTTGAGAGCAGTGGTGATGAAATAATTTACACAAAGTAAAGCACCTGTCTGGGCTCGAACCTACGACCTACAACTCGTAAGTCACGGCCGTTACCACTGGGCCACCACTGCTCTATTTTTAATATAGGTACCCTATAACCAAAATGCAGTGAAAACACAAGCAGTTTGATTAGAAACATTAACCATGTTCAAGCGAGACATACATCTAGTTCCTTAATTATTTTCTGAATTAATTTCGATCTCGTACTGCACTTACTCTCCTCTAGCCGGTACTCATAATACTCAACCTTACTACATCGCCAATAAACCAACTACAGTCCCAAAACTAATTACCTAACTCAAAATAAAGTAAACAACACGCTTGCAAAAGGGACCGACTGAAACAGAAACAAAATGCGCACGCGCACGATGCGCGGGCGCCACTCGAAATAGATTATCGCTTCCTCCTGCACTTTATTAATTTTCACGTAAATCTGTAAGCTGTTGCTTGAATTCGTCAGTGAGTCAAGATTTTTCTTTCCATAGTTTGTCGTGCTACCTACACATATGATTTATCATCATTATTCATCATGATTTTTTTAGCCGAAGCTGGCAAATGATTTTTTACCTTCGTGATACGGCTACCTACAAACTGGAGGAGCTCGTTGCTAAGTACCAACAGCCGTACGGGTCGATCGATCAGGTTAAGCTACGGTTGCCACGGTCGGTCCGTGGATGGGTAACTATCTTTACATACCGAGACCCCTCCGTGGCTCGGACAGCACGTTAAGCAGTTGGTCTCGGCTGTCACATAGATCTTTGACAGTCGTTACGGGTCGTCAGAAGCCCGAAAAT
Organism: Amphipoea oculea; assembly: GCA_945859645.1. NCBI lineage: Eukaryota > Metazoa > Arthropoda > Insecta > Lepidoptera > Noctuidae > Amphipoea > Amphipoea oculea. The sequence continues at coordinate 4,563,773 of OX243886.1, read as the reverse complement.
CTGACAACTAGTCTTACCAGGGGTATCGTGTTACACAGTAACTGGGTTGTGGAGGTCAAGTAGGCAATCGCTCCATATAAAATGCTGGTATTCAGCTGCCTCCAGTTAGATTGGAATTTGACCCCAACATAGTTATGAAAAGGCTGGTTTTGATACAAACCTCATGTTGTCACAGATGTCATAAGGTGACGTAGATGCGATATTTGTTACTGTCTATAGAAAGTCCATAAATACATTCTAGAGCAATGTTTAACAAAAAAGCCGTGCTACCTGGCGCCAATGAAGAGCTATGTAAAACAACCCTGGCGCCTGTGATAGCATACCAAGACTGCCAACTCCTCAATTGAAATTGCAGGTCACAATGATAGTTTTCTTGGCTGAGTTTCAATAATCCAATATTGCATGCTATGTAAGCGCCATCTCCACGTGAAATAGATCGTTCTGAAGACCAGTCTCATTCATGAGCTCCTATCAAACCGTGGAGTATGAAGGAAATGTGTGCAACTCCACTGTGGGATCCATATGGCAAGTGTCAAAAAATCTCACCTCGAATTAAATGTATTATTTACATTTCTTAAAACTTCTGTTGGTTTTTTATGGCATAGGTACTTTCATGGTGCTCCTTATATGTAACTTGGGATGCATGGAGGAGCCTCCTCGTGTAGCGCAGTTTGTTCCGCCAGTTACTCAACTGAACCGAGCGCTCGGCGCATCCTGGACAGTCACACCCAACACCTTATTTGACTGGCCAATTCTTCCCTTGCGGTGGTAGGGGTAACGCCCGCCTGGTTTTCGACCACTCTCTCACCTGAGTCCGGCGTCAAGAAGCTTGCTGTGTTTCGTCGATGCGTGGGAGTTCCAGTACTTTAGGCATCTTCTGGGAGCGCTCGTTTCATCATAGACCTCATCCATCGCTTTCCATCAGGCGTGATCGAGGTCAAGAGCAGGACCATTCACATTTTTTTGAAGTGTAAACTTCTTTAGCGGCGTTGCACACTTTTTTGTAATGGGTAAAAAATGTTAAACTCGCGTCAGGACATCGCGTCAGGACACGTGACCGTCAGGAGAGACTACACAGGGGAGAACTACTACTCCAAGTGACACACGACAATGGATAGATGGATGGGTGGATGGATGGATGGGTGTGGGTGTGGGTGTGATGTGGATGTGGGTGTGGGTGTGGGTGTGGGTGTGTGTGTGTGTGGGTGTGGGTGTGGGTGTGGTTGTGGGTGTGGGTGTGGGTGTGGATGTATGGATAGATGGATGGACAGCTGATGGCTCGACCATCTGTGTAGTAGCCACACTGCTGTGTATTCGTAAAATTCGTGTATATAGTGTTTAAAATATGGAAATTGAACAAAGTGCATCTATTAATGAAAAAAGTGACGCAAAAATAGTGAAAAAAAATGAGTTAATATTAATTCAATTAATAATTGATTTATTTCAACGTTAATATTCAAGTTTTCACTTCTGCCGGCACTCCCAGAGTGCAACGCGTCTTTTTTTTTTTAATATGTAATTATTGCACACCAGCTATCCTTCGTTACAGTCCCAATTCGTTAGTGTGTTCTATCTAGGGGTCTACTCTCTCATCACGATGTCCGAAGCTACGGCCGTTTCCAACTCCGTAGCGCTTGCGGACATTAGATTAGTTTGAGGCCCGAAACAAGAAGGGCTACCCTGATATATTTTCCCTTAGGTTTCAATAAACAATTATGTAATAACCAATATTTTCGATATTCCAGATTTATCAATAGTCCGTTACACATTTTTTTGTATATAAATTTTTTAATCACTGAATGGGCCTGGTCTTGACCTCGATCACGCCCGATGGAAAGCGATGGATGAGGTCTATGATGAAGTGAGCGTGCCCAGAAGATTCCTGTTCCTTTGCTTTCAAGGCAGACGGGATAAAGGTGGAAGGTTCCCCTTCCACCTTCACCACAGACGCTGGCAGAGAGTTCCACACTATGTCTTTTGTGTTTTATTCAACTGTGGTCTTTGAATCACAAAACACAGTACTTAGACTGACCGTTTAACCCAACACGTCAACATACGTTCAACACTTTGTCGACTATTAAACTGTAAACCTGTCCCCCTAGCTTCTCCAGCCACAACAAGAACAAGACGCGTGCGCACGATGTGCAGGCGCCACTCGAAATAGATTGTCGCTTCCTTCCCATGACCCCGCCATGTAATGTGCTGCACTGCTAAGGGGTTTTATTGGCAAGCAAAATTGCGTGGCAAGCAATTTTCGTCTATTTTTTGTTGAGTATTCTAATGAAATGCGTTCTATGCTAAATGTAATGTAATTAGAGAGTAACAAATCTTATAATATTATTTTTATTTGAAAAAGAATCTGAAAAGTATAATATTTAGACCACGTTGAAACGAGTTCACGCACGTTTGAGAGGTTTGTGTCCAACTAATCTGATTGTCAAACAAACAGAGGTTGCATAAGGAAAAGCAACCTAATCTGCATTCGCGACTTATTTGCCAAAAATGTAAACAAATATGAGTTTCGGGATAAATAACTTTAATTCCTACACAATAAAGTGCAGTTTACGCTACAACTTCAAACATTTTTATAACTTTTTCAATAGTGCTGGTCACTCTGAAATCAACTCAATTACCATAACGATAAAGTTGATATTTGTTTAACTTGATATAACATCAATTTGCCCCATCATCATCTACAGCCTGGCTTGGTCCACTGCTACAGAAGGCCTTTCTCCACTCTTACTGATACCAGTCACATCCAGGTTCTCATCTCTTTACCTTATACAAAGTGTTAAAAAATTAACCCGACAAAATAACTTAAAGAGGTGCTTTAGACCATCGAACTGAACAACTTCTACTATGGGACCAACTCTGAAATCACGAAAAAAAAATCAGCTGTTTTAGATATTTTGGTCAAGTAGGTATTGAACTTTTGTATTAAACAGCTGATTTTTTTTCCTCTTTGTCGGTTTAGTTTTTAACACCGTATATTATTACTCTTACATTCCATTGGTGAACATACGTAGAAACTAGTGTTTTGGTTGGCTTGGGAGGACTCAAGCCAAGCCAAACACTAGTTTCTTAACCTGAACATAGAACGCGCGACTTTAATTAAGTCTACATTGCAAGGGGTTGGCCGCAATAAGAACACTATAAAAGTGCACGCGTGGACCGACGACCGGCGCGAGCGCATCGAGATCAACTATAAATAGAATGTCTCGCATCTTTCTTCCTATAATTATGATCCCTTCGTAGACAGCTTATAATAAAAATGGATGGCATCTGAACACTAAATCAGTAAAGAAGTCAAATCCTATGACAGATTTGTGACCAAATTATTAAAAACACCTTTGGTGTCATCTAAATAAAACCGCTGGTAAAAATAAAAAAAGTATAAGATGGTATAAGTAACAAGTTATACAGTCACAGTTTCTTGATATCGACAGCGTCTACCAGGTAACCAGCACCCTAATTGCGTAACACACTATTACTCTCATTTTGAAGCATATTTCTAATCCATTTCTCCATATGTTCGAAAAATGTGTCTGCTCAACAACGCAAATAACGCAATGAATGGCGTTGAACTGTCCAAATGAAACCCATTGCTACTGATAGTCTGTTACGTAATTTTCCTGCCGGTCGTAATCCCGTTGTAAACTATGACCGGATACCTTTAACCCACCTACTCACTATATTCCACCAAACGAGATCTTCCTGCAGGGTGTAACCTTCCGTGGCCCACTTGGCAGTCCCTCAACTGTCTCCGTACCCAAGTGGGAAGATGTAAGTCGAACCTACATCTTCCACTGGTGGACGATAATCCAAGCGACGTAGGTTTTGTTCTACATAACACTCCAAAAGAAGAATTGTGTAAACAGCAAAAGGCGAGGCCTTATAACAAGCTAGAAAATACAAATAAGGCATCAGACCTAAATACTTATACTCATTAAGTAAGTTTTTTTACTCATGCAGATGTTTAACACTGTGTTTTAAATAATGAAGCGATTCGTTAACAAATCAATTTACCAGAATCCAGAAGGCCAATTCTCGTAATTTAAAACGTTCAAAATCTAGTCACAGTCCCGTCTCGGCGACCAACAAATGTCAAAATGTAGGGAAATTAGAGGTATTTTTTACGGACGGATTGAAACTGAGATCAGACTGTGAACGTTCTTAAAATTACGAGAATCGCCCCTCTGAGGGAAGCTCATTCATTATCTTCCTGTAAGTGTAACATAGTTTTGAAGCAAAAAATGTTTACCATATAACTCCCGTACACATTTGGGGATTGCCCAATTTTGTTACTGACATGTTCGACGGAAACCTATAGGACAATCCCCGTGTTAAGTATAAGTATAAGTGAATAACGACTGGAGTTTCCTTTAAAAAACTGTTATACACTGACAGGCACAATTAACCGCCCACCTCTATCATTCGTCACCCTGTTTGTTAATGTTAACTATGGCTTATCCACTGTTTTATTTTTTATCAAGTGGGTACTGTAACAGTTAACTAAACACTTATACCCTTATTTCGATTAGTAAATTTGTATCACCGAAGGGTTTTTCGAATTTAGTCGTTGTTTGACATTGTTGCCGTTGCGTTATCGTGTTAACATTTCCTGTTCTTTTCTGCCATAATGTGTGAATATTGTTTAATTTGAGTTTGTAGTGTTCACTTATTGTTTGGGAGTCTAAAAAATGCTACTCGATGCAACTGGTGTAGGTAGGGCAGTGGTTTTAGCTGACGCTGGGTATAGCCAACGTCGCATCGCTCGTACACTCGTTGTACCGCGAAACACGGTACGGGATGCCATCAGACGATTTCGGGAGACAAGCTCATACACCCGCAGGCCAGGTAAAGGCCGACATCGATGCACCTCAACCCGAGATGACGGTTTCGTTGTCAACAACATGCTGAGAAATCGCTTTTGCACCGCTACTTAAGCTCGTACGCGTCTTTTTGAGGTGGGAAATGTCAGTGTAAGTGAACGTACGTTTAGAAGAAGACTGGCAGAAAGAAATTTGAGGACTTTTCATCCAGCTCGCGCCCCACAACTGCTCCCAAAACACCGTAGAGCTAGACTTGCTTGTGCGCGAGAATATGCTGACTGGACTGTGTAGGAATGGAAGGACTTACTGTTCTCAGATGAGAGCAGAATAGGCTTAAGAGATCCAGATGGACGTCAGCGTGTCTATAGGCGCCTAAACGAAAGATTTGATCCATGCGCTATAACCGAAACAGTGGGTTACCAGGGAGGGTCCGTAATGGTTTTGGGAGGTATCTCTTACGAGGCTCGTACCGATCTTGTTGTGTTCGATAGAGGCAGTGTGAATGCTCAAAGATACGTGGAGGAAGTTGTTCAAGACCATGTCATGCCTTTCGCACCATTCATTGGTGACAACTTTAGTTTAATGCATGACAATGCACGTTGCCATACCGCAAAATCCGTCACTGAGTACCTTAATAAGGTCGGGATTCAAGTTTTACCATGGCCAGCAGACAGTCTCGATCTTAACCCAATTGAGCACATTTGGGACAACTTCAAAAGACGTGTCCGAGCAAGAGTACCAGCCCCTACGACCTTAGGAGAGCTCAAGACGGCTGTTGTAGAGAAGTGGCACAATATCCCCCAGTCGGATATCCAAGATGTAATGAATGGATTGCCAAACCGGCTCTAAGAAGTCATTAGAGCCCGAGGCGGCAACACCCATTATTAATTGTTTTTTTTTGTCTTTTATTGGGCGACTTTTTTCAATATTAAAGTTGTTAAATTTTCATCAAAGATTTTCACAAAATCGATTTTTGGTATGAATCCTTTACTAAACGACTTTTTTTTTACTTTTATGTTTTTTTTAATGCCTTAAAGGCCGCTTTCAACGTACCTTTCATCAACTGTGATCTAAATTTGAAGATTTCTGCAAATTGAAAGAAATACAAGGTGGGCGGTTAATTGTGCCTGTGAGTGTATTTCATCATCATCTGCCTAGCCTTTTTCCAACTATGTTGGGGTCGGCTTCCAGTCTAACCGGAAGAAGCTGAATACCAGTATTTTATATGGAGCGACTGCCTAATTTCTTAATCATCACCCTGCCTTAATATTGCGTAACACCCTATCAATCACAATCTGAATCATTTTGAAGAATATTGCTAATCCATTGCGTTATATGCTCGAAAAATTTGTCTGCTCAACAATGAAAACAACGCAATGAATGTTGTTGAAATTAAAGCCATTCCTACTGTGTTACGCAATTCCAAGTTCTTGGAGTCTGGCCTCAAGTTTTTGGAGGTCGATGGAGCATGTCTTCTTCTACAACTGTGTTCGTAAACAATAATAAACCCTAATGCTTCCTAGGAACGATTTAATTTAAAAAAAAAAATGTTTATTTAGCTTGAATATGCGTAAGGCCTTTCATCATATTCCCATACACGCATACCTAGATGATGTAATCCCACAAACATCCGTCGGGATCATTCGTCAATAGTCGGAAACTCCTTGAACTAGCCAGATGGCGGAGCAATAAACGCTGTTTAATGCATTACTCGTAACTTCGCAATAAAAGCCTCGTTGAAAATAACTGCGTTATATCTGTAATTAGTTTTTATATCGGTTCACAGTTTTATTATAGTGGCAGGTCGTTTGTGAATGGGAAATGGCCGTTTTGAGTGGTTTGTTGATCGATGTGTTTATTTTGTTGTTTTGTAACACAAACCAATCAATAAGGAAGACATAATATTATCAAATTTTAAAAACAGTTTTCTGTTTGGTTGACATCAATTGGTCTTTATCTCACTTTACTTGAATTCTAAACTTGCGAACGTTCACAAAACATCAAATCTATACTTTATAATATTATACTAGCAGCGCCCCGATCCGGTGGGAATATCGGGATAAAAAGTATCCTATGTCCTTTCCCGGGACTCAAACTATCCCTATACCAAATTTCATCTAAATCGGTTCAGCGGTTTAAGCGTGAAGAGGTAAAAGATAGACACACTTTCGAATTTATAATATTATAGTATGGATGACTTGATTTTAACCATACCGAGAGTATCCCTCAATTACCTTATACATCATGTTCCGCCTTCGAAATTATATCGTTAAAACAACAAGCCTTTTGACGTACATACAACATCAGGCTAAAAGGTCACAAGTAAGGCTGTCGTAATCACCGTTAATATGACAATCTTAATTGAAGATATAAGGAAATATTTAAATAAGACGTAGAACCTTGCTGATCATTAACTACGTCGGAAAAAATTATGGATTTATGTGCTTATGTGCCGGTTTTGCTCGTCACGATACGTTAGTATACATAACCTGACCAAGTGTATCCTAAATTCCTGGCCCAGAGATTTGCAAAATCGGTTCAAGCAGGTTTTAGTTCGCATGTGTAGTAATTTTATTATTCTAGTGAGATTTCAAGTACAACCTTTCTTGGAGACTTCTCCAAGTTAATGACGAAAGGCCATTTTGGATTCCCATTATTATTGTCATTCAGAAAGTTCTAAAACCCAATTTGAAGAAATTACTGATTAGCCGACGCGACGTGTGATCCGTAGAGCTATGTTCGATGTTTTGTCGCGTAACTCGCGGTACGGTAATTCGGATTCTAAAGATGTTTACTTACTTAGATAAATGAGAACTTGCAAATGTGCGAATATATGCCTCGACGTCTTCTCATACTGCATCATCATCATCATTTCAGCCGAAAGACGTCCACTGCTGGACATAGGCCTCCCCCAAGCACCTCCACTTCGACCGGTTCTGTGCTTCTCGCATCCAACGGGTTCCTTCGGCCTTCACAAGGTCGTCGGTTTTGTGAAGTCTTGTCTTCTCATACTGCATGCTATTGTTAATTTACGATAATAATACAACTATATCTAAGAAACTGTTAACATCGTTGTCTCCACCTCTTTTGTCATATATTAATACTGCCAAACTTATCTTTGCATTAAATACAGTATGAAAGTAAGTCGTATTAACCAGTCCCGTTTCTACTTTCCAGGGTGGCGACGAATACTCCACATCTGGTGAGCCTGGGAACAGGTCGGCTCAGCACTGCAGTGACCTTGCATCCCATCAAGCAAGGTTTGTATATTTTCATTGACAAGGACAAGCGAAAGCAGCTGAAATATATCCACAGTTCCGCATGTGTTCCTCTATATCTGGATTTTCGACGTGGCATTGCTTGAATTTGATCCATCATCCATCGGTTTCTTACTAAACTTCAACTATATCCGACGACGCTGGTTACTTATCTCTTTTGGTGACTGTAGACTGTACATATTTCATTAATTATTTCAAAATAGTTATATGTTATTATAATTCTATTCCAATTTATCCTAATTTCTATCTAATTTTATCTAGTTTTGACCAATTTTGTTTCACTTTATTTCATTATTATTATTTTTATTATGTGATTTAACCTAATATTATGATTGTATGACATGTCTAATTACTAATATTGACCAATAACTTGTATGTGTGGTGCAAACTGTCAATATAAGTTGGTTATTAATAAATAAATAAATACATTTTTTGATTGTAGACTGGGAGTCAAAATAGACGTTTCATTTACTGTCTTGTCCGCTTTTACACACAGCATAGTTATTTAATTTATCCTTCTCTAAATTCCAGGTCGAGTAACAATCGGGTCGGACCCGACATGCGACATCTACGTGGTAGGCACGGGCGTGTCAAGCGTGCACTGTCGCGTGGAGAACTCTCACGGAGTCGTCACTCTGTACCCTCTCAGCGGCAGCACGCTGCTAGACGGGCTACCCGTCGACAAACCCACCAGACTGTCGCAAGGTGTGTATACAGCTTTACATAGAAAGAACAAGCGACACTATACTCCATAGGCTTAGGTAGTTAAATAAAGGTAAACAAGAAAACCAGCAGCAATATGCAAAAGCCACCACTCAGTGGGTCCCCAATGGCAGGAAACGACTGCGCGGCAGGCCCAGAAAGAGATTCCGGGATGAGCTGGACTCCTTCTTAAAGGATTGGCCCACAATCGCAGTAGACCGAGAAAAGTGGAAAGAGGGAAGGGAGGTCTTTGCCCTGCAGTGGGACAACACAGGCTTATAATAAATAATAATATTAAAAAAAAAATTTTTACAAAAAAAAAAAAACCGACTTCAAAAAAAAAACACTACAAAGCGAAGAATAACTTTAATTTCGGAAGTCGGTGTCGTTGGTTCCGCATTTTCGTTTTTTGACACCGACTTCCGAAATTAAAGTTATTCTTCGCTTTGTAGTGTTTTTTTTTTTAAGTCGGTTGTTTTTTTTGTAAAAAAGTTTTTATTTTTCATTTTTTAGTTGTACCTACCCCACACAAATTCAATTAACACTAGTGCATTGAAGAATTGAAGACACGACTCGAAGAATCATCAAAATTCGCATAGAAATGTCGGAGATGCAGTACATTTATGCATATAACTTCGTACATAAGAATAACTACCTAATGTATTATATACTAAAACCTTCCTGAAAGTATGTAGATCACACTAATGAAAGAATTATCAAAATCGGTTCAGTAGTTTTTGAGATAATCGCGGACATACAAACATACATACATACATACATACGGGTCGAATACAGAACCTCCTTTTTTAAAGTCGGTTAAAAAACCACGTGACTTAGTTAACCGACTAAACGTAATACCAGTCTATTTAGTTGTCATGCTACGTTACAGTTGTAGGTACTCTTCAATTTAGCAACATTATAAATCATTAAAAAAAGTTGCTAAATTGAAGAGTACAATGTAACGTAGCATGACAACTGAATAGACTGGTATTACATTTAGTCGGTTAACTAAGTCACGTGGTTTTTTTTGTTTACCTTTATTTAACTACCTAAACCTATGGAGTATAAGCGTATTATACGCCCGAAGTTTTGTGCTAATAGTGTGATTTTGATCATGTTCTCTCATCACGATTCACATTCGGCTTTATCAAAAACGTTATATGTGTGTGAAGATGATGATGAGATGGCTTGAGGGCAAAGGCGTCTCTAGCACAAAGTGGCAGGTTCTAACCTGGCAAGCACCAATATATAACTTATTTCATTGAATATAAGGGTATTTTTTTAAGAATGATTTGTCTACTACAATACCTTTATGTTCAACTAGCTGCGCCCCGCGGTTTCACCCGTGTAAATGTCGATCCCGTGGGAATATCGGGATAAAAAGTAGCCTATATGTTAATCTAGGGTGTCAGCTACCTCCATACAAAATTTTATCAAAATTGGTCCAGTCGTTTGCGCGTGAAGAAGTAACAAACATATAACACACACACACACACACACTCACAAACTTTCGCCTTTATAATATTAGTGTGATTGTCCAACCATTTGAGCGGGAAGAAGTAACAAACATATAAACACACACACACACTCACAAACTTTCGCCTTTATAATATTAGTGTGATTAGTGTGACTAATTCTACAATACCTTTATGTTCAACTAGCTGCGCCCCGCGGTTTCACCCGCATAAGTCTCAATCCCGTGGGAATATCGGGATAAAAACTATCCTATGTCCATCCCCGGGACTCAAACTATCATCTAAATCTGTTCAGTGGTTTAGGCGTGAAGAAGTAACAAACATATAAACACACACACACACACACACTCACAAACTTTCGCCTTTATAATATTAGTGTGATACATTGCTTTGAAACCATACACAAGAGATCAAGGACAACATGCCACAATAGGGAAGTAAAGACAATTCCTGTCTAGACTTTAATTTGGTCAATTTGTCGCAGTCGACATCCGAAACTGATCGGTTTCCGTCTCAAACTAGTGTTTGTACAGACGCCAGCACATCAAGCTACCCGAAACTGTTAAATTTTCCCAATCAACATTGAACCTTATACTGTAGCGATAAAGTTCAAAATCTATCAATTTTTAGGGTTCCGTACCTCAAAAGGAAAAAACGGAACCCTTATAGGATCACTTTGTTGTCCGTCTGTCCGTCCGTCCGTCTGTCAAGACCCTTTTTCTCAGGAACGCGTGGAGGTATGAAGCTGAAATTTATATCAATTACTCAGGTCTACTGTCCCTTGAAGCTGTGAAAAAATCAAACTTTTAAGCCAACGCAATCAAAAGATACAGCCGTTTATGCCGCAAATTTCCGCAAATTTTCGAAATTCGCACGGGAATCAAAACCTACAGAGTACTTCCCGTGAACTTAGAATCTTGAAATTTGGTACGAAGTAACGTCTTATAGTACAGACAAAGGAAAAATTGCGAAAATCGTAAATTTTTAGTTACATCATATAATAAAAAAATATTTGAAAATTTTAAAGTTACTACTTTTTTTCTCATGAACGCGTAGAGATAATAAATTGAAATTAATATCAAATACTCAAGTCTATAATACCTTTAAGCTGTAACTAAATCAAACTTCTATGTCAACGCAATCAAAAGAAACGGCAATTTAAGCTGCATATTTTCAAACTCGCAACTACTCGCAAGGGAATCAAAACCTAAAGGGTACTTCCAGTCGACCTAGAATCTTGAAATTTGGCATGAAGCAATGTTTTATAGCACACATAAAGGAAAAATTCCGAAAACCTTAAATTTTTATACGGAACCCTCGGTGCGCGAGTCCGACTCGCACTTGGCCGGTTTTTTTGAGAAGTAAATAGTCTTGACACGGCACCAAAACTAGGGGCCCATTGGTTGTCATTCTCCTTTTGTAGGGGAAAATATGAAATCGACGCGGAAGAAGTGCTAATAAAAAAAAAACCGGCCAAGTGCGAGTCGGACTCGCCCATGAAGGGTTCCGTAGCAGCAAGTAACATAATATAAAAGTTCTTGTAGTTCGTTGTAACTTTGTGAAAGGTAAATTGCGGTTTTCGATTTATGACGTATTAAAAAAAAACTACTTACTAGATCTCGTTCAAACCAATTTTCGGTGGAAGTTTACATGGTAATGTACATTATATATATTTTTTTAATTTTATCATTCTCTTATTTTAGAAGTTAGAGGGGGGGGGGGGGGGGGGACACATTTTACCACTTTGGAAGTGTCTCTCGCGCAAACTATTCAGTTCAGAAAAAAATGATATTAGAAACCTCAATATCATTTTTGAAGACCTATCCATAGATACCCCACACGTACAGGTTTGATGAAAAAAAATTTTTGGAGTTTCAGTTGTAAGTATGGGGAACCCCAAAATGAATTGTTTTTTTTTCTATTTTTGTGTGAAAATCTTACTGCGGTTCACAGAATACATCTACTTACCAAGTTTCAACAGTATAGTTCTTATAGTTTCGGAAAAAAGTGGCTGTGACATACGGACGGACGGACAGACAGACAGACATGACGAATCCATAAGGGTTCCGTTTTTTGCCATTTGGCTACGGAACCCTAAAAACTATAACGTTGGTTGAGCTTCTTTACATTGATGGAGAGCCCCATGCCTTGAATTTGCCACGGGCCCCAAACGGTATAGTTACGCCACTGGCTGTAATCCACCACGCGGGCCCAGTGCGGATTGGTAGATGTCACATGTCTCCTTTTAAAGAAAGAAAGAAGAAAGAAAATACATTTATTTAGCACAGACTAAAAGACACACAATACACCAGATACATCAAATAAAAAAAATAAAGATCAAATAAAAAGCGTAAAGTCCGATGTAAGTAATTAGCAGGAAAGTGTGCCTCACGGCTGCGCCAAAAAGGCCCAGTTCAGCAATAATGCCAGACAACTAGTGCCTGACGCTGGTTTTCAACTGGACCTGATGTGTGAGGTGACGAATGTAAATCAGTTTTACACTGCAACGTGACGTGATGTATACTTAAATAAAATATGTGTCAGACAAAAAATAGTAACAAATAAGTAGATACTTACATAAATAGTGTGAGTTTTTATTTACATTCCAAAAATATGCAAGTGAGACGACATGTATAGTATAATATGATATGATAATTATGATCGTGCAAATGAGGCTTTTGGTTCTAGGACACGCCGGTTTCCTCACGATGTTTTCCTTCACCGTTTTGAGAGCAGTGGTGATGAAATTATTAACACAAAGTAAAGCGCCTGTCTGGGTCTTTACCACTGGGCCACCACTGCTCTTTCTTTTTTTTAAAGCTTACAGACTAATAACAGAATTAGAAATCGTTCGTAGGTAAAAAAAAATTGCTAATTACAAGCTTCCACATAATTATATACATCTAGTTACAAGTACTATGCGTTGACTATGTTTGTTAACAGCGATTTACAAAGCAAGAGAAAACAAAAGAAAAACAAAAATAAGTTACAAAAGTTAAAGTGTAATAAAAGTTAATTAGGTAGTCAAGTCGTGCAAGATCAAAACAGTTAAATTACATATAAAAACAACCTCCTATCATTACATTAGGCATCATAAGCCGAACAATTTCGTAGTCATTCATGACTATCTCCAAAATATTCCTTGTTTAGGATTTTTCTAATACTGTGTGCCTTGGTGCAAAATAGGTCGATCTCCAGGTGCGTTGGTAAACTATTGAAGGCTTTTACACTACGAATAAAAAAGGCGTTACTCCTGTAATTACTATTTTTAACCGACTTCTAAAAAAGGAGGAGGTTCTCAATTCGAATGTTTGTATTTTTTAACCGACTTCTAAAAAAGGAGGAGGTTCTCAATTCTAATGTTTGTATTTTTTTTTTTGTGTTTGTTCGCGCATAACTCCGTCGTTTGCCAACCGATTTGAAAAATTCTTTTTTTGTTAGAAAGGATATACTTCCCAAATGGTCCCATGAAAATTTTATCGAAATCGGATGAGCGGTTTTTGAAAAATCAACAAAAATCTAATAATTTATCTACATTAACGATCTTTTTTTTTACTTTTTTGTGGGGTAGGTACAACTACAAAGTGAAAAATAAAAACTTTTTTACAAAAAAAAAAACAAACGACTTAAAAAAAACACTACAAAGTGATAAATAACTTTAATTTCGGAAGTCGGTGTCAAAAAACGAAAATGCGGAATCAACGACACCGACTTCCGAAATTAAAGTTATTTATCACTTTGTAGTGTTTTTTTTGAAGTCGGTTGTTTTTTTTGAAGTGAAACTTCTTTAGGCGCGCTTGACTTGGGGAGTAAACTGGCGAATGCGTTACGAAAACGTGTGATCGCGAGTAGGGAAGGTACGTAAAAAATAGCTGGAAATACCTGGTGTAAAAACCCGGTCCCGGTCGTATAAATATGCGACCGGGTTTTTACACCAGGTATTTGCTTCCAAGTACGCACACCGGGTACCAACTCAAAATACTTGCAAGACTATTAAGTATCTTATACGGCTACTCGCTCAAATACGTAGGTACTCAACCGCGTCAGTTTTCGCAAATGCGATCATGCTCCTTTTGGAACAATTTCGTATGCAAGTATTTTTTACCGACTTCACAAAAAGGAGGAGGTACTATGTTCGGCTGTTTGTATGTTTTTTTTTTTTTGTATGTTTGTTCATCGAATACTCCGCCAATTGTCGACGGATTTTCAAAATTCTTTTTTTGTTCCTAAGTAGATAGTTTTGAGGTGGTCCCACTGTCACCAAGTTAGGATCTGATGATGGGATCTTAGAGTAATCGAGGGCAACCTTTAAATTTTATAGGCTCACTTATTGTTTTTCGCATATTTTACGAAGTATCTTGTGTATTTGCGTATGGTTGTCACCATCTCAGGTAGCTGGGCTGATGATGGAAGTTACAGCTCCTTAACAGTAAGAAGTTACTCGAACAGGCAAGGACTGTTTTAGTCAATTGTTTTGATGTTTGATAGGGCATTTGCCACATTTGGTCTCATGATCATCAAGTCATGACCTGATGCTGCAGTCAGGATAGTCTGCAGAGTACCTAACTCCTCGACAACTAACAGCAGATATATCGTGTTAAGGCTCATTGAAAAGGGCTTGATGTGTGGATAAACGTACTGTTAATGAGGAACACCGAAGTACATAAAGACCTGATGCTGAAGCCAGGAGCATTAGAAAAAGTACCAACCTTGAAATTACAGCACCGTAGTCGTGTTTGGGCTCATTTTAAACAGGACTAAATTTTAAGTTCAATGCAATGTTGACAAGTCTGGCCTGATGCTGCAGCCAGGATTATCAGCATCTAGTCTAAAAACATCAGGGCAGGATTTGATAATGGGATCCTGGAGAAATCGAAGGAACTCTTCAAATATTATAGGCACACCTATAGCGATTTGGGTATTTTTTATAGTAACTCGTGCATTTGCTCTCGGAAAGCACTATTTGGTGATGTGGAACTGATGATGAAGACCACAGATGGCCACCGGAACTACTCAATAATATCTAAGTATTTCACGGGTTGCGATTCGATTACTTTAATATGGTTGCTAAGCAATTTATGCTCGTCACAATGTGAATGGTGATACGGAGCTGATGGTGGATCTGGAGAACTCCTCAACAATTAACTTCCCTGTATCGGGAAAAGCAATATTTTGTTTGTAAAAGGCGATGATCACTAGGCTATTGTAACTTAGATAAATTATAAGCAGACCCACTGAAAAGCGTGAAATAAAAACTTTTTAAAGTCGGTTTTTTTTTTCTTAAAAAGTTTTTTTTACTTTAATGGTTTGCAAGTATTTATTTGTAAACGCGATTTTGCTCCTTATTTATTCGAAGTCATTGATCAATTTCCTATGCAAGTAGTTTTACTTCCAACGGGGCTTTTGAATACGCGATTGTACTTCTTATCTGTATGAAGTTATGGATCAATTTTCTATGCAGATAGAAAATACTTGAAAGTATCTCGCTCCGTCGTGCCTCGACGCTCGAGTACGTAGGTACTATAATAGCCGTGCTACTGGGGTCGTAGCTGCAGAGGCGCTGACGACCAATAATTAAGACACTCTAAGCTTTTTACAGCATTTATTGCATAAGAACCACCTCTTACAATAGCAAGTTTTAAACTAAATATAAAAAACACTAGAAGAATATTTGACACTCGCTTGAAATATCGAATGGAACATACTTTAAAATATAACCAGCCAGTCTTGTAGAGCCGGCCTCTACATGAGCTACGCCCACCCTTGAATAACAGTCTGGGCATAGGTCATGACTTTTATTCACACCATTCGACTTTCCAAGCCCTATCTGCCTATCCTATCGAATGTCTACCTATGTCGGGATAGAATTTACACGATGAGGTCCGTCTCTTACAGGAGAAAGCTTAAGTCAGGACAAACGAAACGCGAATCCAACACCACGCTAGGTGTCAGGTAAGTTAACATTTACATGTGCCAACGTGCACTCAAACAAACTAACGCTGCCATGCTTAAGCCTCGTCGGGTCAAAACCCGACTAAAAGGCTCGACGCGGCCTCCTAATAAGAACAACTGATGTGAAAGTTCACATCGACCTGGAAGAGGCTTAAGAGAATTAAACGATCTTAGCATCAGATTCTTTTAACTCCATCGGACGGGATTGAGCCAGAGGGAGGGAAAAGTTTAAGAGGCCAGGGTTCATTGAAGAAAATTATCATATACTCCTACTCCAGCAAAGAATGTCAAATACCTATTTCGAAAATCAATTATTTAATATCAAAACTGTTGGTCCTCAAACACAAGTTGAACCGAAAGTGTCAACCAAACACACTTTGCAAGGGTTATACCCCTGTTAGCAAAGTCGGTGACAACTTATGCTGAGTGTCTGTCACCCCCCCTTCTATAGGAGTGACCACAGTTATAAGAGTGACTTTCCTCCCATAATTCGCGTCAAAATATGCTGGGGTAAGAGCAATCTATTTGATCCCTAAACAATGGAGCCGACGATTTATTCAAGCCTCCCTTTGGCCCGTTGCAGGTGTGAGGGCGCACCTCACAACCCTCTGGGAGGTGCGGGACCTCACACACTCCCGGCCGCGTCCGATGTTTTTTCTCACAGCATATGTAACACACAAATGGACACATATTAATAAATTGTAACAATCATACAAACAAAAATAATGCACTAAAATATGATGTTTACATTCAAGTGACATATTTACATTACATGACAAGATACATGACAATTAAAAAAAAAACAACAACTATTAACATACTAATATGAAAAGGTTTTAATTAAATAATCTGAATTAAAAAGGTTTCTATCTCTAAACTTTCTTTTTCTGAATTTATATTTTAAAATTGAAAACTTCTTTATAAAATGATGTTTCTTTACAAAAAATGTTTTTATAAAATTATCAATTATTAAAAAACTTTTTGGAAATAATATTTTAGTTTTCGCTTTTTTAATCAATGGGATTCTTTTCTTCTTTCGTGCTTTTCTTTTATTGTTTGCAGCACATTGCGAAAAAACCTTATTTATTTTGGGGATATCTACATAATGTAATATAAAATCACTACAACTAAGAACTACAACCTCATCCGTAGGAAAACTAAATGAGTTTATCAACTGTGCGGAGTTGTTCGACGCTGCATCTTCATCTCTGACCGCATCCACGTTCATATCATCCTCAACTAACTCATCACTAATCATCTTATCATTATTATTCATGTCGATGATGAAGTGATCTTTCATCTCTATTTTGGAAAAATCGAATTGACCATTCTCCTTCATTTCGGACGAATCGATCGACACATTATCCACATCAAAATGATCAGCGGCGATGTTAATTTTATTTATTCCCACATCGCGATCATCGTGCTCATTCTGTGGCTCTGAAACATTGCTAATTACGTTAATAATTGGACAGAACTGACCCGATTTGTTATTTTCATCCGTGTGTTCCCTCTCGAACACTTCTAACGGCTCCTTCTCCTCCTCTGCGGGGATGCACACCTCGCTGCTGCGCTCGTTCTCAACACCATCACCGTCAACTTCCACGCTGCTTTCTAGGCAGCACTGCTCGTTCTGTAGCGGGTCATCTTGTCTTCCACTAAATAATACAGAAGCATCATTATCTACATTTACAATATTTTCTTGTCTGCTTTCCTCAGACAGATCTTGTGCTATCTCGACTACTTGCACCTTCTTAATTCTTTTGTCTCTGTGACATCTGCATGGAAGCTCTTCCCATAACACATCACATATAGCCTCAAATGACATGTCATCCTCATATTTCCATTTATGGACTGCTAGGGCAGCACCCTCTAGATATGCCATTAATATGAGCGCCCAGTCGCTCTCACGCCATTTATTATAGGCGGCAACAACTTCAAATCGCCTAAGAAAATCTTCCAGGCATACACCGTCCGTGCCCGTAAAAACTTGAGCCATCTTACTCTTTTTATATTAAATAATACATATATCCACTTAGCTTTATATCCTCCTGGCGACGTTTCTTCGCATATAAAATATATACTCACAGTATACTTTGTGGCCTCACCACGCAATTTTTAATAATGCCTGAGCGTATGTATTGGGCTGAAAATAAAGTTTATTAGGCAGCAAATTTTGAGGTACGTGAAACTTGTGTAGTATTATTCGGCTCTACACACGCCATCCAAAGAAAAAAACGTCCGAAACTGGCGCCTCCACCAAAATATAATAGCCGTGCTACTGGGGTCGTAGCTGCAGAGGCGCTGACGACCAATAATTAAGACACTCTAAGCTTTTTACAGCATTTATTGCATAAGAACCACCTCTTACAATAGCAAGTTTTAAACTAAATATAAAAAACACTAGAAGAATATTTGACACTCGCTTGAAATATCGAATGGAACATACTTTAAAATATAACCAGCCAGTCTTGTAGAGCCGGCCTCTACAGTACTCAAATAGTTCAACAACCGCGTTTGTTTTCGCAAATGCGATCATGCTCCTTATCAGTAAGAGCACAGAATACTTAATAGTACTACGTACAGAAAGGACACTCCCTTCTTCGCCCTCATATCAGATACCGCACCTCACCCCGCACTTCGAGGTATTCGTCGCCGACTCTTTAGCAAGGCGCTCGCGAACCGCAGCGCTGTATTGCTGACACACAATTATGCGATTTAAAAGTTTTATTTGAGTTTTAATCACGATGGTTGGATATTGTGATGCTTTTCCGAATTCGTATTTACATATACTGTTTGTATGATTTCGCATTTTTAATAACATGCGATTTAATAACCCATTATTTACAGAAAAGTCATTTACACGTTGGCTGCGGCACCAATTTTTGCAAACTTTCCGTTCCTGCGGCACGAGGCATTATCGGCCCGCACCGTGACCAGACGTTAGGGCGACACGCGGTCTATTAGACCCCACCTCCTTTAACAGACTAAAATCCATTTTCTGGCGCGAAATCAAAGACAAATGAAAATTTTGGTCCTTATCGATATAGACAGTGAATTGATGAACCCTAATCTACAGTCGCCCCGGGATCTGATAGCTAGTTTAGAATTTATTGGCAAAACAAAATATGGGATCTTATACACCTCGTAACGCACTGAAATAGGGTAAAGTTTCGCTAAGATTAGTGATGGGAAAAATAATATCGACGCAACGACGTTTATCTATTTTTGTGTGAAAATCTTAATGCGGTTCACAGAATAGAAAAAAAAGAAAACCAGAAGTAGAAAAGAAACTATCCTATTTATTCTGCCTCGGGCTTTAAAAATACACTTATTGGAACTTGAATTAACATAAAAAAAAAACAGTAACAATATACTTTTTTATAAAAAATCTCAATATATATTTTGTACTTATTTATGAGTGTTTTTCATTGAAACAGGGTAGACAATAAGATTTTTTGCACTGGAGCACTGAGTCAAAATCTTTTTGGATTTTTTGTCAGCTTCACGAGATAGTAAAAATGCACAACACTAGTCGCGGCAAGCTCGCGTTGGGTGCGGTACGAGGTCCGGGGGGATATGGGACGTTTTAGCCTCGTTCCGCACTGCATTAAAATTATATTAATTCAGTGCGGTACGAGGCCTAAGACATCCGGTACCAAGGTAGGTATACCACCGAGTCCGGGACCATTAGCGCGTCTCAAATATACATTTATCTCTTTTCTATACTGGACCAAACCAAAGCTATGCCCTTCGCACGATAGAGACGTTCACGTTTTTCCTTGCCGCACCACAAGGAAGTTGCATGTGGGGTGATTTAGGCCTCGTTTCGCACTTAACGTGTTAAACTAAACTATTTTAGTGTTTTTATTTCATTACGAACCCGTCTATATAAATAAACAATTGAACTACTTGGTCACTTCATAATAATGCACACGTTCGGGCAGCGCCGCCGCCGACGTCGTTCGGTTCCCCGAAACAAATTGCTTTCCGCGCCATTTTTTTTTACGCTACTAGATTTCACGCACACATTTGCACGTATACAAACGTCATTTGTTTATGTAGTAGTAATAGGTAATTATTTTGCGAGCGTTGTATGGAGTGTCCGAGGTGTGGTAAGAGTCTACGGAACAATTACGTATGCAAGTATTTTTACTTTAATGGTTTGTAAAAGTATTTATTTGTAAACGCGATTGTGCTCCTTATTTATAGGAATTCACGGATCAATTTCCTATGCAAGTACTTTTTACTTCCAACAGGGCTTTTGTTTGATTACGCGATTGTACTTCTTATTTGTATGAAGTTATGGATCAGTTTTCGATGCAGATAGAAAATACTTGAAAGTATCTCGAGCCCTGGTTTTAGGCCCTGGTTTCTTAAGGTGGACGTACTTGGAAGCCCTGGTACTCGATTTTGCAAGTACGACCCATGTCTAAGGGCTACGGGCGAGACGAACGGGAGTTGAGTGGGGGATATAAGCAAGAAAAAGCAGTGCGCGCGCACATTTTCTTTCTCTCTTCCTCTCATAGCCAAATACGTTTGAAGTTTCACTTCAGTCGTGTGGTCATAAGCACACTCGGTTTTTTTTTTGTAAAAAAGTTTTTAACTTCATTAGCAATATTATAGAATACCGTTCTAACATAACATTTTCTCTTAATTTCCAGGTAGCATGCTAACAATCGGCCGGTCGAACTACCTCCGTTTCAATCACCCGGCCGAGGCCAAGCTGATGAAGTCGGTGCTACCATCAGCTCACGTCTCCATGGCGCCTGTCCAGTTTCAGCCCAACGACCAGTGTGCCGCAGGTAGTTATTAATAATTCAGCATTAACGATATCATCCGTCGGGCTCTTGTCACCGCCGGGGTGCCAGCTGTTTTAGAACCCAATGGCTTGGCACGTGACGACGGGAAGAGGCCAGATGGAATGACCATAATGCCTTGGAAGTTGGGTAGGCCTTTGGTGTGGGATGCAACCTGTGTCGACACCCTCGCGCCATCCCATCTTTCTAGCACGGCGGGCTGTGCTGGGGCGGCTGCTGCAGGAGCAGAAAACCTCAAACGTCGCAAAAATAACAACCTTATTGGGAGCTATATGTTTGAGCTGTTTGGGATTGAAACTCTAGGGCCTTGGAGTCCGAGTGCTCATCGAATATTTCGAGACATCGCCAAGCGTTTGGTTGACTCTTCGCGTGACCACAGGGCTGACCTATTTTTAGCCCAATGAATAAGCATTGCCATCCAACGTGGCAATGCTGCCAGCCTTTTGGGCACTTATCCCATCGACAGCGATGCGGACGAATTTTTTGATGTCCAATGAGCTTCTGTGTCTTTTTTATTTTTCTTTTTTATTGTACATAGTATATATGTATATATTTTAGTTTGTGTATTTGTATTTAGTATACCCTGCATTCCCAAATAGGCTGAAAAACAAGATCTTTGACAGTCCTTACTTACGGTAGTCAAAATCCTGAAAGTCTTGACAACCAGACTTACCAAAGGGTATCGTGTTACCCAGTAACTGGGTTGTGGAGGTCAGATAGTCAGTCGCTCCATGTAAAATACTGGTATTTAGCTGGATCCGGTTAGACTGGAAGCCTAACTATACTAGAGTCCTAGTATAGTTGGGAAAAGGCTAGGCAGGTGATGAATATCCTTTCGGGTGTCGACCTCCGTACACGCACATTACGTAACTGTCGACGCTTTTACGAGTAAGGTAATAACTTTAGGTAGGCCTTCAGAAAAAGGAAGATTATACTGTTAAATCGATAATAACAAATTATAAATGATACCTTCCCGTAATCCTCATTAGTTTTCCTATCTAATAAAACAGCTACGTAGTGAAATAAAACTGACCTGACATTGCAGTGACGTGATATGTTTTTATTTTGATAATATTCATTCACATAACCTACACACTTTATCACAATACGTGTCTAAACTTTCGTTACTTTTTCGCCTATATAATCATTACTTTTTGAAAAACAATTACTCAATACGGAACCTACACTTATTTCTCAGTAATTCTATATAGATTTTTATAAGAAAACTTAACGTTTGCTGCCTCTATTCATCGTTTATTTCTCCGTTCGTTTCGCACAAATGTATACTCTTTGACGTTGGCCGTGAGTGAAATGTCAGATGAATTTATTTATTTTTTAGTTCGTTCAAAATAATGTTTCTGCTGTTGAAAAATATTAAAATTAAGAGTGAATGAACCATTTCTTTCATATAAATACAGAACATATTGCTACTTGCAACACAAATACAGATATTTAGCGACCAATCCTGACCAAGCCCTTAAGTGACACTGTGCGACTTAAGACACTTGGAGCATTTTTTCTTATGTCGCACTGTGTAACATAAGACATTCAAGAGGATATTTGCTGCATTCCTAACTTGTTTTTGTATTGCCAAAATTTAATGGTAGAATTTTCAAGACTTCTCTTAAGATAAACAATATGCATACCTATGTTTATCTGATTTTTAGGGTTCCGTACCTCAAAAGGAAAAATGGAACCCTTATAAGATC
The DNA here is from genome assembly GCA_945859645.1 of Amphipoea oculea. Taxonomy (NCBI): domain Eukaryota; kingdom Metazoa; phylum Arthropoda; class Insecta; order Lepidoptera; family Noctuidae; genus Amphipoea; species Amphipoea oculea. The sequence goes on along the minus strand of OX243886.1, from coordinate 4,541,005 downwards.
ACTTCGTTGTCCGTCTGTCAAGACCCTTTTTCTCAGGAACGCGTGCACGCGTGGGGTTATCAACTTGAAATTAATATCAAATACTCAGGGCTGCAATCCCTTGAAGCAGTGAAAAAATCAAACTTCTAAGTCAACGCAATCAAAAGATTCGGGCGGTTATGTTCCGTTTATGCCGCATATTTTGACACTCGCAAGGGAATCGAGACCTATAGGGTACTTCCCGTTGACCTAGAAGCAATGTCATGTAGCACAAGTATAGGAAAAAGTCTGAAAACCGTAAGGGTCAGCGCAGACAGAACGGAGCGCAGCGGAGAGGATTTTATTAACGCACTTGAAAATAAACTTTAAAATTATTACAATAAAGTGCATAAATGCTTGAACCTGACAAAAAATGCTCGCGCGTCCTCGAAGATACGCGGGAATCCTCGCGCGACTTTATTGTAATAATTTTAAAGATTATTTTCCAGTGCGTTAATAAAATCCTCTCCGCTGCGCTCCGTTCTGTCTGCGCTGACCCTAAATTTGTAGTTACATTACGGAACCCTCGGTGCGCGAGTGCGACTCGCACTTGACCGGTTTTTTTTGTTTACCTGCAGTGCTTTATTTAATAGCATTTTCTTTTTGTCCACAGCCTACGTCACCCACCACACAGAAAGTTACCAAACCACAAACATACAGAAGATTTACAAAGACAACTCCCTAACGCATTTAGACCAAGAACTAGACATGACTCTGAAAGAAATGTCCAGGAAAAAGCCTCCAGTAGCCCCCAAGAAACCTTACAGAGATCTAGACCAATCTGACTCGAATTCAGACCAAGAATCCAGGCCGAAAATGTCAGGGATCATGGCTAAGGTTTCCAAATTCGAGTACTACGCGAAACAGCAGAAAATTGGAAGAAGTCAATTTTACACGTCGAACGAAAATGAAATATCGCCAAAAGTTTTCAGCTCGAATTCGTTAACAGTGAATACTCCAGCTAAAGATGTGTTAGGAGGCAAGACGCTACCAAACTACATGAATAAAATACAAAAGAATGTTTTAATAGGCGAAAACAATGCCGTCGACACCAAAAACTGTTCTTACGCAAACGTAGCTATAAGACATAAAACGAAAATTGACGACATCGTCAAAAACTTCAATGAACCATCTAAAGACTACAACAAGTTACCGAAAAAAGTGAACAACGACCAACAGAATGACAATATCTACGGGAAAATTAACGTTGACAGAAAACCCGACGAAAAACCCAGTCAAAATGGCTTGGAACCGGGTAAAAACCACTCGGAACCGAACAAAAATGTTATAGAACCGGGTAAAAATAATTTAGAATCGTATAGCTCGAATATGATGGATAGGAATGAGGTTTATGGAAAGATTTCTGAGAGGAATATGAATTTAACGAAGGGGGTTTGTTTGCCGTCGCCCGCTTATGATAGAAATCCTCAGTATTCGCCAGTGTACACCAATAGCTATGATCGCAGTATAGAAGCAGAAACGAGAAGATTGAGGGTATGTATCTTCTTTTCTTTACTTTATTTTATGTCGCGTGCCAGGGCTAAACCCTAGTTGCGTTACCTATATTTAAACAGGGTGAAATTGAATTCATGGGCATCCTTTTAAGGGGTCATTGTACTCATCATTATAAACAACTTTTACTATGGGACCAAACCTGAAATCGCGAAAAAAAAATCAGCTCTTCCCTACATTTTGACGAGTTATGTGAACATAAATGCAAGGAACAGCTGATTTTTTTTCGCGATTTTAGGTTTAGTCCCATAGTAAAATTTGTTCATAATGTTGAGTACAATGACCCCTTAAAAGGATGCCCATAAATTTAATTTCAACCTGTTGATCTAACTAGCTGCGTCCCGCTGTTTCACCCGCATAAGTGTCGATACCGTGGGAATATCGGGATAAAAAGTAGCCTATATGTTAATCCATGGTGTCAGCTACCTCCATACAAAATTTTATCAAAATTGGTCCAGTCGTTTGAGCGTGAAGAAGTAACAAACACATAAACACACCCACTCACAAACTTTCGCCTTTATAATATTAGTGTGATGTAGAGCGGTCTAAATCAAACATTGAATTGTTATCAGTCTAGACTCTTCCTGCTAATCTCGTCAGCTAAAAAAGCATGAATAAACATGAAACATACTATATTATTATCACCAGTGGCGTGCATTAGTTTTCAGAATAGGTAGGCACTATATAGGCCGGGTCTAGTCTAGGCAAACGCGGTCACTAATTTAAAAAAAAAGTGAGGTCAAAAGTGTGGTTATTTGAGTAGGCATGCCTACTTAAGGGTGATAAATTGCGAAGGTCGAACGTCATGGTATTACGTGTGCGACGTACGTATTTTTAATTTTGTCGTATTAACTTGAACAAGTAAAGTCCAATGACGATGTGTGAATAGTACGGGAGCCGAGTAGGCCGTCCGGCGACTGCCTACTGCCGCGCGTGTTTGTATGAAGATTTTGTTTTTTGTTAGGTATGATAATTTAGTGTGTCTTAATTGTGGGGCACACACACTAAAATGTAATTGACCGGCTTATGTTGATATATCGCGAGGTAGGCACTGCTTATATGCCTATATGCAATGCACGCCACTGATTATCACTGACGAACGCACACCTGTAATATTCAGTATCATTGTGCAAATTGATAACATAATCAGTTATTTACGGTAATTATAATAATATGTTTAGTTAGCTTTGAACGACCTTCTAGATATCATACATCCTTTGCAAGGTAACCTTGTTGGTCACATCAACCGGCACTCTAATTGCGTAACATACGAGTACTATCAACCAGAATCTGAATCATTTTGAAGCAAATTGCTAATCTATTGCTTCATAAGTTCGAAAAATGTTTCTGCTCAACACGTAAATAACGCAATGAATGTTGTTGAACTGTCAAAATGAAATCGATTCCGATTTATAATGTGTTACGCAATTGCCCCGCCGAAAATGTCCACTGCTGAATAGGTATGAACAGTCACTAATCGCAAAGAATGTAAGGAGCCATGATGGCCCAATAGTAATGGCCTGAAATTTTTTTTTTCCCGCTCTTGACCTCGATCACGCCTGATGGAAAGCGATGGATGAGGTCTATGATGGAACGAGCGTGCCCAGAAGATGCCTAAGGCACTGGAACTCCTACACATCGACGAAACACAACAGGCTGCTTGACGCCGTACTCCGGTGGGAGGGCGGTCGCAAACCAGGCGGGCGTTAGCTCTACCACTGCAAGGGAAGAATTGGCCAGTCAAATGTGGTGTTGTGTGTGACTGTCCAGTATGCGCCGAGCGCTCGGTTCTGTTGAGTAACTGGCGGAACAAACTGCGCTACACGGGGAGGCTTCTTCATGCTTGTTTGTTGACTTTTTCGAACTTATGAAGCAATGGATTAGCAATTTGCTTCAAAATGATTCCGATTCATAGTGTGTTACGCAATCAGGGTGCCGGTCTAAAATTAACTTATCAAAAACATGCGTCATTTAAGAATAGGTCAGGATAGTCAGTTAATTTGTAAGTTCTTCTGCGCTGAGGGGCTTGTGGCTAAGTAATAACAGCCGCACAGGTCGATCGATCAGTTTAAGCTACGCTTGCCGCGGTTGGTCCGTGGATGGGTGACCATCTTTACATACCAAGACCCCTCCGTGCCTCGGAAAGCACGTTAAGCCGTTGGTCCCGGCTGTCATTCGTGGATCTTTGACAGTCGTTACGGGTCGTCAGAGAAGCCCGAAATTCTGACAGCCAGTCTTACCAAGGGGTATCATATTACCCAATAACTGGGTTGTGGAGGTGAGATAGGCAGTCGCTCCATGTAAAATACTGGTCCCCAACATAGTTGGGAAAAGGCTAGCAGATGATGATCATCGCTGAACTGTGACTTTAGTAAAATATAATTAATTCATATAAATAAATAAACGTAATAAAAGTATTCATTCTTATCAGCTTCCAACGACCTTTGTGATAAGAATGTCAATACACGGCCTTCACAAGGTAACTGTTGACACGTTAATAATAATTTATGTGTAAATAGATAAATAAACGAAGATCCATACTATATTTTTCTTTCGTGCTTGTTAGTGATCCTAAGATTTCTACTACATTTTCTGTTTCTACCCGTGAGAACTTGTAATTGGCTTTATGTCTCATATAATATTGTTATGCGTCTGTTATAGCTGTTGGTTCTCCTATGAATAAATAAATATCCATAATCCTAACTAATATTAGGTATAAATGCGAAAGTAAGTTTGTTTGTTACCTTTTCACGCCTAAACCACTGAAGCGATCATCCTTAAATTTTGCATAATACGTTGTCAGGTGTACAGAAACGGACATACATAAAAAACAGAATCAGCCTAAGTATAATGTTCCCACTGCCGGGACACAGGCCTCCTCTCTGTGAGAGGGAGTGGGCCGTAATCCACCACGCGGGCCCAGTGCAGTGCGGGTTGGTAGATGTCACATGTCTTCGAATTTTTGGTTCTAGGACATGCCGGTTTCCTCACGATGTTTTCCTTCATCGTTTTGAGAGCAGTGGTGATGAAATAATTTACACAAAGTAAAGTGCCTGTCAGGGTTCGAACCTACGACCATGTTATGTAAATGATATTCGAAGTTGTTTAAAAACGTGACATTCTTCCACGAACTTGTGATAGAGGGAGATAAAAGATAAACAAAGTGAGATAGCAATTAAACTGTTGATCAATATTTGGGTTAAAACCTACAAAGAATGCCTTAAAACGTGAATATTATTCAAATAAATCTTAGGTACGTTAGTTTGTTTTGCTTTATATTCGCAGAATGTTATGTAAAAGCGATAAAATTTAGGGATACGTGAAACGATCAATTTTATAACGACTACGTAAAACGGATTACAAATCCATACTATCCATACTAACTCTGTCTGTCTGTATGTTACCTTTTCATGCCTAAACCACTGAACCGGTTTGAGTCCCGGGAAAGGACATAGGATAGTTTTTATCCCGATATTTCCACGGGATCGAAACTTATGCGGGTGAAGCGCAGGCCTCTTGCCGTATTATTTATTTTATACGGAACTCAACAACCAAAGCCTATTATATCAAAAGTTTACATAATCTCAAGATAGGCAAAGCGTTATAATTGAAATTAAAGAAACAATGGTCTTATCACTGATAAGAACCTTCGCTCTGATACGCTAACTACTGCGGAATCGCAATGCGACAAATAATATAGTGTTTTTTTATACTTCAAGAATATAACCTAATTATTTTAAAATTTTATGAAAAAAAATTGGTGTTTTTTTGGACAAGTTAGGAGTGTGTGTGTGTGTCAAGTGTGTATTGGTCCTAATAAGTGATAATTACGATATAAATGATATCACAGTGTGGTTTACTTACACGTTAGACGGGAAAAAATACGGTCTATTTTTTTTTTCAAAACCGACGTATTTAGAAAGAAAGAAAATGCCTTTAATTGCGGTAAACATGACGCAATAAAGAACATAAACACAAAAAAATAAGAAAGGGTTGGGGAAAACATGCGTCACATCCTCGCAAAACGGCTATCGCTCAGCATTATGCTGCGACCCTATGCAAGACAGAGCCCCATTTCGAGGCAGGCTGACAGGACTTGGGGGAGGCCTTTGCAAAGCAGCTTTGGATAGTATAGGCTAAACAAAAACGAAAAAACATACGGTAGAAATAATCTTTTTTGAAAACTAAAATAGTGTGGTGTAGTGTGGGCTTTAATTAAAAAAAAAAAAACATCATTATCATACAAAAATGTTTGTATTACGTTTTTTTTTTATACGTTACGCGAAAAAAAACCCTTTAAATTACACAAAGTAGGGCTTAGAAATAAAAGACTTGTGAACATTTTGTGTTTTGTCCAAAACTGTTTTATTTTTGGATGAATGTGTCCATTCTTTAAAATAATGTAGGTTAACAATCTCGTTCACAGTCATAAAAATAATTTATAGAGTTTGGACAAAAGTGATTTTACTTGAAGAAATAAATATTACTATTCAAGTATTTTTTGTCAACCACAAAATAACTGGAATATTTTAGACTATTAGCATATTTAATATTGTAAATCTAGTCAATTTCCTTTAAAAAATACATCTACACATCCTTTTCCTTTCATTAATGTGAACACTAAAAATTCTAATCGCTAAAACAAACTTAGATTTAAGAAAGTCGTATTCATAAAAATTGTTATCTCCATAGCTAATATTTTTGCCAAATAAAATTGAACTTTATATCTACAATGCTAAGATCTTTTAGACATCTATGCAAATATTCATGACATATGATACGTTGATCAATGTCAAGATTTTGTTTCAACTTTCATTTATTTTAAGACTTTAGACAGTATTCATTGAGCCTCGGAACTGTTTTGGTCAAAATGTAGAGGATATGTTCACGTTTTAAACCTTTCGGGGTGGACAGAATAGCTGTTGATATGTGAACGTGAAGTTTATTAATAACATGATTTTGTTGAATTGTTTCTAAGTGCTTTGTTATCATTAAAAGTGACAGTGATTACAATACAGTAATGCATGGCAATAAGAGACTTTTGTTTTTATGATCATTAAAGTAAAAGTGCTGACAAGCTAAAAATAATAATCGACAAAAAATAAAAAGTTGTCAAAAATGGCGGTAAAAAACAAAAAGGAACCAACACACAAGCGCCTACTAAGACTCTTTGTAAATAACCTCAAGAAAAACACTTTAGCATTAAAAGAGCTAAAACAATCAATCGACACTTCGCTACGACCAAACGAATACGACAAAATAATCGATTTATCGAACTCTGTGAACGAAAAACTCGACGTCGTTCACAAAATACGAAACGACATCAAAATCTACAAAACTATAAACACAATTTTAACAAATCATTACATAAAAGTAACGAGAGACCACGAAAACTGCATCGGAACGAAAATCGTCAAACTGGAAGAAAAAATCAGACAGTCATACGACAATTTGAAATTGGAACTAACAAAGATGGCGTCGCCGTCGGTCAGTGTTGCCAGCCAGAATATTTCGTCGCCGATACAGAATAGTAATGTGATTCTTGTTGGTAATGATTTGAAGTGTAACCAGTTCAATCAGTTGCATATTCGTAACGAGATGTATAATACTGTTATTAGGAAGATTGATAAGCTGTTCTGTGGGCTGGTGAGTTACTTGTATTCACTGTTCTTTCATAGAAACAAAATATTATAATAATTTCTACATACAATACAGGGTGAAATTTTAATCACCGTTTTCCTCTTAACGGGTCATTGTACTCATCATTATGAACAACTTTTACTTTGGGAGCAAACCTGAAATCGTGAAAAAAAAATCAGCTGTTCCCTACATTTATGTATATATGTGGCTGGGGTGGACTGGATGCGGAAGGCGGAGGACAGGGTGCTGTGGCGCAGTCTGGGAGAGGCCTATGTCCAGCAGTGGACTGCGATAGGCTGAGTTGATTGATTGATGTATATACACTTGGGAGCAAATAAATCGAGCCACTTGCTTTTTTTTGCACGTATAATGGTTATTATTTTTGGTATTATGGAACGTATCAAATCGAAACATATATCGCCTAAGAGCTTATTTAATAATCTTTACAATGAGGGTAAATTTTTGAATGATAACCTTATTTAGTGATAAATTATTGGCTCTGAAAGAAAAACGGTAATTTTGATAGAAAATTGTAGGGTTAAAACAGTCCAGAAAATCTATCGAAATCAGGGCAAGGGGGGGTAATACAAGATATTAAGAATAAGTTTATACCATAATTTTGTTTTTAATTGTTTTTTTCTGGACTGACAATTTTCTATCAAAATTACCGTTTTTCTTTCAGAGCCAATAATTTATCATTAAATAAGGTTATCATTCAATAATTTACCCTCATTGTAAAGATTATTAAATAAGCTCTTAGGCGATATATGTTTCGATTTGATACGTTCCATAATACCAAAAATAATAACCATTATACGTGAAAAAAGGAAGTGGCTCGATTTATTTGCTCCCAAGTGTATGTAATAACTCGTCAAAATTTAGGGAACAGCTGTTTTTTTTTCGCGATTTCATTTTTGGTCCCACAGTAAAAGTTTTTCATAATGATGAGTACAATGACCTTAAGAGGAAAACGGTGATTAAAATTTCACCCTGTATAAAAGGTCGTGAAAACAACGTCTATCTGGGTTTACCTTCGTAAACTACCCTAGGGTAAAACAATGACCCTCGGTATACCGGGTGGCAGAGATGTCGCGCGTCGTTCTAGTTCACACATTGATGCCTCAACTAGCTCAATATTAGCGATATCCCGATACCAACCTGTATGTGTATATAAATTGAAAAGTGTTGCCAACTTCATCCACTGCGTTCATATCCACATATTATCATGACACCAAAAGGAACCTATGAAGACTATTGCTATGTGCAAATAATATGTTACCCATATCTTTACTGAATCTAAAAATTACAATATTGTCCACCTATTATTTTAATGGTTAATTAATGATGAACATCATCAAGCTATCAAGATAAATATGTGCTTGGGTAAATACCTGAGCAATGGGAATTTCATCAGGTAATATGAAATGCAAGGCAATTGTCAATGGCGGGAACATTGACACACGAATAACCACGAACTCAGGACATGATTACTTAGGTCTGGCTGTATTTATCAGTCCTTGCTTTTTTTGGGAACATTTTAAGCTGATTATGATTGCATGGTCCTCCATGCAATCATAATCAGCTTAAAATGTTCCCACTGCTGGGCAGTGGCGTGCATTGCATATAGGCATATAAGCAGTGCCTACCTCGATATATCAACATGAGCCTGTCAATTACATTTTAGTGTGTGTGTCCCACAATTAAGAAACTCACTAAATTATCATACCTAACAAAAAACAAAATCTTCATACAAACACGCGCGGCAGTAGGCAGTCGCCGGACGGCCTACTCGGCTCCCGTACTATTCGCACATTGTTATTGGTCTATTCTCGTTCAAGTTGATACGACAAAATTAAAAATACGTACGTCTCACGCGTAATACCATGACGTTCGACTTTCGCAATTTATCACCCTTAAGTAGGCATGCCTATTCATACAACCACACTTTTGACCTCACTATTTTTTTCTGATTAGTGACCGCGTTTGTCTAGACTAGACCCGGCCTAATGCCTACCTATTCTGAAAACCAATGCACGCCACTGCTGCTGGGACACAAGTTTCTTCTCTGTGAGAGGGAGTGGTCCGTAATCCACCACACGGGCCCAGTGCGGGTTGGAAGGTCCGTGCAAACTCATGTAATTCATTATGCTATAACTTGTTCCAGGCGTACCAGGACAGAGTCAAAGAAGAGGAGCAGAAAGAAGCGGAGACGGCGCGACTGGAAGAGATTCTCAACATGTGCGCCGAGTATGAAAGGCAGATCGCTTCAGGTACGCAATATAATACAATCATCTTTTAATAATTACAGGGTGTTACGGAAAGGGTATATCAATACAAACGGGTTGAAGAGTGTATCTGGTCTAGAATCTCTGTGCAAAAGGAGAAGGGAAAGACTACATAGTTTCCTGGGCCCAGGTGTTAACTCAATCAAACTAGCCTTATTTGTAAGTGGATATAATAACAAGGCCTCACTGAAAATTTGGTGAAATTTGGCTATCCAGGAATCAAGTTATATGAAATATAGTAAAAGTGAGGTTATATATGAAATATAGTAAAAGTGAGGTTACATTATAACATTGTAGTTTTTTTATGTACTTTGCTAAATATTTTTGAATGGTTTTGGCTGTATAATGGTTTTATGCATAGAGTGCAAGTAGAGAGCCTCCATGTGTGACGTGTTGAAGATCCTGACACGTTTGGCACGCCCTGGACAGTCGCTACAGTCGAAGACATGTCTCTACATCCAATATCCTGCACTTAGAAGCAGTAGGTACGTTTTAAAAAAGGGAGAATAGGAAGTAAAATAAAACACCAATAATATGTATAAAATATTTATTATTCGTCTTCAATAATTATGAGAATATCATCTAAAAAGGCTTCAATCGGACGTCTCCCAAGAACCACAATCATCTTGGGCCAAGTTCCAACATGCTTGGCATACATAGTTTTCACTGGTAATCTGAAACAAATTAACTATTTGAATCTTGTTCAACCATAATCAAGCTTCATTACATGTACCTACCTAATCCTAATGCATGTTCAACTAAATCGATAATCCCAGCCGAGACCGAAATGGCCCCAATAACAGTCAATACCTCAAAGCAGCAAAGCCTGGGACCGAATCGGTCCCATCGGGACTTGACGGTTACTTACACCTTTTTTATGAGTGTTCCATAGTTTCATATAGCTAATTAATCAACTAATTAGGTATTAAGTAAGTATTGTTTTAATATAATATGCTATCCAACAAAAAGACAGCCGGCAGACATGACGCTGGAGGCCGTAAACAGTAGGTACATAAGTCTGGTTTTGTTCGCTTGATAGGCTAAAAGCTCGTTTTAAATAGGTACTTACAGGCTGATATTCACGCCACTGATGAGTAAGTTATAAAATCGCCTCATCGTCCAAGACTCTTCTGCCAATAGAGTTACTGCGACCAGTCGCAATGGTACAATTCACACAGCGATCCATGTCGTCAATATCCGAACGATAGGCGTAATCAGTTGTCCAAAATAGAGAGCCAGGTAATTCAAAGTAGCAAGATCCGTCGAATAGTCCTTTATAATTTATAATATACAAAGCCAAGGTCGTGGGATATTCAATAAAACATGGAAAATACGTGCGCACTAACAACGAAAGAAAACGAACGAATGCCGGGTCACAGAGTACTTTTTTATAGGTGTCGGCATGGTTTTTTTCTACCTGTCATCTGTCAGTCGGTGACAGCACAGATTACTTTAGACAATACTGAGTGACCAATGTTGCTAACAGAAGAAAAATAACAGGAACTCGATTCGCTATGAATCGATTCCACGAAAAGATTGATAAGCATTTGTCACTCGATTTTCATACATATTCTGAGATTTTACCAATTTTTTCACTATCGATTACTTTGAATTCAGGCATGTACTCAATCGATTATTTAGTTTCATAACTTAATTTAACTTTTCTCGCTTCCTAGATAGAAACATGGTACTGTATTTGGTGATTACCTTTAGAAAAATATAACGGTTTTTTTAATACCCATTTCAACTAGTTAACTGCTGGGCCCAGAATCCCCCGTCTCCTTTCAGCTCAAAAGCATTAACTTTAAAAATGCTTAATATTTTTTTATTTTTGAAATTTGCTAATTAAGCCCTTTCATTTGATACCCAACAAGGCATGTTTAAAAATATTTTTTTTTAGATCATGACTGTACGCTAGAGGGCGCCATATTCAATTTAATGTGACGCCACATAGCCTATAACCAGCGTACGATCAAGACGCTTCCAACGATACCTCATTTATCCAATTACTACAAGGAGTTTAAAAGTTATGAGGGAACAGATGAACATACATACATACCGGTCACAATATCATAACCCTCCTTTTTGCTTCGCCGTAGTCGGGTAAAAAGTGGAACAATCACATTCACGCAAAACGGCCATCGCTCTGCATAATGCTGAGACCTTATGCGGGACAGAGCCCCAGCGCTGGTTTTCATCGACAGCCGGCGTTTACGATGTCATTTGCCTAAACAATAACTCATTAACAGCCTATTTTCTCACGGTATTTTCCTTGACCAACAAACCTTCACATTGGTTCACATGTTCAAGGTTTCCTCCAAGCCTACTAAAGTGTGTTTAATATTAAATTACTTTATAATATCAGTTTCTGTTACACGTAACATTTTGTGTTAAGTATGTCATTTGTTGATAAGTTATCAAGTTCTTAGTCGGTATGTAAGTTGGAATTAACAAAATATACAATGTTACTGAAAAATATTTGCAGTTTATTAATTTTACTTTAAGTAAGATTTTTTATGATTTTATACTACACCTTACCCGAAGCAAGATATTGTAACAAGACAAGATACTTTTAGACATATAAGGTAGTAAAACTTGAAAACGCTTTCATGATGTAAACGGGTTCTTAAAGTCTTCCAAGAGAAGGAGGAGAACTTCTATCGAGGTATGAGGAACAGGGTGTAAAGTTCACTCATACTCTATAAAAAAGGGAGGATCCTCCGTCCAGACAGGTGTCGTTTCTGGCGGCCAACTGCCCGATGATTCATGTCGGGCCGTTGTATCTATGCTAGTTGCGCGGTAAACTCTGCTTGCGAGATGCAGGATTTTGCTTGACTTCAGTATGACGCGTTGTTCGCATGTGGCGTTGTAGATACCGCTACACGTCTTCCAAATCATCATCATCAGCCTATAGCAGACATAGGCCTCTCCTATTGCACGCCATTCAACTCGATTTTCGGCAACCCTCATCCAGCTGCTACCAGCCTGCGAAGAGCGCCGCTCGTCTTCCAAATTAATTGTAAAACAAGCCCCAATATTTAATCTTGAAAATCACTTAGATATACAGGGTGTTACGGAAAGGGTATATCAATACAAACGGGTTGAAGAGTGTATCTAGTCTAGAATCTCTGTACAAAATTTCAGCTCAAAAGCATTAACTGCATAAACTGCAGTTTAACGTAAAAAAATGTTCTGTCATAACTTTTAGCAGAATGAAAGAACCACATCATCACGATTACAAGATTGAGGGCACATCAATTGAGCGGGTAGAAAAGGTACGCGACCTGGGTGTGCGCCTGAACACTGAGTTAACATTTCGTGACCATATTGTAAATGTGTGTAAGAAATCATACAGAAGTCTAGGTTTCGTTCTTCGACGGGCATCGGGTTATACAAATATAAAAGCAATTTCAGCATTGTATAATGCGCTTATAAGAACTCAGCTAGAGTATAATGCTGTCATATGGGCTCCGCATGAGACTAAATATAGTCTCATGTTGGAGCGCATACAAAACAAATTCACCAGATTTTTGTACATGAAACTATACGGTGTCTATCCCTTCTATCCGCTGATGTACCCAACCTTATTCGTTATCGGTTTGGTCGGGTACAACAAACTCGAGACAAGGAGGGACTTAGCTATAACCTCATGTTTTTAAGCTATTGCGTGGTAAGACCTACAATTCCGGTATTTTGAAGGAGATTTGTCTGAATGTGCCTGACAATTACGTATCGCGGCGCCGGAAGCCACGGTTATTAGCAGTGCCACATGCACGAACCAACTTGCTCAGCAAAGCGCCACTGACGCGCGCCTTACACGCACTGAATGACACGGCTGACAGGATCGATTTATTTTCATGCTCTCTGAATGAATTCACAAAAACAATGTTATATGTGTTATGTTATTTAAGTTAATTATTTAATATAGTTTAATTAAGGACCACGCTACCGCATTAGGAATTTCCTGTAATGGTAGCAGTGTCTGTGATAAATAAAAAAAAAAAAAAAAAAAACTTTGAAAATGCTTAATATTTTTTTTATTTTAACATCTCGGCGCTGCACTGGCGCGCGGCGGCGTGATGTGCGTGTACTAGGCGCACAGACACACTACAGATAATGGATAATGACCCTCGTAGTGCGGTGACACGTTTGTTATGATTTCAATTTAATAAATTATCGAAATAAAAAAATATTAAGCATTTTCAAAGTTACTGCTTTTGAGCTGAAATTTTGTACAGAGATTCTAGACCAGATACACTCTTCAACCCGTTTGTATTGATATACCCTTTCCGTAACACCCTGTACTTATGAACAAAATATACATAACGATTAATGGAATCAATATTTTATTTGCAGGCATTCCTATAACCCCGACTGAGAAGCGGCCACACAATAAGATCATAACGAACGGTTCACTACCACGCAGTGTTGCCCTCAACAACCCCAACTTTGTGCAAACCAGCGACGGTTATTATAAGTAAGTTATTGAATGTCTAACTGAAATGTTATTTATTTAATGGATATTTACATAATATAAGCTAACATACAAACTATAATAATATGTACAATTACTTATATGAAAAATAAACAAACTAGTCATAGGGCATCAAATAATTCGTCCGCATCGCTGTCAACAGGAACAGTGCCCAAAAGGCTGGCAACATTGCCACGTTGTATGGCAAACTAAACATATCTGAAACCGTTAATAAATTGAAAAGTCTAGTCAAATAATACACGATGAGCATATTAATGAATAATTTGTGTAGTTATCACTATACAAGAGTCTAACCCCCTTATTCATAATCCTATTTTATCTCTATTTTAGCTAAAATAGGTTTATAGAACGTTTGTCTTTATCTGTCACATTGTCATTTCTGTGTGTAAGAAAGAGACAAACCCCATTTTAACTAAAATAGGTTTGATAAGTTTTATGAATAAGGGGGTTATAATCTAATGACAAATGAAACAAACTAAAAAATTTGACGAAGAATTTTTAATAAGAGAAAAAACAAGTTTATTGAGTACAGTATTTTCAGTATTTTTCGCTAAAGGTGACAAATAATGTCAAAGGACCTCCTGTTCAAGAACAGGAGAGAAATGTAAAAAATACAGAGGAGAAAAATATGTTCATAATGTGTAAAAAATAATAACAAAATTATACAGGCTTATTTTTTATCACCATCCAAATTTTTACAGGGTGTTCTACCCATGAATATGAATAACTTTCACTATGGGACCAACTCTGAAATCACGAAAAAAAGATCAGCTGTTTCATACATTTTGGTCAAGTATGTATTGAACTTTTGTATGAAACAGCTGATTTTTTTCGTGATTTCAGAGTTGGTCCCATAGTAAAAGTTGTTCATATTCATGGGTAATACACCCTGTGAAAATTTGGATGGTGATAAAAAAATAAGCCTGTATGTGCCAAACCAAAATTCTAACAACAACCTATCTTTCTGTTCCAGGTTCGAAACTAGTCATAACAAAAGCTCCCCAATGAGCCAATCCCTCCCAATCCAAAGGAATCTCTCCAGCTACGAGAACTTCGACTCATCCTCCCCCACAGAACTCACCCCCGAGGTCGTCATCCCCCAAAACAACTACGAAAACATTGGCAGGATGGATGAGATAGGCATTCCAGTTTTTGAAGATCCATCCCCCAGAATCCACGATTTGTCTAGTCCGATTATGATTAGGAAACTTCACAACCAAAGCGGGGGTGGGCCTAACCTATCCTCCCCTATAGGATCCCCTTATGAAAACGTTTACTATAGAAACAACGTTTATGGTAACCTTAAACCTAAGTCCCCGAACACACAAAGCCCTAGGACAAGAATAAAGACAACTTTTGCTCATAAAAATCTGACGTCACCTCAATATTTCATATTCCCTACACCACCTCCCGTAGATAATTCTAAAATCCCTAACTTTGAACAAAAACAAGAAACTACAGATTCTGAAAGACCAAAATGCGATGGCATTGAAAAACAGCTAAGTCTTGAAGAAGAAATACCAATGATAGACGATGATTTGACAAACGACTTAGAATTCAGATATTCCAAAGTATTGAATGATGATAAAAAGGAAGAGGCTCCTGAAAAGAGTCCAGAAGTAATCTTGACAAAGAACCAGAGCTTCGCTGACATGAAGAACGAATTAATGGCCGACATTCCTGAACTAGAAGAGTTTGAAAAAGATCTAAAAGAAAATAAAAGAGAAAAGATAATAAAGAATATAACTGAAGATATGAAGAAGATTGATATTGAAGCTGATTCTCTAGACAGTGCGGTTTTAGATGACAATGCCGATGAGTTGAAGACTAAGTATGAGAAATTAAAAGAAGAACGTAAGAAGTTGGTGACGGAGATACATGAAATTAAGTGCAAGATGTCGGAAATTAGGTTGCAGGAAGATGATATTTTGAGAGAGGTAAGTTACAACATACATGACTTCCTACTTGATAATCTGCCTATAGTGTTCCCACTGCTGGGACATAGGCCTCCTCTCTGTGAGAGGGATTTGGCCGTAATCCGCCACGCGGGTCCAGTGCGGGTTGGCAGATGTCACATGTCTTCGAATTTTTGTTTCTAGGACAAGCCAGTTTCCTCACGATGTTTTCCTTCACCGTTTTAAGAGCAGTGGTGATGAAATAATATACACAAAGTAAAGCGCCTGTCTGGGTTCGAACCTATGACCTACAACTCGTAAGGCGCGGCCGTTACCACTTGGCCACCACTGCTCTTCCTTCCTACTTATGCAACTGAAATTGATCTAATCTGAATTGATAAGATTACAAGTCTAAGTCTTAAACTTAAACTGAAAGTTCAAACCAGCTGATTTAATAATGTGGTATTTATTGTAGAGAAATTTTAACTTTAGTGACTTTTTGCATTAAGAATTTAACCCAACATTGAGACCCACTTAACCATCATTTAACGCTTAGAATCGTTATGTTTCTGTCAAACGTTAGAAGATGACAGAGGCAGAATTATGTTGTACACACGCCAGCACATCAAGCTACCCGAAACTGTCAAATTTTCCCAATCAACTTTGAACCTTATGCTTTAGCGATAAAATTGAAAATCGATTAAAGAAATTTGACAGATTGTAGTAGTTTGATGTGCTGGCGTCTGTATATACGTTTAGCCCTAAACGTATTTAGTGATTTGTGGTGCAAGCATGCCTTACCTACTCAGGAACGTCATGAAAATATAAAATTACAATTTTGTAGATCTTTCAAATCAAATCAAATCATTTATTTTTTGCCAACATGGGTAGGGGTATAAATGTTATACATGTTTTGGTAATGTTCTCCATGCTCTGCTGTCACTTGGGCATGCAAAATTTACACATACATTTCAACCTATTATCAAAATAAATATTACAAAATTATTGAATTTGAAAATCATTTTAACCATTTTATTTTTTAATTTTTTAATGTCAAGGAGTATCCAGTAGTCAATAACTAAAATGTCAACTTCTCTTTCGTTCATAAATGTTTTAATTTTATATTTGTATGAAAAGAAGTCATCACATAAAATACTGCCATAGATTACAAATGAACTTATTTTACAAATACCATATTCTCTTATATTACAGTTAGAAATGGAAAAAGCTCTAATCAAAGGAGAATACGACTCAGAAATAGCGATCCTCAACATAGAACAGAAGAAAAAGATGGACTTAGTGGACAACGCCAAGAGGATAGAAGAAGAGATCCGACAGCTGAAAGAGAAGCAAGAGACGAGGATGAATGAGATGAGGGATCGAGTGGAGATCGCTACGTTAAAAGTTGAGAGGTGGGTACTTTTGAATTGGAAATTGTTGTCAGTTGTTTCCACAGATAAACAGGTTGAAATTGAAAACATCCGACAAATCGAAATGGGAGATTGTACTCATCATTATGAACAACTTTTACTATGGGATCAAACCCGAAATCGCGAAAAAAAATCAGCTGTGCCCTACATTTATGTTCGCATAACTCGTCAAAATGTACGGAACAGCTGATTTTTTTTTCGCGATTCCAGGTTTGGTCCCATAGTAAAAGTTGTTCATAATGATGAGTACGATATCCCATTTCGATTTGTCGCATGTTTTCAATTTCACCCTGTAGATACACCTAGATAACGCAAGAGCTACTACTTCGCGTGACCAGCTTACGTACAAAAATCGTAAGCTGCTCGGTCCTGTAGTACTGCTGGCGCTAGGCCCCGGGGGGGGGGGGGGGGGGGCGAGACGGGTGCCGCACGCGGCGGTGTCTTTGAATCGATTTGATTTTCCCATCACTAAATAGTGCTTGTGACGTCATAGTAGGTAGTCAAAAAATGGCACGCTTGGTTTTCATACGGATCGTGATCCACTCTGAAATCAATTTAAATTACCACTAAAATAAAGTTGACATTTGTTTAACTTGAAATATTATTAAATTAAAACATAAGTTTGAATAGAATTTACGTGCTATAATTTTTAAATCACTTCTCATGGCACCTATAAAAAGGTTGTATCTTTAAAATATCAGTATGAAAATAAATAATATGTACTACGGCACTAGCTACGGCAATCTGTCAAATTTCTTTAATATATTTTCAACTTTGTTGCTAAAGCATAAGGTTCAAAGTTGATTGGGAAATTTCAGTTTCGGGTAGCTTGATGTGCTGGCGTCTATACAAAAGAAAAACCGAGTGTGCTTATGACCACACGACTGAAGTGAAACTTCAAACGTATTTGGCTATGAGAGGAAGAGAGAAAGAAAATGTGCGCGCGCACTGCTTTCTCTTGCTTATATATCTCTCTCAACTCCCGTTTGCCTCGCCCGATCACACTTTTCGTAACGCTTACGTCACGTGTTCGCCAGCTTACTCCCCAAGTCAAGCGTGCGTAAAGAAGTTTAACTTCAAAATTCTAGAACTCTAGATTAATTTGTTCTATTAACCATATGCTTATCTTTCATATCCAGGATAGAGAAAGACTGGAAAGACCACACAGCCACTCTTGAAGAGTTACAGAACGCACAGGACATTCTGGACAATGAGACTAAGATCTTTGAGGACCTGGAGTTCCAGCATCTTGAGGAGGAATCGGAATTGTGAGTAGAAGCTTCTTTTGACGTTCAAAGTGACTTTTATGTGCCTATCTATACATATAAAATTCAAAGTCCTGACTGACTAACTGATATATCAACGCACAGCCTAAACCGCTGGTCCTAGAGACATGAAATTTGGAGGGTGTGTTCTTTGTGAAGAGTAGATATCCACTAAGAAAGGGTTTTTCGAAATTCCATCCCTAAGAGGGTGAATGGGGGGAGGGTGAAGTTTTACGCGGACGAAGTCGCGGGCAGAAGCTAGTTTCAAATAAATGCTTTGACTTTTGACTTTGAAGAGAATTATAACCAAATGTTACATACTGATGAAACGGTTTGACTTAATTGTTTTTATGCTTGTACTCTTTCCAAATGTGTAAAGTTGGAGTACAATTTCACCAACGCCTAGTTCAACTAAACACAGCTTATTTTTCACTATTGTCAAAGTCGAGAAGCGATGTGTCGAACAACCAATACTGTACCGTATTTGACATCTCTCTGATAGTTTCAATATATAAGGTCCTATTAAAATAGATGGACAAACTTTTAGAAATCATTCAGACCACCAAAATAAGGACGATGGTAAAAAAATGTATAAGAAAGACGCATTAGATACATACATAGACACATGAAAAATAATCAGCTAACGAAATACACTAATGTGCCGGCAATTTATTACTTTAGGTCAAAATAAAATCACTTTAATCATTGTTTTTTTTTTTTTGCTTGGATATCTTTGGTTAGACGTACTGAGCGCTGTTGTCCATCTATTTTAATGGGGCCATGTATAAGGTGTTTCAAAATGAACCCAACAAAGACCATCGAAGTGAACAACTTTCACTATGGGACCAACTCCGAAATCACGAAAAAAAAAAATCTGCTGTTGCATACATTTTGGTCAAGTAGGTATTGAACCTTTGTATTAAACAGCAGATTTTTTTTTCGTGATTTCAGAGTTGTTCTCATAGTGAAAGTTGTTCGATGGTCTTTGTTGGGTTAATTTTGAAACACCTTATATTATAACATTTTGTTTTGTACGAGACTTCTCTCGTCTCCGATTTGGTGAAAACCGGACCTTGCACGGTGCGATTGTAACCCAGCATTTCAATCTGCATATTAGACGAGCTTCTAAATCTAACTGTCCACACAAATATGATGGTAATATATGGTAATTGACAGCGTAATGTGCTCTCCATAGCCAAGATAAACCTGCAAGCTTGGCTGACTGACGATAATAAATCACCCAAAGGTTTACTGGTAGAAAATGCCTTGTGCTTGAAGTATTAAATAAATAATAAATAAATAAATTCATATTTTCCCAGGTTATCAAATAGAGAAGACATCCAAAACGATATAATCTTACTAACAAAGAAGATCGAAGCGCAAAAAACTCGAATCCTAACCTTGAAATCCGAAGCGAACAACAATCTAACATCAGCACTTGACGAAACGAAGATACTACACGCAGAATACGTAAGACTACTAAACCTAGTCGAAGAATTAACGGGCAAAGTGCAATCTGTAGAAAAAGAACTTAAACCAATTGTAGCTAAACTTAATGATATAGAAAGAACTCAGTCCCCAGATAGTGCATTCTACACAGACCAGACTAGAGCAAAATCTGGAGAGTTCGGTTACTCCCCTCAAAGTTCTGACAGTGACGATATCGACTTAAAAATGTCAACATTCGAAGATCATACGAAACATTTGAAAGATAAGTTTAATTCTATAGATCAAATGTCACAATCTATGACGGTAGATATAGAACGAAGAGTAATAACTGAAATTGTTGATCATGATGAAAGGTTTAGCGAAAGTCCGTCGAAATCGTCGACTTCTTCCAAAGAGAAGAAAGGTTTTTGGGAGAGGAACTTTGATTCGTTGAAACGGAAAAGTAAGAAACCGAAATCTCCTGAAAAAGTTGACATAATGTCGCAGAGTTTGAACGAAAATCTATTCTATAATGATAACATTGAAGTTGATGTTAGTCTTGACAAATTCAATAGTCTAAGACACTCTAAAAAGAAGGACAAACATCCAGGACCAATTAAAAGCAACTCCTCATCAAAAATCCCTACATTCGCAGCTCTAGGCAAGATAATGAAAAAGGATTCCTTCACAAAGAAGTCTAGGGAAAACAGTACTAAGAACGACGAAGCAGATAAAGAGAACAATTCTAAAAACCGTTACATCAAAAATACAAAATGCATGAACGCAGACAACAAATACGTTAAAGCCAAATCTTTATCACCCGAAAAGAAAGAAGAAGACATACAAGAAGAAACGGACATCGATAATAATGAACAGAAAACTAGAGTCACGTTCGAAAATACGCCTCCAAAATCAGATTCAACAGCGAAAATTCTTCATCGCAAAAGCTGCGGCGACGAACCGAGTATAAAAGAGTTTAACAAGATCACTGATACTAATAAAGTACCTTCTCAAGATGACATTGATAGAATATCTAAGGTCACGACCGATGCACCGATACTGCCGAGCGATACTGACATGAATTCTTTGGGGAAACGGACACTGGATAGCTTAATGGAGGTGGAGAGAAAGAGGCTTGAAATGTTGGAAGAACAAGGTATAGTATTTTGTATATCATAGTTTTGTCATGTTCGTGAACGGGCGCCGTCAATAGGGACTGGTCATCTCTTTGCTGCTATGGCTTATTTAATATTTTGAATTGTTGTTTTTTCTCATCTTTTCATTATGGAATCTTTTAACGTTCTGCATCGTTCTCACATGTATAGGTTTTAACATGAACGATGTAACCAAGGCTTTATAACCTTATTATTTTGATTTAAAAGAGTGTCCATGGAGTTTCTTGCCCGTTCTTCCCCATAGGTACCTACGCTTTGGAATGGGCAACTAGCTTCATCTTTCTGACTGACCGACCCCTTGACAATTCAAAAGTGCCTGTAATTGGTTTAATTGAAATTAATGCTATGAGTTTGAGTTTGACAGTCGTTACGGGTCGGTCAGTAGCCCGAAAGTCAGACAACCAGTCTTACCAAGGGGTATCGTATTACCCAGTAACTGGGTTGTGGAGGTCAGATAGGCAGTCGCTCCATGTAAAATACTGGTATTCAGCTGCATCCTATTAGACTGGAAGCCGACCCCAACATAGTTGGGAAAAGGCTAGGCAGATGATGATGAGTTTTTGTGAAGGACCCCAATATCAGTCTTTCAAGTTTTCATAATAAAATGTTAGGGAATGGTAGAATTTAGATTAATATTGACACTGAACCAGCAGGGTAATTGCGTAACACACTATCAGTAGGAATGGCTTTAATTTTGAAAGTTCAACAACATTCATTGCGTTATTTATGTTGTTGAGCAGACAAATTTTTCGAACATATAAAGAAACTAACTACGCCCCGCGGTTTCACCCGTGTAAATGTCGATCCCGTAAGAATATCGGGATAAAAAGTAGCCTATATGTTAATCCAGGGTGTCAGCTACCTCCATACAAAATTTTATCAAAATTGGTGCAGCCGTTTGAGCGTGGAGAAGTAACAAACATATAAACACACGCACACACTCACAAACTTTCGCCTTTATAATATTATATATAGTGTGATAGATTAGCAATTTCCTTCAAATTGTGACAAATTGATTCATAATTGGAGTGTTCGAGAACTCAATACTTTACTATGATTACATTTTATCTTTGAGAGTTGATTATGACAAATATTTCTTACTCACCTTAAAATTCTGCTTAAACTTCTCTCAAGTTTTTGTAACTCAGAAGTACTATAGGTAGGTACACTATCCCTCTTATTAACAAACACGGAGTAAAGTTACATCCGATTTAATTACAGTTCAACCATAATTATATTGAAGTGAAACTTCTTTACGCACGCTTGACTTGGGGAGTAAGCTGGCGAACGCGTGACGTAAGCGTTACGAAAAGTGTGATCGGGCGAGGCGAACGGGAGTCGAGTGGGGGATATAAGCAAGAGAAAGCAGTGCGCGCGCACATTTTCTTTCTCTCTTCCTCTCATAGCCAAATACGTTTGAAGTTTCACTTCAGTCGTGTGGTCATAAGCACACTCGGTTTTTATTTTTCGAACGTGGATCCACGCTAGACAAAATGGCTTTTTAAATAGTTTCTGTAATTACAGCATTCAACTTGTTAATAAAGGGGTACTTATATTTTAAAATATTTATACCATAGTCCACTGGACCATCATCTGCCCAGCCGTTTCCCACCTATGTTGAGGTTGGCTTCCAGTCTAACCGGATCCAGCTGAATACCAGTATTATACAGGGTTATTTTTCAAAGACCAGCCAAATTTAAGGGACATGGGACCAATATCGTTATCGCGAAAAATGTATCAACTCCCATACAAAACTTCAGTACCTACTCGACCTAAATGTATGGGACGGCTGAGTTTTTATTCGCGATTACGATGTTGGTCCCATGGAGAAAGTTCTTAATTTTGATGGTCTGTTCCCTTACATTATGCTGGTCTTTGAAAACTAAGTCAAAGTATTTATTAGTGCGATTTTTGGTGATAAAACAGGTCTTACAGATATTTAACAGAAACATAAAAATCTACCCTTTAGGCATACACTGTTAATTTAACAATATTAGAAATTAAATAAAACATTATAATTATAAGTACGATACAATTGTAATAAATTAAAAGTCCGGTAGGAATAATTACATCATAAATCATAAATACAGGATCAGTCACAAGAAATTTTGTGAGCAAGAAATTCGTCAATTGTATAGTAGCATTTGTCTATTAAAAATTATTTAGGCTGCGTTTAAATTGAGTCAAGTTTAAATCTTTTATGTCATTTCACTTTTATGTAACAAAAGTAATCCTGGTAATCTTAACCTTAGAAGCCTGCCGGTGGAGCGGTGATTGCTTACACGAATCCCGCACCCCAGGCTTAGGCAGAGGTGGAACACCGCGGTGGTTTTAGCCGGTAAGAGTCCGGCATGCCCCTCTGTCATCCCCACGATGAAGGAAGTCCATGAGGATTTCCACCGCGCACCAAAAAAAAAAAAACAAAAAAAAAATACGTGTGGCACTCGGGGTCTGCCGCGGTAAAGCTATTGCATAGCATTTTTTATCAACTTATGCGAGCTTCGTATAGTCTACACGCATACGTCTAGTCGCACGCACACAAACACCGTGCCGAAGTCTGCCGAACTGAAACGACGTTAGACGATGCACGGCTTTCAACGCCGCACCGCTGTGCCGGTCGGAGTGGGGGTGTCAGGTTTATTTTCGTTACGGAATTTCTTGATTCGGTCGCTGCGCTCAAAGCCCGCGATAAAAGCTATGCAATAGCTTAAAAATTCAACCTTAAAAACCCCCAAGCAACTCAATTGAACACATTTTCTTCCTCTATAGGTTGCCAAGTAATCGAAAACGAACGCGAGAAAATATCAGAGCTAAAACGTCGAGTGCAAGACGAAACCAAAAAACTCTGGGACCAAAAGTATCGTTCGGAGCAAAGCAAGTCGTTTGAGGAGCAGTGTCACAGCTTACCCCCTTTGTTGCCGCGTGAAGATGACAAGGGCTATGACAGAAGTGTCATGGAGGATTCAAGTCTGATTGATGACAGTTTTATGGCGAACTCTAGCATGTTTGAAGAGAGGTAAGTCAACTTTTTATTTTTTTATTATCTGTTTTCGGTGAAGTTCAAAAGGAGGGTAATTTCTTTGTATAGTAAAAAACATTTTTACAAAAAAAAAAAAACACTACAAAGTGATAAATAACTTTAATTTCGGAAGTCGGTGTCGTTGGTTCCGCATTTTCGTTTTTTGACACCGACTTCCGAAATTAAAGTTATTTATCACTTTATAGTGTTTTTTTTTTAAGTCGGTTGTTTTTTTTTTTTTTTTTTGTAAAAAAGTTTTTATTTTTCACTTTTTAGTTGTACCTACCTACCCCACAAAAAAGTAAACAAAAAGATCGTTAATGTAGACAATGTAGATAATTTTTTAGATTTTTGTTGATTTTTCAAAAACCGCTTGTTCGATTTTAATAAAATTTTCATGGGATCATTTGGGAAGCCCTTTCCAACAAAAAAATATTTTTTCAAATCGGTTGGCAAGCAACGGAGTTATGTGCGAACAAACATAAAAAAAAAACAAAAAAAAATACAAACATTCGAATTGAGAATCTCCTCCTTTTTTAAAAGTCGGTTAAAAAGCGCGCAGCGCTGCACACCCCCACCCTATTTCAAGTTAAACAAATATCAACTTTATCTCAATGACAATTAAGTTGATTGCAGAGTGAATAGCACTATTGAAAAAGTTATAAAAATGTTTGAAGTTGTAGCGTAAACTGAACTTTATTGTGTAGGAATTAAAGTTATTTTTCCATTAATTCATATTTGTTTACATCTTTGGCAAATAAATCGTGAACGCAGATTAGTCAAATGCAAGTCAATGTTAAGTTACCGTCAAGTTTCATGCTGTCTTTGTCTTTTTAAGGTGTATTGTAGCGACAAAAATACTTTTATCAGGGTCTTAAGAGTTAAGTAGCGTTTGAGTGTTTGAGTTAAATCTTAAAAGCTAATTTTGGACAAGTTCCCATTGGCCTATCAAGTTGAAACTTTACATTCTTGTTCCATTTCGATAACAATACATTTGTCTTTATGTGTGTGAGATAGATCGTTACATTGTACGTACAGTTTAAACTAATGAACCGAATTTTTAAATCGTTTAATAAAAATCGGATACTGGTCCGAAATGTGTCCTGTGACATATGACCTCATAAGAATATTACCATTATTTACACAATAACCTTACCTTAATAACTGGAAATCATTGTCCTGAAGAACCCGTGTGACCGTGAGACGGTCTCATCTCATATACTATTCCTAATAAGACCTGGATCATCAGTTCATCACGTATCTGTAACCTATTCGTTAAGAATACAAATCTATAAATACCGTAACTTCCTGAGGAGTTAAGCATCAGTCCGGTGATGCTGCTGATGCTATTACTCACATCCCTTCATCCACCTTATAAGAGCTAATGATCTTCAAGCGGCATTGCATTGCCTAAGGGCCCCGACATGGTTAATCCGGCCCCGTATAGACATACAAGTCTCCAGACCTCTGCTTACCATCTAACTCAGTGTTTTTCAATATGTGGGTTGCGATCCTCAGAGAGGCGCCGGCAAAAGGAAAAGGCAAGGCAAGGTCTTAATAATGAATCAATCAACTCAGCCTATCACAGTCCACTGCTGGACATAGGCCTCTCCCAGAATGCGCCACAGCACCCTGTCCTCCGCCTTCCGCATCCAGTCTGACCCAGCCACCTTCTTTATGTGGTCCGTCCATCTAGCTGCGGGATGTCCCACGCTACGCTTGCCGGTACGCGGTCTCCACTCCAGGACTCGTCTGCTCCACCGGCCATCGGTCCTTCGACAGACATGTCCAGCCCACTGCCACTTCAGTTGGCTTACTCTGCAAGCTATGTTGGTAACTCCGGTTCTTTTCCGGATAAATTCCTGATTTTATCCTTCAAAGAGACTCCGAGCATAGTTCGCTCCTTAGCGCGCTGAATAATGAATATAGATAACAAAATAGAGAAATAAAAACTAACTTTTTGTCTGTCTATTGCCGAAGGGGGTCGCTAGATTTTTTCAAACTGTAAAGGGGTCGCGTATTCAAAATGATTGCAAAACACTCCTCTAACTTATACAAGCGTGATACCACATTAATAAACTCAACTTTCATGAACAGTACCACGAACACCTTACTCATACAAGTAGTGATTCAAATCAGCACACTGGTCACAGTGATAAGATAACCAGTCATACCGCGTAACTGGACGCAGGCGGCCGTACCGCTTCCTAAACGGAAAATACGATAACATAGTCGTATTAAGTTGTTAAATACAGGTATATTTTGTAGAGGTGCTAACGAATTTTTGCACAAATTGAGTTTTTGGTGTTGAAATGAAGGAATTGGGACATAGAGCGTCCTCTAATATTTACGTACCTAAACAATTACCCCCTTACTAATAAATGTTGTATAGCGTCTGTATAGTCACACAACGCTTTGTCTTCTTCTTTCGAAAGTCAAATTACTGACGACTGAATGAGAGGAATCGGTGTGTAACTATTCATCCATACTATAAATAAATCCATATTATAAATTCGGAAGTAACTCTGTCTGTGTATTTGTCTGTCTGTCTGTATGTTAGCTTTTCACGCCTAAACCACTGGACCGATTTAAATGAAATTTAGTATAGAGATAGTTTGAGTCCCGGGAAAGGATATAGGATAGTTTCTATACCGATATTCCCACGGGATCGACACTTATGCGGGTGAAACCGCGGGACGCAGCTAGTATAGGTATATTTTGTAAAGGTGCTAACGAATTTTTGCACAGATTGAGTTTTTGGTGTTGAAATTAAAGAATTGGAAAATACTTGTATTCTCAGCGGTAACGAAAAAAAGAGCGTCCCTAATATTTACTTACCTAAACTCTTACCCCCTTACTAATAAACGGGAACTATATTTTCTATCACCAAAATTTATATTTGTCATCAAGTTGTATCACCTAATAAATAGATCTATCGCCACGAAATATTTTCGTTCTCAGATAGCGGGGCTCCGTCGACATAGGATGCAAGAACGAGCGAAGGGCACCCCGAGGTTCGGTTTGGTTAGGTTACTTTAAACCCTTTACACAGAAATAGGGGCCCCGCGAAGCGGGGCTCCGTCGACATAGGATGCAAGAGCGAGCGAAGGGCACCCCGAGGTTCGGTTTGGTTAGGTCACATGCATTGTTTGGTGACTACATTTTGGTGACAGATCTACTATTTGGAGGACAAACCCTATTATTTAAGAAACACAAAACTAATTAAATTGGTGATAGCTTAAATGATACCCCTAATAAACGTTGTATAGTTACACAACGCATTGTCTTCTTCTTTCGAAAGTCAAATTACTTACGACTGAAGGAGAGAATAGAATACTCTTTATTATGTACACCATATAAATTACAGACATAAATAAAGAAACTAAACTGGCTAACTGTAAAACCCAACAATGATAAGAAATGAAAATATTACCACCTTATGTTTCTTGTGCAATTTGTTAAGAAAACAACCAGTGAGTCAGGCTTAGGTATTCGTTTTGTTTAGAATTATTTGAAACTTCATCATCATCTGCCTAGCTTTTTCCAACTGTGTTGGGGTCGGCTTCCAGTCTAACCAGATGCAGCTGATTACCAATATTTTACATGGAGCGACTGCCTATCTGACCTCCACAACCCAGTAACTGGGTAATACAATACCCCTTGGTAAGACTGGTTGTCAGACTTTCGGGCTTCTGACAACACGTAATGATTCAAAAATGATATTGCATCTGCCTAGCCTTTTCCCAACTATGTTGGGGTCGGCTTCCAGTCTAACCAGATGCAGCTGATTACCAATATTTTACATGGAGCGACTGCCTATCTGACGTCCACAACCCAGTTACTGGGTAATACAATACCCCTTTGTAAGACTGGTTGTCAGACTTTCGGGCTTCTGACAACACGTAATGATTCAAAAATGATATTGCATCTGCCTAGCCTTTTCCCAACTATGTTGGGGTCGGCTTCCAGTCTAACCAGATGCAGCTGATTACCAATATTTTACATGGAGCGACTGCCTATCTGACGTCAACAACTCAGTTACTGGGTAATACAATACCCCTTGGTAAGACTGGTTGCCAGACTTTCGGGCTTCTGACGACCCTTAACGACTGTCAAAGATCCACGAATGACAGCCGGGACTGATAGCTTAACGTGCTTGCCGGGACACCTAGGACTCTTGTAAATATGGTCACCCATCCATGAGCCATCCGCGGCAAGGGTAGCTTAACCTAATCAATCGACCCATGGGCTGTTATTACTTAGCCACAAGCCCCTCTTCAATTCTTTGAAACTTTTTTTAATTAATCGCATTGGTTAATACCTACTGAATTTAATAATTATAATACCGATTTCTGGAACTTAACTCCATACCATATGCACAGTACAGTAAATATACAGTAAGTTATCTAAGGCCGCCCGCCGAGTTATTAGCCTACTCTTGCGTTGATCCCCAGGGTTGTCACTTTTACTTTTAGTTAATGTTTTCGAACAAGCAGCACTTGATCTAAATTTATGAAATAAAAAGCATATTATGATTGAATATTTTACCAATTTATAAATTTAGTAAAAATAAAAAGCCTTTATTCACATAACATTTATTATACTAAGTAACAAATTTGATACCGAGAAAATTTTTCTCCTGTTTCTGCACGTCCGGAACGCTTTATTATTATTTGTTAATGTAAAGTAAATTCTCATTCTTATGTAAAGTTTTTGTAAAAAGCTTTTGGGAAAGCATGGACAGGGCATCTTAAATTCTATATCATTCAGTTGATCGTAAATTGACCGGCCAATTTTAATGTTGATGT
Source organism: Amphipoea oculea (assembly GCA_945859645.1). Lineage (NCBI taxonomy): Eukaryota > Metazoa > Arthropoda > Insecta > Lepidoptera > Noctuidae > Amphipoea > Amphipoea oculea. The sequence goes on along the minus strand of OX243886.1, from coordinate 4,512,035 downwards.
GGTCCTTTTCGAACGCTTTGCGAAACACCTGCTCCATCCTTTCTACATTATCGACAAAATCATCAGGTGGGATCATGAGTAAATTTCGATCTTTGCCGTAATTTCTGTAATGGGTGTATCTAGATTCTACACTTAAATTACACGCTCGTTGATTAACGTCGACGTAATTATTTAAAAAATCGCAGTTCTTATGGTAAGCAACACATTTTTTTAACAAAGCGCCACAAACATTAAAAAATGCATTTTTTTCCGGTAGCTCATGTTGTATTGGTGTACATAGTCAGAACGTAAGATTTCCGACAAAATATTTTCATTTCCTTGTGTTTGATTGCTACTGGTAACTAACTTTAGCTCTAAACATAGTATTCAGAAAGTAAATTTGGGAACACATTTATATGGAAAAATGCGACTCGGCTACGCTCTTAATAAAGCAAATAAACTGTGAAATAAACAATACAATACCACATTTTCTAATAATATTTAAGTATAAGTAGGTACTTACATTTCTGGTTGAGTAGGAACTATGAAGAATGATAAGTCCGGGTTTGCCAAATCATTATTGAGGCACCCGAAAACACTACAATATTTTTTTCCCCTTTTTGAAGTCATGATACTCGTAATTTAAGTGGCCGCCGCCGACGAGAGTTGACGAACGCAAGCGGTCATGTAGCGTACGCGCGTGCTCACAGTCGCGCTGCACAGCCCGCACTGCCGCCACCTTATTCCCTCATATTTTATGCTAGCGTGTGCGTGAAATCGCGTGCCGACCTGGCGCGCGGCGCGCACGCACACATTCAAACCGAGAGCGGCACGTTTGTATGAAGATGTTTTACTGTATATTTACTGTGCCATATGCCTATTTTGAGGGTTTTTTGTGATATGTTGGTTTACATTCTGAGTAGTTTATTTACAGTATGATATTACAAATGCATGAGGAACAGGGTGAAAGCTCTCTAACCTTATTTTTGTTAGTTTTCACTTTTCAGTGACGAATCCGTTGCTCAGCTGTAATAATAATAATTTTCCTAGAATCAAATGAATAAACTATGCTAGTTACACTAGCCACAAGCCGTATGAATCAGCTGTAAAAAGAAACATTCGATTCTTAGTATACAGGGTGTTACAGAAAGGGTATATCAATACAAACGGGTTGAAGAGTGTATCTGGTCTAGAATCTCTGTACAAAATTTCAGCTCAAAAGCATTAACTTTGAAAATGCTTAATATTTTTTTATTTCGACATCACGGCGCTGCACTGGCGCGCGGCGGCGTGATGTGCGTGTACTAGGCGCCCAGACACACTACAGATAATGGATAATGACCCTCGTAGTGCGGTGACACGTTTGTTATGATTTCAATTTAATAAACTATCAAAATTAAAAAAAAATTAAGCATTTTCAAAGTTCCTGTTTTTGAGCTGAAATTTTGTACAGAGATTCTAGACCAGATACACTCTTCAACCCGTTTGTATTGATATACCCTTTCTGTAACACCCTGTATAATACTGATTTATTAGATAGCAATATATTGTTCATTTCAAAACAAAACTATTAATTAGTTCGCCTATAGACTGCTGAAGTATTTATTGCGAGATCAGTATATATTGCAATTCTAAATGAAATGTTTATTACTTTGGGTTTTTTTTTTTTTCATTTTGAAATAAAACATTGATTTAATATGCTGCAATATTACAAACACTAATCCGAATTACATAACAGATAAATTTATCTTACGATAAATTGCAACGATTTACAAGGCGCAGATTTCAGAGAAATGCTTATGTTTTTTTTTTATCTTTCCCCCGCACACTATTTTTACCCAAGATTTTCTTAGAGTTACAAATCTCACTTGCACAGACACTCAAACTTATATCGCTATTCACAACCATGCGACATGATTCTGTGTCGAAAATGACAATAATCTATTTGGTTGAAACTGTCAACATTTTCGGGTTTCGGATTTGTGAACAGCGTTTAGAGAACTCCTTCGATAGCATTATAGTATTTGATTGACCGGAAACTTATCGAATAGTAGCGAATAGCTATATGCTGGTACAGACGCCAGCACATCAAGCTATTTCTTTATTAGATTTTTAACTTTATTGTTAAACCACCTTATGGTTCAAAGTTGATTGGGAAAATTTGACAGTTTCGGGCTGATGTGCTGGCGTATGTACAACTATTGTAGGTGCACAGTGCACGAAGACGCCTTGGTTTTGAATGGCGTCCGCGACAAAAGTTGTGCGCTCAACGCGCTTTCGATGGGGCGCCGTGAATTATCCCGTCCGCCGACGAGAGAATACGTTGCTGACACCTGTCGGTGCGTGGCTACACAACGTGATGAATTCCTCGGAACAGTGAGGTCGCTCCGTGAAGCCTGTGAAGCTCCCAGGAAGCTTCCATGCTTTTGGGCGGAGCTAGGCTGGCTCTGTTAGCCAGAATCCCCACGCACAACGGACCAAATGGGAGTCTAAGTGCGAAAAAGGGAGTCCCGTCATCATCGTCATCATCACCTGTCAGTGCGACAATTCTACGTAGCTAATAAAGATCAAATTCGCAAAACACGTATACGTTTGTATGGAACTGACAGTTATCAAGAATGCAGTCTCTCGTCGGCCGCACTGTAGTACTACTACCATCTCTTGAACCCGTGACGTATGCAAATTATCGATGTTTTATTATTTACTTCATCACTAGAGGCTACCGTAGGTGCTTAAAAGGGAATAAAGTTGAATATTTTTCATTTTTCCCCTTTGAGCACCACGTTAAAATATTGATCGGTGCTCAAATGGGAATACCTTGGGTGCTCAAACGGGAATACTCCGAAACCAATCGGCTGTGCAATTTCAACACCTAAGTAGCAACTGACATTTCTCAAAAAAAGTGGGAGTTTAAAGTGAGAGTGAATAGGGTGCTTACTCTTAAATTTAATTCCGATAGATCGACATTAGAATTGTGACGTTTCGTACTTTTGAGTTCGGTTTAATTAAACTAAAAGGTAAAATTGGGTGTCTATTTTGGTGAAGTAAGTGGAAATTAGGGCCGGGCTCCAAAATCAATCATCCAATTTTACCTTTTAGTTTAATTAAACCGAACTCAAAAGTACGAAACGTCATAATTCTAATGTCGATCTATCGGAATTAAATTCAAGAGTAAGCACCCAGGCTTCTTCTGGATAAGCTCGCTCCATCGTCGACTTTGTCTCTGTCACTTTTGACCTAGGCTAGAGTCAAGAGCAAGCCCATACCAAAAAATTAAAAAAAAACGGTTGCTTTGCATATTTGACTTGCTAGATAATCTAGCAAGGTTTTGTTTTGCGTGAAGGTTTTGAAATTGCACAGCCGCCATAGTCTCACTATCTCTAGAGGAAAGATAACCACTTAAATTCCCCGCCTAAACCACAAAATAACCCATTGTACTTAATAAACTTTCCTGCATTAGCAGAGCAAACACAGTCGATGTATCTAGATAGTGTCGCCCAGTTACTTATTTAGTTATCTATGTCAATAGGTCTACGATACCAAGTGATAGCGAATCTATGTACTGATAACAGAGCGGTGGAATTCTAGTGATTTTATGTACCAGGAAATAGGTTGATTTCCAGAATCCATACTAATATTATAAATGCGAAAGTGTGTCCATCTGTCTGTTTGTCTGTCTGTTACCTCTTCAGCATCCTAATTGCGTAACACACTATCAATCAGAATCTGAATCATTTTGAAGCAAATTGCTAATCCATTGCTTCATAAGTTCGAAAAATTTGTCTGCTCAACACGTAAATAACTGGGTTGTGGAGGTCAGATAGGCAGTCGCTCCATGTAAAATACAGGTATTCAGTTGCATCCGGTTAGACTGGAAGCCGACCCTAACATAGTTGGGAAAAGGCTAGGCAGATGCAATATCATTTATGAATCTCGGTGAATTTAAAACAATACCTTTTGTATTAACCTCTCACACGCTTACCCGCCTACCTGTTGAAACACCCCACGCGTCGGAGTAGTTGAATGGGCGCAGTAAAGTCATTGTTTTAACAATGACAATAGAACACACACCGACCAGTACAAATCGACCGTTATAAATGTCATATGAGTTGTCTATGGGTCAATTTATCTTTTTAATCATTGTTTTTTTTCTCTCACCTTTTTTATGTTTTTTTTTGTTGTCTATGGGTCAATTTATCTTTTTTTTTTTTTTTTTTTATCTAGCCTGCGCTGTCCTACTCCTGGGCAAAGGCCTCCCTCCACTCCTTCCATTTTTCGCGAGCCCGCGCGTCCTCCCTCCAGTTTTGACGGAACCTATCCAGCTCGTCCCGCCATCTCCTGCGTGGTCTGCCGCGACCCCGCCTCACTTATCTTTTTAATCTTTGTTTTTTTTTTCACCTTTTTTATGGTTTTTTTTTAAATGCCTTTATTGTGTCTTTTGTTGCACTAAATAAACGTTTTATCTATCTATCTATCTAACAATGACACTGTTGAGTACATTTGGTGTACCGTTGACGTTTCGAGCACTTTCTCTTATGTACACTTGGCGTACACTTGACGATTGAGGGGTTAATCAAAGCACATAAGTCCCTACAACTACAACAGCTACAACAACATATGTCCCTTTCACAACATCCTACCGTCCCGCGAGTACTCTCATAATAATAATCGTTACTTATAATCAATTAAACAATAACTATATCGACCTCTTGGCATCACAATCACAACTAACTGCGTCGGTATGCGACACGGATCGTATTTAGGCCGTAGTTTATATACAGCATGATGCTTTAATAATACGAATTTGTTCCGCATTCGCCCCACATACGATATTCCTTATTCGCCCCACGTTTTTATTCCTTTTTGGCCCCGAAAATCTTTTATTAATTAATTCAGTTGCCCCATTTTATGGGTTAAATAATAAAATTGTATAAAGAAAGAGTATTTAAACATCTTCAAGTTTATTGCATAGACAGGAAGTCCGATGTAAAGGAACGTAATAAGATAAATTTGAAATGAAGATGACTTCTTTATTGTATGTCTTTCCCAGAATACAGACTTTCAAGTACCAACCTACTTTGGACTTTAATTAGGTCACAGGACTTTTGATATTTTAATAAGTGATGCCACTTAAACATTATTTTAGCTTTCCAGGAAAGTTATTCAGGATTTAATATTTCTTAGCTGTTTAGCACACCTCTTGTTGTGTTGTGCGAGTAAATGTGTTATTACACCAATGAAATTGGAAATTGACCCAGTTTCTTTATATCTTAAATAAGTTGTTTAAAATTGTAAGTACTAAGAACACCGGGAAAAATATCCGATTGTCGTTAACTTTTTTTTTTTTTAATTTCTTTCATTATAACAGAAAGATACTTACCAAGAATTACATAAGTATAATCAGCCTATAATGTCCCCACTGCTGGGACACAGGCCTCCTCTCTTTGAGAGGGAGTGGTCTGTAATCTACCAAGCAGGCCGAATGCGGATTGGTAGATGTCACATGTCGTCTAATTTTTGGTTCGACTTTTAGGACATGCCGGTTTTCTCACTTGGATGTTTTCCTTCACCGTTTTGAGAGCAGCGGTGATGAAATAATTTACACTAAGTAAAGCGCCTACCTGGGTTCGAACCAACGACCTACAACTCGTAAGTCGCGGCCGTTACCCCTGAGCCACCACTGCTCTTAGAATTAAATGAGTCACGAAAATGATATAACACAAGAAATTACATAACTAACATTCCTTAATAATTACTAACAAAATTTTCTCGTCATAATCCTTTTTCTTTTATCGTATAATACCGGTCAAAACAAGATTAAAATATTTATCAACTGCACATGTTGATAACGTTATCACACGCTTGAGTTTCAGATATATCGGACGGTGAATGTTTTATGGGGTTATGGTTTCTGTCGATTTTTTTTTTCCTATGTAGGCCTTTTTGCAATGTTTCTTGGTATAGAAGCGGCACCTAATTTAGAGCGGATGTCCTAAAATACAACGAGGAAATATGTTACTTTTCTATATCGATGATCAGCAGTAATTTTCTAGTGTAAGAAAGATAGGTATATACTCGTAGAATGTGCTTTATTGTACACCAATATTTAACAAAAGACTACACTAAAATATAGACTTCTTTAAATAAATGTTAATGCATCTCAGGCCCTCTGTAACAGGGAGTGAGCCATAATCCACCACGCGGGCCCAGTGCAGGTTGGTTGATGTCACATGTCTTCGATTTTTTGGTTCTAGGACTTGCCGGTTTCCTCGCGACGTTTCCCTTCACTGTTTTGTGAGCAGTGATGACATTACATGCACAAAGTGAAGTGCCTGTCTAGGTTCGAACTCACGACTTACAACTCGTAAGTCGAGGCCGATATAACCACTGGACCACCGCTGCTCTCAATGTAAACGCAATACTATGATATGATACAATATTATTTTATGTAGGTACCTACACCTACTGGTGCAAGGTCATAGCACACATAATCAACTCGGAAAGGGATCGTCACCGTATCAACTCGAGCCATTCAGTATTCTTTGTATGAAACTCCTTACTGCAACACACACTAATCGGAATCGTAATAAAATCGCCTCGCCTCGCGACAAGCTCACGAACCGCGGTGCAGTGCGTAGTCAAGTTGCACTTCCCGCGCTTACGGTTCGTCGTCGTCCCCGCGCTTACGTTTCTCCGTACCCGAGCTTACGTCTCTTTGTCCACCCTTGCCCCTGTCACCCCTCCCACGGCCTGCCTGCAGCACCATCAACCTGCGGTCGGCGAGTCGTAAGCGCGGCGTCGCCTAGCCGTAGCCGAGTCGACGACGTATCTTTGGTTATGCACTTACGTTAGGTTGACGCCTGTTTGACAGCGAGGCGAAAGCCGATACGGTGACGATCCCTTTCCGAGTTTATATGTGTGCTATGATTTGTATCCTGAAATATACTTGAACACCTTAAATAAAACACCTAATTAAGATCATTCAACGTTCATCATCATCGCTACAATATTAAAAGTCACTAGAATATTTCATAACTTTTTACGGAAGATCTAAATCACGTCACACTCCCAATTTTCATTATAGCTCTCCTAATTTAACCTTTAATAAAAAAGTTTCAAAATAAAGGTAGAAATAACATTAATTTGATACTTTATAAAGTGGGAAACGGTGTTGTTGACACATGAAGAAACTGAAATTAAAAACGTTAAACTTTTACCAAAATAGAAGAGTGATCAAAGAGTAAAAATTTATTTTTAACAGGACTGTCACTCCAATTGACATAAACTTGTCTCGAGTGTTATACTACCTCAGCTAAAATTCACTCTTTATCTCGCTGATACGATACTGCTCGCGGACTGAGTGAGAGCGAGACAGAGTGCGGTGCTGGGCGGCAGGCAGCGCCAATAGTTTAGGTATTTGCTTTTTGCAGTGAAAATAATGGTTATTATAAAAAAATAAATAACATAAGACCTGCTTTAAAGTATGTTCAGTGAGTATGCAAAGTTTCACGATCTAATTTGAAGTATTTTTGGAATACCAGCGGTTTATTTTTCGGTTTAGAGGTAAATTTGGATTTCTTTTTCTATCCTGAAAATTTTATGAATCGTGTTTTCGTCTAACATAAGACTTAGCATTAATCCTCAACTTTACAATATATTTATTTCAAAATTACTGGTGCAATATTTTCGACATAACGGAGGATCACGCTAAGCCATTTAAGGTAGTATAGGCTCTTAATTTGGGTTTAATTTTAGTGTTCTTATTTGGGTTGAAGTAAACATTGTACAGTCACCCAGATTTAGATACTCGTATATGTAGGTCATACATATATTTGGGATTCGAGAATGAATATGAATTAGATTTAGAACACAATGAAAGAGAAAACATGCTTCGTCCCTTTAAAAAACTGCCCAAGTGCGGGTCGGACTCGTGCACCGAGGGTTCCGTACTTACAAATTTTTAGGTATAAATAGTTTATCACGGGATTTTTTTTGTAATGTAACTAAATATACATTTACGGTTTTCGGATTATTTCCTTTACTTGTGCTACATGACATTGCTTCTTGCCGAATTTCATGATTCTAGGTCAACGGGAAGTGCCCTATAGGTTTTGATTACGGAACATAAACGCCCGTATCTTTTAATTGCGTTAACTTAGTAGTTTCACTGTTTCATGGGATTGCAGCCCTGAGTATTTGATATTAATTTCAACTTGATAACTCCACGTAAAGGGGTCTTGACCGACAAACAGACGGACAACGAAGTGATCTTCTAAGGGTTCCGTTTTCCTTTTGAGGTACGGAACCCTAAAAATAGCCACAATACCATCACACCCGTATTTTTTGGAAGCGTAGGCAGATGAAGTGCTTGAGGCAGGCCTATCACAATTTGTAGCATCTCAGTTTTGACGACACGTGGAGACAAACCAATACTAATGTCTTGATAAGACAAAAATCACAGTAAAACGAATAATTCGCTTATTCAAAAGTCCCAATCAACAACATAACCGGGTGACTTTAAATTCTTTGGCACCCTTTCAGGGAGTAAAATTAATGTACATTAATTTATTATTATGAGTACCTACTCATGAATATAAACAACTCTTAGGTATAGTTAGCGCCACGAAAGATGAGACTTGACCCCTCCTCCCGCGCTCTTTCCGCCGCCCCTATGACGCCCGGTCCCGTCCCGCGCTCAGACCTCATACCGCTAAAGACACATAAAATCGTGTATTGCGCAATTCAAACTACTTGGTGTGTCAAGTCTCATCTTTCGCGGCACGCATTATAGTAGAGGACTGAAAAATAAAAAATAAAAACAAAAAAAATGAAACTTCAAACGTATTTGGCTATGAGAGGAAGAGAGAAAGAAAATGTGCGCGCGCACTGCTTTCTCTTGCTTATATCCCCCACTCAACTCCCGTTCGCCTCGCCCGATCACACTTTTCGTAACGCTTACGTCACGCGTTCGCCAGCTTACTCCCCAAGTCAAGCGTGCGTAAAGAAGTTTCACTTCAAAAAAACCGAGTGTGCTTATGACCACACGACTGAAGTGAATCTTCAAACGTATTTGGCTATGAGAGAAAGAAAATGTGCGCGCGCACTGCTTTTTCTTGCTTATATCCCCCATTCAACTCCCGTTCGCCTCGCCCGATCACACTTTTCGTAACGCTTACGTCACGCGTTCGCTAGCTTACTCCCCAAGTCAAGCGTGCATAAAGAAGTTTCACTTCAAAAAGTATGTTAGCAGTTTCAAACAATGATTATATTATATGCGGTGAAATGTGGGTGTACTATAGGTATTTCTGCCTATCCCTTCGGGTTTACATGCGTGTATTTAAACAATAGCTAACAACTCTCCCCCAATAAAAATATCTAAAACGCTAATGAGTTCAAAGTCACCCAATACATCTACAACATTATCAGTCACATTACAAACACGCTGTATACGACATAAACTCATTGTGTCAACGCATATTATAAACTTCCCTGCATCCAAATGAGTTCAACAGATGTTTGCGTTCGCGACTCCACGCATTCACTAGGGTCCGTGGCTTACGCCCCCAGTGGTCGAGGCACCTGTGGCCGACGCCCCCGATTCGATTAATTTAATTTAAAGCAATTTTTGATCAAATGTACTGTCAGGCACAACATTTTTTTCACCAATTCTATTTTTAACTATATTGTAATTATTTCCCACGAGCCCTTGGGAAGGACCTTCGCTCGTCATTGTGAGATGATACACTAAACTTTCTATCTGTTGCATATTGCAATATACAATAACTTGACTCTGGTATGAAAGAGATAGATATAATATTTATTCATACTTCCTTATTGTTTTCAATTTTGTGAACAAAAAGACGGACTTTTTATTGTTACCAATAATTGGTTTGGCTCAGTTAGTTGACGAGTTGGTTGAAGTTGAAAGATAAAATTTCCATAATGGTACCTAATTTATTATAAATGTTTATTAACAACATTCACTAACATTTTATATGAAGTACTTATTTTTGATTTTTTGGATGTTTGTACATAATAAATATGCTTTTAATGGAGAAAAAGGTGTGTAGGGTTAAGTGTCGATCTATTCTCTCTGCTATTTGATAGATAGCTTTTGTTTAGCAAGGCAAAATATTATTATGATGAAACACTTTTCTCATTTACTGTACTAAGTGGAAAAGCACAAAAAAATAAAGATATTAAATTAATCGAATCGGGGGCGTCGGCCACAGGTGCCTCGACCACTGGGGGCGTAAGCCACGGACCCATTCACTATTCTTTACAACGAAGTCGGTAATAATATCGCGCGCGCGTCTCCACGCAAACAACGCCTTATAAAATATAAGGCGTTGTTTTTATTATAAAAAGATATGCGTAGTCATACATAAATACCAAAAAAATATATACTCGTCGACTTTAGAATTTCCTCCTTTTTTTCGTCGGTTAAATAAAGTGCTTGTTATAAATCGTGTTGGATAAAAAGTATGGTTTGTGATGTGTGTTGTGTAAAGATTGTGAAAGAAAATTGATAGAATATATTAAACAGATATAAGACTTTGTTAGTTAGAAGGAGTTCCTAACAATGTTAGTTTTAAATAGTGTTGTATGATTTATTTTTGGAAATATTTTTAGTTTGTTTATAATTTTATGTAACGTAAACATACCGTGTGTATTCGCCTAAAGAGGCAGGCAGTACTGTATAGTATCTATAACCACATTTAGGTAGTCATGTTTACAAATCGTATTCCAAAATAGTTGCGCCCGCGGTTTCTCCCGCATAAGTCTCGATCCCGTAAAAATATCGGCATAATAAGAGTCCTATGTCCTAATCCAGATCATGGTCTACCCATGTGCCAAATTTCATCCAAATCCGTTCAGCCGTTTTAGCGCGAAAGCGCAACAAAAAAAACATACAGCACTTAAATCAAATCTTTTCTCTTTATAATATTAGTTTAGTTATAGACTAACTAGCTTTGCCCCGCGGTTTCACCCGCATAAGTCTCGATCCCGTGGGAATATCGAGATAAAAGTATTCTGTATGCTTTCCCGGGACTCAAACTATCTCTATACCAAATTTCATCTAAATCGGTTCAGCGGTTTTATCGTGAAGAGGTAACAGACAGACAGACACACTTTCGCATTTATAATATTAGTATGGATTTCAAAATTTAAAAGATTTTGTTAATTGTATGCTAAAGTATTGTTAGCTGGAAAACTAATTAGTATTCCTAAGTCGCCTAACCTACTAGAAGATAATATGGCAACCATATGGCAACTCATTACCTACAATACAAACGAAAGTTTCTAATGACGCCTGTCAGTCTGTGTACCGGTCTAGCAGCCCCAGATTTACGCCTAGGCTCACAAGGCACCGGCCTGGGGGCTCAGCCAGCCTAGAGGTTCCAAAGCTACCCAATGCTTAGGGGTGAGGGGCCTAAAATGTCAAGTGTCTATGGGCCCTGGGCCCCTAAGTCCGGACCTGCTGTCTAGGCGGACTAACCTCCGGACAAACTGCACCCTAGTTGCGTAACACACTACTTATCAATCACAGCCTAAATCATTTTGATGGAAAAGCTAATCCATTGCTTCATATGTTCGAATAACTTGCCTGCTCAAGTCAACAACATAAATAACGCAATGAATGTTGTTGAACTGTCAAAATGAAAGCCATGGCTACTGTTAGCGTACAAGCTAACCGAAACTGTCAAATTTTCTCAATCAACTTTGAACCATATGCTTCAGTATTAAAGTTGAAAATCTATTAAAGAAATTTGACAGATTGTAGAAGCTTGATGTGCTGGCGTCTGTACCTGCGCAATGACCCCCCTGGACAGATTTTCGAAAAAATTTGTCTGTAATGGACCGTTTTCCAAGTTGAGTTTTGATGTGTAAAAATAACGATTTTTACCATCATCTGAGGACCTGAACAAGTGACATTACTCGTAGCTTTCCGATAAGCCAATGTCAATCCAATACGTTTTTCACTTCCATCATCGATACAGTCACAGACCTTATACCTACCTCTGTTTTGCGTCACTGTCAAAATCAAAGTGACCTTTATTTTCTGTAACCTATGGTTGCAATTGGCTTGCTGAAATTGACAAACCTGCCAAAATCATAATGATCTTTATTCTCGTTGTAATAAGGTTGCTTTTGGGATGCTGCTGACAGAGGTAAAATAATTGGAAAGGACTGTATCGCTGATAGAACGTCATTTTGTCTAGCTATCTAGTGACCCTCATAACAGGACACCCAGCCTAATTAACCAAATGTCAAATTAGTTGAAACAAAAATTAAGACTTAATTTATTAATTACATCCTAGTCGACGCCACATGGTTTTACCAGATGTAATTGTTAAAACAGCTGACAAGTGAACTCATGGTGTGAAAGTGACACTATTAGTTTTTTTTTTAAGTATGTGTTAGACGGTTCTGTGAAAGTGTTGTGCTGCACTTGTGTTCAAAATGTCTAAAACTAAGGAAAAGGATAGGAAATGCTCGCTGTTGTGTTGGTAAGTTGAAAACCTAGAGCAATTTAAAATATTAATTGTGTAGAAAGGTAAATAATAGGAATTGTTTTTTTTTTGGAATATAATATGGTTTATTTATTATTTAAATATAAGTAAACAATAATCCTTAATTACAATATACAAGCTAACACTACACTATAATATGAATATATTATGTACATACAAGTATACCTATAATAAATAAAAAGAGAAGATCTTTTTGGACATCAAAAAATTCGTCCGCATCACTGTCAACGGGATAAGTTCCCAAAAGGCTGGCAGCGATTCTTTAACCTAAAAATAATAAAAAAAAAGAAATTGAGTTCGACCAATATTGATTTAGACAGATAAGCAAAGCGAATTTTCAACACTTCAGTTATATGTTATAACTAAACTAAGTATGTAAGCAGTAGGTATTCTACTCATAAAATTAAAAAAAAAAATACCGCTTTACTAAAGAATGAGTAGCAGTTTGTCTTAATTAATAATGACCACCTGTGCCCCGCGGTTTCACCCACATAAGTGTCGATCCCGTGGGAATATCGGCATAAAATAGTATCCTATCTGTTAATCCTGGTTATAAACTATCTGTGTGCCAAATTTCATCCAAATCCTTTCAGCCGTTTGTGCGTGAAGAAGTAAAAAAACATACAAACCCACTCACAAACTTCCGCCTTTAATAGTATTAGTGTGATTAGATAGCTTAGATATTGAACCAAAAATGCACCAAAAACAACCAAATTACACAAGCTTGGTAATCCTAGTGATTATGACAATATTCTTATCTATTCCTTATTCATCCACACAGAGGTTTAAATAAAAGACGTCTTGCATTATCCATTATTAGAATAACTAGCTGCGTCCCGCGGTTTCATCTGCGTAAATGTCGATCCCGTAGGAATATCGGGATAAAAAGTAGCCCATATGTTAATCCAGGGCGTCAGCTACCTCCATACCAAATTTCATCTAAATCGGTTCAGCGATTTGAGCGTGAAGAAGTAACAAACATATACACACACACACACTCACAAACTTTCGCCTTTATAATATTAGTGTGATGTGTGTCATCATAAAGGAATCTAAAATAGATCCTATTACGGATGACATGATGCGATCATAATGAGTCATAAGTATTACATGATGGGTGCAACCTAATTAATAACAATGGGTATGAGCTGCAATGTAGCGGATGTATCTACTAATCTGATATCCTAATGTAGCTATGGAAGATCTTCGCCATATTAATGAAATGTTCTGCTAAATGTCACGGACTGTAGGTACTAAGTTTTTAAAGCGCTTTGAAGGTTGACATACATACCATTCCGCCATTTTGATTTTTTTTTTTCAAAATGGCGGTCACTTTTGCATCTTCTATAAATCGATAGTTGACTTAAATAAATGTATTTTCTTTCTTTCTTTCTTTCACATCAATGCTAACAGAAAACATAATAGAAACAAACCCCGTGTTTCGAAGATATTAACGTTCAAAGTTGATCACTTGATCATCCATACATATTTTTTGAACTTGCTTACATCTTGTTGCATAGATGTTTAATTATTTTAAACATTCAGAGTGATTACTTCAAAAATCTATGGCAACAAGTCTTCATGCGTCGCCGCCATTTTAAAAACTAATCAAAATGGTGGACAGGTAGGACGTATGTCAGGCTCCATAAAAAACTTCAATCTCGTTTGTCCTTTTAAAAGTACAAAGTACAGACGCCAGCACATCAAGCTACTAAAATCTATCATTTTTTTTTAAATACGTTTTCAACTTTATCGCTAAATTATAAGGTTCAATGTTGATTTCGAAAATTTGACAGTTTCAGGTAGCTTGATGTGCTGGCGTCTGTACCTATACTACCTACCTACCTACCAAATCTCTCTGCCAAGGTTCAGCAGTTTAATTAGATGTAAAAATCTAAGAAACTTACACCCAGCTTCTTGAACAAAATCAAAACAAAAATAAGTTAACAATTTGTCAAACGAATGTCAACTGCTATGATTGGTTGACTGAATTATATTCAGTCAAATCCCGTACCTAATTAAAAGCTTTAAAAACCTAGTCGCAATCGCATCTCAGCGACAATCAATAAGTATCAAAAACTTGTTAAAAAGGTAGGGAAGTTAGAGGCATTTTTGACAGATTGAGATCAGACTGAGAACGTTTTCAAAATTACGAGAATTGTCATCACTGACGTATCATTCAAATCGGGAAAAGTGGAAAGAGGGAAGGGAGGCCTTTGCCCTGCAGACCCTGCAGTGAGACAACACAGGCTTATAATAATATGTCATTCAAACGGTAAAACGATGCTGCGTCATAGCACGACGCGACCGTACGTCGTACACCGGGTGTTACCATCACATGCAAAATATTATGAATCGTGCGTCTGAAACTTCCTTTCAAGCATAAAAAAAAAAAAAAAACATTTTGACAGTTTGAAGCATTCTGCCATAGAGAAACCCATTTCCCAGTTGTCACTCTATGTCATGTGCTAACAAGTTTGTTTTCTGTTACAGTTCCGGGCTTATGTCATCATCCATTGAGGAGGTGAGTGTGTTTTTATTTGTAAACAACGCCATTTTGTATAGTAAATGTTATAATAAGCATAGTCAAAGCTGATGCAGGATTTTGTTCGAAAAAAAATCGAGTTACTGATCTTAGAAAGATCATTTTAGCAAAACATTGTCTTAGCAATCGGACAGGTATATATCTAAGCAGGGTGAGGTAAATGGGTGATCCATCGTCACGTTCTTAAACAGACGCCGTCAGTAGGGACTGGTCATCTCTTCGCTGCCTGCCTGCCACGGCATATTAAAACATAATAATTATTTATTACGGACGCTTTTAACGTACAAAGTCTTTGTACATCGTTCTCACATGTATAAATTCAACATTAATGATGTAACCAATACTCAGTAACAATATTTTGATTTAAAAGAGTGTCCATTGAGTTTTTTGCTCGTTCATCTCCATAGGTACCTACTGCGCTTTCGAATGGGCCACTAGACTTAATCTTTCTGACTGACCGACTCATTGACAATTCAAAAATTCCTCTGATTGGCTTAATTGACATAAATATTTTTAGTCTTCAAAATATGTAATAGCGCCATATTTTCCCAATTAGAACTGAATAATTATTTGACAAATGTTTAATAATAGATAAACACGTTTCTGTAATCTTACCTAGAAGTCTTAACGACCAGTAAAGAGGTCTATCTTTTTGATAAAGTGACCTGTCACGAACTTTTCACCTGGATTGGCATTTCAATAAAAAGTTGTTTGTTCTTTAAAAAGTACATTAAAAAAAATAAACGCGTCATAAAAGAATGCATGCGTTGCAAACAGTTTTGCGGTCTCTTTCACAGACCGGCTGTTTCAACTCAAACTATCAAGCGTTAAAAAGCAATAAAATAACCCACGCTTTTACTTAGAAATATATTTAAAATGAACGAAGGAAATGCGCAGGCGATGATAATTTAAATGATCGTCTACTCGACAACTCAGCACTTTGAAGATGAGCAATTGAGCATTATAAATGGTTCGTGACCCCTGAATAGGTGTCACTATGCGGGTAGTCGAAGGAATGTCAAATGAATAAGTTTGATGTCAGGAAGTTGTTAGCGGTTCTGTTAGGGGTTTATTTATAAACGTTGCTTAAATTAGCCAGTATTAGCTCTTAGCTGTATTTAGGTTAACTTCCACTTTATCCAGATGCTGCAGAATCGCACTTCACACTAATATTATGAATGCGAAAATTTGTGAGTGTGTTTGTATGTTTGTTACTTCTTCAAGTAAAAACCCCTGAACGGATTTGGATGAAATTTGGCACACAGATAGTTTATAACCAGGATTAACACATAGGATACTTTATACCAGTGGTGACGGCTCTGACTTGCGAGTTGTAGGTCGTAGGTTCGAACCCAGACAGGCGCTTCACTTTGTGCAAATTATTTCATCACAACTGTTCATGTCCTAGAACCAAAAATTCGAAGACATGTAACATCTACTAACCCGCACTGGGCTCGCGTAGTGGATTACAGCCCATTCCCACCCGAAGAGAGGAGTCCTGTGTCCCAGCAGTGGGAACATTATAGGCTGATTGTGCAAGATACCTGGAGACCAATTCCCGTAATTAAACCCGTTATAAGTCGCAGTCTCATCTTGGCGACACTCAAGCTCAAAAACTTGTCAAAAATTTAGAGAAATTAGAGGTATTTTTGACAGATTGCGACTGAGATCAGACTGTGAACGTTCTTAAAATCTCGAGAATTGCCCCTCTGGTAACCTAAGGTGTGTTATATAGATCCTGAAAACCTACCTATTTATCACTTCAGAATACTATGGTTAAATATAACATGGACTTCAAGGTGGGCGACATCGGAATTACCATTTGTTATTCTTAAATTCCTGAACACATAATAAACTTTCATATAAATAGAATTCTCCATGGCATTGTCACGCGCGTCAACATACAACTCGCCGTTTCAAAAACACATAACGTTTTAAAACTTCGTATGAATGGAAAAAATTAGACATAGTACACCTGTTTATATTTATATCTTATCGGATCCTCTTGTGTGCGTCAGGAGTCTCGTCTGAAAGATTAGTTAATCTTAGGTGTGGGTTGCTCGGGTTGGTTGTGTATAATCTAGATATTTGGCTCAATAGCTTTCATTTTGACAGTTCACCAACATTCATTGCGTTATTTACGTTGTTGAGCAAACAATTTTTTCGAACATATGAAGCAATGGATTAGCTATATCCTTCAAAATGATTCAGATTTTGATTGATAGTATTTTGCGCAATTAGGGCGCTGGTTTCCAACGAATTCAAAACAGTATTTTTTCTAAATCCGTCAATGAAGATTACTGGCCTGTCCGAAAGTTGTTGGTCCGACAAATCAAGTGACAAATTAAAACTTTAGACGGGCAAAGACACATCGGGATTAGGGACAACTGTCAAATCATGTTACATTCATTGTAAGTTTTGACTCCAAAGTAATCTTAAATTCTCTTCATACAAACACGCGCAAGACGGCCTATTCGGCTCCAATACTATTCGTACATTGTCATTGGTCTTTACTCGTTGAAGTTAATACGAAAAAATTAAAAATACGTACGTCTCACGCGTAATACGCGCAATAGGCGGCATATCTACTCAAATAACCACACCTTTGAACTCACTTTTTTTTTCTGATTAGTGACCGCGTTTGCCTAGACTAGGCGGGCCTAGTGCCTACCTATTCTGAAAACCAATGCACGCCACTGTGTCCGTGTCGTGAGTAACACGAAGTAGACGCGCCCGTAACTTTGGCCGGAACTACGGAATTCGCGCTTAGGGAGTAGACGGTTTTTAGTTCAAAATGGGCGCGGTATCCCAAATAACTTCGCTATGATCCCTTCTCCCTAGCGTTTCGCTGGCATACACAACGGTGCAGCCAGTAACCACGTTGCAACTTCATCCCTAGCAATATTCGTGATCCCAATACGTTCTTATATGTTTGAGAAGGAGTATTTCTTTTCCAAGACAAAAGTCTTTGACCAGTGCGTGTTGCCAGTGATAACATATGGCACTGAAACGTGGTCGCTCACAGTGGGCCTTATTAGAAGGCTGAAAGTCACCCAAAGGGCAATGGAGAGGGCTATGCTTGGAGTTTCCCTGCGGGATCGAATCAGAAATGAAGAGATCCGCAGGAGGACCAAGGTAACCGACATAGCCCGAAGAATTGCCAAACTTAAGTGGCAGTGGGCAGGGCACATTGCTCGCAGAACAGATGACCGATGGGGCCGAAAGGTTCTGGAGTGGCGAAGGCGTAGCGTTGGAAGGCCTCCCACAAGGTGGACCGACGACCTAGTGAAGGCCGCAGGAACTCGTTGGATGCGAGAAGCACAAAACCGGTCGAAGTGGAGGTGCTTGGGGGAGGCCTATGTCCAGCAGTGGACGTCTTTCGGCTGAAATGATGATGATGATGATGATGATTTCTTTTCCTCCAACAGATAAGGAACTAGCACTAACTCACTGTGTGGAGATAACTAATTGACACGCTGCCGAAACAAAAATCTGTCTAAACGGAAACAACCCGTCAATTTCGACATTTTTGTGATTTTCTTATGACATTTTATTTTCTAGCGAGATTTTCTTTCGACATTTTCCCTAAAGTTATGAGAAAATTCATCAAAGAAAAACTTTCGAAGCAATTCTTGTCTAACCGAGTTGGAACAGCATGGAAAAGGCTCACGGAAAATGTTGTGACGGCTCCCACACTGAACTGCTTCAAGAATCGACTGGATAGATTAAATATTTCCAAGCTATACGATACACACGCATCAGCTAATTAGCTGCTAGTGTGTCTAACCAAAAAATATTAAGTTTTGAGCACAGCAAGTGTCTATACTATTCCCTAGTAGTAAATATAGGTTCTTGGGATCAGTGGCGTGCATTGCATATAGGTATATAAGCAGTGCCTACCTCGATATATCAACATAAGCCTGTCAATAACATTTTAGTGTGTGTGCCCCACTATTAAAAAACTCACTAAATTATCATACCTAACAAAAAACAAAATCTTCATACAAACGCGCGGTAGTAGACAGTCGCCGGACGGCCTACTCGGCTCCCGTACTATTCGCACCATAGAAATGTAATCTATGATTCGCACATTGTCATTAGTCTTTACTCGTTCAAGTTAATACGACAAAATTAAAAATACGTACGTCTCACGCGTAATACCATGACGTTCGACCTTCGCAATTTATCACCCTTAAGTAGGCATGCCTACTCAAATAACCACACTTTTGACCTTACTTTTTTTCTGATTAGTGACCGCGTTTGCCTAGACTAGAGCCGGCCTATTGCCTACCTATTCTGAAAACCAATGCACGCCACTGCTTGGAATCCGCCTATAAGCGTGACAAATACAAAAATAACACAAAACCCATATCCTTATACTCATTAATTCTACTAACGAACCAGTATAAATAACACCTGTGTTCTAGGAAGACAAACGAGCATTTCCCTTACAAGCGCATGCGCAGGATGGACTAAATTACCGCTTCCTTCATTATGTGCTACCGAAATACCAGCTTTGATGATACTATTTATAAGGGAAAGGATGGATTAAGGATTTAAATTTAATATGACGTGGTTTTCCTTTAAAGGAAACGGGATTTCGGATTTGGGTAGGTGTATTTTTAGTTCAATTAAAGCTTAGAATCGGGTGTACATTACAGGTTCTAGGTTGCCATCAATTTCGACATGCTTGACATTCATGTGTTGTAATTTCACCTTAAACGAATCATTCCCTGTGAGGTAATTGCGTAACACAGTAGCAGTAGCAATGGCTTTCATTTTGACAGTTCAACGACATTCATTGCGTTATGTACGTTGTTGAGCAAACAAATTTTTAGAACATATGAAGCAATGGATTTGTAATATCCTTCAACATTATTTAGATTGTGATGATTGATAGTGTATTACGCAATTAGGGTGGCAACTGTCTAATCGGTAAAACTGATGAATCAGTGAAACTGACTAATTAACGAAACTGGCGAATTAAATAAACTGACGACTGAGGGAAACTGACCAGTGATGCGCGGACTCGCTGGTGCTGCCATTAATGTCGACATATTCGACATATACAGGGTGAAATTAAATTCATGGGCATCCTTTTAAGGGGTCATTGTACTCATCATTATGAACAACTTTTACTACGGGACTAAACCTAAAATCGCAAAAAAAATCTGCATTTCCTTGTTATGTTCAAATAACTCGTCAAAATTTAGGGAAAAGGTGATTTTTTTTCGCGTTTTCAGTTTTGGTCTCATAGTAAAAGTTGTTTATAATGATGATTACAATGACCCTTTAAAAGATGCCCATGAATTCTATTTCAACCTGTATGATGTAGGTTAACCTAAAACGAATCATTGCCTGACTCCCGTTATGTCAAAATTCTAGTTTTTTTTCTTCGATCTACGTCGACTCATCATCTGCCTAGCCCTTCCTCTCTAACTATGTAGGGTTCGGCTTGCATTCTTAACTGGATACAACTGAATACCAGAATTTTACATGGAGTGACTGCCTATCTCTCCTCTGGGTAACACGATACTCCTTAGACTGGTTGTCAGTCTTTCGAGCTTCTAACTACCCAAACGACAGTCAAAGACCTACAAAGAACAATGTCAGGTTTCGGCTTACACAACTTTTAAAACTAAATTCACACGGACACGAAGTTTTTACCTTCAACAATTTAAATATAAAATTCCAACTTCTAAAAAAATATTTATTTCTTTTCGAGAACTGTTCGAAAAGAAAATCATTTTAATAAGTAATCATTTTACTAATCATGTTCTTGAATTCCAGGTTTTTCTTTTTTTATAATAAAAAAAGTGTCAGGTAGTTACCTGTTCTGCCACTGTTATCGATTATTCTAAATTATTAAAGCGATTTACTCTTTAGTTTTTATTTACCACCTCACAATTGACTTTTATTATTATTATTTTTTAATCTAAATAATACGTTCGTCGTGTTTATTATAAATACATTTATTATTTTTTAAAGAATATAAGAACGAAATTCAAGAAATCGATTTTCCTGATCTGTATTCGATAACTTAATCGCGTCGTAACGGCAACCAGCAGTTCGCCATTAAAATAATTTAAAAAAAAAATTCAGTTCTGTCAAAATCGCGCGCGCCAGTTCAAACATCTTGTTGAACTGTTGTCGTTGTTTTTCTAATTCTAAGTTTAGTGTACGTTTGTTTCCTTCTCGAATTCATCTGCGTTTGCGTTATAGACTTACTGTGTTATATCCATACCACACATTTTGTGACAATGTACCATCAACTACATTGTATTAATTGTGGTATAAATGTGTTCCGGATGGAACGGCATTTAGTTGAATCTGACGATGTCCGTTCATTGTTACGGCAATGGACTTCACATTCTGAGGTAAAGTACGATTCTTATTAATAGAATGTCAACTGTTTTAATTAAGCTAAATGTTAATTTGCAACACAACCGTATTTTGTTTGTTTTAGATTCCAAATGACAGTGTTGTTTGTCATATTACTGTTGGTTTAATTCAACAAACAAGTAATCCAACAAGTAGCAATGCGCCAACTGAATCAATTGTGCATCGAAATCTTTGTATTGGTTGCGGTCATTCATTGCATCGTGTAAAGTCTAACGCCTTAAATAACAGTTCAGAAAGAGAAGATGCTATCAGACGCGTGATAGAGCAACAGTAACCTCCAGTTTAAAATGTCTGAATAACTTCTTTTATAGAAGTTCAGTGTAAAAGTGGAAATCACAGAAAAGCTTTTGACATTAAACTACACAAAAAAACGTAAGAATTTTCACTGTCCATGACAAATTAATATTGAGCCAAAGTTACTATGGACATCTGACATTGTTCTTTCAGCCAATTCCCTCTGCTTCGATAACAATTTGCAATAAAATATGAAATGATTCATATGGCGCCTCTCCCAATTGCTCAATTTCCTTCCCATTTAACATTGGCTCCACTTCAACATCAATTAACAGTTCACGGTTTATCAAAACATCGTGAACAATTCAACCATTGAAGAGGTCAATCACTGTCCCATTTGATCAGTAATGGCGCCTACATCAGGATCGTGTCATGTCAATCTGGTGTCCATCAGACTTCCATCGCTTGCAAACAAAGGTTTCCCTTCGTTGATGTCTCGACGGGCAGTTGATGTTCCTCAGTCGGATATTACGAAATGATGTGAAGCATGCTGGATTGTTTTAGGGTTCTATAGTAAAAATAGGTTGGTTTTGTGTCATGTCTATTC
Organism: Amphipoea oculea; assembly: GCA_945859645.1. Lineage (NCBI taxonomy): Eukaryota > Metazoa > Arthropoda > Insecta > Lepidoptera > Noctuidae > Amphipoea > Amphipoea oculea. Next base: position 4,489,732 of record OX243886.1, on the reverse strand, counting down.
GATCGTGTTAGTATGTCACAACTCCTGGATGTGAGCCCAGTCTGAAAACGTATTGCTGGAAATTGTAGGTAGTGTATTTTAACATTACACTTTTATATTAATTAACTAGCTTCTGCCCGCTACTTCGTCCGCGTGAAATTTCACCCTCCCCCCATTCACCCTTAGGGGTGGAATTTTGAAAAACCCTTTCTTAGTAGATGGTGGAACCAGCGGTTTAGGCTGTGCGTTGATATATCAGTCAGTCAGGACTTTGAGTTTCACAACGCTCACAACGCCACATGTGAACAACGCGTCATACTGACGTCACACAAATCCTGCATCTCGCAAGCAGAGTTTACCGCGCAACAAGCATAGATACAACTGCCCGACATGAATCATTGGGCAGTTGCCCGCCAGACACAACACCCGTCTGGTCGGAGGATCCTCCCTTTTCTATAGATAGAGTGAACTTTACACTCTGTTCCTCATACCTCTATATGTTTGAAAAATAAATTATTGTAGTATGCATGGCCTTATACTGAACCCAACGTAACGCGTCTTACGCTAACGCGCGTAGACTTGCGTTTGGCAGAATTTTCTAAAGCTCCCTCCTATTATTTCAGCAAGATGTCTTTCCTCAATTTTATTGTGTAAGATTTTCTTTTTAATTTAAGTACACTGAAATCTAAAACCTTTGCAAAGATATCAGTTTACACAAAACCATTTCTTTTATTAATGTCGTCGAGAATATTATTAATGGTTTGTTGTCATGGTATCTTGCACAAGGGAAAGGAAACGGTAAAGCTGTGTCAGGAAAATTATCGTTTCCGATTTTTTTTTTTTTTTTAGTATACAGGGTGTCCCATAATTAATGTAATACCTCTCAAGGAGTCATTGGACTTATCATTATGAAAAAGTTTTACTACGGGACCAAACATGAAATTGCGAAACAAAATATGTTTATATTCGTATAACTCGTCAAAATGTAGGAAACAGCTGATTTTTTTTTCGCGATGTCAGGTTTGGACCCATAGTAAAAGTTGTACATAATGATAACAATGACCCCTTAAGAGGTTATCCATTAATTAAGGTTGTGGAACAGGCCAAAAAACTGAAAAAAAAATCTCTATGACGACACCTTTCTGGTACATGCTGTATATAGGTGGGAGAATGTTGTATTTTTTTATGTTTTTCTTTTATAAAGGACTTGTCTTGAGTTTTACAAAACTAAAGCATAAACTCCCTCTCACAGAGAGGAGGCCTGTGTCCCAGCATTGGGGACGTTATAGATTGATTATAGAAATAATAATTTATCTTGAAGTAAACAGTGTAGGTTTGTTACGGTTACTGTTAGCCTGCATCATCCCACTGCTGGGCAAAGGCCTCTCCCCATGACTTCCAGCTCTTTCGATCCAGGGCTAAAGTGGACCACTGGTCCTTTGTTTTGTCCAGCTCATCCCGCCATCTTCTACGGGGTCTGCCGCGAGGTCTTTATTGTAAAAGTCTGATTGTGTGTTTATGTAGATTCGTTTTTCTACAATATCAAAAAAACATGTTGCCAGTATAAATTATATCGACGAAAATGTCGCTAAGAAAATGAATAGCCAAAACAAAATCTCTAAATCTCTTGTTCTTTAAATTTATCTATAACTAGCTGCGCCCCGCGGTTTCACCCGCATAAGTCTCGATCCCGTGGGAAAATCGAGATAAAAAGTATCCTATGTCCTTTCCCGGGACTCAAGCTATCTCTATACCCATCTAAATCGGTTCAGCGGTTTAGGCGTGAAAAGGTAACATACAGACAGACAGACAGAGTTACTTTCGAATTTATAATATTATAAGTATGGATAAAGAAGCGGATATATTATTCGTAATCCATTACTTTATCTTTAAAACGATTTATTTCCACACATTACGTAACATGCAAGATAAATAAACTCAAGAATTTGGATTTTTACAACGCAAAATTTGATAAACATTAATCTGCCACTTGCAAAATTGTTAAGTATACAACAGACAGACTGGCGTTCGCATAAATTAGATAGAAAGCTCTAAAAAACACAAATACAAAGTCTTGTACATAACCTACTACAACCTGTCAAATTTATTTAATAGATTCTCAACTTTATCACTAAAAAAAAAACTGTCACATTTTCCAATCAACTTTGAACCATATGTTCAAAGTTGATTGGAAAATGTGACAGTTTCGGGTAGCTTGATAACTTTATCACTATTAGCATTAGGTTCAAGGTTGATTGGGAAAATTTGACAGTTTCGGGTAGCTTGATAACTTTATCACTATTAGCATTAGGTTCAAAGTTGATTAGGAATTTTTTACAGTTTCGGGTAGCTTGATGTGCTGGCGTCTGTACATCACTACATATCATAAAACAAAGTCCCTCCGCCGCGTCTGTCTGTTTGTCTGAACGCGCTAATGTCTTTAGCCCTTACTACACATCATCATCATCTGCCTAACCTATTCCCAACTATGTTAAGGTCGGCTTCCAGTCTAACCAGATGCAGCTGACCAGTTTTTTACATGGAGCGACTGCCTATCTGACCTCCACAACCCAGTTACTGGGTAATACGATACCCCTTGGTAAGACTAGTTGTCAGATTTTCGGGCTTCTGACGACCCGTAACGACTGTCAAAGATCCACGAATGACAGCCGGGACCAACGGCTTAAGGTGCTTTCCGAGGCACGGAGGGGTCTTGGTATGTGAAGATGGTCACCCATCCAAAGACCAACCGCGGCAAGCGTAGCTTAACCTGATCGATCGGCCTGTGCGGCTGTTGTCATTTAGCCCTTACTACACATACAGATTTATTTGTAAAACAATAACAGCATTGTAGGACTGGACAACTAACATCAAAAACACCAACTTCAACAAAAAAAAAATACATACACACTTTTCTCTTGAAAGTTTTCCAATTTTAGTTTTACATCGGAACTTCTTTCATCTTAGACGTATAGTTCGTCTTCACAACGACTGACTTCCTGCTACTGATGCCATTAGTTAAATTAAAAATAATAAGAAAGAAATAAAAAAAATGTAAGGAATGTTTTTCCGGTGGCAACTTTTTATATGCTTGGCAACACTAAATGGTGTAAGTGAATTTTGATTGGTTATTTTATTATTCAAAATATTTTATGGGCTTGCTGACTGATGGTGATGTTATAGCTTTGACGTTATTTTATTAAATAGAGATAGATTAATCCTTACTATATTAATATTATAAATGCGAAAGTGTGTCTGTCTGTTACCTCTTCACGCTAAAACCGATTTAGATGAAATTTGGTATAGAGAAAGTTTGAGTCCCGGGAAAGGACATATGATAGTTTTTATCCCAATATTCCCACGGGATCGAAACTTATGCGGGTGAAACGGCGAGGCGCTGCTAGTCTTAAATATGGGGTTCGTGGCTAAATGACAACCGCCGCACGGGCGGTTCGTGGATGGGTGACCTTTTCCCAACTAGGTTGACGTCTACTTCCAGTCTAACCGGCTGCAGCTGAGTACCAATATTTTACATGGAGTGACTGCCTATCTGACCTTCACAACCCAGATACTGGGTAACATGACACCCCTTGGAGAAGAAGTCTTGGGCTTCTGACTACCCGTAACGACTGTCAAAGATCTACAAATGACAGCCGTGACCAACGGTTTAACGTGCTTTCCGAATCACGGAGAGGTCTCTGTATACAGGGTGTCCCTGGAAGTATGGATCAAATCGAATAGGGACGTGGGCAAGGTCATTTCCAAACGTTTTAGCAAAAAAAATACTAAAAAAATAGAGAAGATCGAATTCGTGAAAACTATCAGGGCTATCAATTTATTTTTTTTAGATAGCCTTGATAGTATTTTTTTTTTATTATTTTCTTTGAGCACTAAGCGAAGTGATTGAAAAAATAATAAAATCGGTCATACCTTTTGAACCGTGAAAAAATTCACTAACATTCTCAGGGTTAAAAAGTTTGGAAATGACCTTGCCCACGCCCCTATTCGATTTGATCCATACTTCCAGGGACACCCTGTATAATGGATGGTCACCCATCCACGCACCGACGTCGGCAAGCGTAGCTTAACCTTCAATCTACCTCTGCGGCTGTTATTATTTAGCTTCGAGCCTATGCAATTACTGTACACAATAATCGATAGTCTTATCAAGTATTTTTATCGACAAAATTATCAACTAATGCATTCCATAGAACATTGGGACCATTACTGCCCAAGTTTCAGTCCTGAGTGGGTTAATTTTCAGTGAGACCGTTACAAACAATTCCTTAGTGTTTACGGCCAGTGACGTTGAAGGTTGAATAAAAAAACAAAAATAATAATGTACGAAAGACCGGTGAGTTCTCTAATTTATGGTTTGAAAACAAAAATTATAGTGACACTTGTAATAAAGAACGAAACGCAGGGGCTCGTGGATAAATCATAACAGCCGCTCGGATCGATGTTCAAGGTAAAGCAACGCTTGCCGAGGTCGGTCTGTAGATGGCTAAACATCCATTAAACTGTCGGTCCCGGTTATCATTTGTAGATCTTTGACAGTAGTTATGGGTAGTCAGAATCTCGAAAGTCTAACAACCAGTCTTACCAAGGGCATAATCGTGTTCCCCAGTAACTGGGTAGTGGAGGTCAAAAATGCAGTCACTTCATGTATAATATTGGTTTTCAACTGCACTCGGTTAAACAGGAAAACGACCCTAACGAAGTTAGGTAAAGACTAGGCGCATTTTTTTGCTTTCCATAGAATATTGGGACCAATACTGCCCAAGTGTCAGCCCTAAGTGGGTTCATTTTTAGTCTAGGAACATTAAAAACAGTCCTTAAGTATTAACGGCCAGTAACTATGAAGGTTGAATCTTGAATAAAAAATGAAATAAAATAAAGATGTACCAAAGACCTGCAAGTTCTCTAATTTATGGTTTGAATACAAAATTATGGTGACATTCATTATTTCTCGGTAAAAAAATGAGAATTTATGATTGGATTTGTTATCTGGCTATAGATTTTTATGCTGGTAATATGCCTTGGATTTAGATTTTTAATAAATAACCATGTTTAAGCCAATTTATCGTCATATCACAAATTCGCTATCTGAAAGTCAAGCAATAGGTCGTCTACCTTTATCAAAATTAGTGATTGACGCCATGTTTTTTTTTTGTTGATTGTGTTTTGTTTTACTACCAACTTGGCACCGGTGACTGAATAGTTGTGTGGAAATCGGTTAACATTTGATACGGAGGAATGAAGAAAATGTCGTGAGGAGAGTTTTGAGTATGATTGTGAAAGGCTATCTTCTCTTAGCGTCTCGATAGCAATCTAAATGTACTCGGCCCAGAATTCGGCTTAGTCGTCATCTCGACAGTCACCCCCTTTCTAGCCGTATCATCATTCACACAGTCCATTCATCGTTTCTTTGGTCTTCCCCTACTCATATAGCCATTCATTGGATCGCAAGGACATGAGTTACCTTGGGTAACCTGGAAGTCTTTATACAGACTCCGGACCCAGGTTGGCCGAAGCAAGGAAAACCTGTTTAGGTGGAGATTTATAGACGACTCACACAAACGATGGGACACTTAATATCGTGCCCTGCGTGTCCTGTCAGCTGCACATTACAGGAACTGTGATGGATCAGTCAGTCGTCCATCAGTCAAAAAAATCAGCTGTTCCTTCCATTTATGTTCACATAACTCGTCAAAATGTAGGGAAGAGCTGATTTTTTTCACGATTTCAGGTTTGGTCCCATAGTAAAAGTTGTTCAAAATGATGATTACAATGACCCCTTAAAAGGATGCCCTTGAATTCAATTTCACCCTGTATAAATTTGAGTTTAAGTTTTCACTACTCTTATTAAAGTAATGGCTAGTACCATCATGTCAAGCTGAAAATATTTAGTGCTGGACATAGGACCGGCTTTTTCTTAAAGCTACAAATTAAGAAAAAACAACTCTGCAGTTGGTTAAAAACTCATCTTCAATTCCTCATGAAATGAAACTCATGTTCAATGAAATCGCCAAACGGCTGGTTGACACTTCTCCTGACCCAAGGGTTGGATTTTACCTTGACCAGAAGCTAAGTATTGCCATACAACGTGGCAATGCCGTCAGTCTCTAGGGTATATTACTAGTCGACACCGTTGCGGAGGAATATTTCGACGCCATTTATTACTTAGGTTAGGATATATTTAAATTTTTATACCTAGTTTATTAGTTCTTAGGTATTAGAATTTTATCCAGCCAATGGGTGTTACGGAAAGGGTATATCAATACAAACGGGTTGAAGAGTGTATCTGGTCTAGAATCTCTGTACAAAATTTCAGCTCAAAAGCAATAACTTTGAAAATGCTTAATATTTTTTTATTTCGACATCACGGCGCTGCACTGGCGCGCGGCGGCGTGATGTGCGTGTACTAGGCGCACAGACACACTACAGATAATGGATAAAGACCCTCGTAATGCGGTGACACGTTTGTTATGATTTCAATTTAATAAACTATCGAAATAAAAAAAATATTAAGCATTTTCAAAGTTACTGCTTTGAGCTACAGAGGTTCTAGACCAGATACACTCTTCAACCCGTTTGTATTGTTATACCCTTTCCGTAACACTGTATATTTTTGTCTTAAGAAATAAAAAAAAACATTTCCCATTGAGTTTGACCTTCACTATATCCATCTATTATTAAATATTTCACATAAAGTAGTCAATAAACCTACGGTTGTGCTCTTAGCCTTGTTTTAAAAGCTGGTCAATATTAGACGTCCTTTAAAAAGGTCTTGTAAACAATTGAATGATGGTCAAAAATAAGTTTGCCATTGAACAATAAGCCAGCCAAAGTGTGGAACTCTCTGCCGGCATCTGTGTTCTCTCCTACATTTAACCCGTCTGTCTTCAAATCAAGAGTGACCAGGCATCTCGGGGCACGCTCGTTCCGTTATAGGGCTCAGCCGTTTGGGGTGTCGGTCTTGGGAAAGACCGGTTCTTGCCATCGCGGTAAAAGAATTCACCTAGACTCTGGCGAAATTTTGGACCGAAAATTCAATAAATTGTCGTGCCGTCGACACGAAGAAGTGTAATTTTATGTGGGAGGTTTGAAAAAACTATAGAGTCCATGTCTTGACACGTTAGTGCATACTCCAGAATGAATTGACATACTTAAGGCGAAAGCTCCAGGGTAGCACGCGAAATACAATTATTTTTACGTTTTTTGCAATTTGCTGGTCAGTATTAAGTTGTACGTTGATTAAAATATGATTCACGACCGTAACAAATATGTATTTACAGAATTATAATCATTAAAGTCGTCAACACAACTCTCTAAGACCAAGTAAGTAATCCTACTGAATGACTATTTCATGAAATCTTGGCATTTTAGGATTATACTAACTTAACAAGTTGCATTACTAATTCTAATGATTATAATTCTGTAAATACATATGTATTTGTTTAGAACTTAATACTGACCAGCAAATTGCAAAAAACGTAAGAAATTTTGAATTTCGCGGGCGTCCTTTGCGCTTGCCCTTTAATAATAAAGAATGCATCGACAGATAGATAATCTGTAACTAGGTGCGGTTCTGCCAAAAGCTTTGAATGCAGATTTAATCTTATTGGATTGATCTATTGTGTAGCCGCTCCTAGGACATTCAATTTGGATTGTATCAACTAATGCATTAGGAAGAACATGTGCTGGGAGCGGTACATGCTTATGCGAATCCCGCACCCCCGGCCATAGGTAGAGGTGGAACACCGCGGTGGTTTTAGCCGGTAAGAGTCCGGCATGCCCCTCTGTCACCCCCACGATAGAGGCAGTCCATGAGGATTTCCACCGCGAGAAAAAAAAAAAGGAAGAACATGTGCTATTATAATGCATTAGTAGCAAAATAGATGGCTTTTCCTTTGATAACCACCATTTTTTAAATACAAAGTGAAATTTTAATCACCGTTTTCTCTTAAGGGGTCATTTGTACTTATCATTATGAACAACATAAGAGGAAAACGGTGGTTAAAATTTCACCCAGTATGTATACTATTGACAAATGACAAATACCTATTTATGCGTGAAAAAATAGGAGCACTGCCCTGTGCTGTTATCCATTTCCTTGAACTCCTGATGAATCCCTTTGTAGTACCTAAATGCTGAATAATTTCACTGCATAAGCATCAGCATCATCAACTTATAATGTTCCCACTGCTGGGACCTGCTTCCTCTCTGTGAGAGGAAATAGGCCGTAATCCACCACGCTGGCCTAGTGCGGGTTGGTAGATGTCACTTGTCTTCGAATTTTTCCTCACGTTTGCCTTCACCGTTTTGAGAGCAGTGGTGATGAAATAATTTACACAAAGTAAAGCGCCTGTCTCCCTCTCACAGAGAGGAGGTCTGTGTCCCAGCAGTGGGAACGTTATAGGCTGACTATGTAAAGCGCCTGTCGGGGTTCGAACCTACGACCAACAGACTTGTTGGTCGTAAGTTTCACTGATTAAAAACAAACGTGTTGGAAGAGGTTAATACTCAACTTCTTGCTCATTAACAAACCTAAAACCAAAATAGATCCTGAAAACATTCCCGCCATCTATTTCCCTCCAATTATTTCTAACATTAATTTACATCAAAATGCGACACAAGTGCAGTCAACCGCTGTGGATATTATTAAAAAGCTATACTTTACTGTCTGAATCTATAATGAGCTGAAATATCCCCGTCATGTAAACAGGGTTTGAATAAGTGTCCAAGAATATTGTGTAAACATACACTTTGGCAACATTTTCATACGAAAATGTTTTTTTAGGGTTCCGTACCTCGAAAGGAAAAAACGGAACCCTTATATGATCACTTTGTTGTCCGACCGTTCGTCCGTCCGTCTGTCTGTCTGTCAAGACCCTTTTTCTCAAGAACGCGTGGAGGTATCAAGCTGGAATTTATATCAAATACTAAGTCTACTGTCCCTTGGAGCTGTGAAAAAATCATACTTCTAAGCCAACGCAATCAAAAGATACCCGCAAATTTTCGACACTCGCAAGGGAATCAAAACCTACAGGATACTTCCCGTGAATTCAGAATCTTGAAATTTGGTACGAAGCAACGTCTTATAGCACAGATAAAGAAAAAATTGCGAAAACCGTCAATTTTTAGTTACATCATATTATTATAATTAAAATATTTTAAACAGGTTTGTACGGAACCCTCGGTGCGCGAGTCCGACTCGCACTTGTTTTAATAAAGGACTAGCTTTTGCCCGCGACTTCGTCCGAGTACAATTTCTTGTTCCCCCGACCCACGCCGTCTCGTTCGCTTAGCGTTCTTTCTTACCTTTTTGTTCGGCTCCTAAGAGTCCTAGCGTGATGGTAAATAAGGTTAGCCTTCCTCAAGGATTGGGGCATCAAATGCAAAAAAAAAAATCAAATCTGACTGAGAGTTCCAGGGATTAACGCGTTAAAACAAACAAAAAAACTGTTTAGCTTTGTTTTTTATTAGTATAGTAAAAGATACTTTAGATAGTTATCCGGAATTAATGATGGACGTTAGGTAGACTTTCTTTTAAATATCTCTGAAAAAAAGAAAAACTAAGAAGCATTTATTTAAACACTAGCTGCGCGCCGCGGTTTCATCCGCGTAAATGTCGATCCCGTGGGAATATCGGCATAAAAATTAGCCTATTTGTTAATCCAGGGTGTCAGCTACCTCCATACAAAATTTTATCAATATTTGTCCAGCCGTTTGAGCGTAAAGAAGTAACAAACATATAAACACACACTCACAAACTTTCGCTTTTATACAGGTTGAAATTGAAATCATGCGACAAATCGAAACGGGAGATTGTACTCATCATTATGAACAACTTTTACTATGAGACCAAACCCGAAATCGCGAAAAAAAAATCAGCTGTTCCCTACATTTATGTTCGCGTAACTCGTTAAAATGTAGGGAACAGCTGACTTTTTTTTTTCGCGATTTCAGGTTTGGTCCCATAGTAAAAGTACTTCATAATGATGAGTACAATCTCCCATTTCAATTTGTCGCATGTTTTAAATTTCACCCTGTAATATTAGTGTGATTATATAATAAATACCTAAGCATTGCTACAGATGTTTTCAAACAAAAAAAGACGAAAGCTGAACTGAGCTTTTTATGTTTCCTTTCCAGTTTTCTTTGGTATTCTTATAAATTGCAACTGGAAGTCATATTTTTTTCGTAGATATTCTTTCTCAACCAATTCTATCAAAATATCCTAGAGAAACGTATCACAATTACCAAAAAATGATCAAAAACGACGGTGTAAAACCGGGTGTAAATAATAAAATGTTAGTTCACACTCCATCCCGCCCACGGATCAACTCTACTAAAATAAACATTTTTAATTTTGTCTTCCCTAACTCTAGTACGACTTCGGACGTAGCCCGCATGACCGCGTGTTCCGAACAAGGGCGAGGCTGTTTAAAAAAATAAATAAAAAAAGTTTACTCGATTCTCTTTGGTTGAACTCGCGCGGGAAAGTTTGACGTTTCGATTTTTTAAATTGATGTGTTTTATGTGCTGTGCCAGTGTTTAAATTAAAAAGAGATAAAATAATAATAATTTATATTGGTAATTTAATACAGGTATAAGAAAAAAAATATGTCCTTTTGCGAGTACCTACATAAATCATGCCGGGTTTATTTTTGTCAGAATTAATATTGTATTGTGTTATGAAAAATGTTCGCAGCAATGAAAATATTTTTTCGACTTTGGGTGTTATCTATTCGATCACAGTAATTACTGTTAAAAAACGTAGTTCGATATCTATTGATGGATTACCTACTTATTTGATAACCTTTTGTGTTAATGGAGTAATATATGACAAACAAAAACTTTCTGGTATCTATTGATGGAATTCCCTCAATAAATGCGTATAATCAATCAATGATAATCATTGACATTTCCTTCAATTAATTTCACACAAGAAAAACACTTTTAACATTACAAACAATTCAAAAAATGAATTAAGATCTTGACACATAAAAAAGAACAATACCTACATCTTTATTATCATAAATTTTAGCCACAAATTAAGTTATAATTCACTTTGTTACGTAAAAATAAAAAGCTGACTAAAGTCGGGGTAACAAATCTTTGTAACTGTTAGACAAAAGCTACAAACGAAGATCATAAACAAGCTTGCGTCATCTGTTCAGAAAACATCATTATTTTAGTTCTCACCTTTATTCAAGGGATAGTGTTAGATTTTATAATTTTCAAGATCAATCAAAGTCTGTGAGAATATTTGTCATCCGTATTATCATAATACAGATGACAAATATTCTCACACGATATCATCATTATACAAAAAGTTTGTTTTATATCCCATAACTCTAAGGGGTCATTGTACTCATTATTATGAACAACTTTTACTATGAGACTAAACCTGAAATCACGAAAAAAAAAACAACTGTTCCCTACACATTCATCTGATAGACGTTCACTGCTGAACATAGATATCCTCAAAGACTTTACCCCCAAGCATCGCCATTCGAAATTGTAGATTTTTCTGTATTTGTCGATTATTTATTTATTTATTAAAACTTTATGCACAAGTAAAAAAAAAAATACTGTACAAAGGCGGACTTAATGCCTGAGGCATTAAGTCCGCCGATTCCGAGTCCGATTATCATCCTTTTCTGTCCTGATCTTTATGTATTTGTGGTCGGCGCAGCATCTCGTCTTCTTCAACCAGCGCTGGGGCTCTGTCTTGCAGCATAATACTGAGCGATAGTCGTTTTGCGTGGATGTGACGCATGTTTCTCCCTATCTTTTTATTTTATTTTTTGTGTTTATGTTCTTTTTTGCGTAATTTTCACCGTAAATAAACGTATTTTCTTTCTTTCTTTCTTTTCTTTTTCTTCCATACGTCTCTATCAGCTATCATCCCATTATTCACTCCCTTTCTGGCCATAGCAACTTTCTTATAATTCATTCATCGGTTTTTTGCGCTGCGCCTCTCTGATAATCCAGTTTAACTCAGAAAACTGATAACAGTTCAAAAAGTGAAAAGGGCTTCAATTCAAGTTTTGAAATGAACTGCTACAGTATATGCTATGCTATGGGCGATAATTAATTGCGTCTGGGTCACCCTAAAAAAAGTCCTCCAGGCCGTATTTCGGCCACGGTGGTCAATCTCAACGGAGACTAGCCTTCGGCGCGGGAGATATTATAGTGCACGAGTGTGCGCGCAGACACAGGTGCACTCCCTCTTCCCTCGTTCTCATAGTCTGATGGAACGGCAATCCGACACGACCGGAGAGAGACCAGGCGCAGGACCAACGGCTTAACGTGCTTTCCGAGGCACGGGGGTATCACACCGCCAACTTCCAAACTCCGGGCTGTTACTAAGGAATTCCTAATGGGAAAACAAAGCAGTCAGAGAATAAGACTTTCTTCTTTTCGAATCCACTGTAAATATAAATATGGTAGGTGGCCATGCCAATCGCGCCATCATTCAGTGGCATGATGTAGACCCTCTACCAACCATGCTGCTGGATGCTCTGACTAGCATAACATGACGGCGACCACAGCCTGAACCTCCGCCTGCGCCGCCGTGGCTTCGTCGTGGATTTCGTGGTAAAAATCTTAGGCGGCCTGGGTCACTGACCAGAGTGCTGATTCTGTGCTAATACAAAAGGAGAACTCTAAACCAACTAAAAGAGTTTCTTTATGTCTTGGATGAGCCCACGTGCAATCATCATAAACAAGTAAATGCGTCATTCATTCAAAAAGCATTATAATTTACATAAACACTGCAAAGGGAAACAATGTAGGCGTTATGAACGGTTTTATGATGTTAAATATATGTGAAGAAAGGGATGCTTTTAACTCGAATGATAACATAAACGATGTGCCTTTGATCTCTAATTATGTGAGGTGTTTGTATAATTAGTAGCCATAATTACCTATTACAATACATCAATGCCAGAATTGACAACATTTCATATTTTTAACCTGCATGTATTATTACGTTATATAAAAGTAAATTCAAATCTAGGGCACCCATATTTTTTAGTTTTTCGAAATTATGTACTTTTCATTCATAATTTTAACTTTGAAATTCGGTGTATTCTAAAAAGACGTAAGTGCCAGATGACGGTAGAATGGCGATATTACCTTTGCTTTATTGTGACCCGTCAAAAAAACTGTTAGATGTCACTTGTCTCAGTCGTTGTTTTGGTTCCGTCATTGGCGTATATTTTTCATTGGGATCCATTTTATTGGCGAAATATCAATCAAAAATTGATAATATTAACAGTAAGCAGCGTGTCGAGTTGATCGAAAAAATATTGTTGAATTCAATTCAATTTTGTAGTTGTTTACTAGTTACACTTCTTAGGTGACATTGACATGTCTTGTTTGATATAATGTTTTCAATCAAAGACATTGGAATGCGCAAAGGTAACTACCTCATTCCGCCGTTTATGTGACGTCATCACCTGTTTTTTGATTTTTATTTTTTTTCTCAGAAATTTAGAAATAAAAAAATAAAATAAAAATATATTTGAACTCAGGATACGAAAATAAAGAAATAGTATTTTTGTTTTAAGGTCGTGTCAGGTTTGAAATGTTGTCAATTGCCTTAAGAATTATCATCAACTAAACTAACTACAGAAACGAGACATACTTTCTGAAAGACGTCAAAACTTTGCCTTATGTCGGTAATTATTCTAAAAGAACAAGAAATATGCAGCATACCAGTTTAAGAAAACAACGCTAAACTATACTGCCCTCGTAATAGCAAATGCAGTAATCGACATTTTTACGATTTCCATTTCTGTCAAAAATTACATGGGGAGACTTCAAGCTATACGTAGATTTTTTTTTTTCTATGGCTGGAACATGATGAAATTGAAAAAATTTGAAAAAAAAGATTGAAAAAAAAACACTTAAACGCGTTTTTCTCAAAACCGCCATTTTGCTACTACTGCATTTGCTGTTACGACCCGAGAGAGTTATGGCTTTATTAAACAACATTACTTTTAAATTTTATAAACAGACGCGTGTAACACTGACCAATTTCAAATTCTGCATCGCAAATGAGTCATGCGCCGTTCATGAATGTTTTGGCTAAGCATCTCTTAAAGCTGTCAACCTCTTGCTATCATTTAACTGCGAAGATGACCGTTGGAATTACACGCCAATATCCCATTGTTAAAACGGTTAAAAACATAGCAATTTGAAACTGCTATGTGATCCCAAAATTATATAGTACTAGCAGCGCCCTGCGGTTTCACCCGCATAAGTATCGATCCCGTCGGAATATTGGGACAAAAAGTATCCTATGTGTTATTCTGATGTATAAGCTATATTACTGTAAAGTTTCATCCAAATCCGTTGAGTAATTTTTGCTTGAAAGAGTAACAAACATCCATCCATCCATCTTCACAAACTGTCGCGCAATATTTGTAGGATTAGTAGGATAATTCATATCGTACTGATCATCGCCTTGTGGACAGGGGGTATATACCCCCTAAGCATGAAGTCCTTAGTGCACATCATCCGTAGTCTCGACCGAAATTACGTCAATTTCCTACACCGTATCACTTACGGACATATGATTTGTTCGGGTCCCGAACTAAGAATGAATTTTAATACTATTAATACATAGAGATACTATTAATAGAAAGATAATGCTATAAGTACTTAATCCATTTTTTGCTGCAGTTGCTTTTCTGGGTCAAGCAGCCATTTCCATAAAGCAAAACATTACAAAACAAGTGCTAAGATTGCGCTTTCTAGCGTTTATTCAAATATTTGTTCTTAGGTGCCAAGATATTTCGTAATGTCAATGTAACACAGACTAGAAAAAATCAGAGAGAAACAACAAACAATGAAGCAAGATTTATTTGCTTTGCGGGATCAATAGCTACGTATTACGAAGTATTGCGGAAGTGTTTTGAGACTTTTCCAATCAATCATTTAGGTACCCATTTTGTGAGTGACTTTCCGTCATTATTGTTAAAAACATAAATGAAACTCATTTATTTTCGCATCTGTCTGAATCACCAAGGACAAACTAAAAACAATCGCGCGAAAATCAGAATAAACGCAAAACTTTTGTGTTCAAGCAGATATTTCCGAGGCAGAAATGATAAAGAAAACATACACAAGTCCGCAACATATGATAGTCGACTGTTATAGTATCAGGAATTTGTGACGTTCGGTGGAGTCATCATAACGTCTTTGTGGGCGTAACTATTCTTAGGATAGGGCTGCCTTGTGTTCCTACCTAATATATGGAAAAATAAAAAATACTTCGTCTTAAACGCGTAAAAGTCGTGCTATAAGCCTATTGTTTCAGGGGCGTATTATTCACGTATTTTCGCTTCTGTAAGAAGTTATTTTTTTATGGGTGGTACCTGGTTTTTTTTTAAGCTATAAAATTAAATGCTTCCTCGTAATCCATAAATGCTTTGAATTTGTCTTTATGAAGATTTGGCGCCCAACTGGGATCAAAAAGTCCCAGTTGGGCGCCAACAGCCAATAGTGCTTCTTTTAGAATTAACCGGTTGTAATATTTCAAGTGAATTGTCCTGAAAAGTAAGATGACCTACTTTTCCTAAATATTTATCGGTCTTATGAACTTCGGACACCCCTAAAATGTACCTAGAAAACAGGACGATTGGCATACCTAGGTCATTGCCAAGCACTTAAAATCTAGTAAGTACTTATTAAAAAAACAAGATGTCACTCTCAACTCATAATCCGAGTAATAAAATTAAAATAAATTAGGGTGAGATGACCAGTTGTTGGCCGGACGCCAACAGACGTTAAATATGTTGATAAAATGATTTATAGCTTGTTTAGAATTTAAGTTATTGCCGTTTAGTTAGTGTCGGTGTCGAGGTGTGCCAGGTAGAAGTAACCATTAAGAAAATGTTAATGTATTTTGGTTTTTGAGAGTACAATAAATCTTGCTTTCTGGTAGACTGATCAAATCAGTAAAACTGCTTTCAAATGCCATGTCAGGTGCCAAGCAATCATATTTGTTGTCGTGATGGTTTGACCACCGGTTAAACGAAACATCATTTAAGGAACTGAGAATAAATTCACATTCATGAGAGATGCATACACGGTGCATATACCAAAATATTTTTTTTTACAATTTTTGTCTGTCTGTCTGTCTGTTTGTTCCGGCTAATCTCTGAAACGGCTGGACCGACTTTGACGGGACTTTCACTGGCAGATAGCTGATGTAATAATGAGTAACTTAGGCTACTTTTATTTCAGAAAAAGAATTGGGGTTCCGCGCAAAAAAAAAATAAAACGTTTTCCGTCGCATAAACACATAAATACGAACCGCTTACTTACGACTACGCGACTTACGATAAACATTGTTTTTCATACATTTTGATAAACTGCTGCGAAAAAGAATTTATGACAGAAATAAACGCAAGATATTTGCGTGGGTTGTACCTATACAAGTTATTTTTAGAGCCGCCTCGCAAACCAGACTGTGCGTCGCTATATGAAAAATAAAAGGATGACTTGCAGGCTTGAACCTTACGTTATGTGCTTTCGAATAAAGGTTATATGATTTGTAGGAATAAACAAAATAGCATCGAAATGAAAACTGTTTTTATCATGGCGAATATCTCTTACTTCGTAATTAACAGAAATGCGATGATAACCCAAGAATGCCTACTCGTTACGCCCTGGAACTATGGTAAAGCATTCGCAGGTTTTTTTAGTCCTTCTTGCAGGGGTCTATTCATTTCTTGAAGCCCTCTGTTGATAAGAGCTTAAACAGGGGACCTCTTGTATAAGTCAAACTCAAACTCAAAGCATTTATTTCAAACTAGCTGCGCCTCGCGGTTTCACCCGCATAAGTTTCGATCCCGTGGGAATATCGGGATAAAAAGTAGCCTATCTGTTAATCCAGGGTGTCGGCTACCTCCGTACAAAATTTTATCAAAATCGGTCCAGCCGTTTGAGCGTGAAGAAGTGACAAACATATAAACACACACAAACTTTCGCTTTTATAATATTAGTGTGATAAACCAGTTACAAGCACTTTTTAATTATCAAGGGGTCGGTCAGTCAGAAAGATGAAGCTAGTTGCCCATTCCAAAGCGTAGGTACCTACTACGCTTTGCAAGGCTGGCTGAAAAGCCACACCTCTTTACAGTACTGGCTGGTTATACCTATTTGAAAGTATGTTCCATTCAAACGTTCAAGCCAGTGGCGTGCATTGGTTTTCAGAATAGGTAGGCACTAGGCCCCGGTCTAGTCTAGGCAAACGCGGTCACTAATCAGAAATAAAAGTGAGGTCAAAAGTGTTGTTATTTGAGTAGGCTACTTAAGGTTGATAAATTGCGAAGGTCGAACGTCGTGGTATTACGCGTGAGACGTATGTATCGCATTAACTTGAACGAGTAAAGAAAAGACCAATGACAATGTGCGAATAGTACGGGAGCCGAGTAGGCCGTCCGGCGACTGCCTACTGCCGCGCGTGTTTGTATGAAGATTTTGTTTTTTGTTAGGTATGATTTAGTTTGTGGGGCGCACACACACTAAAATGTAATTGACAGGCTTATGTTGATATATCGAGGTAGGCAATGCTTATATGCCTATATGCACGCCACTGGTTCAAGCGTGTGTCAAATATAACCAGCCAGTCTCCACAGTACCTATGGAGAAGAACAGGCAAGACACTCCACGGGCACTTTGAAATCATAAAATTGTTACAACATATTTTTTACATGATTCATGTTGAAACTATAAACAAATCTACATATAATAATAAAGCTCAAGAGTTTGTTTGTTTGAACGCACTAATCTCTGGAACTACCAGTCGGATTTGAAAAATTATTTTTACATTAGATAGCCCAATTCTTGAGGAAAGCTATATGCTATTTAACATCACGCTAGGACTCTTAGGAGCCGAGCAAAAAGAAAAAAAGTAGGAACAAACGCGAAAACGGACTAATAGCGCAGGCAGGCGATGCGATGCGACGGGGTGGGTCGGGGGAACAAGAAATTTCATGCGGAAGAAGTCGCGGGCAGAAGCTATGTTTTATATACATACATACATAATCAGCCTATAATGTTCCCACTGCTGGGACACAGGCCTCCTCTCGGTGAGAGGGAGTGGGCCGTAATCCACCATGCGGGCCCTGTGCGGGTTGGCAGACGTCACATGTCTTCGAATTTTTGGTTCTAGGACATGCTGGTTTCCTCACGATGTTTTCCTTCACCGTTTTGAAAGCAGTGGTGATGAAATAATTTACATAAAGTAAAGCGCCTGTCTGGGTTCGAACTTACGACCTACGACTTTCAACACTTTCTTTCTACTTTTTTTATACATGTACGTCCATCCAAATGATCAAAGTCGAGAATAATTCCCCCACATCATACGATGACACGTAGCGTTGGAAGGCCTCCCACAAGGTGGACCGACAACCTTGTGAAGGCCGCAGGAACTCGTTGGATGCAAGAAGCACAGAACCGGTCGAAGTGGAGGTGCTTGGGGGAGGCCTATGTCCAGCAGTGGACGTCTTTCGGCTGAAATAATGATGATGATGATGCATGGCACTAATAACGTTATTAGTGCAGCGCACATAGTCTGTTGATGACGTCATCAACATAGTATACATACCAGAGCCTAATCTCAGGGAATTACATGCTTACACGTGACACACACGCAGTCCGGTGTCTGCATGTAATTCAATAGGATAACTAAGTTTAGATTCGTCAGAGTTCTGTTTTGGTTTACCAAGCATCGTATTGGATCGTTGATCATCGTTCTCTTATGTTACTCACCTTATAAGAGGCTTGTGGCTAAGTAATAACAGCCGCACGAATCTATCGATCAGGTTAAGCTACGCTTGCTGAGGTCGGCCGTGGATGGGTTGACCATCTTCACATACCAAGACCCCTCTGTACCTCGGAAAGCACGTTAAGCCGTTGGTCCCGGCTGTCATTCGTGGAACTTTTACAGTCGTTACGGATCGTCAGAAGCCCGAAAGTCTGACAACCAGTCTTACCAAGGGGTATTGTGTTACCCAGTAACTGGGTTGTGGAGGTCAGATAGGCAGTCGCTCCATGTAAAATACTGGTATTCGGCTGCATCCGGTAGACTGGAAGCCGACCCCAACTTAGTTGGGAATAGGCTAGGCAGATGATGACTCTACTTCACCTTATGCAGCCGAGAACAATACAGACTGACTTCTTCCTGTTATTTGTCGTACCTACTCTTTCCGATACATCCCTTTACTTATTATATCTTGTTGAGAGACAGACACGTTACCTTCTCCAATGTATGTTCCATCCTTCTCCTTGATACATCATCATCATCATTTCAGCCGAAAGACGTCCACTGCTGGACATAGGCCTCCCTCAAGCGCCTCCACTTCGACCGGTTCTGTGCAAACTCAAACTCAAAGCATTTATTTCAATTAAATCATGTACAGGCACTTTTTAAATTGTCAAAATTAAATAGTTGGTCAGTTAGTCAGAAAGTTGAAGCTAGTTGCCCATTGCAAAAGTGCTTCTCGCATCCAACGGGTTCCGGTGGCCTTCACAAGATCGTCGGTCCACCTTGTGGGAGGCCTTCCAACGCTACGTCTTCCGTTACGCGGTCGCCACTCCAGAACCTTTCGGCCCCATCTCTCCTTCTCCTTGATAAATCTCGCAATATTTGATAACAATCTTCCATGTTTTCTTCAGCACCAATTCGGATCCCGCTGTCGAACGGCAGATGTTAGTATAACAATATTGTAAACATCGGGTTACACGTCACCGAGTCTAAACATTCACATTTTCGCGTACACGTCCACTCTGCCGGAAATAATAATGTTTTGTAAGATTAAAGGCATCAAGGTTCCTTGGTTCCCGGGAAATATGGAATAACAACACATAACTTATGTGTTATAGATTCTGCACGCGACTTCGTCCGCGTGAAAGAATGATGGCCGTTTTGGCCGGTATGTCCAATAAAAACCACATATAAATCAAATGAAAGTTTATATCATAAGCATAAATTATCATTAGTTCAGTTCAGTTTATTTATTAATAACTATTAAAATTACATGTCAATAAACAAAAAGCAGACAAATATTCAAATTATAATTAAATCAATTATCTAAAACCATTCTTTTAGGTCATATAATACCTGGTCGGTTAACCAGCCTTTATGTTTTGCTTTGAAAGCATTGTCAGACGTCGCGCTTACAACTGCATCTGGTAGCCGATTGTATACCGATGGACCCATGATATTAATCAACCATTATGAGCAGAAGGCTGTGAAATACCGGGTTAAAGAGATATCAGACCTGCAAGTACCATGTAAACGTATTAGTTTATAACGCTAATGTTCACTGCAGTTCTCAATAATATCAGTTATTTGACTCATAACATTGAGGGGGCTTATGGCTAAGTAATAAAAGCCGCACGGGTCGATCGACCAGGTTAAGCCGCACATGACGCGGTTGGCCCCTGGATGGGTGACCAGTTTTACATACCAAGACCTCTCCGTGCCTCGGAAAGCACGTTAAACCGTTGGTCCCAGCTGTCATTCGTGGATCTCATTAGAACTCTATTGGTCATCAAGACAGGCTCCATACAAAAATGCCCATCATTCTTTCTTGTGCAACGTCGCATTACATCACCTGCCCGGGCTATTTTTTTTTATTGCTGAATCGGCCCGCTCTTGACCTCGATCACGCCTGATGGAAAACGATGGATGAGGTCTATTATGGAACGAGCGTGCCCAGAAGATGCCTAAGGCACTGGAACTCCCACGCATCGACGAAACAGCAGGCTGCTTGACGCCGGACTCCGGTGGGAGGGTGGTCTCAAACCAGGCGGGCGTTAGCCCTACCACCGCAAGGGAAGAATTGGCCAGTCAAATAAGGTGTCGGGTGTGACTGTCCAGGATGCGCCGAGCGCTCGGTTCAGTTGCGTAACTGGCGGAACAAACTGGCTGCGCTACACGAGGAGGCTTCTTCATGCATCCCAAATTGCTATTACTTCGTTTTCTTTTTGCTCGGCTCCTTAGAATCTTAGCGTGATGTTAAATAGCCTATAGCCTTCCTTAAGAATTGGGCTATCAAATGCAAAAATAATTTTGGAAATCCAACTGATAGTTAAAGCGTTTAGCGCGTTCAACGAAACATACAAAATCTTCATATTTATTATTAGTGTAGTTTTGAGGTTGATTAATTGAGCTGTTTTCGGCATTTCCTCTAGGTATGCTTTATGAAACTAGGTTTATGATTATTAGTTGTTGTTCTTACTTGTCGTGTCCTTGGACTCGATAGTATAATTATTGTGTTTAATTCTGCCAGCATCTATTCTTGAACGACACACGTTGTAATAAAACAAAACGACAAAAATAAAAAAAGGTTAGAGTAATAAATAAATAGAATAAGAACAGTCAACAAAAGAGATAAGTATGCAGGATCGTCGGATATAGTTGAAGTTTAGTAAGAAACCGATGGATGTTGTCGACTGAAATTTAATTTGATAAATGAGCTGTTTGCTTTCTATTAATAAAATTAAATTTTATGCGAGTTCCATCGGTTTCTTACTAAACTTCAACTATATCCGACGATCCTGCATACTTGTCTCTTTTGTTTACTGTATACCTACGATCCCGCTAATAAGCAATAGTAAAACGAACCCTTACTAATAAACGTTGTATAGCGTATGTATAGTTACACAACGCTTTGTCTTCTTCTTTCGAAAGTCAAAAACAAAGTAACGTCTAAGAAAAAACTCTAAATAGGAACTCGAAAACAAAAAGTTTTTAAAGCCGGCCAAACAGTTACAAAATTTGTAGCTTCTTCAATATTACACTTTCTTTTCCATAAATTATTCCATTTACAAACTCAAACCATTTATTTCAATTAAACCATTTACAGGCACTTTTGAAACGTCAAAGAGTCAGCCAGTTAGGCAGAAAGTTGAAGCTAGTTGCCCATTCCAAAACAGATCTCTATGGAGAAGAACGGGCAAGAAACTCCAAGGCCAAAAGGTGTATCAAATTAATACGTAATCCATCAACTATTTAGATATCTTAAGCATCTTTATATTTACACAGGAAGTCCAATAAATCTCACTGAAATTGAGTCATCGTAGCACCGGACAAATAAATATTACTCAACACAATATTTACAACAGCACCATAAAACCATAAAAAATAAGGAACACAGTGATTATTTATCTATAAAATAATGTTGAACTACATAAAACAGTGAATCATTGTGTGTGTGAATATTGTGAATATAGTGAAACATTATGTCTATGTGGTTGACTTTAGTGAAGAGTTCGCATTGGGGACTTGGGTGTAATCCCCGACCTGTTTTTGTAAGTATTGGCGCACTGCATCTATCTTTATTCTTACCCACCCCCTTTTTTTTTTTTGACTTGTCCCGCTCTGGGTAGAGCGGAAGGGAGTGTCAGACTCTTACTGACTAAAACCCACCTGTGTTCCTTCCTTAGCCCTTTATGTTCCGGGGCAGCGGTAACGCTTTCGGACAATCCCGCTAACCCGGCAATTCTTACACCCTTACTAATAAACGTTGTATAGCGTCTGTATAGTTACACAACGCCATGTCTTCTTCTTTCGAAAGTCAAATTACTGACGACTGAAAGAGAGAAATCGGTGTGTAACTATTCATCTGATATAACACGTTTATTAGTAAGGGGCCTTTGTTAGCATAAGGACAGATTCGCTTTATGCCAGATTCGGGGTTAGAGTACTACTGAATCTACTGTGATACATAAAACTCACGCCTTTTTCCATGAGGGTGGGCGGAAATAATAGAACCCACCTGCTAAGATCCTTACATTCTCCTTTTGCTTGATTTACGTTCATACTGGTACTGATACTGGTGGATGCCAAGCTTCACAGCTTGGCTCATCACCGCAAGGTTGCCTGCCTGTCGGTCTTCTACAGACTGCACTTCGGTGAGTGTGCCCAAGAACTCCACGACCTCATTCCACCGGCCCCCTTCTACCTTCGGACATCCAGGCGCACTGCAAGTTACCATCCACACCTGGTTGCTATTCCACCAATTCGCACTAAGCGTTTGCAAATGTCGTTTATAATGCGCACAGCAAAAGAGTGGAACTTTCTACCTGCGTCTGTTTTTCCGAGCGCATACAACCCGAATCTCTTTAAAGTGAGAGTGAACAGGCTTCTTCTGGGTAAGCTCGCTCCATCGTTGACTTTGTCTCTGTCACCTTTGACCTAGGCTAGAGTCAAGAGCAAGCCAATTAAAAAAAAAAAAAAATACATCAGAAGGCCAATTCTCGTGATTTAAAACGTTCAAAATCTAGTCGCAGTCTCATCTCGGCGACAAACAAATGTCAAAAACTTGTTAAAATGTAGGGAAATTAGAGGTATTTTTGACAGATTGAGACTGAGATCAGACTGTGAACGTTCTTAAAATTACGAGAATTGCCCCTCTGGTCTTGCACGCCGCCGGTTGCGAGTACAACTCATCTGACATTTCTGAAAAGCATCGCCAATAAGGCCACTAGTAATCTGCATTCGAGAATTATTTTAAAAAAATGTGAACAAATATGAGTTTATGGAAAAATAACTTTAAATCCTACATAATAAAGTTCATTTTACGCTACAACTTTAAACATTTTTATAACTTTTTCAATCAGTGCTAGGATACTCTGAAATCAACTTAATTACAACTAAAATAAAGTTGTTAGGTATTTATTTAACTTGAAATATAAGTTTGTATAGACTTTATGTCCTCTGGGTCCCCCTATTTTTTTTTTTATTATCTTTCGGCTTGAATACTAGAACGATGCTCCGCCATCTGAGTATATCTATTACTAGTAATACTGTATCCTTATGGGTAACTACAGCAAAAGTGGCATTGCCAATCTCCCACATTGGTGAAGAGGTACCCATTCGCCACGAAATTATTATGACTGATAGTTAGCTCGAAAATTAACGACGGAATTGCCTCGCAATTTAGTGTCGACTTCACGAATTTCTAAACATGTGCAATTCGATCCACTATTTTATACGCTATTCCGTCCTACTCGTTACTGATTTTATAATATCCGTTGAAACAAATGGGATAACTTAGTGAAACGATGACGGAAGTTACTATTTATTACCCAGATTATTCTCTTCACAAAACAACGGACTATTTTTAGTCACAGTAAACAATTTAAGAGGATTACAGGACCTAAACGCCAAAAACGCAAGTTTTAGAAGCAATAAAAGTATATGATCGACTACAGTAAATAAAATCAGAAAAATATATGATATTCTTCAGGATATATGCTAGGTAGACAGCGTGTTGAAAACATAATACAACTAATTTGATACGATAGAAAAAAATCATGAAGATACCTCTAAAAACTTTCTTTTTACAATAAAAACCATACTAATATACATACAATCATTCTGATTTTTTGTCAGATTATTCTACAAGCAACATACTAAAGCACTAATGTTTCAATTTTTTAGTCCAAACAATGGATTTTTTGTAAATAGATAATTAATTGCTTCATATTTTGCAATAAATTACCAGCGTTATGTCATCGCGCTTATCTTTCTTTTCTATGCAGTCCGACAGTGACCGCGCTTTAGGTCATGTAGTCCTCTTAATCACTTGATGAGACTATACAGCACATTGCTAGGATTAGTTTTGTTCAATGGAATCGTTAAGAATTCGAAAGACGATCGAAATCGTTTTACCATTGAGTTTAGTACTCGTAGGTACAGTTTATTTTGGGATGTTTGTATTTGAAGGTCTTGGGCTTACTGGCAATATTAAGAAGATTATCGAATCGATATAGGTGCCGATTTCTGCTTGAAATTTAAATCCATAATCTCAAACGATGCTCAAGTGTGAATACTGTTTCAGTGCTTTTAGCTGTTCTGAAAGTCAATGCAAAAATCTAGCAGGAAATAAACAGTGGCACTCCGGGAGTGCCGACAGAAGTGAAAACTTGAACAATTACGTGTGTATTTTTTTAATCGTCATACTTATACAGAAATATTTTTTTATCACCATCAAAAATTTTACAGGGTGTTCTACTCATGAATATGAACAACTTTCACTATGGGACCAACTCTGAAATCACGAAAAAAAATTTGCTGTTTAATACAAAAGTTCAATACCTACTTGACCAAAATGTATGAAACAGCTGTTTTTTTTTCGTGATTTCAGAGTTTGTCCCATAGTGAAAGTTGTTCATATTCATGGGTAGAACATCCTGTACAAAATTGGATGGTGATAAAAAAATCTTCCTGTATACAGAGGTGTCGGTTAGAGTAACAGTGTCGCGAGTTCAATGGTTTTTTCCCAACTCAAAAAATGCCCAACGCGCCTAAATAAGTTTTCTCTTCAAAAAAATTCAGGATAAATCTTAAGTGAAGTTTCCAAAAAAATATTTTGCCACATAATACAGTTTTGAATTAAAACATTTCGTCAATTAGTGAAAGTAGTAATTATACCGTTGCTAATGTTTTATATCTTTTTGTCAACAGCTTCAAGTGAGAAATTCGCGCACCGAGTCGACAGAGGACGACAAGCGTAGTGACGACAGCCGACCGCTCAGCCATGCCTCCGACTTTAGCAGGGACAATATTTGTAAGTATACACACATAACAAAACTCTAATTTGCAAAAGTTTCGAACTGTCTTGGAACTTACTTCCCACATGTCAATAGTCGTGACAGCCAATGGGTTAATAGCCAAGAGCCTCGACCAACACCTGAGGAGGCTCTCATTGGGCAGCTGGATCAAGGGCTTGATTCAGAAAGTTGTACTTCTGGACACGGCCCGCATTGTTAGGAGGTTCCTCTCTCTGGAGCCCTCATCGCCGACAGCTTGGACTCTGTTCCCGATACCGGTGGGCTATTATTTTTTTATATTTTTAAATGTTTTTATATTCTAATATTGAAAAAAAAAACATTTATATGTATTTAGTGAAATAAAGGAAATAGTATGACAAAACCAAGTTCTGACCAAGATTTTGTCTGGACTTTAAAAGAGACTGTGACCTTGAGTTTGTATCGGCCTTTCTTCTCAGAGTAGTCAGATAAGAAATAACTAAAATTGAATAAAGACTGGAGGTAAGAGTGTAGAAAACGAGATAGTTTTCAAACAAGCATTACCTACTCCTTCCGACAACTTGCCAAGATAGGCCTGAATTACGAAGTGGCTGAGTACCTCCCAAACTGCTTTGCTCAAACAGAACTTACGGACCATAATCTGCCCTTTGTATGTACTGTATACTTGTTTCAAATATGTTTGTCCTTTTACAATAAAGTATTTACTGTTTGTGTAAATAAACTGCCAATATTTTTAATCTCTTGGCTCTTAACTCCCAGAATATAAACCTTTACTGTCTGAATTTTAAACTGCTCGGCTTTAACCAATCCATCTCTTTTCTAGTGTCGCTCAGCAACGCCCCTCGTCGCAGCAGACGCGGAGTGGCGCCCTACAGCGAGTCACAGCGCCCTCTCACGCGGTACCTGCCCTCAGACAGAGACGACTTCGACCTGCGACGACACGTCGAGTCAGCTGGTCAGTACCCTACTCATCATTCAGACGGCTGGACATGGGTCTAAACCGCTAAACATTGCCACAACGACCATTCGTATACCTCCAAAATCTAACCGAAGATTCCCGACCTTCACCAGAGCGGCAGTTCCTGTATTTTAAGCACTTTTCATGCTAATTTGTTTCAATCTGTCAAAAATACCACGAGTTTAACTACATGTTTGACAAGTTTTTGACATTGATTATCGCTGAGTTGAGATTGCTACTAGATTTTGAACGTTTTTAATTACGGGTATTGGCATTCAGGTCGTCGGTCTACCAGCACCTGTTATAATACCAATGCCTGTACTAGAGAAAATAAACTATAGGCGTCTTTTTCGACTCGACCAAGGCCTTTGACAGTCTCTGTTCCCGTTCATCTTATGTAATAATAATGAATTAGTGTCCTTGGGATTACACTCCAATTTTTAATAGACTACCTGACTGACAGGTCACAAAACGTAAAAGTAATTTACAATATGAGTCAACCTGAAAAAATTGTGTACGGTGTACCACAAAGAAATATCCTGGGGCCTATGTTATTTTAGACTTTTGTAAACTGCAGACGAAACAAAGTCAAATAGCCACCTTCACGGATGAAAGAGTTCTACTTGTTTAGTATTGTTTAAGTTCAAAGTTGTTCTATGTCCAACGTTAACATATTATTTTGTTGTTCAGGTCACCAGATCGAGGTGTGTCCGTACGTGACGGTGACGCCGACGTCGTGTCGCGGCTATTTGCACAAGCTCGGCGCCAAGTTCCACACATGGTCCAAACGGTAACTACATACATATATACATCATTCGGAAGAAAAATCAAAATTAAGAAACAGACACACGCAAAAAAAACACATGGATATTGTAAAAATTTGCGGACTGTAGCTGTATACTGAATTTTATACAAAGAACATAATACTCTTCTTCATATTCTTTGCTAACGGGTAAAAATATGTCGTATTCGCATGAATATATCACTCTCCTTAAGGCTTCGTGTGGCAACATTATAATTAATTGCAACATGCAACACCTACAGTGTTGTTAATCTTCAGTGGCGATTTTGTAATCAATATTTATTGCTTGTTCTATATCATTTGTTTTTTCTAGAACATCACTGTCATTGTAGAAACAGAAAAACGAGTCCGATTATCTATACAAATAAATAAGAGTGTCTGTTTGTAATATTAAAATAACCGCTTTTTACTAAATGCATATGGATGTATACACGGTACATATACCAAAATAACATTTTTTACAATTTTTGTCTGTCTGTCTGTTTGTTCCGGCTAATCTCTGAAACGGCTGGTACCCATTTTTACGGGACTTTCACTGGCAGATATCTGATGTAATAAGGAGTAACTTAGGCTACTTTTTTATTCAATTCAAAAGTACCTGTAATGGTTTAATTGAAATAAATGCTTTGAGTTTGAGTTTAGAAAAAGAATTAGGGTTCCGTGCAAAAAATTAAAACATTTTCCGTCAAATAATCACACTATCACACTAATATTATAAAGGCGAAAGTTTGTGAGTGTGTGTGTGTTTATATGTTTGTAACTTCTTCACGCTCAAACCGCTGAACCGATTTAGATGAAATTTGGTATAGAGATAGTTTGAGTCCCGTAAAAGGACATAGGCTACTTTTTATCCCGATATTCCCACGGGATCGAAACTTATGCGGGTGAAACCGCGGGGCGCAGCTAGTTATAAATAATTATAATATTATAATTATTAACAGTGCCATGTTTTCGTGTTTGCAGGTGGTTCGTTTTCGATAGAGAAACGAAAACGTTCGTCTACTACTGGGACAAGAGTGAGAAGAAGCCCAGAGGAGGGGCCTACTTCCAAGTGAGTATACGACATTCTTCTTGTACTTCTTTTATCTGCTGCTAAGTATCGGCCCTCGGCATCAGTCGCGTCTCCAAGCTATTGCTACTTACTCCTATTGACTAGTTTCGTTTTTTTTGTGAACGCTTCTTAGGCACGTTGGGCATTTTTTTAAATGGAAAAAAAAACCATTTAACTCGCGACACTCAATCAAAATCAAAAGTCATTTTTTCAAACTAGGCTGAGATTCAGCACTTTTCGAACGTCAAAATTACAAAAGACAGTCCCCCAAAACGCCCGCCCTTCGCCACTTCCTAGTGCTTTCGCTGGGGAGAAGAAGTGGCGGAACAAACTCCCCAGCAACACAGCTGTCTGTTCAGTTAGAAAATAATTGATTTTATACAATACTATAATAAAACTCTCAAATAAAAAAAATAAAAAAATAATAATAAAAAAAATTAAAAAAATTATATGAACTCATGTAACCTGTCAGTAAGCTAATTCTGGAGAAAGAACATAAAAATTGTCTTGAGTTAATCAGGGTGACCAACTATTCTTATCGTTTAAGTAGTCGTTGATGGAATAGTATGCTTTTGAACAAAGGTTGGCGCTACATTCCGATGTGTTCGGCTATCCTCGGGATGTACTATATAATGTATTTCCGATATGTCAGTGAGCAAAGTATTCTGTTTGTGTTTTGTTTATATGACGATTCAAAAAATACACACGTAATTGATCAAGTTTTCACTTCTGTCAGCACTCCCGGAGTGCCACATTTTTTTTTGTTGCGTGGTGGAAATCCTCATGGACTTCCTCTATCGTGGGGGTGACAGAGGGACATGCCGGACTCTTACCGGCTAAAACCACCGCGGTGTTCCACCTCTACCTATGGCCGGGGGTGCGGGATTCGCATAAGCATTCATCGCTCCCCCAGCTAAATACGCCTGCTGAAATCCTAGACTTTATTCTCAAAAAATAATTTAATTGACCCACTATCATTACAGTGGCTCAATAACATTCTCTCGCTCTACTATTCATCTGATGCCCGCTTATGAAGGAATCACATCTAACATTTTTTAAACAATTATTCTTTTATCGCAGGTAATAGAAGAAGTGTACCTAGACCACGGGAACACGTCAAAATCACCGAACCCCGTAACCACATTCATAGTGAAGACGAGACAGCGACGGTACTACCTCATGGCGCCATCTGGTGAGGCAGCCAGGATATGGATCGACGTCATCTTCACCGGGGCCCAAGGCTACACCGAATATTTAGAGTGAACTAAATGAGGGTAGGTAGGAGAAAAAATGTAGGTACGATGACAGCTGTCAAAGTGAAATAAAATCTAGTTTTTGTCATGTCAAGTTTGGGGACTTTTTTTGTCATGAGTTTATGACTAATAGAGTCTAGGTTTTGTGTTGTCAAATTGTGAGGTGACGTAATCTTTCATCCATTCATAATAGAGTCTTGTCTTTAATCTATCAAGAAAGTGTTTATACAATTTGCGTCGTGAGTGGTCATAGTCAAAAAATGTCTAGGTCCTGTCATTTTATGATGTGACATAATTTGTGAGAACTAAAACCAAAATTGTCATGACAAGATAACTCTTTCCTCCTTTTAAAGCGTAAAAATATTTTTATTATTTTTTATTTTTATGTTCATTGGTATTTGAATATAGCAGTTATTTCGACCAATTGCGAGTGGAAATCTATTATTTTTATTTACGCTTTATAAGATAGGAAACTGATTAGTTCTTGTTGAAGCCTGTAAAATGTCAGTAAAAAACATGATAAATGTACAGACGCCAGCACATCAAGCTACCCGAAACTGTCAAATTTTCCCAATCAACTTTGAACCTTATCTTTTTGCGATAAAGTTGAAAATCTATTAAAGAAATTTGACAGATTGTAATAGCTTGTTGTGCTGGCGTCTGTACATTTTCGCGATTTTAATTTTTTTTAGAACTGCTGAGAACACATGGAAATTGCACGTGAAATCAGGATTAAAAATGTTGAATATTTATATTTGCTCACACATTATACCACAATAAATTGAACTGCCAAGAAAGGCTTCATAAATAAGAATAATTATCATCATTGTAAAATACCATTTTAAATAATACCCGTCCATTTTCACTTTTATTCTAACGTCACAAATTAATATTGTAGTACTTATCGAAATAGCTAGCTAAAGTAGAAACTCAAGCAGTACCATAGATTTTAAGAACATTTTATATTTAAACCGTCAATTAAAAGGTAGTTAGAAAATATTGTGATGGATGA
This sequence comes from Amphipoea oculea, assembly GCA_945859645.1. Taxonomy (NCBI): domain Eukaryota; kingdom Metazoa; phylum Arthropoda; class Insecta; order Lepidoptera; family Noctuidae; genus Amphipoea; species Amphipoea oculea. The sequence goes on along the minus strand of OX243886.1, from coordinate 4,459,087 downwards.
AGGGATTGGTCAATGTATAGATTGACCAATTAAACCTGATAATGTGGAGAATGCTGCCTTTAACCAATTAATATGGAGCTCGATAAATGGCTTAATAAAAAATACTAAGAAAAATAACACCTATTTGAAGCCGTTTAATGGTGAAATAAAAATGAAATCAAACGGTTCTATACTTTTATTGGGTACTAAACGTATCTAAAATAAGGCAAAATGAATCGTATTTCAACAGGTACAAGTCACAATATTGCGTGGTCTGGAATATTTTATTATTATACACGAGAGTTTTATCATACAAACCATTTTATTATACCTACACGACGCAGTATTTATTTAAACATATATTTTTGGTAACTATTTTAATATAATTATGGAATGTCATGTCTCGATTTTAGCAATAAAACTATCAGCGTTGCCCGTTCATTGTAAGAATCATTCACTTTAAACAAATTGCCTGACTTTTACTACATTAACCGGTTAATGTTGATAGTGTCCTGATAATAATGAAAAGTGCCAATTTTATATTCGTCATAAGAAAGATAACGGCAGCTATTTTTTTACAATAATTATACAAAATCGGATGAAATCGGTGCCTTGTATAAGACTGAACAATATACAAAAAAAAATCGAAAATGTCATGATTATGTACAGTCAGCTTCAGAGAAAAGGAACCCCCTTTGGTAATGACATCAAGAAGTCTTATGGTGGTTTCTTTTCTCTGACGCTGTCTGTACTATTTTAGTATTATATCTAGATGCTTGCATGATAATATAATTCGTAATGAAATAAGAGTGTGATTTTGAATTTTCGTTTTATTCCAAAATTATGTTATTTAAGTATGCGTTTTTAAATTGAAATTAAGTGATTTTGTATGTATTTATTATGTAAAATTATACTGCATTATAGCATGAGTATTTTAACTTTGATTACGGAGGGTAGTAATGTCTTTGTCGAATTTAAATGGCGGACAATCTTATTTGCAATACCAAGTAACGATACATTTCAAAATAGTGGGGTTATCATGAAATAATACATTTTATAGTGGTGTACCAACTCCGTCGTAACGGACCTCTTTGGCGGGCTATCACTATCGTAGCAGCCTGCCAAGAAGTCTGACAGCTTGACAAATACAACATGAGCTTGTCAAGAGCCCCCAACGGGCACGTTATGTTGTAAAATGTTCAAAGGTCTGTGAGGAGAGAGGAGTTCGTACAAAGCTATAATTTCCAACTAATAATCAGATTTTTTATCCTTTTCTTGCTTAAAAGATGGCAGCACCGTCACTTGAGATCGCAATTATTATTATTGTACTTATAGCATCACCACTGAAGACTATACGCATTTTATAATTACCTATTTATCATAAAAAAAATACATAAAATCGCCGAAGAGTTTTCTTTTTTGTGGGCAAGTCCCCACAAGAATTGTAAAAGGATATAAATGCTTGTAAAATATATTTTATTAAAAACATCTGGTGCAAAGAATGCCATATGGTTGCCGGGAAGAATACCATCTCGAAACTTTTTGTAAATCGGTATTTCTAACCCTAAGGTTTCGGTATTTTATAGTTATTTGCACGCTTAAATGCAAAAATGTTACCGTTTAGTGTATAGAAATGTAATAAATGAGTTCTAAGCGGATGAAAGGCTTATTTTGCATGCCTACCGTTTTTTTAAAACATAGTCAGAGCAAAAAATCGAAATTAATTTATTATTTAATCAATTATTTTCTTGCAACATTCATATTTTTTTGGTCTGGCTATACGAGCTTTTAAATATGGCAACTATAATAGCTGCCTATACACCTAAGTGACTAATTATTTTAAACTAATGAAATTATACAAAATTACCGTTTTATGTCGTAATTGTTAAGTACAAAATTGTGATTACTTATCGAATCGTATTACCAGTGTAAAAAATCGTTTTATAGATTTGCAACATTGTATTTTTCTTGCGTAGTATAAAAGGGCTGATACCAATTTTACTTTAGATTTAAGTTAAATAAATCACATTGTATTATTAACCTAATGAATTAAAGTTCATTTTATTGTAAACGTGATTTTATTTGAATATTATCCTATGATAGTATCTAGCATAAGCAATGGTGACCCAGTGAATACGGCCGCGACTCACAAGTGTTGTAGTCTAACCCAGGGAATTTACTTTGGGTATCTAAATGTTTTCATGCTCTAAAAACGCCGAAGGAACCGGCCAGAATTTATTCTGTTCCAGGATAAAAAATTATTCGTAGATATTATGTGGCATCTACCAACCCGCACCGTCCGCGTGGAGGATTACGGCCCACTTCCTGTCATAGGGGAGGCCTGTGTCTCAGCAGTGCGGACATTGTAGGCTGATTATTATACTAAAAAAAAGTTTAGAAAGATGACTACAAGATACATGACTTTCACGACTCTTCAAGTGATGACTCAGCACCCCGCTGCCAGACCTAGCACCTTTGGCGACGTTTGGTACACTAGGGAGATCACCACCTCTCAACAGACCGCGCAATGCGGGTAGGATCCTCGATCTACCCGCAGCCCGCTCAGTAAACCTTCCACAACAAGCTTGTGTGGGCTAAAGCTTTGGGCATCCATTTTTTGCTGGGCATACTAATAATAACAAGTCTTACACCTGTATTCACAACTTATATTTGTCAAAGGGCTTATTTTTCCAGCGCCAGATAATTTTATCGCAGGTGTTTGACAGTTCTTCCATACAAAAACTGTCGGATGTCCATTTTATTCCACGAAATAATAATTATCTGTCGATTGAAAAATCAGCCTTAACTAAAGTAGCAATGCTATGTTGTTTGAAAAAACCTATGAATAGGTTTTTGGAACCCCTGTGCATCCGCGCGCACTGTGAGACCTCATAGTAATGTTTGTGAATACGGGTATTAGAGACAAGTTACAAATATAAAACTCTATGTTGGATACGAAGTAGAGACTACCCCAGTGTGGGCGCAAAGTAACCATAATGTGGAAGTAAGAAGTCGCGAACTCGCGACTCATAGTTACTTTACTCTTTGCTCGCGATACATTGCGATTTCACGTGTGTATTGCTATTCTAATTGAATTAAAGTTTTCAAATTGGTCACACTGGCATTTTTATGACAGTCAACCCACCTGACCCAACGTCAACTAGTCAACCCGTCAACGTGACAACGTCACTTTGTACTTGAGTCATACTGTCATATTCGTTCATCTTCATAAAATTTTATTTTATTGCCGAGAAGAGTTGTGAAACCACAGACATAAATTAAATTAGTACTTCTCCGGAATAAGTAAAGTTTACACGTGTACCTGTTAGTTCGTACAACACATTCCTACGTTTTACCATCTCGAATACTTAAAACTTTGAGTTGTACTCATTGAACTGAAGTGCTTGGAAACAAGACAGGAAAATGGAATTTGTAAAGAAAATCCAACAGTTCGTCAGCTATTGGTACGTTCGGTACATATTGGCGACTGAACTGTACATGGTGGAGACCTGGGAGAAAATTATTGTGCGTATCCTTTTCACAAAATCATAATAAGTACCTAATTACGTTTCAACTGTAAGTACATAAATTCATTTCGATTTTCAAACTCGAATACTATTGAAAGTAAGGATAACTTTGCTATATGTGATTGTTCTTTCAAATGTCCTGTTATCTGGTAAAACGCTACAGAAATTAATGGATTTATTGTTAAGGTTTTCATTAAAAATTCAGAAAAAAAAACGTCCTATCTAAATAAATTATTTTTCGTCATGGTGTGCTAATGGTGCGCGACGGTGGCCTCGCCTATTAATATAGTTAACGAGTTACTAAATAAGGTGTTCATGCTCCTTACTTCGAATATTATGATCAAATTAATTTTAAAAGTTCTTTGTATTTAAAAATTATTGACCGTAACATCCTTTTTTGTTCAGCATGTGCACTGAAGCATATTACCCACATCATTACTTATAATAAATTTTCTACAAAAACTCTCAACTTTTAGAAACAAATTAGAAATGCAATGTGCTTTGTAATCTTCATAATGAGACACAAACACAGCATTAAAGGAGGCTAGGTACTTTCCCCATTCACTTTCACTATTTGCCGGCAGCCTAAAAACCTGTTTCTGTGTTTATATAATGCTTGTTATTATTTATGTATTGTATAACATGTATTAGAAAGGATGTTTGTTGGATCAAAATAAGAATTATATCACACAACAGCTGTTATAAAGCTTTTCAAATCATTTTCTGTATTTCATGATGATGTAGGCAGAGATATACAATGTGGAGATGACAATACAACAATAAATGGAAACACTAACAATACTAATGCACAGGAGTATTTAGGAACCATCAAATAAATTGTAACTTTGAAATTAAAAAATTGATTTTTTCTAACATATTAAATAGCCTAAAAGTGTAAACAAAAAAGAACACATTTTAAATATTGCGACAACAGCGAGATGTTATTGACCCAACCTGAAAAAATTGTATAGGTCAGTGTGCCGGGCACCCCTTTTTTGCAGTTTTGTAAAAAATTTAACATTTGTAGTAAGTAATAACTTCCGCATGCATGACTCTTATGTCTCCAGCACAAGGTATAATATGCATTAGTTCACATCGGGAAATAAAATTTACGAATAAATTTGACGAAGGTTATTGAACTAGCGAGTTGACAACATGCTGTGTTTAACTGCAGAAGTATTTAACCTACCGGTGCTGGCTTGTTAACAGCTACATCATGTAGAAAATGTTAAAAATGAAAAATAATGTCCAGTGACTAAACTATTGCATATATTTAATTGAAATTTTGTATGCAGACTGGGAACGTCATTAGGTATACGAGCTTTATTTTATTGTTGTATTGTCATCTCCACATTGTATAGTTCTTACTACTTAGTTTACACCCACTTTCCAACAAGTTCAACCTTTTGACAGCCAAGTCAAAAAAGAAAAACATGCCCTCGGCAAATTGCTACAAAAGTCTGTCATGCATGACAGACTTAATGTAACAACGTTTAGACGTAACATTCGTTACGGGTAGTCAGAAGCCAGAAAGTCTGACAAACAGTCTTACCAAGGGGTATTGTGTCACCCAGTAACAGGGTTTTGAAGGTCAGATAGGCAGTCCGTTCATGTAAAATACTTGTATTCAGAGCCAACCATACTGGTATTTAAAGCAGTGGTGGTCCAGAGGTAACACCCCCGACTTACGAGTTGTATGTCATGGGTTCGAACCCAGCCAGGCGCTTTACTTTGTGTAATTTATTTCATCACCACTGCTGTTAAAAACGGTGAAGGAAAACATCGTGACTAAACCGAGGAGTCCTAGAACCATAAATTCGAAGACATGTGACATCTACCATCCCGCAGTGGTCACGCGTGGGCTCACTGAGAAGGCCTGTGTCCCAGCAGTGGGAACATATTATAGGCTGAGTATGATGCAGAGCCGAACCTGCCAATAACCTAGTTGGAAAAAAGCCATGCAGATTTCATTGCATGGATTAACAACAATTTCAAACAGCTTTGACTCTTGATGTTATCAATATTGTTCAGCACTCACAGATAATGTATCTCGGGTAAAATTTAATAACATAATCAGCCTATAATGTTCCCACTGCTGGGACACAGGCCTCCTCTCAGCGAGAGGGAATGGGCCGTAATCCACCACGCGGGCCCAGTGCGGGTTGGCAGATGTCACATGTCTTCGAATTTTTGGTTCTAGGACATGCCGGTTTCCTCACGATGTTTTCCTTCACCGTTTTGAGAGCAGTGGTGATGAAATAATTTACACAAAATTTAATACATGGCTGTAAATATAAGTACCTAGGCTAGACAATAGATAGATGGATAGTGTGGCTATCAACTCTGCCCCCGATAGGAAAAAAGATGCATCTAACATTTTTTCCAGATTTGACTTACTTACATACATTGCCGGAATCAGAAAAAAAGGCGCATCTGCCTGTATTTTTAATATTTTTCTAACTTCGTCCAGTAATTAATTTCCCAATCAACAGCAATTAATTTCCCGTTTCATTCATTAAAACATTTATTTCTCCGTTTTTACTTTTTGTTAGATATGTCTTTTTAACCATCAGGGGCATAACTATTATTACCTAATATTATTTATGTCAGACTAGCTGCGCCCCGCGGTTTCACCCGCATAAATGTCGATCCCGTGGGAATATCGGGATAAAAAGTAGCCTATAATTATGTTAATCCAGGGTGTCAGCTACCTCCATATCAATTTTATCAAAATCGGTCCAGCCTTTTGAGCGTGAAGAAGTAACAAACATGTAAACACACACACACACACTCACAAACTTTCGCTTTTATAATATTAGTGCTATAAGTACATACTTATATTTATTGCGAGAGGCTTGTGGCAGTTGTGGCTAAGTAATAACAGCCGCACAGGTCGATCGATCAGGTTAAGCTACGCTTGCGCGCTTGGATGAGTGACCATCTTTACATACTAGGTTGGTAACACTTTGGCCCCAGCAGCTGTCATTCATGGATCTCTGACAGCCATTACGGGTCGTCAGAAGCCCGAAAAATTGACAACCATGCTTACCAAGGGGTATTGTATTACCCAGCAACTGGGTTGTGGAGGTCAGATAGGCAATCGCTCCATGTGAAATACTGGTTTTCAGCTGAATCAGGTTAGACAGGAAGCTGACCCCAAGATAGTTGGGAAAAGGCTAGGCATTATGAATCGGCTACTAAAAAAGCAATACCTACTGAACTAAAATTAAACAAAAAATATAGGTATCTAAGTACTTAATTAGTCCAACGGGATTGTCCGAAAGGGTTACCGCTACCCCGGAACAAAAAGGGCTAAAGAAGGAACACGGATGGGTTTTAGTCAGTAAGAGTCTGACACTCCCTTTCGCTCGGAGTCTATTGATGATATACCAACCGAAAAAAAAAAAAAAAAAGAACTTAATTAGCTATCTAATTACTAAACATAGGTGCATCATCAGTCTATCCAGAGATGAGCGAGGATGCGTAGCGAGGGGTGTGTGTAAAACTAACCAATACCAACGCTAACATAGTTCAAGTTATAATAATGAAGCGATGTTATTGGTTGGTTTCACACACATCCCTCGCTACGCATCCTTGCTCATCTCTGGTGGAAACGCAGCCTAAGGCCCGGACTCCACTGAAGCGGAGCTGAGCGGAGACGTCCAGGAATCGACCAATCACAATGGTTAAAATCCTTATCGCGTCACTCGTCTCATCTGTAATTGGACGATTCCTGCACGTCTCCGCTCCGCTCCGCCCAGCTCCGCTTCAGTGGAGTCCGGGCCTTACAGTGCGTAATTACTCGACTACAAAAAAATTAAGAGTAGGAAGTTTAACAATCTTTTCACAGTCGATTTTTGTTCATCTAACCGTTCGTTTTGATAACTTTGCATACGTTCATTTCATAAAACTGGTTTTTACATAAATTATGCATTCATAATAATCATAGTTGAGTAAATATTACGAAATAGTTTTATATAGCAAAAACTTGCATGAATAATTAATTTAAAAAAAACTTCTTAGTTCTCATTAATCAAACAATCACACTAATATTATAAAGGCGAAAGTTTGTGAGTGTACGTATTTGTGTTTCTATGTTTGTTAAGTACTTATTCACGCTGAAACGGCTGGACCAATTTTGATAAAATTTTGTATGGAGGTAGCTGACACCCTGGACTAACATATAGCCTACTTATTATCCCGATATTTCGACGGGATCGATACTTATGCCGGTGAAACCGCGGGGCGCAGCTAATCTTATAATAAAAACACTTCTAAAATGATTAGGATATTGTCAGCGTTTGCTTACGAAGTTGAGTGCAAAGTAGGTTTCCAAGGTTTCGACACAGTGCAACTGTGAAAGCCTTTAGATATTTACCTGTAAGAGGTTTGTTTTGTAAAAATCTTTAGGTTTATCCTTACTCGACAAAATTGATCTAGTAAGTAGTAACTGTTTTAATCACTACACCATATAATATTACAAGTAGTCAAGCGGACCCGACTTTTTCAATAGAAAAAATGGATGTTCGGTTTTTCCTGACTTTAAATTTTTCCGGGAAACTTAATCCATTTTTCTTTCATAAAAACCTAATTCGGACTATTACAAACAGTTTAAAACAATAAAAAAACCGAGTGGCTTATGACCACACGACTGAAGTGAAACTTCAAACGTATTTGGCTATGAGAGGAAGAGAGAAAGAAAATGTGCGCGCGCACTGCTTTCTCTTGCTTATATCCCCCACTCAACTCCCGTTCGCCTCGTCCGATCACACTTTTCGTAACGCATTCGTCAGCTTACTCCCCAAGTCAGGCGTGCGTACAGAAGTTTCACTTCAATAAATAGCCAAATCACTCCAGCCGTTCCCAAGTGATGCACTTACCAACGATCAGAATTAGATTTTTATTTAGATAGATGATCCCCTCATCGCCGACCGTATAAAACCTTACATCAAATAATAGCGGTCAAACGTGAGTCTTATCATTAAAAGCTTTTACTTGTAGATTTTTAATTTACTAGTCTACACAGGTAAATCTCGCGACAATTTATTATTTATTATTATAAGCCTGTATTGTCCCACTGCAGGGCAAAGGCCTCCCTTCCCTCTTTCCACGTTTCCCGGTCTACCGCGATTGTGGGCCAATCCTTTAAGAAGGAGTCTAGCTCATCCCGCCATCTTTTTCTGGGCCTGCCGCGCAGTCGTTTCCTGCCATTTGGGATCCACTGAGTGGTGACTTTTGCGTATTGCTGCTCCGACATGCGACAGATATGGCCAGCCCAGTTCCACTTTAATCCAGCAGCTGTGCGGCCAGCGTCCGCTATTTGTGTTTTGGAACGAAGTATGGAGTTCTTAATGCGGTCAGTCAGTTTGACACCTAGTATACTTCGTTCCATAGCCCGTTGGCAGACTCCAAGTGCGGACTTTTGACGCTTTGTAAGAGCGATTTAAGCTTTGTAATCTCGCGACAAGCTTTTATATAATATAAATTGTGTAATGACGTTATAAGTTGATAGTAAAAATTTTAAAGGAAAAGATTACTCAAATTTTCATCGTGCAGCACTGAGGCTAAATCTTATTATTTAATTAATTTTAAATCTTATTATTTACAATAAAATTTTGTAAAGTAATTGGAAAATGAATAGGTTTAATGTAATTTAAATCTTGTTTTTATCTTTTTAGGGCGTAAATAAAAGCTTTTTTTAATATTAATTTTAAAATATAAAAGAAACACATATTTTCTTCAATAATCTTCACCATTCCTCACATCCATAACGCAGCCATCCAACCATTGCGCCAATCGATCCATCTAACAAAAATCTTATCAATGAAATCCTTAGCCCATCACAGATATCTTCTTCGCCGTTGTTTTCACAATGTTCTGGTACTTCAACTATTCGATCATCGTGAGTGGAATCGCCCAACTGCGCAGCACAACTACACACGACATAGAACAGATTTTATGAGCGGCCATCAACTATAGCTACGAACTCAAATTATTGTTAAATTTTTATCTTGATATGATGCTGTAAGATAATTTTTATTTACTTGTATGCAGGGATATTTTTTTTTTATCACCATCCAAATTTTTACAGGGTGTTCTGTTCTACCCATGAATATGAACAACTTTCACTATGGGATCAACTCTGAAATCACGAAAAAAAAAAAATCTGCTGTTTCATACAAAAGTTCAATACCTACTTGACCAAAATGTATGAAACAGCTGATTTTTTTTTTCGTGATTTCAGAGTTGGTCCCATAGTGAAAGTTGTTCATATTCATGGGTAGAACACACTGTAAAAATTTGGATGGTGATAAAAAAATATTCCTGTATAAGGTGCTATAAAAATATCTGCCACGGCTTCAATGGGAGACAGTATTCTGTATATAGATTACAATAGTAAAGATACATTATTGATCTTATGTCATAAATTTTTTCATACAAACAAATGTGCGTATTAATTTGAATTGATTTAGTTGCATGAAACCGTCCCATAGTAATTAGCTGTTGCCGCACCGTCATTTCATTTCGCAAAATGTGACGAAGCGACATATTGCGCGTAGTTTGTGAACCACGTTATGCAGAATATGTAGAGTAAAAATGGTTTATTTAATTATTTTATTTTCTCAAATTGATTTAACTATTCCGGGGTAAAAAATTTCTTCACTACTGTAATCTATATACAAAATACTGTCTCCCATTGAAGCCGTGGCAGATATTTTTTACCTTTTAGCTAATATTACCCATGGTAAGGCCACATGTAATGCCCGTATTACAGGACCTCACTCAAGACTCAACTAGTTTAGAGCCATTTGGTTGGTTGAATGTAGTTTTAAATAATGCTTGAGTCTTGAGTGAGGTTCTATAATACGGGACTAAGAATGTCTTCGTATCTAGCGTTGGTCCAGCGTAGGCGTTTGTCGAATTTATACACAGAGTACACGCCGCAAAAACACGACGTATTTTCGATATAATCACGTCCAATGCCACGCTAACGTAGCGTTTACGTGGCGTCTACGCTTACCTTGGACAAACGCTCCGTTCGAAGAAACTCTTCAGCGGATTTAACATCACCTTATCCGATATAAAAATATAGGCACCTACACATAATTATGTACAGTCAACAAAAGAGACTCGACTGAAATTTAATTTGTTAAATGAGCTGTTTGTTTTCTATTAATAAAATTAAATTTTATTCGAGAACATCCATCGGTTTCTTACTATACTTCAACTATATCCGACGATCCTGCATAATTATCTCTTTTGTTGACTGTACCATGAAAGAATCTAAACGTATGGTAATGATTGAAGATAGGAAGGTGCTAGACCTTTCAAAGATTTCCTACTAGTTTTTTACACCAATGATTGCTAATGAAAGGCTATTTCTATTCAAGTCGTATTGTAAGTCGTGTGTTTGATCGAAACATGTTGACAATGTATAGCAAATGGCTATAATAGTTACAGTCAGCAACAAAAGTTTATTAACACTTGTTTTATAAATCTTAAATATGAAGGGAAAAAAATCGGAACAGAAGTAACATTTAAACAATAATAACTTTTAGCTATTATACAAAATTTTGAAAAGCAGTTTATCGAAACATTCATGTCAATTTTGATGATAATTATGTAAAATGGACAGTGTTAATAGACTTTTGTTGCTGACCGTACAATCTATAATTGAGGAGCGTCGGAACAAAAACCGATATGTCTTAATTAAGACATTATTTTTTTTTTATTTTTTTCCGTTACAAAATGTTTAATTATACACCCTTCAGGAAAGAAATCAATTAAAAAACAGTTACATCCATCTTTAAAAAAATATCAAAATACTGTGGTCAAATCAAAACCCGACAAATAAATTTTTAAATTCAACAGGTTCTTGTTGTTGGATTAAAAACCGATAATTCTTATTAAGTTTTACACAATTCAACAATGGTCGGTTCAAATTCCGATTAGGTACACGTTTACAAAAAAGCTTAATCGATTTTTATTCTTTTATTAAATCGATTCCCAAAAAAAATATCTGAACGCTCTTCGTAAATACTTCGCCTTACCCTCACGTGATTGGCTGGGTGTCGTTTATGTCAACTCGCTATCATGTTTCTTCCCGTTTTGTATTCTCCTTATTCTTTGGTTCTCCTTTCCGTTACCTACTACTGCTTTTACTGTGTGCCTTAGATTTTTCGATAAATAATTGTTGGAAATGATTGGTTCTCCGTCTATTTTAGAGGATTGTGTTATAGGACAAGACATTAATCAAGAAAGTACAGTAAATGACATTAAACCAATTTACTTACTGTACAAAATAAATCAATATAATTCCCACATGAAACCAAATAGGTACTTACTGTCATAACTCAAAATTGTAAGTTGCGAGTTAACGTCATTTGAGAGTTTAGAAAATTAGCATGTAAATACATACTTAATTTAAGAAATAAGATACAAAACTATAATTTGGTATTACCAAAATCCGATAAATCCGTTTTGATCATATCAGATACCGACATATCCATTTTGGTTTCGTCAAAAACCGATATATCCAAATGATCGCGTCAAAAACCGATATATCCAAACTTGTCCGCCAAGTATCTCGCTAAATTAAGTATCTACCCTCCGTCAAGTTTCACACATCAATCGATGTCACTTTAACTGCAAATTGACATGCAATAATTTTCCACTTTTGTAACATTAAAAAACTTACAAGCTTTTTTTTAACTTGTGAAAAATATGGTAAACTGGATATATCGGTTTTCGTTCCGACGCTCCTCAATTATTAATATTGTAAAGAGGTTTTGTGAGATTCTATGTGGGCTGGAGTCTTCGGAACTACTGATCCGATTCCGAAAATTGTTTTACCAATGAGAATCTTACATTATCCCTGAGTGTAAAAGGCGATATAAAAAGTCTATACTTATTTAAGAACTTTGTATGGCAGTCTGCTTTACACGCAGGCAAAGCTGCGAGCGAAGCGCTAGTTATCCTTTACAAAGAGATTAACGGTCTTTCCCAAGAGAAAGTGCCATTAAAAGAGACTGCAGATGTTTACTGCCTAACCTCGGTCAAAGAATTAAGTATTCACATTGTTTTGGCGCGTCACAAAGATACCTACTTTCATACATTGAGTACTAACTGCGCCCCGCGGTTTCACCCGCATAAGTCTCGATCCCGTGGGAATATCGGGATGAAAAGTATCCTATGTCCTTTTCTTAAACTATCTCTATACCAAATTTCATCTAAATCGGTTCAGCGGTTTAGGCTTGAAAAGGTAACATACAGACAGATAGTCAAAGTTACTTTCCAATTTATAATATTAGTATGGATGTACAGACGCCAGCACATCAAGCTACCCGAAACTGTCAAATTTTCCCAATTAACTTTGAACCTTATAGTTTAGCGATAGTTGAATATCGATTAACCCTTTAACCGCGCGTGTCGCATATATGCGACAAATATTTCCGTGTCCCTACCGCGCGTGTCGTATTTCTGCGACAGAGAACATGCATGATTTTTTCGTTCTATTTTCGTCCTATTAATTGCGTGGTACAACTAAAACTATTATTAAATAGAGCTATTATTTACAACAATTACTTAAAATTATGTGTCATAACTCTAAGCATTCAAAAAACTTAAACAAAAATAAGTAATTGGCAGCTTGAAATTTTCTTCGGCGTCTATCGCGCGCGTCGCATAAATATGACCATAGGGATGGGATACAATGCAATGCGCATTTTAAAAACGAAATAACAAGCAGTTAAATAATCAGGTATAATGCATCATTCAGCATAAAATAAACGGTGTCATACCAAATAAAGTTAAATTTAACATATTGCCTTGTGTTATTAATTCTTTTCCTTATTATTCATAAGAAAAATATCCCTCACGATCTTTGTATAATGCCAACATTTGACATTAGTTCCCATCCCTTGACTCCTATGCTTGCAACATATTTCTCTAGTTAGTCTAGCGCGGCTGTCACATTAATACGACCACTGCCTACGTCACAAGCGGATCAAACGAATGGAAAGTTCCATTAATGTTGTTCGTTGGTATTTGTGCATTGTCGATAAAATAGTCACATTTCAATTTTCAATAATGACGACTACTGAGGAATTATTAAGAATATTAGAAGGTGACGACGACGAGTGTGACGACGAATTGGAATTATCCGATTCGATAGAAGAATTTAGAAGTGATGGAGAGGTAAGTACCTATTTCGAATTTCTTCTTAGGTTATTTGCACATTATTCAGTAGGTATAGGTATAAATAAGACTTCCGTTGGGTTTAGGTAACTCCTTGATGAATCGAAATAGTATTTTAAATATTGTGATGTAATTCTGTTATTACCTATATTACCTACTTAACTACCTACATATCCTATTGATTGTTCAAATTTGGAACCGTGTTGTATGTTGTCCTTACCATGATTAAGGTACTGTGACAGTACCTACCAAGCCGGACAGGCACTCGCACTCGCGTTTGTCTCTTTTTCTCTCTCTCTCTCTTTCATAAATCATTATTCGAGTTTGGGTGTAGCTGTTTTGTGTCCGTGACTTGTGTGTTTGTGAAGTCCCAAGCTACACAGGAATTATTCCTAGTGCATGAGTTATCTTTAAAAAAAAGATAACTTTAATAAGCGTTCTGCACACGATGCCGTCACCGCGCCGTCGCCGCGCCGCCACCGCGCGCGTTCCAGTCCCTGTCTGTTTGATTCATTCCATTAGGTACCGGCTGCGTGCGATCTCGCGGCGTGCACGTTCGTACGCGGTCGGTAATGGAATCAATGGAATGAATCAAACGAGACAGGGACGGGAACGCGCGCGGTGGCGGCGGTGGCGGGCTTCGCGCGACTCGTATTCTACAGTGTAACTGTGCGGCGGGCGTCGGCGCGGCGATGGCGCGGTGACGGCATCGTGTGCAGGAACGCTAACTAGGTTCCTTTTTGTTAAAGTTATATACCTACCTAATGAATATAAAAAATAATATACTTACGTAATAAATTTTAATTTGTCATTTCAGGATCATGACGACAATGAAGGCATTAATTGGACGTTAGACATAACTGTACCTGATAAAGAAAACTTTGACGAATTTATTTCGGGGGTATCACCTTCAGTATCACCTTCATGAGCGGTTTCTTTGTGTCGCGCCTGTTTGTAGAAGCCATAAGGCTGATTTAAAATAAAAACATAAAAAATTCTTTGACTTTTTTTTATCGATACAACGATTGCCCCTCCTTATTTATTGTAGGTATTATTTTGACGATTTGTAGCCTCGCGCTAGGGGCACGACAATTGATATTTAGCCAAGCGGTTAAAGGGTTAAATAAATTTGACAGATTGTAGTAGCTTGATGTGCTGGCGTCTTTACTTAAGATTAGATTCATATTGCTTATTCGACGGGTGCTTTAAATAAATGTATGAAACTGCGACGTAATTGCGTAACACACACGGCTTTCATTTGGACAGTTCAACAACATTCATTGCGTTATTTACGTTGTTGAGCAGACAAATTTTTCGAATATATAAAGCAATGTATTCGTAATATCGTTCAAAGTAATTCAGATTTTAGTTGACAGTGTGTTACGCAATTAGTGACGTGCAGGTATCGTCTAGTAACTTGAGAACTTCTAAATAGATTTAACAAGTGGGATAAACATAAATGTTGCATTTATATGATCTTTGCACGTATTACATCTATAGGATTATCCAATTTTAAGGTAAAACTTCATTGTAACTTGCATCCATTATTTCCTCATAAAGTACTATTGAATTGCAGCCCAGGAAAAAGATATTTTTATAACTTTGTAAGTAAAATATTTGTCAAAATTAATATCACTGTAATTCAAAACTTACTATTTTTATATCATTAATTCATTGTAATAAAAGCACCAAGGTAAATGTATTTTGTGATTATCAATGTTTTTAATTAATAAAAATAAACATGGAAAAATCCGTTTTAGTGCTATTATGTAGGCACAAACTTATTCTGTATTTCATTCTCATTCCATGATATAATTGTTACCAAATAAATGTTTTTATTTATTAAATCAAGTCGTTTTACTTGATCCTATCTAAACTTTACCCAAAAAAAACCTAATTAGTTTTATTAGATGATTACAGATACGTTTTAAATTTTAATCTTATAAACGATCAACCCATAATTATTCATTAATTTTCATAGTAGCTTGATTTTGCAGTTAAACTTTTGACTTTGAATTTTTAATTAATATGTAATGCAGTCTCACGTTATATCAACTAACAATGGAAAGTAGAACTTTTAATTCTAACCAACGTTTTTGTAACATTCTAATTACTTACCTATTATTATGTATGCCACTCACAAATTATTAATAACAAATGAGACAGACATTCACAGAATACGCCCAATACATTTTTTATTTAGCTTACACTGCCCCACGGCTGAACAAAGGCCTCCCCCAAATCCTTCCATGCATCCGTTTCGCGCCAGCTCGATTCAACCCTTTTGGGTGGGAAATCATCAAATAACTTCTCCCGCTCTGGGCGGAGCGAGAGGGCGTGTCAGACTTTTACTGACTAAAACCCACCAGTGTTCCTTCAGTTGCCTGTGCCAGGGGCCACGGTATCTCTTTCGAACAACCCGCGACCCCGGCAGGGCTCGGTTCAACCCTTGCGGTACGAAAAACGGGGTCCTAGACGTAGACAAAAAGGCTGCCAAGCTGATATGGGATTGGGCGGATCACGTCAGCCGCATGCATAGTGACCGCTGGGCAAGTCTCCACACAGTGGCGCCTGAGGATGGATGGCGCCGCCGAGGCCCAGGAAAAGGCAGCGAGACGACCTAGACCCAATAAATAAAACAACAAAATTCCTTTGCAGATTTATTGGATCAAACTTTGAGATAGCTTACACAGTAACCATTGGCGTTACGGAAGTATTCAGGTACTTTCTGCGACATATTCTGCAAATGCGCCAAACCGTTGGTAAACATACCCTTGGAGATTTCAGTCGTCACTACACCAGGATCCGAAACCCACGACTCCACCTCATCATTCATACAAAACTCAACTTTAAACAGAATTTTTGTCACAGAAGTAGACTGCAATTCAATTTTATCACTCAAAATCGTATCCACGCTATTTCTTAGCACTTGTAATTCTTTGTCCATCACCCAAATAAGCATATACTGTTTCTTTGTAGCGGAAATTGTGCATTCAAGAACTATTTTACACATCACTGTATACTGGAAGCCAAGGTTGAATTCTCTGGTCATAAACTCTATGGTGTAAATAAAATCATCTGTATGTATGTCTTGTACGGTTTTGTGTGCAAAAACCACTGATTCGTCGCCATTTTGCTGTATTTTCACCTCCGAGTTGTACAGTTTGACGGTATCTTTGTCCTTGAGCCCCAGCCAAGCCAGGCACCTGTTGCAATGATACACTTCTCTTTTAGAGTTGAATTTGTTAGTCTTTTCCGATAATATGCTATTGTTGACGACGAAAAACGTCAGTCTATATAGAAAATCACTTTTGTTTGGCTTTATAACGTCGTCTGACGGTGGTGGGGTGTCGCCGTGCCCGTGGCTGTGTCCATGCCCGTGGCAAAACCATTCCGACATGTCCAAATTAGCCGAAGGTAACTCCAGAATTCTGGCGAATTTCACACTACTGCCAGAAACCACATTGGAGCAATTCGCGCATGTTAGTTTCAATTCTTCTCCAACTTTGACATTTAATTTTAAAACGTTTCCTTTGGTAGAACTATCAAAATTATTGGTGGATAACAATTCTTTATAAAAATTGCCACCATTCTTAGGTTCAGTCAGAATTCTGAATGATATTGTATTCTTATCTATTTTGAGACACGACATAGAGTTTGGTATGATCTGACAGAACTGGCGGACCGGAATCACGCAGCTGACTTCATATTCATCTTCTGAGTAGCAGTCCGAAAGACTCTCAATTGAAGAGAGGCTGTCCCTTCTTTTAGACTTATCATAATCGTCTTTATAATAATTTAAGACGATACAATTGGTTTGTATACTTATTTTCAAATTACAATTCTTGGTAAAATCGACTCCGGTTGTAATAAAAACGTTGCAACTCCTCAATCTAGAGCGGAGCTCAATGAAAATGTTTTTGATCAACATTTTTGACAAATTACGCTTAAATAATAAAAAAGATTACTTATCAATCAGTTCAATATTCTCAATATTGGGTTTAATTCTCTGGACATGTCCGTTGGTCTCGTAGATGTTAAAAATGTTGTCCATTTCGCGAATGGTGAATGGTAATGTGGCCTTTTTGTAGTAGTCACCGATCATTTCGATATTATCGATGACTGTGTCGAGGAGATGTGACTTCTCGGCATAGATACCGGGCGCCTCGTGGCGGAGGTACGTGAAGTGTACGTGCAAGTGGTAGAACGAAGGTTGGTAGTGGAGGTAGATACGCAACTGCGATGCTGGCACCTTGTATTTCTCGTATATCTTTTTCTGTAATAGAGGAAAAGGAAATAATTAAAATAATGAGTTTTTAAACTAACCCCCTTATTCATAAAACTTATCAAACCTATTTTAGTTAAAATGGGGTTTGTCTCTTTCTTACACACAGAAATGACAATGTGACAGATAAAGACATAATAATAAAATAAAATAATAATATTCCACAACTATCACACAACGCCATCTAGTCCCAAGCTAAGCAGAGCTTTAGTTATGGGTACTAGACAACTGATAAACATACTTATATATTTCTAAATACATACATATTATAGATAAATTACACCCAGACACAGAACAAATGATCGTGCTCATCACACAAACATTTGTCCTGGGTGGGAATCGAACCCACGACCTCCGGCATAGCAGTCAGGGTCACTAACCACTAGACCATCAGGCCTGTCAAAAAAGAAAAGACATATTAGCTAAAATAGAGATAAAATAGGATTATGAATTAAAATAGAGATAAAATAGGATATTGAATAAGAGGGTAAGAATAAAGGACCTCTTCGCCTATCAGGAGATTTAAAGTTATATCGTTTTTTTTTTATTGCTGAATGAGCCCGCTCTTGACCTCGATCACGCCTGATGGAAAGCGATGGATGAGGTCTATGATGGAACGAGCGTGCCCTTGAAGATGCCTAAGGCACTGGAACTCCCACGCATCGACGAAACACAGCAGGCTACTTGTACATCGTACTAGCTAGCTAGAAAACAGGGGCATGCGAAAACAAGGATGCGGATGCTGCGGCCTGATGCGGATGTAAGGTTTTCAGGGATTTGAAGAGTTGCAGTATGTAAAAATCAGTAGGTTTTGTATGTGTTTGGTCACATTAATTTTCAATGACTGAACAGAGTTCAGATGACCAATGGCATTTTATAAGAGAACCATTCATTCTTTTGAGGGCCCGTGGATAAATAATAACAGCCGCACAGGTCGATCGATCAGGTTAAGCTACGCTTGCCGCGGTTGGTCTGTGGATGCGTGACCAACATTACATACCGAGACCTCTCCGTGGCTCGGAAAGCACGCTAAGCTGTTGGTCCCGGCTGTTATTCGTGGATCTTGACAGTCGTTACGGGTCGTCAGAAGCCCGAAAATCAGAAAACCAGTCTTACCAAGGGGTATCGTATTACCCAATAAATGGGTTGTGGAGGTCAGATAGGCAGTCGCTCCATGTTAAAATACTGGTATTCAGCTTCATCCGGTTTGACTGGAAGCCGACCCCAACATAGTTGGGAAAAGGCTAGTATAGGCAGATGAAATCAATTCATTTATTTTTTGCCAACAGGGGTAGGGGTACAGAGATGTTATACATGTTTTTTGTAATGTTCTCCATGCTCTGCCGTCACTTGGGCATGCAAAATTTACACATACATTACAACCTACTATCAAAATACCATGCTTAATAACAATAAATATTACAAAATTATTAAATTGGAAAATCATTTTATTTAACCATTTTATTTTTATGATGCAGGTGATGATTCATTCTTACCTTGCCCTCGTCCCGAATCCTCTTCAAAAGCGGCAGGTGAGTTTCGTCCAAATCCCTCAAAGACTTGATACCCCTTCTCCTTACAATAGCTAGTAAGTACAGCGTTTCCTTAGTAACACCGTCCCATTTCAGGTCAGGGAGTAACACGAATCCGTCTTGCTCGCACTTGTTGTCGTGGATCACTCTATCTTGCTCACTCTTGCCTTCTAGGATGTTGTATACCCACTGGAATAGAAAGAAAACTACAGGTCAAAACAAAGAAATATGGATGCCCCTTTTCACTAACCCTAGGAAACACTTTTTTTTTTCTCGCTGTGGAAATCCTCATGGACTTCCTCTACCGTGGGTGTGACAGAGCATACTCTTACTACCGGCTAAAACCACCGCGGTGTTCCACCTCTACCTATGGCCGGGAGTGCGGGATTCGCATAAGTATTCGCCGCTCCCCCGACAGGCCTCGACCCGCTGTTCCTCAGCGGGTCCCACCTCCCACCCTAGGAAACATCTAAATGAACGCCTAAATATTATCGTTAGATTTTCAGCTCTCGGCGCATACCCGCTGGTGCGTATTTGATATTAATTTCAACTTGATAACTCCACGCGTTCCTGAGAAAAAGGGTCTTGACTGAAGGACAGACAGACGAACAACGAAGTGATCTTATAAGGGCTCCATTTTTCCTTTCGAGGTATGGAACCCTAAAAATTACATCAAAATGAATCCAGCCGTTTAGGAGTTCAGTGACACGTATAGCAGAATTATTTATAAAGATAATTTACACTACACACTTTTTAACCATCGATAAAATGAGAACGAACGTCGTCGAGTCAACGAAACAAGTGAGTATTATCTATTATTTACGAAGCGCGAAAGAAAGTGAGCATGACTCTTATCATGGTCAAGCAAAACTCACGAGTTCATGACACTAGTAATAGTGCATTGTTGCACGATTAACCCAAACACGTGTCACTGGTAGATAAGACATGAAAATAATGTAAGTATAATAAACTCAAACTCAAAGCATTTGTTTCAATTAAACCATGTACAGGCACTTTTGAAGTGTCAAAATTAAAAAGTCGGTCTGTTAGTCAGAAAGTTGAAGCTAGATGCCCATTCCAAAACGTAGATCTCTATGGAGAAGAACGGGCAATAAACTCCATGGACACTCTTTTAAATCAAGATATTACAAAATCCTGGGTACATTATTCTTGTTGCTTCTATATGTGAGAACAATGTATGAAAAAAACACAGAAATGAAGAAACAATTCAAAATATAAGATTAAAAATAAGCCTTGGCAGTTAAGAGATGACCAGTCTCAACCGACGGCGCCCGTTCACGAACATGACGCGTCGATCAGCACCATCCAGCCCAACCAATTTGTAGGGAACCGAATGATCCAACACACGCGCCACCATCAGACATTTAAGTGAGCATGACAGTCCCCAATGTATGACTTTGTGTTGTTACCTACTGTTTAATTATACTAGCCCACAACTATCGCATTACCCAGTAACTGGGTTGTGGAGGTCAGATAGGCAGTCGCTCCATGTAAAATACTGATATTCAGCTTATTCCGG
This sequence comes from Amphipoea oculea, assembly GCA_945859645.1. Classification (NCBI taxonomy): domain Eukaryota; kingdom Metazoa; phylum Arthropoda; class Insecta; order Lepidoptera; family Noctuidae; genus Amphipoea; species Amphipoea oculea. The sequence continues at coordinate 4,438,027 of OX243886.1, read as the reverse complement.
TTTGACTGGAACCGAACCCAATAGTCGGGAAAAGGCTAGGCAAATGATGATGCTTTTGCCTGTAACTTTGTCCATGTGGATTTTGCATTTTGCCATAGGCACAAACATCTATATTATAAGTAACCTATTTCTACACTTTACGAGTTAGTTTTTGTAAAGTAAGCCTCTTTCAAACTATCTCTACAAAAAATCTATCAACAGCAGTTAGAAATTTCGCTGTAAATATAACAGACTAGAGTTCGCCCGCGGCCTAGCCCGCGTGGCATGTCGATAAAAAGTAGTCTACATTATGTCCTTACCCAGGATTCAAATTAAAAGTATCCCCCCATACCAAATTTCATCAAAATCGTTCCAGCCATTTCGGAGACTAGTCGAAACAAACAGACAGACACAAAAATTAAAAAAATAGATTTTTGATAGAAATAGACAAACAAAATTCTCAAATCAAATATTTACCAATTGACTAGTATGGACGACAACATTATGTAGTATTTTTTTTACTATCAAAACGACGCACGCAGCCCTCACCGGGTTATTTAACTAAACTGAAAGATTAGATTTTCAAATGGGTCTGCGTTCACAGAACAATGGTTCTAAACATCTATTGTTAGTACATTACTTTGTTAATTGTTTTAATTTTGATAATAAGCAAACAGTCTTCCGTTTGCAGATAGGTATATTATTATGCCAGTAGGAGGGCTAGATATGCGGTGTATGAGAACAAATACATTATTAAATCCACTGTGGTATTCTATTTTACCCATGGTCCTTTAATAGATACGGTCCATGAATAGCTATACTAAAATGCATGCTTAGAGCGTTCGCTTCCTACACCAATCCAAATCAAAGAATTAATGGTCCAAAGTGAAGAGCCCATCCATACTAATATTATAAACTAGCTGCGCCCCGCGGTTTTACCCGCATAAGTCTCGATCCCGTGGGAATATCGGGATAAAAAGTACCCTATGTCCTTTTCCGGGACTCAAGCTATCTCTATACCAAATTTCATCAAAATTGGTCCAGCCGTTTGAGCGTGAAGAAGTAACAAACATATAAACACACACACACAAACTTTCGCCTTTATAATATTAGTGTGATGTGATTTTGAATTCGGTCACTTTAATACTAAGCGATCATTTGTTCTGTGTCTGGGTGTAATTTATCTATAATATGTATGTATTTAGAAATATATAAGTATGTTTATCAGTTGTCTAGTACCCATAACACAAGCTCTGCTTAGCTTGGGACTAGATGGCGTTGTGTGATAGTTGTGGAATATTATTATATTATTATTATTATAATTAGGATACTTTTAATCTCGATATTTCCATGGAATCGAAACCTATGCGGGTAAAACCGCGGGGCGCAGCTAGTAATAATATAAATTATAAGTTGAGAGCAATGGTGGCCCAATAGCACCGGCCCCAACTTATGAGTTGTACTGGTAGGTCGTGGGTTCGAACCCTTACAGGCTTTGTGCAAATTATTTCATCACCACTGCTCTCAAAACGGTGAAGGAAAACATTGTGAGGAAACCAGACAACATGTCCTAGAACGAAAAATTCGAAGACATGTGACATCCACCAACCCGCACTGGGCCCGCGTGGTGGATTACAGCCCACTCCCACTCACAGAGAGGAGGCCTGTGTCCCAGCAGTGTGAACATTATAGGCTGATTATGCATCTATACTTTAATATTATAAAATTAAATGCGAAAGTAACACTGTTGGTTACATTTTTTTCCCCATTCATCTGTGAAGCTCCGCTAATGAGACACAATTGATTTTCTATTGTTTCGTCGCCGATCGGCGAACCGCGCCGCTTGACCGGTTAACAGATTGATATAAAATTTGGCACACTTGGTTTTACAGACGCCAGCACATCAAGCTACCCGAAACTGTCAAATTTTTCCATTCAATTTTGAACCTTATGTTTTAGCGATAAAGTTGAAAACCTAATTAATAAATTTGACAGACATTTGAGATTTTTTAGCTTGATCAGGACCGTTTTAACCATATTGGGGCGCCGGGGTGCGAAAATCAGCCTGCGCCCCCCTCGCCAACAAAAGAAAAGACTTAATAATGTAAGACGCTGAGCTACCAACTAGTAAGCAGCCCGTGAAGTCGTGAACAAAAAGCTGTTCCCTTACCGGTGGTGGCCAGCAGCGAGCGGTCGCCTTGCTGACGGCGCGTTGGCGACAAACGTGTGGAATTTTTCCGAGGCGGTGCCAGGCCATTACTGCGCTGGAGCGGTTCGGTTATAATGAGCGATGACCTGATCGGCTTGCTGCTCCTAAGACCCTGCGCCTGGGTGCCATGCACCCCTTTCACCCCCGGGTAAAGACAGCCCTGAGCTTGATGTGCGTCTCTCTGTACATTTCCATGGAATAATTTCCGAAATCCACATGGGCCGAAAGCCACAGGTGAAAGCTAGTATGATATAAAAGATTTACCTGTAAATTAAACTGCTCCTTCGTAATATGAGGTAGTGTAAGCTTCTCATACAATTGTGGTGTCTCCAATACAATGTGTGTCTCCTGTTGGCTAAACTTAGCGATATGCTTCTCTGTGGCTGGGTAGATGATGGACGTCTTTACTCCTGAAATGTGGAAAAAGTACTTTAAGTTAACATGTTGGTGGACAGTGACATCTTGAACGAAATTAACAAACGTCTCAAAGAACTGCATGTTTTTTTTTATGATAGTATGGAAAATCGGTCATCATGTGGCATACTGATTTTATGCAAGTAAAAACTCAGATGACGACAGGCGTACTGTCGTATGACTTTTAGCTATCTACACGACTGGAGACGTTACTGTCTGCGAACCTGTTAATATTAATAGGTACATAGCAGGAGAAGAGGGGCCCGTGGCTAAATAATAACAGCCGCACAGGTCGATAGATCAAGTTAAGCTAAGGTTGCCGCGGCTGGTGTGTGGATGGGTGTCCATCTTTACATACCAAGGCCCACGGAAAGCATGTTAAGCTGTTGGTCCCGGCTGTCATTCGTGGATCTTTGACAGTCATTACGGGTAGTCAGAAGCCCAACAGTCTGACCACCAGTCTTACCAAGGGGTATCGTATTACTGAGTAACTGGATTGTGGAGGTCAGATAGGCAGTCGCTCCATGAAAAATACTGGTATTCAGCTGCATCCGGTTAGACTGGAAGCCGACCCGAACATAGTTGGGAAAAGGCTACGCAGATGATGACATAGCAGGAGAAATGTGGGCAGACAACTGAATATGGTTCACCTCTGCCAAATTCTTCTAAGAATCAATCAAAAGTCAGTAATTTATTTGAATTACGCTGGGAATCAGCACTTGTTGAATGTCAAAATTACATGACAGTCCCCTAAAAAGCCAACCCTTTACCACTTCCTAGTGCTTTAACTGGCTTTGGTGAATACAGGTCAGTGTGATTACAGTGACCAGTGGTTTGTAAAGAGTAACAGTGAAGTTTCTTGCCGGCTCATCTCCATAGGAAACAATCAAATGGGACCAATTAATACAATATGTACGTTTAGACAGTGTACAAACGCCAGCACATCAAGCTACTACAATCTGTCAAATTTCTTTAATAGATTTTCCACTTTATCGCTAAAGCATAACATTCAAAGTTGATTGGGAATTTTTCACAGTTTCGAGTAGCTTGATGTGTTGGCGTCCGTACATTACACTCATTCAACAAAAAGTTGCTTGCTTTTTTCATTGTTTGCAAAGGTGATTACACTATCTTAATGAACTCAAACAAAGAAGTTAATTTCCTACATATTAAACAAGAATAAAAACTCTTACCTAATAAAATTCCTTGCGAACAAGTTAGTTAATTAATATTACGCAAAACTAACGAAAAACTAGGCATTTCTTAAAGAAAATTAATAAAACATATTCTGTACCTACCTATGCTTATCGGACCTTATCTGACCTGTGTGTCAGCCAGACGAAACGACGTTTTGACCAATTAACGCCCAGAAACACCAATTTACTAATTACTAAGAAGAAAATGTACCATATGGTAAGAAATTCATGACGTAAGGAGTTTTGTAAGCACAAACTTGAATGAACTTTTTAATTATTACGTTTGACGGGCATCTCGTACAGAATACTTAATGAAAGTGTCACGAAAGAGTCCCTAAAATACACTTGAATGCCGTGATGACTAATATGGTGAAACAAAAAAAACCTTGAAGTTTCGAAAGCCACTCACCGTTCAAAGAAGGACGGGGAAAACACTCGTAATTCCCGTAAATATCGTTCTGGAAGAAAGTTTTCAGTTCCGTATCCGCGGAAAAGTAACCTTCGTTGTCCAAATCCTCTTCCGTGAAAGCATTTTTCTCTAAAACAATCAAAGCCACGCCACTTTTGTCTTTGAATTTTCCTTGAACACAGACGGATTTCCTAACAGAATTATTATTTAAAATCTTCTCCAACTCAAAGTCTTTCAGTTCTAACTGATTATCATGCACACCATTATCATTTACATGGTCAATTTTAATTTTTTTACTGCTCGGTTCCGAATCTGACTTTTGGTTTTTGCTGTCGGACATTTTGTAATAAGTTGCCAGTTGCAAATAATAAAGCGCACAAAAGTTGCAAAGCAAAAAATCAAACTCTTTATGTGGCAGAATGTGCTGAAATCCACCACAAGAGGGCCCAGTGTGGTTAACACAAAATTGACTTTGAATTTTTGGGCGTGCCCATGGGCGTGAATGGACTATACGTAAAGCAAAACATGAGGAAACCTTTGTTTTGCTTTACCCAAAGATTTGAGTAGAGGCTTTGATTGAACTTGTACTGTATTTCTGTATCTTTAGAAATAATTATTTTTACTTCAACCCATTCAATTTCTCTCATGAGGTTTATATTTACTTGCATCCTTACGTTTGTTTCCTAATGATAGTAAATGATCCGAAAAATTCAGAAACTGAAACCTGACGTCAAAACCTTGCGAATTTTTGCGTTCATCATTATTGCCGAAAGATGTCCACTGCTGGAGTGTTCACTATTATCTCTTTGCCTCCCCAAGCACCGCCACTTCGACCGGTTCTATGCTTCTCGGTCTCGCATCCAGCGGATTCCTGCGGCCTTCATAAGGTCACTTTTGCAATATCATCTTTCACATGATGCTGAATCAATCTTTTTGGTCTGTCTTTTTCTTTATAGGTACCTACCTACTTTTTATTATTATTGTATAGAATCAAGTTCTGAGAAAGTTATGCTGCTGGGGAATTTGTCGCGCCCCTTCTTCCCACCTAAAGCACTAGGAAGCCTAAATAATAATCCTCCAGACCGAATTTGGCTGAGGCAATCAATTTGTAACGGAAGTAGTAAAGGGCGGGTGTTTTGGGGGACTGTCAAGGAACTTTGACATTCAAAAAGAAATATGAATAAAGTAAATATCTTTCTCATTCGTTTTCAGTTTCTTTCAGATTTCAATAACGATTACAGAGACCACGAAGCAAATTGCTACAGACTAACGTATAAATGAATAGGAATAGGTACTTTAGTCGTAACTGACGGACAAAGCGCTGGTCGTCGTATGAGTGGTGATGAATTGATCGCTTATCGTCCTGCCTCGTACTGGACAATACAACAAATAGGTCCTATTCACTAAGCCGACGTGGGTACAGGGTGTTGTGGGAAATGTAGCTTTTTAATTTTAATTTAATTTTGCGGGTTATGGTTTAAAGCCTGGTGTACTTATTATTGTGACGTCCTAATCTATAGATACTAATACTTACCTAATAATTATTATAAAGAGGCATTTAGGAATTTCCCAATTTTTGAGGAAGGTTATAAGCTATTTAATATCACGCTACGACCCTTCAAAATACCAAGAGTCTAAGATCCTAAGAGCAGTGGTGGCGCAGTGGTATAGACCGCGACTTACGAGTTGTAGGTCGTAGGTTCGAACCACAGACAGGCTTTACTTTGTGTAAATTATTTCATCACCACTGCTCTGAAAACGGTGAAGGAAAACATCGTGAGGTAACCGGCATGTCCTAGAGCCAAAAATTCGAAGACATGTGACATCTACCAACCCTCACTGGGCCCGCGTGGTGGATTACGGGCCACTCCCTTTCACAGAGAGGAGGCCTGTGTCAGCTAGCAGTGGGAACATTATAGGCTGATTACGACGACCCTTCGGAGCCGAGCAAAAGGGAAACAAGTCTGAAGTAGTAGCACGGGCGAGCGATGCAATGCGACGACGGGGTGAGTGAGGGAACAAAAAACACGCAGACGAAGTTGCGAGCAGAAGCGATTAGATCATAATAATATGAAACATACATACATATTTTAAATTCACTCCTATTAAATAATTGTTTGGATCTTTTGAATCATATAGGGAAAACAATTTACTGCATCACTGTACAATAACGTCATCAGTTGGAGCACGGGACCCGATCACGGAACCGTAGTCTCCGTGCTTCACCCAAGTGGAGAAAGTAGGTGAAGCACGGGTCCGGACCCATGTAAGGGTGTGTGTAGGTATGTGTGTGAGTAAGTTATTATTTAAGTGTTGTTCCAGTTTGTCTAAACAAAATATGTGCACACTTGGGGAGGGCCAAGAGTCGACCCCTGCGGTATTCCACAGCCAAGTCCATCCAAAGAACATACCAAACCTACTTTGTAGAGGTGTGTGCTAATCGAAAGCTTTAGAAGGAACGGGATTTTAGCCGTAATCTCAGTGTTTTCATTAATTCTGTCTATTCATAATATTATCATCTATCTTGTCTTTGATCTGCCACTTTTATTATTGGCATCCAAAATTCTCTTTACTCAAGGCAGTTAGCGTAATTTGATAGTAGTTTTTCTTGAGCCCGGAGCAGTTATATGCTCCAGACTCAAGAAAATTAACTGTCTATTTAACAGTTTTAGACACCCGCTGTATATTATAGAAGATGGTAACATGTTCATAAGACGTGACCCTACACGCGACGGAGGCCAAAGGTCGGGGCAATACTTGTAGGTAGGTACCCACTTACTTTATAACTTGTAGAAGAACTATTTTGTTGAACAGATTCAATGTTCAGCCAACATAAGTGATAGGTATTACTAATAGTGACACTAGTATTAATTTTTTTTTACTAGTAGACCAAGTTATAGTGTCGGCGGCAGGATTAGACCATGGACTTATAATACAATATAATAAGTCCATGGATGAGAAACATTCAACACGGAATTGCTGTCATTTTGACAGTTCAACAATATTCATTGCGTTATTTACGTTGCTGAGCAGACAATTTTTTCGAACATATGAAGCAATGGAAGAGGGATTAACAATATCCAACAAAATTATTCAGATTGTGATTGATATAGTGTGTTACGCAATTAGGGTGCAGTTATCCAATTGTTATCAATAGAATTTCAATAGATAACGGCAATATTGAGAATGAAAGTCAGGATTGTTTCTTACCAAACCAAAAATCTGTTGGACATGAAAACCATTTTTCTTGAAATGAAGCAAAAACCTTGGGAAGAAAGTAAGAACATTGAGAAACAAATGAACACAAATGCTCCAATAAATTAAATCATAACATACCTAATTGAAAATGTAAATATCTTCAAGCTATAGTTTGTTTACTTTTTAAATTGCATGAAATGTAATCAAGTTCAATATTAAATTTTATTTGTAAGTAAATACAATATTTAACTGTTATAAACTACATTACAAATGATTTTTTTATTCAAGTTATTGCAATAAAATAACAACCACATACAAACTAAGCACCCAAAGCTCGGGCTATTATTTATTTCATTTTTCATTCCTCCATCTTGCCCAATATTTTTTTAAATTGGGTTCATGCGTCGCTAGACAAACGACGCACTATACAGCCAATTCACAACCTCGTTTCATCGCCTCAAGGGGCATCTAATATCGTAAATAAGGCAACTCGTTAGTGGCCAGTAACATTATAACTCGCCTAATTGTGTTTACAGTTAAATAAATAAAATTAAATAAAGGTTTTATGATTGGTCATACTTTGTTAAGGGGCGGAATGGGATTTGGTCGATTATAAAATAGTTAAAAACTTTAATTTGTGTTTTGTGAATATATTTTTTTAAGTTGCGTAGGTACTCTAGGTCTATATGGGATGGTATGGGGTTGGACAATACCCCTTTACTTCAATGCTAACAGCAACGAAGTGAAGTTATCGAAGCCATAATCACTTTTTAGCCAGTAAAAACCCATTTGCAATCTTCAGTTAATGATCACAGATTTTCGTTGAGTTTGGACATATACCGGTAACTTGTTTGATTTATTTCGACTGCAGATCACACGAATTTTGACAACATCATTAAAGAAACACCAATTATAATAATTATCATCATTAAAAAACGAAAAATACGATATCATTAAGTCCAAATAAGTTTAGGATAGGTATAGTATAAAAGATTGATAATAAACCTTTTACCTTAATTGGTTTTAACGACTTCCACGTGTAGATACGAAATAAATAAATAAAGTTTTTTTATTATCTTTATTCTAATAAAGTTCAAATTAAGTAAGTAGTTTCGTTGATATTTGATCTATCAAATATCTCTATGATATCGAAAAATGTAAATGTAATGAAATTAAGTCACTGTATCAACACCCACATATTTGTATTATAATAAAGAAATCATCAAAATATATTATAGAAAGTGCTATAGTAAAATCTTAATGAATTTTAATCATAAAACGTTGACGCATAGTTTTATAGAGTTCAATAACTTTGACAATTTAAGTAAGTTTGCTTAACAATTTACTTTTCATTGGTAGAACAGGGACAGTTTAGCTAAAGGGCCTGCATTTATAGCTGCATTTGTTACTTATTTAATGTACAGACGCCAGCACATCAAGCTACTACAATCTGTCATATTTCTTTAATAGATTTTCAACTTTATTACTACATTATAAGGTTCAAAATTGATTGGGAAAATTTGATAGTTTCGGGTAACTTGATGTGCTGGGGTCTGTACTTGCAAGAAAAAAATCGACTTACAGGGTCATATTATATTAGCTAACGAAACTTCACAGACGTGATAGGGGTCGATATCTAAAATTGATAAAACAAAAAAAAACTGATTTTCTGATCACATACCTCAAGTAACTGAACGAACAGGGGTCGTTGACCCCAAAAAATCAACAGCGGGGCAATTGCGTAACACTTTATCAATCGGAATCGGTGTCATTTTGACAATTCAACAACATTCATTGCGTTATTTACGTGTTAAGCAGACAAATTTTTCGAACTTATGAAGCAACGGATTAGCAATTGGCTTCAAAATGATTTCAATTCCGATTGATAGTGTGTTACGCAATTAGGGTGCAGATCATCCATACTAGACTAATATTATAAATTCGAAAGTAACTCTGTCTGTCTGTATGTTACCTTTTCACGCCTAAACCACTGAACCGATTTAGATGAAATTTGGTATAGAGATAGTTTGAGTCCCGGGGAAGGACGTAGGATAGTTTTTATCCTGATATTCCCACGGGATCGGCACTTGTGCGGGTGAAACCGTGGGGCGCAGCTAGTAATAAATATTATTACCGACTTAAAAAAAATGGAGGTAATCAATTCGACACGTATGTATGTAATATTATTGGAATTGCAAATTTTATTCACATTGATCGGTCGGTCGGTGGTAAAAAAACTAAAATAGGTACAGATCCTAAGAAACCGGAATTTCCTTTTTAAGTCGATTTTTTTTTTTTAATTACTTTTGTTTTAATGTGTTTCAGTAGCTAATGTAATTTAAAAACACACCATTGCCTAAATTAAAAACCTAATTTAGTCATAGATAGGGTCAAACCTGTCAAAGAATGTGAAAAAGTCTATAACGTAGAATTAGTCTACGAAAAAAAATCTTCATTCCATCCTTGCATTAAATATATTTTTTTGTATATTCTTATCTTCACCTACATACTCCTCCTTAATCCCTAATTAAGTTGCTACTTATCATAAATGAGTTGCACCACAATGGACATCATTACAATCTAGAGGCGTCTTCAAAATTCGAATTAATTATCGGTATGTTATATCGATTGCATTCGATGCAGGTGTTTGAATCGATGAATCGAGTTAATGAAGTCATTGGAGAGAGTTGCTTGTGCCTCCTGCTTTTTTATTATTAATCTGTATGTGATATCGAATTATTTTTTATGATGATGTTTTTATAGTTGCTTCATTTGAGTGTGAGGTAATGTAGGTGTTTTAAAATGGAAGCACTTACGTAATTTGTAGTGTGGGTAGATTTTAAATTATTATGACTTAATTTAGTTTTATTGACTTCAAACACGTGTATGTTTCGGTCCAAAATCAGGGAAGGCAGCCGGATATTAGTCAACAACAGCTAAACATAAAAGATCTGAGGGGCAATTCTCGTAATTTAAGAACGTTCACAGTCTGAGCTCAGTCTCAATCTGTCAAAAATACCTCTAATTTCCCTCCATTTTTTTGACAAGTTTTTGACATTGATTGTCGCGGAGATGAGATTGTAAATATATTTTGAATAAGTACACACAAACTAAAATATACATACTATATACAAATGTATATCTAATAAAAATAAAATAAGACACAGGAGCTCATTGGGCATTAAAAAATTCGTCCGCATCGCTGTCAATGGGATAAGTGCCCAAAAGGCTGGCAGCATTACCACGTCGGTTGGCAATGCTTATTCTTTGGGCTAAAAATAGGCCAGCCCTCTGGTCACACGAAGAGTCAACCAAACGCTTGGCGATGTCTCGAAATATTCGATGAGCACTCGGACCCCAAGGCCCTAGAGTTTCAACCCCAAACGGCTCAAACATATAGCTCCCAATAAATATTTGCGCCGTTTGAGGTTTTCTGCTCCTGCAGCAGCCGCCCCAGCACAGCCCGCCGTGCTAGGAAGATGGGATGGCGCGTGGGTGTCGACACATGTTGCATCCCACACCAAAGGCCTACCCAACTTCCAAGGCATTATGGTCATTCCATCTGGCCTCTTCCCATCGTCGATTTTGAACGTTTTTTTTTTAATTACGGGAATTGGCCTTGATGGACTGTGTGAATGATGATATGGTTAGAAAGGGGGTGACTACCGAGTGACGACTAATAGAGAAGTACCTATGGAAGAAAAATACATGTTGCACCGACCATAAATAAATTTGGATATGGTCAGGAGAATTATGATGACACCTTTAAAAGATCTGAATTGTATAGCGGAAGTAAAGAACCGACGTATTATTCAACAGCTGAGGGGCAATTCTCGTAATTTTAAGAACGTTCACAGTCTGGATCTCAGTCTCAATCTGTCAAAAATACCTCTAATTTCTCTACATTTTGACAAGTTTTTGACATTTCTTAGTCGCCGAGATGAGACTGCGACTAGATTTTGAACGTTTTAAATTACGAGAATTGGCTTCAGGCCTTCAGGCCTTAATCAATTAAAGTTGATAGATTTATTATCCTCCAAAAAACCTACATTTTTCAGGTCTTCAATTCATACAACCTTGACTCGTTGTTGTTATAAACTATTATTGGCAGTTGGCGGCTTCCTTGTAATCTAGTAAATGATCTAGATAAGTACCTACTTACTACAAATAAATACAATTCAAGTGTCTATTTGTAATATGAGAATAACAACTTTTTACTAAATGCTTATGAAAGTAAGTATATACGGTACTTATAACAAAAAAAAAAAAACAATTTAAAAAATTTTTGTCTGTCTGTCTGTTCACACTAATCTCCGAAACGCCTGGACCGATTTTGATGAAATTGGGTATGAGGATACTTTGAACCCTGGGGAAGAACATATGCTACTTTTCATCGATATACCATGCTAGTAAAGACTCATTTCTATACAGGGTGAAATTAAATTCATGGGCATCCTTAAGCGGTCATTGTACTCATCATTATGAACAACTTTTACAATGGGACTAAACCTAAACTTGCGAAAAAAAATCAGCTGTTCCTTGCATTTATGTTCATATAACTTGTCAAAATGTAGGGAAGAGCTGATTTTTTTTCGCGATTTTAGGTTTGGTCCCTTAGTAAAAGTTGTTCATAATGATGATTACAATGACCCCTTAAAAGGATGCTGTATGTTTTTTACATTTCTATGTAAAAAACATATCACATACATATCACCGCACAGCCTAAACCGCTGGTCCTAGAGACATGAAATTTGGAGGGTGTGTTCTTTGTGAAGAGTAGGTGCCCACTAAGAAAGGGTTTTTCAAAATTCCACCCCTAAGAGGGTGAATGGGGGGAGGGTGAAATTTCACGCGTACGAAGTCGCGGGCAGAACGATATCTGTGGGGCACAAGCTAGTTAGCTAGTTGAGACATAACGTGCGAAATGTTGGTGTACGGTGGGGAGGTTACTAAGGACCTACGTCTCTGTCAGCCCTCTATGTGAAACAGCCGCAATGTTATGTAGATACAACATTAAAACAATTGTCTTATCTTAGCTCAGAAAACATCTTTCATCCATTACGACTAAATTAAAGGTGATACATTAATTGACTGGATACTTCAAAAAGTTGGGGGCACACAGAGCCCACAATAGAACGCTCCCGTGGGAATATAGGAATGCATGATGTTTGTCGCACCCTGAGCAAACCTGCTGTATGTCTATACAGGGTGTCCCTGGAAGTATGGATCAAATCGAATAGGAACGTGGGCAAGGTCATTTCCAAACGTATATATTAAAAGAAATACAAAAAAAAATACTAAAAAAAGAGAAGAAAAATCGAATTCGTGAAAACTATCAGGGCTATCAATTTATTTTTTTAGATAGCCCTGATAGTATTTTTTTTTTATTATTTTCTTTGAGCACTAAGCGAAGTGATTGAAAAAAAATATAAAAATTGGTCATAACTTTTAACCGTAAAAAATTCACTGACATTCTCAGGGTTAAAAAGTTTGGAAATGACCTTGCCCACGCCCCTATTCGATTTGATCCATACTTCCAGGGACACCCTGTATACTGACAGCTAAACTGCGGGGTAATTGCGTAACATACTAACAGTAGATGGCTTTCATTTTTACAGTTCAGCAACATTCAGTGCGTTATTTACGTTGTTGAGCAGACAAATTTTTCGAACATAATAAAGGAATGCATTAGCAACATCCTTCAAAATGATTCGGATTGTGATTGATAGTATGCTACGCACTGAAAAGCTCAAATTCATAAAATTGCCTCACCATAATGCAGATTTTAGAATACCTATACAGGCGGTCTATTCTGTAAGAATGTCACCGTGAAAACGTAGGCGAAGTGAGTTTGTATTCTACCCGATACTATGGATTTACACTATTGACAGCTCACCGCACGCTCACTTCACCTAAGTTTTCACTGTGAAATTTTTACAGAATAGCACTGCTGTTTGTGAATTGTATGAAATTTCGAATATGACGCTATTGTTAGCTAAGGTTCAAACTATCAATTAGCACGCGTGACCCGCTGTGTTACTACTATTAGTACAACTGAGAACACAAATATTAAACATTTCAGAATAATAATACATAACAATAAACCTTTTTAAACTTACTTGGGTATTATGTTATGTTAAACATTTAAGCCATAACACGAAATATTTAAAGGACAGTGGTCATAACAGAAATATAAATCAACTATCAATAAATTAAATAACATTAACTTTAATAGTGATGTTGATTCTCTCCCCTCATTGTGTCCCAGGCCCAACTAATAATCGGGAACCGCGCGTCGGGCGCATGCGCCAGCAATGACAGTTCCACTTCGGTTTCCCGCCAAGACGCGCGCGTTCGGATATACCATACGACCAATTAATTTTACTAAACTTGTATTCAATTTACGATTTTAATTTCAATTAAAACTTTGTAAGTGCTTTGTGATCTTGTACTAAAATTAATAGAACAATTACCGGTCTTCAAAAATATTCATTTGGATTGATACTTATCTATTTAATTTTTTTTAAATACTTCTTTGGGAAATTCTTAGAAAAGTTCAGTTTGAATAAACAAACCAAAAGTTGTAGAAACTTAGTTGTTTGTAAAAATAAGCCTTGTAATTAACTCCAGAGCGCTACATTATAGGCGGTAGACCGTGAATCCTATATTTCCAGCGACCGAAACACAGACAATACAAAAATAAAAGTAAAAAAAACTGAGTTTAGTCACTGTACATCCGTCCTCTTTGCAACTAATTAATTTTGTTCTAATCTCAAATTTAGCGCGCTCTTTTTCTTCTTAATTCCGGTCACTTACGTCACACGGTCAGTGTTCCTCTTCATGCCCAAATAAATGAAATGCAACTTCCATTCACTTAACTTGATACACAAATCTTAAAAAGCTATTGTTTTTTTATCATTAAAATAGTTAAAAGTAAATTTATATTTAAACAAAACCCACCTCTCTCTGGACAGAAAGAGGTAGAAAGAGAGTTGGAAGGCCTTTGCCCAGCAGTGGACTAATAACAAAAAAAAAGCTTGTTACAAAAGAAGTACCTAGCCCCCGATTAATCCGAATATTTTTCTTCTAAAACCAGATAAATCAAACAATGAAGTCGTTTACATACATAGTGTTGTTTTTATTTACACAAAACACAGTGAAAAGTGAGAAACCTTTCAAAAGTATACCAGTGACTGTTAAAACATATGAAAATGACACAGTTCTTCTACCGTGCTATATTGATGAAAATGGTAAGTAAGAAAAAAAAACTTTTTAAAATTAACCTATTTAGTTGCAGTCTCACTTGATGGTATTATGGTGGTTATACAAGCAGTCGAAATAATTAGACAAATCTTAGGACTAATGCAGCAATGCAGCTGTTTGGTCTGTCAGTATTGGGTACCTAGTTCTTCAGGGACAAAATTTTCGATGTCTATGGGTATATTTCTGTAACCAACTAATAAAACGGCATGTAATTTTTTTTTTTTTGTACACTTTGGCTTTATCCCTTACTATGATATATTTAAATAATTGCTGCCTATATAGGTACAAAATAAAAATATTTGAAGTTTGTTCTTCTGATTCATATAACGCGTCCGTTTGCCATTTTCCGGAACAAAATGGTCGATGTCGTATTTTCTCTTTGATACATCAATATAAATTATAATTATATCGAAAGGAAATGAGTTGTCCTCTTACAAAAAAAATATGTATTAGTTATAACTACGTTAGTGTGTTTATAAATAAGGAAATAAGAAGTGTCCGGCGTATAA
This sequence comes from Amphipoea oculea, assembly GCA_945859645.1. NCBI lineage: Eukaryota > Metazoa > Arthropoda > Insecta > Lepidoptera > Noctuidae > Amphipoea > Amphipoea oculea. The sequence goes on along the minus strand of OX243886.1, from coordinate 4,422,850 downwards.
TACTGATTAATGTGGCGTAAGCTGCACTTGACCGTACTTGGTCGGGTAATAATAATAAGAATCTGGCTTCCCGCGCGGGGGAAGTCAGTCGTGGAACGGATGAGCTATGTAGAAGGCGGACGTGCGGCTGGTTGGCTTAGATCCCGTTGTTACGAAGGAAAATATCTGATTCATCTGTGTTTGGTTCAAGTGGCATTCTGATTACAATGCTACTTACAATGCAATTCAATGCAACTTGCAATGCAATTAGCAATGTTACTTTATAAAATTTATTTTATTGTTTTAAAACTTCAATCTCTGTTTCGTGTGATGCTTTTAGTGTGATGCTTTTTAGTTTAATAAAAAAATATTAAGCATTTTCAAAGTTAATGCTTTTGAGCTGAAATTTTGTACAGAGATTCTAGACCAGATACACTCTTCAACCCGTTTGTATTGATATACCCTTTCCGTAACACCCTGTATAGATAATAAAATAAATTAGATTTACTATCCCAGCACGAAAGGAGTGCTTTGTTGCTTTATAATAGGACTGTTTTACACTAAATAAAACAGTAATTATGTGCAGAAAGAAAGACAGCGTCAGTATGGAGATGCTGTCTATGATTTTGGCTTCTAGGAGCATAAATATTGAAAAACATACCTGATTCTCTATGGATTTATGTTGTTACCTCTCACCTCCGGCAGGAGTCGCCACTGCTAGATCCGGCGACCGACCGTTAAGGTTTTCATAGTGTCTTCGCTCACCAGCAAGGGCCTTGCTCTGACGCTGTGTTTTTCTTTCTGCACATAATGACTGTTTTATTTAGTGTAAAACAGTCCTATTATATGCCTAGCAGAAACACACAGCGTCAGTATAAAGACTTGTTTGATATCTGCTGGTGAAGATAACTGTAACGCTATGTGAAGTAAATAAATGTGTTTAAGGAATTAAAGAGTTTCGTTTCAGATTATAGGTACAGACGCCAGCACATCAACCTACTACAATCTGTCAAATTTCTTTAATAGATTTTCAACTTTATCGCTTAAGCATAAGGTTCAAAGTTGATTGGGAAAATCTGACAGTTTCGGGTAGGTTGATGTGCTGGCGTCTGTACATTAACATTTGTTATTATTTAAACAGTAAAGAAATATAGGTACCTAGTACTACTGAATAATTATTATCATTTATAATCACAACAAACAATTAGGCACTTCGGAACTGAACTTAAACAATCAACTGTGTTATTGAAACCCTGAGAAGTTTGATCGTAACAAGTCTTCCTCTTCATTATTTGAATGTTTAATTTTTATTTTATTTTATTATCTAGTGTATAAAACGTGGTATATTATTATTAATAATAGTTGTTTATTGTACTTTTTGTATGAATAATACTAGAAAAAATAAAGATATATCCCATGTTTAATTATTTCTCTACAGGGTGTTACGGAAAGGGTATATCAATACAAACGGGTTGAACAGTCTATCTGGTCTAGAATCTCTGTACAAAATTTCTCAGCTCAAAAGCAGTAACTTTGAAAATGCTTAATATTTTTTTATTTCGATAGCTTATTAAATTAAAATCATAACAAACGTGTCACCGCACTACGAGGGTCATTATCCATTATCTGTAGTGTGTCTGTGCGCCTAGTACACGCACATCACGCCGCCGCGCGCCAGTGCAGCGCCGTGATGTCGAAATAAAAAAATATTAAATATTTTCAAAGTTAATGCTTTTGAGCTGAAATTTTGTACAGAGTTTCTAGACCAGATACACTCTTCAACCCGTTTGTATTGATATACCCTTTCCGTAACACCCTGTATAGTAAAACTTCTTGAAGGTCTCACCACTCTTCCAGTTTCCTCTAGCTAATATGTCATCCACGGGTACATTTTCCCACCACCCTTTGGATGCTACAGCAGCTCTAATGCTTCCTGGAGTAGGTAGCTTCTAGATTTAAATCGAATCTGTCTGGGCACTACCCATCGGCAAAGTTTGCATTTCTTATGAAGAAGGCAGATTCTCCTAATTGCACAGTTTGCAATCAAATCGAGGACGTGCAACATTTGCTGATGGAGTGTGCTCGGAACGGAGTAGAACGCGAGTTGTTCGTGAAGGATTTTAAAATAAATAAATTTGATATAAGCATAATCCAATCCATGTTATCTGTAATATCTGTATCCTGTATCATCTTCGGACATTATTAAAAAGTTGTGCCATTTAATTATGGTCCTCCACGGATAACTTTTAACTATTAAGAATATTATAAACTGATACTGTTTAAGTAAGCTAATTAATGTAAAAGGGTACGATGGGGCTGACATATCTGTGATAAAAGCCCCTAAACAATACCAGATTAAAAAAAAAAAAGAATCGAATCTGGTCGAATAATGATTTGATTAGTTAGGTATCCCCCAACTGTGGTAGTATGTGTACCTACTTTATACAAATAAAAAAGTAAGTTGCCTGTCAAAGTAAGTTTTTAAATTGAACTATCAAATGAACAATTTTAACAAAAGTACATACCAATCCATTCCCAAAATAATCTAATGATATGCCTAATTAACTCGTCTAAACACCACGAAACGTAAACATTCGTGATCTAAGCAATTGAATCCTTGTTCTTCCTTAATTGATTCACGAATGCCACTAACCGGTGCTTTCACCCTACTATCCCTTCGACGTAGAAGTCTCATTAGCATAAAAAAGGCGGGAATTTTTAAAATAAATTAACGGAATTATGGGATTTTGAACCATATAACTATGAAATCAAGGTTTTGTTTCGAAATAATGTTTATTTTGATTCGTGATGAAGAATTAAGTTTTATCAAAGACTAGCTTCTGCCCGCGACTTCGTCCGCGGAAAATTTCTTGTTTTAACATAGGATAACACTCGATTGATATTACTGTATTTAATTTTATTAGTAAAATATTGTTTGGAATCAGATCAGTAACTTCAAAGATTACCTAAGTTCTCTTTTCTGCTCAAGGTAACTTAACCCTTGGTCGCCTTTTACTTATTTTATTTATTTAAGTTAGGTATCTATTTAATTTAAAGCTTCTCTATATACAATGTTTGAGGTTGTTTTATTTTCCGGTAACAGAATAATCTGCTTTTCGGATGATCCCACTCTTGATAGACCAACATATAATTGCCCATGGGAAAAACATTCTTTTCGTAGCCAACCAAAGATAATGTTTATCACTGGGACTTGTTAATAGTCAGGGCAAATGATGTTTTTATTGGAAACTCAGATAGACGCTGTGCACGTTCATCGCTGGATTCTCGAGCGCGGGCCTGCGATGTTATGGCATTTTGCCTAGCGAGCCGCTGCGAGCGCTCAGCGCTAGTCTCCCTATCCCTTGTTTCAGAGAAATGCTGCCTTAAAACAGATAGACGCTGTGCACGTTCATCGCTGGATTCTCGAGCGCGGGCCTGCGATGTTATGGCATTTTGCCTAGCGAGCCGCTGCGAGCGCTCAGCGCTAGTCTCCCTATCCCTTGTTTCAGAGAAATGCTGCCTTAAAACAGATAGACGCTGTGCACGTTCATCGCTGGATTCTCGAGCGCGGGCCTGCGATGTTATGGCATTTTGCCTAGCGAGCCGCTGCGAGCGCTCAGCGCTAGTCTCCCTATCCCTTGTTTCAGAGACATGCTGCCTTAAAACAGATAGACGCTGTGCACGTTCATCGCTGGATTCTCGAGCGCGGGCCTGTGATGTTATGGCATTTTGCCTAGCGAGCCGCAGCGAGCGCTCAGCGCTAGTCTCCCTATCCCTTGTTTCAGAGACATGCTGCCTTAAAACAGATAGACGCTGTGCACGTTCATCGCTGGATTCTCGAGCGCGGGCCTGTGATGTTATGGCATTTTGCCTAGCGAGCCGCTGCGAGCGCTCAGCGCTAGTCTCCCTATCCCTTTTCTCAGAGACATGCTGCCTTAACTCAGATAGACGCTGCGCACGTTCAGCGCTAGATTCTCGAGCACGGGCCCGCGACGTCCTCACATTTTGGCTAGCGAGGCCCTGTGAGCGCTCGGAGCTAGATTCTCTAGCGCGTGCTTGCGAAATATTTTCTATATTTCTCGAGAGGCGCTGCTCATTTTCATTTTCAGGGGCAGATCGGCTCTTGTCTGTGATGTCTGCCGGGACAGTTGAGATTTCCTTTTAGGCATGCTCTCGACAAACTACGCACAGACTTGAAAACAATTACGAACAAAGGGAGAGCGACTCGAACACCGTCCGCCTTTACAAAACAAAACAATCGTAATCGGTAATATCGAATAACTTTAACTTGTATCGATTATTACGATAGAACGAAGTACGAAACTACGAACATACAAAACAATGAAAACAAACGTACAACGAAATTACGATATTTTCGAATATGAGGTATCTACTATCTAATAGTCTAATAGATACCTCATAATCTCCGTGCTCATAATCGAATCGTTCGTATGGAACTCCAATCCAACTAACGTGGGCATAAAAATTCGAGAGGGTCATCAATCTACGGAAAGTCTTAACACCGCGATTCAGAAAAATGACGTAATTGCAGAACGCCATCTATGGGCAAATAGGTAAAACGTCTGCACAATAAAAGTTATGCTAGGGGCATTTTGCGTTTTAGTAATTTTATATTATCTCCGAAACTGTATGACCAATTGATATACTGTAAACGGCAAATCTTATCTGTATGATGTTCTTGTGATACTGAAATAATTTATTGTCATAAGAATTAATATTTTGTTGCTCAAATAATCAACCAAACGTAAGTATACCGAAAAAAAATTTTTTTAATGCAATAAAAGAAGTATAAAAGATAAAATATAAAAGATAGAGATATGGTATCGCGGACTTTTTTGTAGAAATAATGAAGACGAACCAGGTAGCCATACATTGTTTTTAATTTTAAGCAACTGTTTAGGCAGCGCACGCAAATAATTCTGTTTTATGTGGTATTTTTTTCCGACTTGCTAGACAAAAGTTGTGATAGCTCGGTTAATATACATGCTATAGAAACAATTTATAGCCTATAGCACTCAGGAATAATGTAGCTTTCTGCCAGTTAAAAAATTTTTAGGATTGGATTATGAGTTCCAGAGATTACCCATTACATACAAACTTACAAACTTACAAACTTACAAACTTACAAATTTTACCTCTTTATAATATTAGTATAGAAAAGAATCTATATCGTCCATTATGTTGTCTATGGAATGTTTATAAGTGCTCTAGAATTATTTTTATTGATGTCTGAAGCTGTCAATTAATAATGAAAAGGCGTTTGATATTGTTGTTTTAAACCTTGTATTGTTCGCCCGACAAACAGGCCCGTGGGGTAATCGCGTAGGATCGGTTTCATTTTGACAGTTCAACAACATTCATTGCGTTATTTACGTGTTGAGCAGATAAATTTTTCGAACTTACGAAGCAATGGATTAGCAATTTGCTTCAAAATGATTCTGATTCCGATTGATAGTGTGTTACGCAAATAGGGTGCCGTTTGTATGGCCATACGCAAGTGTCCGCAAGTTGGCCTTATTGCATTATTGTCTTGAAGTGAAAATAAATAAGTTAATTAATTGCTAGGAGGTAAAGGCGCTGCGCTGCCAAAGCCAAACTGATATCTTATAACCTATGTGTCACAAATATAATTTTTAATCTCAATTAAGATTTTTTGTGTTCAATTACGATGATTTCCCACCCTAAAAAAGGCATAACCTATTTTTTTAGGGTGGGAAATCATCAAATGACTCCTCCCGCTCTGGGTGGAGCGGAAGGGAGTGTCAGACTTTTACTGACTAAAACCCATCCGTGTTCCTTCCTTAGCCCTTTATGTTCCGGGGTAGCCGATTACCCATTCGGATGATCCCGCTGACCCGGCAGGCTTCGGCCCTAACAGGCCCCTTCCTTTATGCTGACATCTCTTTGAGGTGCGCGTGGAACACGGCACGGGCCTGGTCCTGATCGGATGGTGAGCTACCCAATACTCTCCGTCCGCAGGCCCGCGCCTACGGTGGCCGGGAATTTTCACGCGGCTCCCGACGCCCGCCGTCTGCTGCGGTGGCTGCGACGTGAGGCTCTCTCGCTCAGCCATCCCGCCACCTCCTTCGCTAGCCTGACTGCTTCGTAGAAGGAGGTGACTGCCTCCCACTCCCTCTCGCTCCGGACCATGGCTTGAACCAGGGCCGGTTGGCCAGGACAGTTATGCCTTACCATGAAATTGAACGTGTAATTGACTGTAGCTTGGAATTACTATGTAGGTACTACCTACTTACATATTTGTTAATCTGTCAAGCTCCGCTAATGAGACACAATAATTGATTTTCTATTGTTTCGTCGCCAATGGGCGACGCGCGCTGCTTGACCGGTTAAAGACGCTTTCATGTGTGCCTGCGTGACTAAACTGTAAACTACGCCACGAATTTTGTGACGGTATAAGTAATACATTAATATTGAGCTTACCTCCATATACTTAATAAAAAAAAATACATGCTTTGTCAAGTCTTAAAAACCGAAGCAGGGGCGAGGCGCTTGTCTGTATTACTGGACCATTGTGGGACGTACGGAATTATTCGGTTTGTCGATACAGTACCTAGGTACTTAAAGAAAGAAAGAAAGAAAACTTCTACTCTAAGAAAACTACTTTAATTAAATCCTACATACATAACTACATTATCCAAACAAATATTTAAGTACCTACAGACGCCAGCACATCAACCTACCCGAAACTGTCAATTTTTTCCAATAAACTTTAAACCTTATTCTTTAACGATAAAACTGACAATCTATTAAAGAAATTTGAAAGATAGTAGTAGCTTGATGTGCTGGCGTCTGTAGATAGATGTTATGTAATTACATAACGCTTAAAATTGGTAGGTTGATAGATATATCCAATTCTTCCGCCCTCTAATTTTCAAGCACCATAAAATACTGCGGAAATGTATGATTACTTATTTGAGCTTATTACTATAAGTACTTAGGTACAATAATTCTATTGGTAAGGCTAGTTACAGACAGTAATACAGTCATACAACTTTTTCATCCAAAAAAATTCAGCTTTTCAGTTTTCTTCTTCTAAGATCCCAAATGAGTAGGATTTTCGAACTAACACATATTATCACGCCTGTAAGCCCCAGAGCAGCAGCAGTGGTGGCCAAGTGGTAACGGCCCCGACTTACGAGTTGTAGGTCATAAGTTTAAACACAGTTTAGGTACTTTATGAAATTTATTTCGTCACCACTACTCCTCTCAAAACGGTGAAGGAAAACATCGTGAGGAAACCGGCATGTCCTAGAACCAAAAATCGAAGACATATTGTGCCCTCTAGCTACCAACCCGCACTGGGCCCGTGTGGTAGATTACAGCCTACTCCCGTTCACTGAGAGTAGGCCTGTGTCTCAGCAGTGGGAACATTACAAGCTGATTATGATGATAGCAACCTAACAACAACCATATTGTAACGATAATAAAGATCACAATGATTTTGGTAGACTTATTAATGCCCGCAACCCAACAGCGACCTTATTAGAATGAAGATAAAGTTCATTGTAATTTGGACAGTGGTGCAAAATCAGAGGTAAAATACCTAACTGTGGAAGGACTTGTACAGAGGCCAGCACATCAAGCTACCCGAATCTGTCAAATCCCAATTGAATACGAATATAGGCTGATTATGCAAAGCTCGGCGGGTTAGGCAGAGTATTGTTAAATATAGACTCATTAGTCTACATCAATCAATCAATTGAGTCAATCACTATATTTATTTACTCCACACTAAAGAATAAATACAAAATGTTTTACATTCATCAACCGACCTATCTACCAATTCCTGCACCTTAAATTGCGTAACACACTAATACTCTCTATTTGAATAATTTTGAAGCATATTACTTCTAATCCATTGCTCCATATGTTCGAAAAATGTGTCTGCTCAACAACGAAAATAACGCAATGAATATTGTTGAACTGTCAAAATGAAACCCATTGCTACTGATAGTGTGTTACGCAATTACCCTCCTATAATTATCTATCTTAGAAAAAAAAAATTATGCACTAGAGTATAAAAAGCGACTTTATGTCGCCTACGCATAACAAATAGACGAACTTTTAGAGCATGAGAAGTGAAAATGCATTTAAAAATACATATCTCTCATCCATACAAACAATCCGACAGTGTGCACCCATCCTAACAACAGATCGGCCCACATTTCATTATAACAAATCGCTCTCATAGATTACGGCATAAGCCTTATTACACACTATTGTAATAATGATTTATAATTTAAAACACGCTATGGGCTTAATTTGATGATCAAAAATTGTTAGTCATTTGTTTTGTAGTTTAAAATTGATCGTTTGTTGTTTTGTTTATTCGAACTTTTAAAAACAAATGAAATTCAGCCCAGTGATTATAGAAATAGGTACAGACGCTGCTAGCACATCAAACTACCCGATACTGTCAAATTTTCGCAATCAACTTTGAACCTAATACTTTTGTGATAAAGTTGAAAATCTATTAAAGAAATTTGACAGATTGTAGTAGCTAAATGTGCTAGCGTCTGTACCTACAGTTAATTTATGTCTGAAAGTAGCAACCTAACAGCAACCATATTTTAGCGATAATAAAGATCACAATAATTTTGACAGACTTATTAATGCCCGCAACCCAACAGCGACCTTATTAGAATGAAGATAAAGGTCACTGTAATTTGAACAGTGGTGCAAAATCAGAGGTAAAATAACTGTGGAAGGATTTGTACAGACCCCAGCCAGCACATCAAGCTACCCCAATCTGTCAAATTTTCCCAATCCAAACTAATATTATAAGTTCGAAAGTAACTGTCTGTCTGTCTATATGTTACCTTTTCACGCCTAAACCGCTGAACCGATTTAGATGAAATTTGGTATAGAGATAGCTTGAGTCCCGGGAAAGGACATAGGATACTTTTTATCCCGATATTCCCACGGGATCGAGACTTATGCGGGTGAAACCGCGGGGCGCAGCTAGTTGAATATGAACCTTATTATTTTGTTGTAAAGTTGAAAATCTATCAATGAAATTTGACAGATTGGGGTAGGTTGATGTGCTGGCCATGAAATTATTATGTACTACGTACAACTGGAAGGCTTACTGATAAAATCCTGTCAAATAAAATTGAACTCTATTTGTAAAAGGATATCGTTGTTTTTAGAATATCCAAATAAACAGTAAAAAACGGGCTCGAGAGAGAACAACTTAAGCTTCGTTGTGTCTCTTTCGCACGATTGCCATGTAAAATATTTAATTCCTTTAGTAGAATAAGATTGTGTAAGAAATGAAAATTATAACGTATTATTTGCATAAACTTATGTGAGTACCGCATATGTACTAAAATGAATTACCTAATATCGCTTACAGGTTTACTTATTAAGAGCAAAAATATTTCTTACAATAGCACCGTAGGTAGTTAGTAAATATTATAAATTTATTACTAGCAATACTAGCAATACCGGTAAATATGGTTGTCATGTCAGCTGATGTAATTTAGTGGCGTCTTGTTCGTTGTTGTAAGTGTTTTATTTTTATGCTTTTGATGCGATTTGAGAATCGATGCGACTGTTGTTTTTTTTAAAATGGTGAATACTTTCTGTGGTGTGAGTGGGTGTCATAAATAATTTTACCCTGGTTGTGGAATATCCTTTCACAGGTGAGTTGTTTTTGTAATAAATAGGGTGAACATACTAAATGTAAAATCAGAACCTAACAAAACAGTTTTTTTTTCTAGATTGCCGTCGAATGCCGAAATAAGAAGAAAATGGTTAGAGCTTATTCCTGGAAAGCTGACTGATAACTCTGTAATATGTAGCTTGCATTTCAAACCCGAAGATTACCTGACAGAAGCTCGGAAAAAATTAAACAAGCTAATTTACTGCTCGCTGCCATTCGATATTTGGGAGATATAAATATAAACGTTAGGTCTCTAACATGTGATGGCACTATCACAAATTTGAAGTCCTACGAACTTTTGGGTTGTAATTTTTCATTACAAAACATGAAAACATATATTATATCGAACATCCTCAGAAAAATTATAAAGTTTGTCTATTAGACCCACCTAAATATATTGTCTATTATTTTATTTGAAAACGTACAAACATCCTTGCAACCTCGCACCGACAACAAAACATGTTCCTAACATCTATCTAACGCAATCAAACCCTCAAAGAGTGATAGACATAGATAGCTGTTTATAACATGTTTTGTTGCCGGCGCGAACCTGGGGTTAGATACTTTAGGTAGTTGGGCCCATCGCCTATCGCACTGAGACGATCAACGCGTTCATCGCTATAGGTAGGGGCCTCCGTTAGAAAGAAACACGTCACGGCATGAATTATACTTAATAGAGGTAGAGAGAAGCACTTACTAGCATGTTTTGAATTATTTCTCAAATTCCCACCGACAAATCACCCTTGGGATTTAATGGTTTTTTTTTTTCCTAAAATCCCCACCACGACTTATATCAAATTTCAAGGGGATTTCAGGAATATAACATGAAAAATCCCTACTGGATAATAATGTTAAATTAAACCCCACCAAGGGTGATTTGTCGGTGGGGATAATTCAAAACATGCTAGTAAGTACTTCTGTCTACCCCTATTAAGTATAATTTATGACGATGAAAGACAAGATGGAAAATGATGACGTGAGTGGTCACTGTAATTTTAAAAATATACCTAGTGCCTACGATTGAAAATGTCATGCTACTAGGTGCTGATGAAAAGGCATGTAACATAAAGAACATCAAGAATCGACGAGCGTGTATAGAGTAATTATAATTATAAGGTGGCCTAGTAAAATCCGATGTACCTACCTCTTACATAAAATATGGTTACCCTACTTTGACAAGGACGGGTGAAGTTTTGGAACCTCTCTTTCGGCTCGCGTTTATAATCTGAGTGAACCTTCCAGTTGTACGTAGTACATAATAATTCCATGGTGCTGGCGTCTGTACAAGGACCTTTTCGCGTCTGAATGACATTGACAGGGTTGGTAAACATTTGTGAAATTGTATTGACAAAACAAGATGGCTGCGTTAGTTCCGATTTTGGCCACGCGCTAAAATAACTTTACTCACAAGTTCAGCTCAATTAACTCAGCCTATCGCAGTCCACTGCTGGACATAGATCTCTCCCAAGCTGCGCCGTAACACCTTGTCCATCCAATCTGTCTTAGCCACCTTCTCCGGTCCATCTATAGTCCGCGCGGAACTAGTTGGCGTTGGCCGCTTAGGTGGGGACAGGGGTGAGGCGGTTCGTAACGCACGTACTGAGTAATGCGCTCACGCCCCTCCGTCCCACCGCTCACATACGTCAGGCGCGGCCAACTAGTTCCGCGCGGACTATAGCTACAAGTTCAGCTACCGACCGCAAAGGTTGTTGGGTGCAAGTCCACGGTCGATAAACAATTGAATTCAGTCAGTACACGTGATGTGTAATTCCTTACAAGTGCTTGAAATAACTACTATAATATAGTACTTCTACCTATATAAGAAGAACAATATTGTGCATCTGCAAGATTGTTATCTTAAATAGACAAGTAGATATAGATGTACAGACGGCAGCACACCAAGCTACACGAAACTGTCATATTTTCCCAATCAACTTTGAACCTTATACTTTAGCGGTAAAGTTGAAAATCTATTAAAGAAATTTGACAGATTGTAGTAGCACACCCCGGACACTCCATACAACGCTCGCAAAATAATTACCTACTACTACTACATTAAAAAATGACGTTTGTATACGTATGAATGTGTGCGTGAGGTACTTGTGTTTGCGAGCGCTCTTGTTAAAGAACTGCGACGAATACGCCGAAGTGCGGGGTGAGGTGCGGTAACTGATGTTAGTGCGGGGAAGGGAGTGTCCTTTCTGTACGTAGTACTTTAAGTATTCTGTGGTAGTAGCTTGATGTGCTGGCGTCTGTATTTATGGTCAGTAAACGCTATAGCCAATTGCCGTATTAAAACTAGACAAGTAGACAACTCGGCTTGGCGCGTTGATCTATGATTATTGGTATGAGAAAATTGAGAAGAGGCTTTTGCCCTTTTTTTATGGATGGGAAATCATCAAATGACCCCTCCCGCTCTGGGCGGAGCGGAAGGGAGTGTCAGACTCTTACTGACTAAAACCCACCCGTGTTCCTTCCTTAGCCCTTTATGTTCCGGGGTAGCGGTAACCCTTTCGGACAATCCCGCACCCCCGGCAGGCTTCGGCCTTGGCAGGCCCCTTCCTTTATGCTGACATCTCTTTTAGGGCGCGTGGAACACGTATGCGCCGTCCGGCACGGGCCTGGTTCTGATCGGACGGTGAGCTTCCCATTACTCTCCGTCCGTAGGCCCGCGCCTACGGTGGCCAGGAGTCGTCACGCGGCTCCCGATGCGGACGCCCGGAGCGTCTCCCGCGGCGGCTGGGACGTGAGGCTCTCTCTCTCAACCATCCCGCCACCTCCTTTGCTAGCATGACTGCTTCGCAGGAGGTGACTGCGTCCCACTCCCTCTTGAAATTGAAAGTGTCATTGACTGTAGCTTTGCCCTTTGCCCTGGAGTGGGATAATAGGTTGGACACACTAAGGGGCGGTTTCGCACTACGTCCGATCCGAATCCGAGAAATGCCGGTCCGAAATGACCGTAGTGCTATTTGTATGAGAGGTTGCACACTACATCCGAACTCTATCCGTCAGAATTTAGAACAATTTCCAATTCGGATTGATGTCTCGGATTCGGATCGGACGTAGTGCGAAACCGCTCTAACATTAATGGTTTTCATTTTGACAGTTCAACAACATTCATTGCGTTATTTACGTTGTTGAGCAGACAAATTCGAACATAGATATGTAGCAACGGATTAGCAATATCCTTCAAAATGATTCAAATTGTCATTGAAAGTGTGTTACCTACGTAATTAGGGTGCCGGAATTGAATACAAGAACATAACCCTCCTTCTGCAGCAGTCGGGTAAAAGTGACCGAGTACCGACAGATGTGTGACAAAACGGATGTTCTATATCTATCTCTTTCTATCCCACTTAAGTCTAAATAAGAAAAGAATTCTGACTATGCGTAAGCGCATACGGTTGATTAAATGACGTCAGATGCATAATAAGCTCTAATAGTGCAGTCTGACAGATGTTTTATGTTTTCAAGGTTGCGTAACATCACGCCTTTATTATCTTGAAGGGTTGGTTAGAGGTGATAACTTGTATAGTGCACCTAATTTTCGCTAGTTTTAATGCCATGTAATCCATACTAATATAATAAATTCGAAAGTAACTCTGTCTGTCTGTCTGTATGCTACCTTTTCACGCCTAAACCACTGAACCGATTCAGATGAAATTTGGTATAGATATAGTTTGAGTCCCGGTGAAAGAAATAGGATAGTTTTTATCTCGATATTCCCACGGGATTGACACTTATGCGGGTGAAACCGCGGGGCGCAGCTAGTAATATAATAAAGGCATTTGCCTAGGGTATATTGCTATCGAGCAATCGGGCACAAATCCAGGCTTTCGGTTTGCCAAAAAGCATTTGGCTAGGCCTGGGAATCGAACCCATGTTCAGCAGTGCAAGTTTATAAGGCTATTTATTTTATCCAAACCCTTCTGAATTAGTTTTTCGCAATATTGAAAAGTAGTTCCCATCATGACGTCTTTCCTTCTTCAATCCATACTAATATCTATTATAAAATGCGAAAGTGTGTCTGCCTATTCACGCTTAAACCGCTGGACCGATTTAGATGAAATTTGGTATACAGGGTGTTACGGAAAGGGTATATCAATACAAACGGGTTGAAGAGTGTATCTGGTCTAGAATCTCTGTGCAAAATTTCAGCTCAAAAGCATTAATTTTGAAAATGTTTAATATTTTTTTATTTCGACATCACGGCGCTGCACTGGCGCGCGGCGGCGTGATGTGCGTGTACTAGGCGCACAGACACACTACAGATAATGGATAATGACCCTTCTAGTGCGGTGACACGTTTGTTATGATTTCAATTTAATAAACTATCGAAATAAAAAAATATTAAGCATTTTCAAAGTTACTGCTTTTGAGCTGAAATTTTGTACAGAGATTCTAGACCAGATACACTCTTCAACCCGTTTGTATTGATATACCCTTTCTGTAACACCCTGTAGAGACAGCTCGAGTTCCGGGAAACGACATAGGATAGGTACTTTTTGTCCCAATATTCCCCCGGGATCGACACATATGCGGATGAAACCGCGGGGCGCTGCTAGTCTTCCATATTAAGTCTCTATCAGCCGACGTCTGAGTGTTCACTGCATTTACTCACCAAATCTTCCTTCACACAGTCCATGCATCTGATGCATTATTTCTTTGATCTCTCTTTATTCTTATACTAGCTGCGCCCCGCGGTTGCACCCGCATAAGTCTCGATCTCGTGGGAATATCGGGATAAAAACTATCCTATGTCCTTTCCCGGGACTCTCAACTATCTCTATACCAAATTTCATCTAAATCGGTTCAACGGTTTAAGCGTGAAGAAGTAACAAACATATAAACACACACACACACCCACACACACTCACAAACTTTCGCCTTTATAATATTAGTGTGATATCTTTTGCCTTTTTTTTTTTCTCGCGGTGGAAATCCTCATGGACTTCCTCTATCGTGGGGGTGACAGAGGGGCATGCCGGACTCTTACCGGCTAAAACCACCGCGGTGTTCCACCTCTACCTATTGCCGGGGGTGCGGGATTCGCAACAGCATTCACCGCTCCCCCGACAGGCCTCGACCCGCTGTTCCTCAGCGGGTCCCACCTCCCCGTGCGCCCATTCCTCTAATGGCCGCACCCTTTTGCCTACGACTTCGCTCGCGGAAAGGACATAAATTTATTCGTTAAGACGTGAAGAGGTAACCGGCAGACAGACAAAGTTACTTTCGAAGCTATAATGATATTATCTATGGATAGCCCTCTTCATTCATTCGATTTCTAACCCCCTGGCCACACTCCAAGAGCGGCGCGGATTGCGGCGCGGCGCGGATTGCGGCGCGGCGCGCGGCGTAAGGCCCGGTATCCACCAAAGCGGAGAGGAGATGAGAGGAGAGGAGATGTGTTTTGAATAACCAATCAGATATCGTTATTTCCACATCTCTCCGCTTAGCTTCGGTGGAAATGGATCAAGCGGAGATGAGAGGAGATGTCTAATTTTCCTATAGAATTTTGTGCCGCGAGCGAGCAAGCGGCGCAGCAGAGCGGAGATGTGTGTTGTCGGGCGGCCGAGCGGGTGGCGGCGCCCGCGCTTGCGTGCCCCTATCCCCACTGGCTTCTCCCCGCGCCTCGCGCATCCGAAAGAGTTATTCCCATCACACATCTCCGCTACGCACAGCTCGCATCTCCTCTCAGATACGCATCTCCGCTGACCGCTCCGCTTTGGTGAAAATAACCTGCCAGCTTCACAGCACATCTTCTCTCTTCTCCTCTCCTCTCCGCTTTGGTGGATACCGGGCCTGAGGCGCGGCAAGCGGTGATAGGCGAAAACAAATGGTAGACAACCTAAAGGGTCCTAGTTATGAGTTGTAAAATCCCACTTACTCACCCAAGGAGATCCCCTTGTATCGCCCCTCTAGAAACATTCCATTAGTCACCTCACAGCTTCCTTCCTTGTATCATCTTCATCTTATTGACACGATCCACTTAATCCACTGGAAGCAAGGCCCATTTATCATTTCGGCGAAGTTCCTGTTTTGAAACTAAAACTACGTTCAAGAGGACCTCTTAGATTAATAAAAACTTTTTAACAAAAAAAAAACCGACTTCCAAAAAACACTAGAAAGTGAAAAATAACTTTAATTTCGGAAGTCGGTGTCTTTGGATCTGTATTTTAGTTTTTCACGCTTTTTAGTGGGTCTGCTTATAATTTATCTCAGTTACAATAGCCTAGTGTCAACTTTCTCATCGCCATTTACAAAATATTGCTTTTACCGATGCAGGGAAGTCAATTGTTGAAGAGTTCTCCTGGTCCACCATCAGCTCCATATCACCATTCACATTGTGACGAGCATAAATTGCTTAGCAACCATGTTAAAGTATCGAATCGCAACCCGTGAAATAGTACGGAGATATTATTGAGTAGTTCCGGTGGCCATCTGTGGTCTTCATCATCAGTTCCACTTCACCAAATGGTGCTTTCCGAGAGCAAATGCACGAGTGTTACTATAAATAATTTTGAAAGAATTTTCTTTTAACTCCAAGCCGTTGAGGAGTTGTACCTTCCATCATCAGCTCATCCACCTGAGATGATGATTATCAGATGCAAATACTTAAACAGCTTTAGAAAATATATGAAAATGGTACTATGTGCCTATAAAATTTGAATGCACGAGTGTTACTATAAATAATTTTGAAAGAATTTTCTTTTAACTCCAAGCCGTTGAGGAGTTGTACCTTCCATCATCAGCTCATCCACCTGAGATGATGATTATCAGATGCAAATACTTAAACAGCTTTAGAAAATATATGAAAATGGTACTATGTGCCTATAAAATTTGAAGGTTGCCCTCGATTTCCCTGGGATCCCATCATCAGATCCTGACCTGATGATCATGCAACCACTTGGAAAGTATACCCTTTCAAACAAAAGAAAAATTTTCCAAATCGGTCCAGGCGTCTTCGAGAAATCGGGGAACATACATAAAAAAAAAAAAAAAAAAAAAAAGATTCCGACGAATTGAGAACCTCCTCCTTTTTTTGAAGTCGGTTAAAAAGTGTTCCACAGAATGGACCCCCGACTGCCTTGACAATTTTATTTATCTGTTTAGTCAGGGAATACAACTTGTTTTATACTTTTTAGTTCGTTTTTTGGCAGGGCAGTCGTGTTTTTAATTTTTTTTAATTATTTATTTTTTAACTTCTGTCTAATGCATGTAAATGGAGTATAGAGACTTATTGATTTTATATTTAACTAGCTGCGCCCCGCGGTTTCACCCGCGTAAATGTCGATCCCGTGGGAATATCGGGATAAAAACTATCCTATGTCCTTTCCCGGGACTCAAACTATCTCTATACCAAATTTCATCGAAATCGGTCCAGCCGTTTTCATGTTATGTCGTGACAACGGAAAACGGGTTTCATTTTTATATACCTATATAGATGGAGATGGCCTTGGGTGCAGTGGTTCATAGTGGGTAGATACAGGGATAAGCGTCTAACGGGCCTCTACGAGTTGGCTTCGGCCCCTCATATGCTTCCCAAAGGTCCGGGGCCCCAGGGTCCCGAGATATGTAAAATTCACCTTAAATATTACTAATAAATATAGCAGTCCCAAATACTAATATAACATTCAAAAAAACTATCACAGAAAAAATTCAGGAAGTTTAGAAATTGCCAGAATTTGGAAAATAAATAGAGTCATTATAAGTTCCAATAGTAGTATCAGTAATTCAGTACTACTAATATGTCACTAGGAACCGCTCACAGAGAGGATGGTGTCCCACTAGTGGGTTTTTTTTATTTCTGAATGGGCCCCAAACCCCGTTCACGCCTGATGGAAAGCGATGGAAGAGGTCTATGATGGAACGAGCGTGCCCAGAAGATGCCTAAGGCACTGGAACTCCCACGCATCGACGAAACACAGCAGGCTGCTTGATGCCGGACTCCGGTGTGAGGGTGTTCGCAAACCAAGCGGGCCTTAGCCCTATCACCGCAAGGGAAGAATTAGCCAGTCAAATAAGGTGTTCGGTGTGACTGTCCAGGATGCGCCGAGCGCTCGGTTCAGTTGAGTAACTGGCGGAACAAACTGCGCTACACGAGGAGGCTTCTTCATGCATCCCAAAATTATCCTAGGTACCAAGTGTAGGTACAAGCAACTGCAGCGGATAAGAAAAAACCGGCCAAGTGCGAGTCGTACTCGCGGACCGAGGGTTCCGTACAAACCATTTTAAAATATTTTTATTATTTGATGTAACTAAAAATTTACGGTTTTCGCAATTTTTCCTTTATCTGTGCTATAGGACGTTGCTTCGTACCTTTCAAGATTCTGAGTTCACGGGAAGTACCCTGTAGGTTTTGATTCCCTTGCGAGTGTCGAAAATTTGCGGCATAAACGGCTGTATCTTTTGATTGCGTTGACTTAGAAGTTTGTTTTTTCACAGCTCCAAGGGACAGTAGACCTGAGTATTTGATATGAATTCCAGCTTGATACCTCCACGCGTTCCTGAGAAAAAGGGTCTTGACAGACAGACAGACAGACGGACGGACGGACAACAAAGTGATCCTATAAGGGTTCGCTTTTTCCTTTCGAGGTACGGAACCCTAAAAATAACATCCTTAGATTCTAATATCCTGGATCAATTTGCTGGATCGACTATCAATCAATAAAGAAGTCAATTCCCCCTTATCACTATTCAGATTGGTAGCAGTCAGTAGCAGTATCACTTACTGTTTTACTTGTAGGGATAGCCGAATAGTACTTACAGAGGCACATCAAGCTACTCCAATCTGTCAAATTTTCCCAATTGAATATGAACCTTATTACGTTGTGGTAAAGTTGAAAATCTATCAAAGAAATTTGACAGATTGGGGTAGCTTTATGTTCTGGTGTCTGTACAATCTATCGCAATATTTGTCAGCCAAGAAGTGTTGTTACCCGTATTGAAGTGAAAACTTCTTTAGGCGCGTTGGCATGGACTTATCTTTTGAAATCATTTCACGCTGGGCATTTTTTGAGATGGGAAAAAACCATTGAATTCGGGCCACTGTTACCGTAACCGATACCGCTTCGGATGTGTTCGGCTGTTCTCGGGTTGTACTCAGTTTTAATGTATATCCGATATGTCAGTGAGTGATGGCAAAGTATTCTGTTTGTGTTTTGTTTTCACTTCTGACGGCACTCCCGGAGTATTTTTTTGTAAAATTACCTAGGATTATCAGCCTGTAATGTCGTAGAGTAATGTTCCCACTGCTGGTCCACATGCCTCCTCTCTTCGAGAGGGAGTGGGCTATAATCCACCACGCGGGCCCAGTGTGGGTCGGTAGATGTCACATGTCTTCGAATTTTTGGTTCTAGGACATGCCGGTTTCCTCACGATGTTTTCCTTCACCGTTTTGAGAGCAGTGGTGATGAAATAATTTTCACGCAGACCCCCCCCCCTCTCCCTAGCCCCCTAGGTCCTCATGCCTAGGTTCGAACCTATTACAACCTTCAACTTGTATTTCGCGGCCATTTTGCAATAGGCCCTCGGCCAAAAATCGTTCGGAAATTACCTAGGCATGAGACTTCAATTTCGTCTGTGTCTAGGTGACGTGACTGCTCAAAGCGCATTGCACAATGCACGATGAGTTGATGACGCATTTGGCTCGTCCTTGATGGGTGTGACCTACGCAATTGGCAGATGTTATGCCGGGGCCACACAAAAGGGAGACGCCGATAATTATTGCGATGAGGGGCGTTAATCGTAGGTGCAGCCACAACTTATCGGCGTTTCCTGTTGGTGTGGCACCGGCATTAGAGAGACACCTTGCATCTGCTTGTATCTGTCAATTGCGTCACTTGCTCAAGAAAACGGTAAATTGTAAACAGCGGGGCAATTGCGTAGCACTATCAATCGGAAACAGTTTCATTTTGACAGTTCAACAACATTCATTGCGTTATTTACGTGTTGAACAGACAAATTTTTCGAACTTATGAAGCAATGGATTAGCAATTGGCTTCAAAATGATTCAGATTCCGATTGATAGTGTGTTACGCAATTAGGGTGCTGAAGTACCTAAGTTACAGTCAGAGTCACAGCCCTCTTGGACATTTTATAAACGCGTCTTAAATTTTAATCAATTGCTAAGCAACTGATTAGCAAAATTCTTATTCATAAACACTATTTAGCGCTAAGAGGTTGTTAAGCAATTGATTAGTAGCTGTCAAAATTAAACACCACCGGAGCACCGTTAAGAGGATGCGAAGAGGCAAGATGGCGGATTTTATTTGAATCAGCTGATCGATTCAATAGGATCATTGACTCGTTGTCGGTCACCGATGTGATCGATCTAGGGATGTTGTGCTACCCTGTCTTCCAAAGGGCAAACACTTTAGAAGTAGCTTAGTAGCCTTTATAGTTTATGTCATAAATAGACTATACAGATTATCATACTGTACATTTCTGTAGACTAAAAAATCACAAGGAATAGAAAAAAAACCGCGCCGCTAAAAACGCGCCTGACCAAACTCAGTTCAGTATCTATACAGGGTGTTACGGAAAGGGTATATCAATACAAACGGGTTGAAGAGTGTATCTGGTCTAGAATCTCTGTACAAAATTTCAGCTCAAAAGCAGTAACTTTGAAAATGCTTAATATTATTTATTTCGATAGTTTATTAAATTGAAATCATAACAAACGTGTCACCGCACTACGAGGGTCATTATCCATTATCTGTAGTGTGTCTGTTCGCCTAGTACACGCACATCACGCCGCCGCGCGCCAGTGCAGCGCCGTAATGTCGAAATAAAAAATATTAGGCATTTTCAAAGTTAATGCCTTTGAGCTGAAATTTTGTACAGAGATTCTAGACCAGATACACTCTTCAACCCGTTTGTATTGATATACCCTTTCTGTAACACCCTGTATGTAAAGATTTCGAGTTGTGTGTTAGTAGGAAACTAGACCCTTCCAGATTGACGGTTGGAAGAATAAATATAATGACAAAAGACCTTCAAATTAGGTCCCCACAAGGTCCAAAGTTCAACATTTTGTAACATCGTAACAAAACAATTCCTTTTGATAACACATTACTATGAAAACCGGTATTCCAGACATTGGGACAGTCAGATTTTAATACATAAAATCATAAATGAGCCCCCATGCTTGTCGATAAATCACGGTTCACAAAAGCGATGTATTTTTGTGTTCAACACGTACTCCGAGTGAGTAGATTAGATCGTGGCATTCAGCTATGAAATATTATGTAGTAAAATGGATGTGGTATTTTTAATCTACATCTATGTTCGCCTATAGGGTGTCCCGAAAATCGACGTCAAGCCGTTATAATAGTTATCAGAAAAATGTAAAAAAAATCTTTGGAATAAAAAAATTTAAATAAAAAAAAAAATGATTTTGGAATGCTTATTAAATGCGCCAACTTTTAATGTAACTTGCCAAACTTGCAAAGTACATTTTTTTCAGTGCAGTCAGTCAAAATTTGGCAAAGTATTAATTTTGAATATTTGGTTGGGCAGTGTCATTTAAATGCCAATAATTTTAAAATACACAACTTAGATTTTTTAAAGAAAAACTGTATGTATCGATATTTTGATCAATTGTGGACCGATTTTGAAAATTCTTCTTACTTCTAAGATTTTATTACATTGTTAGTTAGTTACAAGTGAAGCTAGTAAAAGCGTTTTAAGGTGAATGCGCAGTTTTAGACCGCGAAATTCAATTTTACTTACGTTTTAAGTAATTTTCAGGTCAGTGTCAGGTTGTAACTTGATCAAAATATGATTCGCGACTATAGCAGGTACGTATTTACAGAATAATATTTCTAAGTTAGATTTCTACCATAAGAACAAATCTCGTATGGAAAAGTGATTATGGTAGAAATCTAAAATTAATGATTCTAATGACTATAATTATGTAAATACATACAGTAAAACGGGGCTACTTTGACTTCCAGGGTTACTTTGACAAGGCCGATCACAACGCTATGACGCGTTCCCCACACCCCGCGCCTCGCGCAATATTACTCGAGGTCACGCACACTTGCTGAGCACACGTGAAAACCGATTTTGGCGCTCTGTAGTAGTTCCAACGCCTGTCAAAGTAACCCTTGAAGTCAAAGTAGCCCCGTTTTGCGGTATCTATTTAGTCGCGAATCATATTTTGATCAAGATACAACCTGACACTGACCTGCAAATTGCAAAAAACGTAAGAAAATTTGAATTTTGCGGTCTACCACTGCGAAAGAGCTCTTTATTGCTCACATTTTTACGACGTAGAAAAAGTTTTACCTGTAAACCCTAAGACTGATAACAATACTCCAAATGCCTCCTCTACAATTTCCTCATTCCGTTCGATTTGCTTGTTAGCAGCATACGGCATACAGGAAGGAGCGTAGATCCTCATCTTTGTGGCCCAATTGTGTCTCCATTGATGGCGACCCCTCGAAGAATCGGCTATTGTACGCTTTCTTTGACCGTCTACTAATCTTTCAATGGGTAGGTATGTTCTTTTATCAGATGAAACATAATTGGCAATTGGCATAACATGAAAAATGCAAAAAAAAAATTACGTTACGGCAAGTTTCAATTAAAGGGCCTGCTTGGGGCTGATTATGACCAAACAGCCATATGTCCATTTTATTGTGCGTCTGTTTTAGAATACTAACTTGTAAAATAAACGAATTATGTCAAGCAGTGGCGTGCATTGCATATAGGCATATATAAGCAGTGCCTACCTCGATATATCAACATAAGCCTTTTTTTTTTTTTTTTTTATGGATGGGAAATCATCAAATGACCCCTCCCGCTCTAGGTGGAGCGAAGGGAGTGTCAGACTCTTACTGACTAAAACCCATCCGTGTTCCTTCCTTAGCCCTTTATGTTCCGGGGTAGCGGTAACCCTTTCGGACAATCCCGCACCCCCGGCAGGCTTCGGCCCTGGCAGGCCCCTTCCTTTATGCTGACATCTCTTTGAGGCGCGCGTGGAACACGTACGCGCCGTCCGGCACGGGCCTGGTCCTGATCGGACGGTGAGCTACCCATTACTCTCCGTCCGCAGGCCCGTGCCTACGGTGGCCGGGAGTCGTCACGCGGCTCCCGACGCCCGGAGCGTCTCCCGCGGCGGCTGGGGTGTGAGGCTCTCTCCCTCAGCCGTTCAGCCACCTCCTTCGCTAGCATGACTGCTTCGCAGAAGGAGGTGACCGCCCCCCACTCCCTCTCGCCCCGGACCATGGCTTGAACCAGGGCCGGACGCGAGAGGTCGCCGCCGCTGTCGATCGCCTCTACGAGGGCACGGCGGTGCTCCGCCCATGCGGGGCAGACCTCCACCGTATGCTCCACCGTGTCCTCTGGGCGATCCTCGCAGTGGCGACACCCGGGCGTCTCCTCCCGCCTGATGATGTGCAGGAACCTCCCAAAACATCCGTGTCCGGTGAGGACCTGCGTCAGGCGATAGGTGAGGACGCCGTGACGCCTCTCTAGCCACTCCTCAAAGAGGGGTCTTATCGCCACTATCGTGGCGTGCCCTGCGCTGGGTTGCGAAAGTCGCTCCTTCCATGCCACCATGAGATCGCGCCGGAGGTCTGTCCGCTCCGCCGCGATTTGCCGCGGAAGCGGAGTTTCCCCCCGGCTCAGTGCCTCCGCGCGCCACTCATACAGGCGCGCGAGGACTATCGCCTCCAGATCCCATGGCGGCAGTCCGGCAAGGAGGCTTGCCGCCTCGCCCGAGATCGTGCGGTACCCCCGGATCAGCCTTACGGCTACCACCTTTTGGGGCGCGTTCAGATAGTGGGCGGCTCGCCGCCGCAGAGAACGCGCCCACACCGGGGCCCCGTATAGGGCCATGGACCGCACGACCCCCGCGTAAAGCCTCCGGCAGGAGGTGTTTGGCCCCCCCAGGTTGGGCAGGAGCCGCTTGAAGGCGGCCCCGGTCCTTTCCAGTTTGGGGGCCAAACGTCGGAAGTGTTCGACGAAGTTCCACCGGCTGTCGAGGACGAGACCCAGGTATCTCATCGTTGCCTCGACGCCGATGTGAACCCCTCCCACCGTTAGTTGGGATCCCGATGGTGGCCCGTTCCGAGGCCCATGGAAAGACATGGCCTCGGACTTGTGCAATGCCACCTCGAGACCCAACCGCCGGATTCTTTCCACGACTATCGCAACCCCGCGTGTCATCGCGTCGGCCGCCGCCTGATGCGACCTCCCTTGCGCCAGGACTAGCGTGTCGTCAGCGTAGCAAACCACGCTGACGCCATCAGGGAGGTCGGCTCGCAGCACCCAGTCGTAACCGATGTCCCACAGGAGCGGCCCCAGAACCGATCCCTGTGGGACACCGCACGACATCTCTCGCCGGTTCCATTCCCCGTTGCGACCAGGGTAGATGACGGCTCTGTCCGTCAAATACGCCCCAACTACTCGACGGAGGTAGGTCGGCACCCGGTGATACCGGAGTGCCTCCCCAATACAGCTCCAGGGCAGGGTGTTAAACGCGTTGGCGATGTCGAGTGACACCGCCACGACGACCCCACCCCGGGTCACCGCGTCCCCCGTCGTGAGGGCTCTCACGCGCATGATGGCGTCCACTGTCGAGCGCCCCTTGCGGAAGCCAAACTGGCTATCCGCAAGATCCGGCCCCGTCCTCACTAGGTGCCCGACGAGGCGGCCTGCAATCACTCTCTCAAAGAGCTTGCCGACCTCGTCGAGCAGCACTATGGGCCGGTATGCGGACGGAGAGTCCGCAGGGCGCCCTGGCTTCTGAATGAGGACCAGCTTCCCCGTCTTCCAACGGAGTGGAAACTGGCCCCTCTCCATGCATGCGCTTAAGAGCGCCTCTAGTCGAGGCCCGAGAGCCCTCGAGGCCAGGACCCAGACTTTACCCGGCAAGCCGTCGGGTCCTGGGGCGGTATTTTTGGCCTTCAGCCTGCCTACCGCCGCTCTCAGATCTACCCCGGTCACTTCAGGGATGTCGTCGTCGTCGTCTTCATGGTCCGCTTCGGGCACCGCAAGTGGCGGAGCCATGGGCGGGGGAGTATGCTCCCCCCGTGAAGGGAACAGAGTGCTCACCACCTCCTCCACGAGCTGTGGGCGGAGACTCTGCGTCAGCGGGGGGGCCCAGGTGCGGAGTTTATTCCGCACCATTTTGTAAGGGCGCCCCCATGGATCTCTGTTCAGAGTCTCCACCATCTCTTCGCGGGCCGTATCCTTGGCCCGCTGGACAGCCCCTTGGAGGGCGGTCTTCGCCGCTCTGTACCCCTCGTACAGCTCCGCCTCCGTGGCTTCCGCATCCGGAGGGCGGATGCGGAGCCTGCGGTGCCTGGTGTACCGGTGTCGCGCGTCGACGCACGCCTTGCGTAGCGACTCCACCTCCTGCGACCACCAGTACACCTGACGTCGGGCGCCTCCTGGCCGGACTCGGGGCATTGCCACGTCACATATATCGGACATGGCCTCCTGGAGCCATTCCGCCTCATTGTCAATATCGGCAGGCCTGTCCGGTGATGACACCCAGGCCTGCACGATCGAGGCTTCCAGGAGGAGCTCCCGGTCCAGCTGCTTCAGCGCCCACCGCGGACCACTCGGGGCCTGCTGGACCAGCGCGCTAGAGGTCTGGGTGGAGACGTCGAACCGGATATACCGGTGGTCGGAGTAGGTCTCCACCTCCTCCATGACGCGCCAGTCACTGACACGCTGTGACAGAGCGGGGCTGGCGAACGAGATGTCCACTACGGACTCGCCCCGCATCCGCACACACGTAGGGACAGAACCCCGATTTAGGACGACCAGGCCTGTTTCCAGGGCCCAGTCCTCCACCATCCTGCCCCGCACATCCGTGTAGCGGGAACCCCAGGCCAAATTCTTGGCGTTGAAGTCCCCGACCACTAGCACGGAGAAGGAATGGTTTCCGGCGACGACGACACTCAACTCTGTTAAAGAGTTCTGGAACTCGGCGAGAGTTCGGTTCGGAGAGAAGTACACTCCCACTACTACGATCTCTCCGAACCGTGCCGCTACGCACCCCTGTCCCTTTGTGACACCTTCGAGGGACGGGGTACCGGCGGCAGCCGACGAAATTATGGTCACTGAGCCGCTCAGGTCCTCCACCCAGTTATCCCTGGGCGGGACAAAGTACGGCTCAGCGACCACGGCGATGTTAATCGACCACTGCGTCATGCTCTGGAGTAGCAGGTCCTGAGCGCAGGCGCAGTGGTTGATGTTCGCCTGGAGGAGGCGCAATGGAGCCATTACTCCTCCATTTCAGCCCCCTCCCGGGCCCTTTGTGAGGGCCCCCCGGCGGTGGCGGCGGCGGCGGCGACAGCAGCAGCGGCGGCGACGGTGGGGGTGGCGACGGCGGCGGAGGGCCTGCCTTTTCTCCTGGTCCCGGTGGGTGGAGCGCAGGACTTGCTCCCCGCCCGGTGATCGGCCGGCTTGCCAGCAGCCGCACATGCGACGCAGTGCGGCGCGGCGCTGCACGAGCCAGCCGTATGTCCGGGCTGACCGCAGCGGAAGCATAGAGTGCTGCGGTCCTCCGAAGTGCACTGGACGCCAACGTGGTGCCCCACATGGCATCGGAAGCACCTCAGAGGCCTGGGTTCCAGCAGTTTAACCTGCGCTGACACCCAGCCCACCAGGAGTCTTCGGCCCTCGACGATTGTTCTGGCCGCCGTCACGGGGCAGCTTACCGTCACAGTTCGCATGCCCGCGAAACCAGGACGAATGGTGCCCGCCTTCACCTGGTCGGCCAGACACCCGCCCGCCCTGGCGACGGCGGCCACTACCTCTCCCTCCGTTACGGAGTCATCCAGGCCCAGGATACGCATGTCTGCGCACTTGACGGGCCTGGAGACTCGAGCCTCGTCCGCGTTGAGGGACGCCCTTAGCTTCTCAGCCAGGGCGTCAGCGGTCGGGCCACTCGTCGCACCGGGGATCTCCAGCATGCGGGCGCCAGTAGCGGTCACCCTATGCCGAAGGCCCCCGGTGATCCCCAGCTCCTGGAGGTCCACCGTCTCTCGTGCCTTGGTGAGCACGTCGCAGTACGTCACTCCCCTCGTAGCCGCTTCCGGCTGTAGCGTTATAACTACAGCCGCGGTCTTTGGGGAGCGAAGCCTAGCCGCGACGGCTCGTTCCTTGCGACGCCTCCTTTGCGCCTTTTTTCTGGCCGCCTTGGCCGCCTTCTTCTTCTCCCCGACCACATGCCACTCGGCGTCGGTCGTGGGAGATTTTTGGGGGCGGGGCGTAGGCTCTGGGGCCTTTCCCTCCCGAGTCGTCCTGCCGGTCGGCGCCGGAGTTTTGCCGGCAGGCGCCGGTTTTGCCGGCGCCGGGGTTTTGCCGCCAGGCGCCGGTTTTACCGGCGCCGGGGCTCCGCCAGCGGACGCCGGTTTCGCCGGCGCCGGGGCACCGCGACCCGACGCCGATTTGGCCGGCGCCTGGGCCCGGCCAGACGGCCCGGGTTCAGGGGCGGCAGCTGCCGCAGCGGCCGCGTACGAGGCCGCCTTCGGCCCCGGGGCCGTCCTGCCCGCCAGGGGGGGGCGCAGGACTATACCCTCCAGAGCGGAGAACCGCGCCTGGAAGGTTGCCAGCTCCTGCCGAACCAGGTTCAGGACCTGGTTCTCCACCGGGACGGGCTGGCTTGCCGGTTCTGCCTGCACGCCGCCGGCGACCCTCAGGCCGGCCAGGTCTGCTCGGAGCCTCCCGTTCTCCTCTTGGAGAAGCTCCATGGCGGCCTTCAGGCGGGCGACCTCCGCCGCCTAGCCGCTTATGTAATGTATGAGTTGAAGTTGAAGTTTGTAATGTAGGGGGTTTTAGGATTTGCTTCTGTGTGATAAGATTTGGTCTAATTATTTGGCTATTTGAGAGCAGTGGTGGCATTGCATATAAGCATATAAGCAGTGCCTACCTCGATATATCAACATAAGCCTGTCAATTACATTTTAATGTGTGTGCCCCACAATTAAGAAACTCACTAAATTATCATACCTAACAAAAAACAAAATCTTCATACAAACACGCGCGGCAGTAGGCAATCGCCGGACGGCCTACTCGGCTCCCGTACTATTCGCACATTGTCATTGGTCTATTACTCGTTCAAGTTAATACTACAAAATTAAAAATACGTACGTCTCACGCGTAATACCATGACGTTCGACCTTCGCAATTTATCACCCTTAAGTAGGCATGCCTACTCAAATAACCACACTTTTTTTTTCTGATTAGTGACCGCGTTTGCCTAGACTCGACCCGGCCTAGTGCCTACCTATTCTGAAAACCAATGCACGCCACTGAAGTCAAGTCTCATCTTTCGTGTCGCGTACTATACGAAGTTTTTAAGATCAATAATTTCCTTCCAGAGAGCAAGCTCCGCGTCCGTTGGTACAAAGACAAGAAGCTGCTGGGTGACAGTCACACCCCGCACGAGATCCTGCCGCCCCGGGTGAGGATGCACACCAACTACAGCCTGCAGGTGGATGTTCTGCAGGCCGATGATACGGCTGACTATACGTGTGAGGTAAGTTTTAAAGCTGTTCTAAATTTGTTTATGGGTCTGTTGGATTTGATAAGAGTTTTAAAGCTGTTCTAAATTTGTTTATGGGTCTGTTGGATTTGATAAGAGTTTTAAAGCTGTTCTAAATTTGTTTATGGGGTCTGTTGGATTTGATAAAAGTTTTAAAGCAATTCTTTTTTTTTATGGATGGGAAATCATCAAATGACTCCTCCCGCTCTGTGTGGAGCGGAAGGGAGGGTCAAACTCTTACTAACTAAAACCCATCCGTGTTCCTTCCTTAGCCCTTTATGTTCCGGGGTAGCGGTAACCCTTTCGGACAATCCCGCACCACCTACCAGTCCCTAAGACAAAGCTGATATGTCGGATGTGCCTGTAGGCAGTGTTGGGTCAATCAACTAATTTTTTCAATCAATTGATTAGTCATGACTAATTTAGTCACAACTAATTTAGTCATGATTGATTTAATCATGACTAAAATAGTTAATCATAATCATAACTAAAAAAATTAGTCATTGGTCATTCAATCATTATTTTTGATTGATGACTAAACTAAAAATGCTAAGCTGGCTAACTCCATTTTTTGTTTCATTAGAGACATCTATCGCGCTATTTAAATTATTCATCACTCTCATAAAATGATTGATAGCATTTGGATGCGAGAAGCACAAAACCGGTCGAAGTGGAGGTGCTTGGGGGAGGCCTATGTCCAGCAGTGGACGTCTTTCGGCTGAAATGATGATGATGATGATGATTTTCCATTTTTGTATTTGTACATGATTTTTTTTTTTATTATAACTGCTACTACTGTAAAAAGTTGAAAGTAGATAAAAGGCAAAAAAGGGTAATGGAGCTGATATTTTAATGACGAATTTCTTTTCGGAAGAAAGTAAAGATGTAGACCTTTTACACCGTTACCCATTAATAAAAAAAATATTTTTGGAGCACAATACACCAATGCCATCTTCTGGATCTGTAGAAAGGATGTTTTCATATGCAACAATGACCAGTCTACCAAAATCACAGAGATTGTCTGATGAACAATTTGAAAACTGTGTGGTTATGAAAACCAATTTAAATTATTTTAAACATCGTAACCCGTAGTTTGTTGTTGTAACTGTATAACGTGCTACTGCCTACATGTTAATTAAAAAATTAAACTGATTCTGTTGTAAAGATTGTGTTTTATTTTATTATGACAAAAGCTTTTATTTAAACTTGTGAATAACGAATCAACATTCTGTGAGTGTTAACTTGGCAACAGCGTAATTTTAGATATTAAATTAGTCATGAGAAATTTAGTCATGATTAAATAACTAACACTAACACTAATCAATCTTCAATCATCATACATGATTGAATTTTTTTAGTCATTATCTACTCATTAGTCATGATTAAATAATTTAATCTTTTTTTTTTTTTTTTAAACTGTTTCAGTTTTTATTTTTCAACCATGTAATTTAAAAAACTAACAATCTTAAAATAATAATATGTACAAGTATATAAACAGGGAGGGAAAATAATCAAAGGGCGTCAAAAAATTCGTCCGCATCACTGTCAACGGGAAACGTGCCCAAAAGGCTGGCAGCATTGCCACGTTGTATGGCAATGCTGATTCTTTGGCCAAAAAATAGGCCAGCCCTCTGGTCACGTGATGAGTCGACCAACCGCTTGGCGATGTCTTGGAATACTAAGTGGGCACTCGGGCCCCATGGCCCTAGTGTTTCAACCCCAAACGGCTCAAATATGTAAGTTCCAAAGAGATTGGAGTATTTGCGCCGTTTGAGGTTTTCCGCACCTGCAGCAGCCGCCCCAGCACAGCTTACCGTGCTTGGAAGATGGGATGGCGCAAGGGTGTCGACACACGTTGCATCCCACACCAAAGGCCTACCTACCTTCCAAGGCATTATGGTCATCCCGTCTGGTCTCTTACCATCGTCGCGTGCCAAACCATTGGGTTCTAAAACAGCTGGCACCCCAGCGGTGACAAGAGCACGACGGATGATGTCATTGATGCTGGCATGCCGTGCTATCCGGCCTGCGCTTTTACTGCAGGATAAGCCATGGTGTCCGAGGCAGTCGACACCTTCACCGCATTGGCAGCGATGCGGAGCCACGCAGGGGGCGCCCAGACGCAAACAAGTAGCGAGCCGGAAGGTGGTGTCACCCAGCAATGTGCCTATGTTGGGTGACGGTAGTGCCTGAAGCCAGAGACCCGACTCCCACTCACCCACAGCCAGTAGGCGGGCACGCTCAGCAGTATTGGTGGACGTATTAATAAGATTATTCCGTACCAACCTGCAGAGCGGCTCATCCCACTGCCTCTGGGAAGATAGGTTCGCGGGCCGATCTGTATCCGGGCAAGCCATTTTCCAGGCGTTCTCCGCGTCGGCCAGGCACGGCACTTCAGAGTCAACCAGGGAGGGGGCTAAAATCTTCCCGGTCAACTTTTCGGTGCTGTGGACAGAGGACAGGAACGCCGGTAAGCTAATACTGGTAATTTTGCGGACGCCGAGGCCACCAAAGCGGATGGGTAGTGTGGCTTGCAGCCACGCTCGGTCGTCCAAGGCCACATTTAGAATTGATGTTAAAGTGCTGCGAATAATTTGGTCAATTTTGTCCAAGAGGTGTGGCTGCTTCCATAAAGGGGAAGAGCGTAGAAAATACATAAAATTTGGGCCAAAACAACAGTATCTAATTAGGGTGAATGCCGAATGTAGATTAATTTTGGAGAGTCTGTCCGAAATGTCGTTGAACTTTTTAATTTTTTCTTCGATGAAAGGAGGAAAACTATCTTCCAAAATTGGGGAACCTAGGAGGTGCAGTGAGCTTTTTTCTAAAATTTTTATTTGTGGGGCTATTGCATTAAATTTCTCTAGGGTCAATTGTCTGTCGGTAATGTCAGAAAGGTAAATTTCGCATTTTGAGGGGTTAAGGTCCAAGCCAATAGATTTAAATTCCTGTTTGAGAAGTTGTAGGTCATTCAAAACGGTGTCTACATCACCTCCTAGCGTTCCATCATCTAGGTACCACACGTTGAATTTTGAATTTAGTTTCTGGATGATTGGATGAATAGCCAAGCTGAAAATGACAGGCCCGAGAGGGTCACCTTGTTGGCATCCTACTGCAGATTCCAAAACATTGTCCTTATATAATAATTTGGAAGGGTGTCTGTAACACTGCCACATGAAACCATAAATTTCGGGTAATTCCTTTTTGACTTCAGCCAACAAAGTGTCCCTGTTTACAGAATTAAAGGCGTTCTTCACGTCAACCTTGAGAATGACCTCACCTTTGTTCGATCTTATAAAAGTGGAAAGGGCATGAACGGCAGCCTCACAGCCCCCTTTTGAGCCAAAACCAAGCTGCAGGGGCTGAAACTTAGCTGTAAGCGATTGGCTATATAGCTTGCAGCATATTTTGGCTGCCGTACGCCTGTAAGTACAACCAACAGCGATGGGACGAATGCCGCCGTCCCTCTTGCGCAGGGCACAAAGGTTGGCCCCGTACAAGACATCGACGACAGCCTCGTTCACACCGCCGGTGAGCATGAGGGTAATAAGGGCCGCAAGCTCCTTTAAAAGCGACTCACCAGCTTCCCCGGCGCCTGAACTCAGTAAATCCTTGAGATGTTGTGGAGTCAGGCCGTCGAGACCGCCGGCGGAACCATTTCGGAAAGAGCTCACGGCTGCCATTAACTGGGGGGCCGAAACATTTAGAAAGGTTGAATTTAGATCGGGAGGGTCGGGGGGGTCGGGGAAGGTGAGGCCATCCGCAGGCGCTGGGTGTTTACTCTCTAGAGCTGATAGCGTTTCTGGAGAGTAAGGCGCCACCACATCGCTGCTGAATAGTATCCTGGCCGCTCCCTTGATGTCACCTTCACTTAATTTTGATTCTACATGTGAACACAAGCTTTTTTGTGATTGGTTGCTAAATGCAGGTAATTTTGGATCTAAAATTAGGGTCGAATTGTTACAGTTGTCTTTAATTTGGTTTGTTAAGGATTTTTTAGTTGCTAAATTTTTCTGGACATGTAGAATCCTATAAGGGAAGGTCAGTAATTGCTCCCAGGCACTTTTTGAGTTCTCCTGGGTTGCAAGACGGAGACACCGCGACAAATTCAGTGCAACAGACCGTCTCGCGCCCCGGGGAACTCTCTTTAAAACCGGTGTAGAATTTTTGAATTTTGCTAGCGTTTGCCACAAGGTTTGGTCTGGAGTTGTTGATGTTGGGGATGTAGCTGGGGGGCACAAAGGTACACTAAGTGATTTGTGAATCTTGCCATAGTGTATCTTCAGCCCCCGTTCGCCTTTAAAAAAGCGTGCCTGTGAGCAATACGGGCATCTCACCAGCTGAACATCAAGCGATGTAGCAGGTTGACTTACACTGTTTCCGGCGTCGCTACAGCCGGCATTGAACATATATATATATAAAAACGCGCTTAAATTTACAGTAAAACTTACCTAAAAATATAAAAATAAACTATATATACACGCACTCAAAAAAAATAAACTAAAAACACTATTTTCATTATTTACAATAATATAAAATGTCACACTGGAATTGTCAATTTTTTTGACGACTGCGGCGCAGTCGCGCTCGGGGCCTGGGGCGCTGCGCATGCAGGGCGCAGCCTTCACACCCGTTGCCTTGGCTGCAAGCGTCACGTCAGGAACTCGGGATGACTTTTGCTTTTATACAATTAGCTGTTGCTCGGGACGTAGTCTGCGATCCAGGAGAAAAGTAACCTATGTCCTTCTCCAGGTCATGGTACTTTTATTTGTATTACTTTCGAGAACAATTAGACAAATAGAATGGTAGGTTTATTATATTTATTTCAAGTTATTTGGCCAAGATACTGCGATCGAACACCGTCACTAGTGTAATTATGATGCACCGAGTATTTTAAACACTATTTTAGTTACTTTTAAACAGGAAAAACATTAAAATTAAATATAAATTTGCGAAACCGATGTTGACGTTGGCCAGTGTTGCTAACTTTTCCAATCAATGATGTCAATCTTAGTTATCAATCATCAATCAAACTAAATTTTGCCCAACACTGCCTGTAGGTATTCAAATCGGCAATCCATCCATGCACATAAAACCGGTCAATCGGAATACAGCACCAAGAAGAGAAGAAAGAAGATAGAAGGATATTGCAAATCCATTGCTTTATGTGTTCGAAAAACAATCCGCTTAACAATGCAAATAACGCAATGAATGTTGTTGTTGTGTGTAGTTACAGTCTAATACTCTACTCTCGGAAACATCGCATAATATATCCAACAAAGAGTACCTACTACTCCTACAACCAATTATTTAAAAGAGTGAACTCGCGTTAAATTGCAAGCGGAACAATAAAAAAGTATTTCATGGGTATAGCAATTAGTTTAAACTGATGAAAAGACGGCCGCCCTTCGATCTTAACTATTTTTAATATGTTGCTAGTGATGTCATTTTTTTATTGATTGATGTTAGGTATCGATGAACACGGTTCGCGAATTTTATCGACATTTCTGTTGATGGTATTTTAGTCATAGAGATAGCTCTATGGCCAAAACGCTATAACATAAGCATAGCATGAGCTGTCTATAATGTTCCCACTGCTGGGACACAGGTCTCCTCTCTGTCAGAGGGAATGGACCATGAGCAGTGGTGATAAAATTAATTACAGAAAGCAATGTGGATTGTAGTAGCAGGTAACCCAGGCGGTTCGAACTCACGACCTACAACTCGTAAGTCGGGGACGATACCACTGGGCCGGCTAGATTTTATAGCAGTAACGTCAATGCTTCAGAAAACCCCACTCGAATAGTCATGAGATGGATACTCATGACTCTCTGTTGACATGATTTTGTATTCTATTTAATAGAATTTAGGACAAAGGTAAGCTGTAAGCGTTGGAAAGTTAATATGATCCCGAAGCCAGTGAAATTCCCAATCGGTTTAGGCGACACCATTGCTTTATGATTTGATTAGGGGACTTTAAAAAGTCCCAAGACAAAAACAGTTCATGCACTCGTCAAACTAAACTATGCCTAACCTGATGTTATAATTGCTTGCAAAGAAATCTATTTAGCCTCTTTTTATTTGGCCTTTGCGAACTATTGTATCTTTGCCTTATTATTTTGTAACCTAAATTTTTTTTTTAAACTTTTGAATTTAAATATTAATTCTTAGGAGTCCGTTGGCATGTTTTATACTTATCCTAGTTATATGTATAGGGAAAACTATTTTTACGTGATAACGTCTTATTAATCGATTAACGCCGGCTGCACGCACGACAAAGCATGACTCATTGTCATTTTCCGCCTGAGCCGAGAGCGCAAGCGAGAGCGCGGAACAAGCGATAGAGGCACAATCGGATGTTTTCTTATGACGTTATCACGTAAAAATATCGTCCGTAAACCGACTTTACAGACAACCAATGTTTTTTAGCCATAAATACTGTAATACACATACTCTGATATCACTGTTGGTTGCCTAAGTAAATAAAATAAATAGCTTTGAAGGTCTGTGGCATACCTTCCTGTCCACCATTTTTTTTTTCCAAAATGGCGGCCACGCATTGTACCTATTTAAATCGATAGCTGATACCAATGCAAACAGAAAACATGACAAGACCAAACCCAGTAGTGTCACGTTTCCGAGCTATTAACGTTCAAAAATCATAGCCGCCAAAAAAAAAATGGCGGACAAGTAGGTATGCCAGGGTGTATATAAAAATCTTCAATCACCTTTACAATTTACACAGAAGCCGGTAGAATAAAAAAAACCGAGTGTGCTTATGACCACACGACTGAATTGAAATTTCAAACGTATTTGGCTATGAGAGGAAGAGAGAAAGAAAATGTGCGCGCGCACTGTTGTCTCTTGCTTATATCCCCCACTCAACTCCCGTTCGCCTCGCCCGATCACACTTTTCGTAACGCTTACGTCACGCATTCGCCAGCTTACTCCCCAAGTCAAGCGTGCGTAAAGAAGTTTCACTTCAAAAATATCGATAAAATTGTGGATCACTCCTCGTCCCAGCAGTAACCACTATATCCATTTCAGTGTTAGCTCTCAAGCCGGTCCAATTATGCAATTAATCAATTTGTACTAACTCTTTTGTTACCGACCACCGTATTTTGTAACTGGCGTAACTGTGGGGTTCATTGAGGCGATATTGTCATGACTTCGGTATAGTATAGGTCCAAGACCATTAGCCTGTGATTCATATTATGCTAAGCGATAGCCGTTTTGCGTGGATGTGACGCATGTTTCCCTTACCTTCTTTTTTTTGTGTTTATGTTCTTTTTTGCGTCATGTTCACCGCAAATAAACGTATTTTCTTTCTTTTTTCTTTCTTTTCTTATATAAAATTCATAAGTCATTTAATATTTAATACTCTGAACTAGAGTTACATCACATGACCCACTTAATCTCCAGTTACCATTTTAACTAAAAAAAAACTGTCCCTGAAGCCAGGATGAGTGTACTGTTACCTGTTACCCCGTCTTATGCAAAAGGAAGTAAATGGTTAGCTCAATGGGCGGTACTTAGAACTGAAGGGTAATTAATTGACCACCCTGCATGGTAATTAGTGGATGGCAGCTTATCAGCCAGTTTTATCTATGGTCGTTTCTAAATTTGCCAAAGATGTAAACAACAATGGCCGCTCGAAATTTAATAAAATCGATATACTTACAAGAACATTATTTATTCGTTTTCGTCTCTCGGAGAAACTCCGAGCTAACTAGACGAAAACAAACAATACTTTAAAAAAAATAATGTTCTTGTATATCGATTTTATTGAATTTCGAGAGGCCATTGTTGTTTACATCTTTGGCAAATTTAGAAACGCCGGACCTTAGATATGTTGGAGGAATGTTGATTCGAGAGAATCTGTATCTGGAATTTTGAATTTAATTAAAATTGGAACAAATATTTTATGTGAGTTGTTAGGTTCGAGACAAATATTTTTGGATGATATAAAAAATACTTCCAAGGTGTATCGTATTACCCAGTAACTGGGTTGTGGAGGTCAGATAGGCAGTCGCTCCATATAAAATACTGGTATTCAGCTGCATCCGGTTAGACTGGAAGCCGACCCCAACATAGTTGGGAAAAGGCTAGGCAGATGATGATAAAAAATATTTCTCATTTTACGTAATATTTAAAGTATTTGAAATGAAAATCCTACGTTGCAAATACTTTAATTATCATCTTCTTTGCTTGAGAAAAATGTATTAACTAATGTTTTTATTACTCACATTGATAAATGATTTATTTCTGTTAGGAGGTTTGTACAAACACTTTTACACGTCATTGATATACAACTACTGAACCATCGGGCCGTGGGGCCCGAGTGCTCAGGGTCTCTTTAAGGAAATCTTCAAACGGCTGGTTGACACTGCCATGACCAAAGGGCCGGCTTTTATCTTGGCCAGAGGCTATGCATTGGCATACAACGTGGTAATCCCGCCAGTCTCTTGGGTACATTACCAGTCGACAGCGATGCAGATGAATTTTTCAACGCCATATTTTAGTTTGTTGCTGCTGAGCAAGAGTGCTCATTTCAATAGTGTAACGGTTAGAAATCGAACTCACTACCAATCGATCGTTTGGGCTATTGTCGTTTATTGTGTTGTCTTTACAATTAATTTTCCTAACGTGTGCGTCGTCAGCTTTCTGCTCTACGTCTATTTCATGAGTATCATCATCATCTGCCTAGCCTTTTCCCAACTATGTTGGGATCGGCTACCAGTCTAACCGGATGCAGCTGAATACCAGTATTTTACATGGTGCGACTGCCTATCTGACCTCCACAACCCAGGTACTGGGTAATACGATACCCATAGGTATGGTAAGACTGGTTGTTATTTCATGAGTTTTGGTGTCGCCACGTAAAAAGAACGCTGGCGTTTACCTGCGCACTGAGCGCGATCAAATTGGTGGTATGAAGGGAGCGCGCCGCTAGTAAAGTATATATTATGATTCTACAATACAACAATTACACTTATATATATAAAACAATAGCCTAGTACCACAGAATACTTAAAGTACTACGTACAGAAAGGCCACTCCCTTCCCCGCACTAACATCAGTTACCGCACCTCACCCCGCACTTCGGGGTATTCGTCGCAGTTCTTTAACAAGAGCGCTCGCAAACACAAGTACCTCACACACACATTCATACGTATACAAACGTCACTTTTTAATGTAGTAGTAGTAGGTAATTATTTTGCGAGCGTTGTATATGGAGTGTCCGAGGTGTGCTAGTACTTTAGGACACGACTGTGCCCGTGCGCAGACTCACCCCCTTCACTGTCGCTCAGCGTTCTTTTTACGTGACGACAGCTGTATCTACTATGTAAATTCTTCGATATTTGCCGCAACATTATGTAGAGGTATGAAGAACAGGGTGGAAAGTTCCTCATCCTCCATAGAAAAGGAAAGATCCTCCGAACAGACGTGTGATGTGTCTGGTGGGCTACTGCCCGACCGACG
The DNA here is from genome assembly GCA_945859645.1 of Amphipoea oculea. NCBI lineage: Eukaryota > Metazoa > Arthropoda > Insecta > Lepidoptera > Noctuidae > Amphipoea > Amphipoea oculea. Next base: position 4,385,174 of record OX243886.1, on the reverse strand, counting down.
GTTGTTGTCGGGTTTCTGTATATTACGCTTGGGTGACTCTATTTGCGCGAAGCAGAACTATCTGATGCCAGATGTAAATAATAATAACCCTGCCAACGAGCTTTGAAGGTCTTTCTTCTTCTACTTCCCTACGGCGTTTCAAAATTATTTAAATCTTCTACGTCGTTTTGGAAATCCAGTAAAAGATTTTCGTAATCCATATTTATATCCGCACTACCCGATATTATGAACAAAATAACCTCAAAGCACAATGATCCTATTGAATCGATCAGCTGATTCAAATAAAATCCGCCATCTTGCCTCTTAGCATCCTCTTAACAGTGCTCCGGTGGTGTTTAATTTTGACAGCTGCTTGCAATTGCTTAGCAACCAGCTGTCTACTCTCCATCCGTCTTACGAATTTCCGATCAGAGCCCTGATTCACAAACATACGACAGGCTATCGTATCGAAAACCTGACATTTCAATTACCTGATTTGACTTCTCCTCAACAGCAAATAGCTGTTGGAAGAATAGCGGCCGTCTATTTGATTTAAACTGACAACATTTTCGGGTTTTGGACTTGTGAACAGCATTGAGAAGACTCCTACGATAACAATGATTAATGTTCGATACGATACGGAAACATATCGAGTGTTTGTGAATAAGGGGGCAGGTCACGTGTCCTGACGCGAGTTTAAAATTTTTTACCCATTACAAAAAAAGTGTACCACGCCGCTAAAGAAGTTTTCACTTCAAAAATTAAAAATTTGAAAAAAGTTGTTCTTCCCCTGGTCCCTTCATGTGATGGGGCGTATGGGGTGTAAATCCCGACAAAACGTAATTATTTTCTTCATTGTTCGCAGATCATCAGGCCGGAGCCATGGGGTCCGATCAGGCAAACACATTCCATAGAAGTTTTATGTAAGTTTCTTTATTAAATTACTCATAGTACGGCTTAACCAGGGATTAACATTTGACGACGTCATTTTATGTTAGCGACATTTCATCTTATTCATCATAATTCTATGGATTTATAGAGGTATGGAACAGGGTGTAAAGCTCACTCATCCTCCATAGAAAAGGGAGGATCCTCCGACTAAACGAGTGCCGTGTCTGGTGGGCAACTGCCCGAAAATTGATTTCGGGACGTTGTATATAATACATACTCGTATATGTTAGTTACGTGGCAAACGTGGACGATTTTGGCCCGAGAAAGACAAAGGATTGATGCATTTGAGATGTGGTGCTGGAGACGAATGTTGAGAATACTGCTAAACGCACCAATGCATTGTCGTCAGTAATTATGTCAACTACGCATTCTCTCCTATTTCGGCCACGTAGTACGCAGAGGCAATGAAAGTTTGGAAAAACTGATTGTGGTTGGGAACACCGAAGGCAAACGATCGCGCGGTCGTTCACTAACACGATAGACCGATCAGGTGAAGGAATCATCGTCCTCTAAATTCTACACGGTGGTAAGAGATGCGCTGGACAGAAACCGGTGGAGGCGGATCATCCGCTCCAGATGCAACTCCGAAGCTGTCCACGATCCTCAGACATGAGGGACTGACTACAGAGAGAGACGCGGCAAACTCTGCTTGCGCGATGCAGGATTTTGCATGACGTCAGTATTATGCGTAGTTGACATGTGGCGGTGTAGATGGCGCCACAGATTTTTTAATCAAATCCCGTATCTTTTTCGGTCTATGTTGAAATATTGGCTCGGTTACCTCTGTTATAATTTTTGTTTAAATTGTTCAAAATCCATCTCGCAGACTCACCAACAATCAAGACGGTTCCAGAGGATGGTTTCCTGGAAGTTCGCAAGGGTGAATACGTGGACATCGCGTGTGAAACCACTGGCACACCAGCTCCGATTGTAGACTGGAGGAAAAATGTAAGTGACGCCTACCCACCAAACCAAACTTGAAATCGTGAAAAAAAATCAGCTAGGTACATTTATGTTCGCATAACTCGTCAAAATGTAGGGAACAGCTGATTTTTTTTTCGCGATTTCAAGTTTGGTCCCATAGTAAAAGTTGTTCATAATGATGAGTACAATGACCCCTTAAGAGAAAAACGGTGATTAAAATTTCAAGGTGTATATTCAGCGAATCAGTAGCTTTCCAAGCCTTGGTCAAAGTTACGATGGGATCAAACTCTTGACTGGTTTCTTTAGCCTCAAATTATAACAAAACCGTCCTTCAGGTTCACCTAGTACCCACAGTGCCCGTCAGATAATGTGACGAGCTGGACTACCCAGGGTTATTCTCCTCGCTCAGGCAGGCTTAATACTTGCAACCGAACTGCTAATTTCCTTAAAAATAATCATTTTTATGATCCAGGGCGAGATGATGGCGTTGTTAGAGCACCGCTCCCGCATCAGGTTCAGGGCAGAGCACCGCTTGTTGGCGGGCGTTTACGAATGCATCGCTAACAACGGCGTGGGGGATCCAGTCAGGGCAACCATTAGAGTTGTTATACAAGGTAGGTTGAGCACAGTGGCGTGCATTGGTTTTCTGAATAGGTAGGCACTAGGCCGGGTCCAGTCTAGGCAAACGCGGTCACTAATCAGAAAAAAAAGTAAGGTCAAAAGTACTGTGTGGTTATTTGAGTAGGCATGCCTACTTAAGGGTGATAAATTGCGAAGGTCGAACGTCATGGTATTACGCGTGAGACGTACGTATTTTTAATTTTGTCGTATTAACTTGAACGAGTAAAGACCAATGACAATGTGCGAATAGTACGGGAGCCGAGTAGGCCGTCCGGCGACTGCCTACTGCCGCGCGTGTTTGTAAGAAGATTTTGTTTTTTGTTAGGTATGACAATTTTGTGAGTTTCTTAATTGTGGGGCACACACACTAAAATGTAATTGACAGGCTTATGTTGATATATCGAGGTAGGCACTGCTTATATACAATACACTCCACAGGTTGAGCACTTCTTTATGAGGAAATTGGGTAATATTGTGGTATAAAGAATGTTCCTGCCACCCTGTATATACACTAAGATGAAAGACAACAAAAAAAAAATGGGGTGTGGCTGTGTCATGGACACGGCTGGCTATGTGCTGTACGTGAATACGTTTACGTAACGGGGTTGATCTGCTCGGCCGCATTCATTCTTTTACGTTCCCGGCACTGCTTGACTCGGCTATATGGTGTTTTATTGGTACCATTCGATTGCTCTTGAGAAGCCCTTTCCAACTGTATACAATTTTTGTATTTGGATTTGGCTTTTTGATGCGTATAGGCCGATATTATATGTTTTTGACACATTATATTCACTGTCACTATTTTACACTAATGTATTGTAAACAATCGATAGATTTTGACGAGAGCTGATGATTGAAACTTAAACGAACGTCGTAGCTTTTCCGAGTCAAAAGTTACATTAAGTGAAAATCTCGATACGTAGCAAAATTACCTCAAAATGGCGGCGTTTCCCCCTCCACCACGCGCGATGCGTCGCAGTCCTCACTTGGCGTGATGAATTCTTTGATCCTTTGGCTATCCAATGGTGTAATTGAATTTAGGATGGAGATGATAGATATGAAGCTGCAATACTAAACTGCATCCCTCGATTTTGTTATCATTAGTTTATAGAGGTATGAGGAACAGGATGTAAAGTTCACTCATACTCTATAGAAAAGGGAGGATCCTCCGACAAGACGGGTGTTGTGTCAGGCGGGCAACTGCCCAATGAGTCATGTCGGGCTGTTGTATCTATGCTAGTTGCGCGGTAAACTCTGCTTGCGCGATGCAGGATTTGCGTGACGTCAGTATGACGCGTTGTTCCCATGTGGCGTTGTAGATACTGCTGTAAGTTTTTTTGACTTGCCTCCCACCATTATGTATATGACAAAGAGTGCACTCTGAAATGTTGTCGTGTCCCCCAGACGCGCCGGTAGTGTCGTCCCCCCGCACGTACGTGCACACGGCGCCGGGACTGCGCGCGGCGCTGTGCGCGACGCTGGAGTTCGCGGCGCCGCCCGCGCGCACCGCGTGGTACCGCGCCGGCGTGCCCGTGCGGACGGACGATAGGTGAGACAGATAAACCTTTAGCCCCCGAAAGGTTAGACAAAGGCTTTATATAAAGCTATAGTACACTCGTCCGTTTTTAAACCGTTTCGTATTTCTACAACGACTTTCAACATTTAACCCCTCTGCCTTCAAAGCAAGAGTGAACAAGCATGTTCTGGGTACCCATCCATCGCTTTCCATCAGACGTGATTGAGGTCAAGAGTAAGGCCCATTCAGTAATAAAAAAAAACCGAGTGTGCTTATGACCACACGACTGAAGTGAAACTTCAAACGTATTTGGCTATGAGAGGAAGAGAGGAAGAAAATGTGCGCGCGCACTGCTCGCCTCGCCCGATCACACTTTTCGTAACGCTTACGTCACGCGTTCGCCAGCTTTCTCCCCAAGTCAAGCGTGCGTAAAGAAGTTTCACTTCAAAAAGCTTATGTCAGTCCAGAGCCCTGATTCACAACCATACGACAGGCTATCGTATCGAAAACCTGACATTTCGATAACCTGATTTGACTTCCCCTCAACAGCAAATAGCTGTTGGAAGAATAGCGGGCGTCTATTTGATTTAAACTGACAAAATTTTCGGGTTTTGGACTTGTGAACAGCATTGAGAAGACTCCTACGATAACAATGATTAATGTTCGATACGATAAGGAAGCATATCGAGTGTTTGTGAATAAGGGGGCAGGTCTGACTCTTAACTTGTGAGACTAAAAATTTTTCGACCTCTATTTTTACGCCTTTCGATTTGCATCCTCTTTCCGCTACGACCCCCAGAAACTTGCCAGCTCGAGAACTAACATATTTGTTTAACATAATTCTTCCAGAGTAGTGCTGATGGTTCACGAAAATGTACACCAGCTGATCTTCAGAAACGTTCGGAGATCGGACCTCGGGAACTACACGTTTAGAGCCGAAAATAAACTGGGGATGGCGGACTTGATGTTTAAGCTCACCGGTGAGTTTAGATTTAAGATTCGGGGGCTGTACAGGTGCAGTGTGTTGACAATATGCCTTTTGACGTGAACACGTCTATAAAATTGCTTCCATAGTGGGAGGCAAGTCAAAAACCAATGATACCAAAATCGGGGAGTACCTGGGTTACCGAAGCACACAGCCCTGCACGTGGCGACCACCACTGGGCAGTTTAGAAGCACATGTGCCGCTGTCTCGTCCTCCATGCAGGCCCGGCACAGAGGACTGTCTGTGACTCCTATGACAAAGAAGTGTTTATTAAATGACCCGTGGCCAGTTAAAGCTGCCGTAAGTGTACGCAGCTTTTGTTTAGTTAGTCGGACAACCTGTTTCGTGAAGCTATCAATGGTAGGGAGTGCTTCCTTAGCCTGCGTGCACTCATTTTGGTCCCCTCATAGTTTGTGATTTTGGTACCTGGTGCGTTTCCTTACCAGAGTGCGTAAGTACCCAAAGGGGAATCTGGTGTCATGCTCGATCGCCTTCTGCAAGTTCATCGGCTGTATCGTTACGCAGAGGCAACTGCAGCCGTCCAGAAGAGTCGGCGGCAGACGTCGACACACGTCGATGCTCGGCGTTGACGCGTCAAGGGCTGCCGTCGATAACGTGTCGCTCGTGTATTTGCGTACGGTGCTTAAATACACGAGCTGCATATTGTCGACGGCTACAGTTGCCTCTGCAGAAGACACGTGTCCCTCGTGTGTATAAGCACTTCGCCTTGATCAGTGGGTTTCGATGCTGTCTTAGTTATGAAGTCTTTTATAATATTTATTTCTTTATGTTTTCCAGGTGTTCCTAACGCAGCGTCATTCAAGGTGGACCCAGCTCTGAACAAGCGTACCGCCACCAGCTTCACCCTCATTTGGGAAGTGGACTCCTATTCCACTATTAATGGTAAGACTATAAGTGCATATAATAAAATAATCATGATCATGACTGCCTCGTGCTAAATTGCAAGCGAAACAATAAAAAGTATTTCATTGGGTATAGCAATTAGTTTAAACTGATGAAAAGACGGCCGCCCTTCGATCTTAACTATTTTTAATTAATTTGTTATTAGTGATGTCATATGTTTATTGATTGATATTATGTATCGATGAACACGATTTTCATCGACGTTTCTGTTGATGATATTTCGGTCATAGATAGCTCTATGGCCAAAACGCTATAACATAAGCATAGCATGATCAGCCTATAATGTTCCCACTGCCGGGACACAGGCCTCCTCTCTGTAAGAGGGAATAGGCCGTAATCCTCCACGCGGGCCCAGTGCGGGTTGGTAGATGTCACATGTCTTCGAATTTTTGGCTCTAGGACATTTCCTCACGATGTTTTCCTTCACCGTTTCGAGAGCAGTGGTGATGAAATAATTAACACAAAGTAAAGCGCCTGTCAGGGTTCGAACCTAGAAGACATGTATCAACTACTAACCCGCACTGGGCCCGCGTAGTGGATTATAGCCAGTGGCGTAACTATAGGGTGGCATTGGGGCGAAATGCCACGGGCCCCCAGCCAGAAGGGGCTCCCGGCCCAAGAGGGCCATGAGCACAGGAGGATCCTAAGTTTATAAATACAAACTTTTTTTGAAAATGTGCAACAAAGGACAACATTCAGTTTTCGAACATATTGTACCTTTTCCCATTGTTTGTCTAATTTTTTGGACAGGGCCTACTGCTCAGCAGTAATGCTTGCGACCACTAGACCAACGAAGCAGTCAGGTGTTAAATGTTGTAGGGGAAAACATGAAATATACGCGGAAGAAGTCGCGGGGAAGTGCTAGTAAAAAAAAAAACTATAACGTTGGTTGAGCTTCATTACATTGAGGGAGGGCCCCATGCCTTGAATTTGCCACGAGCCCCAAACGGTATAGTTACGCCACTGATTATGGTCCACTCCCTCTCACAGAGAGGAGTTTTGTGTCCCAGCAGTGGGAACATTATAGGATGATTATGTTATGTAATTCTTTAATGCTAATAAAAAAAATCTATTTTAATCTATTATCAACTGGTACAGACGCCAGCACATCAACCTACTACAATCTGTCAAATTTCTTTAATAGATTTTCAACTTTATCACTAAAACATAAGGTTCTAAGTTGATTGGGAAAATGTGACAGTTTCGGGTAGGTTGATGTGCTGGCGTCTGTACAATGCCCACTATTTTCAGAGTACAATCTCTGGCTCCGTCCGTACTACGCGCGCCTTGCGACACCGGAACCGGATGCCTTTACCACGGAGCCGCCAGGCAACCAGTGGAGAAAGATCGTGGTGCCAGGAGATCTTAGTGATGGTATGTATAATAACTACATTAACCAGCGGGGTAACAACACTAACTTCACTTTGACAGTTCAACAACATTCATTGCGTTATTTATGTTGTTGAGCAGACACATTTTTCGAACATATGAAGCAATGGATTAGCGACATACTTCAAAATGATTCAGATTACGATTGAAAGTGTCTTACGCAATTAGGGTGCGTTCAGTAGTGCCTAATTCGATAAAAAAATAAAAAAGTGGCACTCCAGGAGTGCCGACAGAAGTGAAAACTTAACAATTAGTTCGTGTGTATTTTTTGAATCGTCATAATGAAACAAAACACAAACGGACTTTGCCACCACTCACTGTCATATCGGAAATACATTAAAACCGAGTACATCCCGAGGACAGCCGAACACATCCGAATGTAGCGCGGTGTCGGTAACAGAGTCGCGAGTTCAATGGCTTTTTCCCCATCTCAAAAAATGCCCAACGCGCCTGAAGAAATTTTCACTTCAATAATCCTGTTCAAGTATTTTTTTAGTACCATCAAGCTACTACAATCTGTCAAATTTCTTTAACAGATTTTCAACTTTATTGCTGAAGAATACCTAAGGTTCAAAGTTGAATGGGAAAATTTGACAGAATCGGGTAGCTTGATGTGCTGGCGTCTGTACAATTTCCTCTTTAGTCCCTCAAGTTGTTACTTATCGACGGTGTAGTATCAATATCTAATAACTACAAAATCTTGATTTTACTGGAGGCGAAAAAAAAAGAAACAGTTAAAAAAAAAAGAAAAGAAAGAGAAGAAAGTTAAAGAAAAGGAAAAAGTTACAAAAAAAGTAACATTTTTTTAATAAAATATTATAAACTATAGAAATGAAACGTTTCTTTCGCCTCCTGTACGGTGTGTTCGGTTTTTTTCTATTTGTTTAAACAAATAGCAGGAAACGTCGTCGTCGATTCAAGACCTTATGTCTTTGCTAATATGAGCTATTTCATATTGTACCTACAAATATGCAATAAAGTGAAAATCGCTAAAATGTTAGTTATAAGATTGACACGTTACCGTCGCTATGTGCTCACCTCGTTCCGTTTCCATGGCTATACATTCTTCTTACTTATCTTTCCAGGACCCATCCACAGCGCAATTTATACAGTGAGAGGACTTACGCCGTCCACCGTTTATGAAGCCATTGTCACTTCGAGAAACAGGTACTTACGCTACCTACCAATTATCTTGTTCAACGCGTCTATACTCCATAGGTTTAGGTAATTAAAGGTAAACAAAAAAACCACGTGACTTAGTTAACCGACTAAACGTAAGGGAACTATATTTTCTATCACCAAAATTTATATTTGTCATCAAGTTGTATCACCTAATAAATAGATCTATCGCCACGAAATATTTTCGTTCTCAGATAGCGGGGCTCCGTCGACATAGGATGCAAGAACGAGCGAAGGGCACCCCGAGGTTCGGTTTAGTTAGGTTACTTTAGACCCTTTACACAGAAATAGGGGCCCCGCGAAGCGGGGCTCCGTCGACATAGGATGCAAGAGCGAGCGAAGGGCACCCCGAGGTTCGGTTTGGTTAGGTCACTTGCATTGTTTGGTGACTACATTTTGGTGACAGATCTACTATTTGGAGGACAAACCCTATTATTTAAGAAACACAAAACTAATTAAATTGGTGATAGCTTAAATGATACCCTAAACGTAATACCAATCTATTCAGTTGTCATGCTACGACACAGTTCGCACCTTCGGTGCAATAAAGTCACAAATAGCCAAAACTGCAAAATTGAGGTACTGCCAAATTGTCTCTGAAGTCTGAACCATGCCTATACTTGGGGCAACAAAAACATCCGCGAAAGTATCTCAAAATAGTCAAAATTCTACTAGATGGCGCAGGTGCCTTTGTGGTTATAAATGCGACAAAATGAGGAAATAAATGCGAAAAAAAAATTAAAAGTCCTCTCCTATCAAATTAAAAAATGAGCTGTCGTGACTTTGTTGCATCGAAGTTGCGGTGTGTACTCTTCAATTTAGCAACTTTTTTAATTAATTATAACGTTGCTAAATTGAAGATTATAACTTACTGTGACGTAGCATGACAACTGAATAGACTGGTATTACGTTTAGTCGGTTAACTAAGTCACGTGGTTTTTTTGTTTACCTTTATTTAACTGCCGAAACCTATGGAGTATTACTTGGGTTTAGGCAGTAGGTCTATGAAGTTAATTGTGCTCGTGAGAGAGTGTTCATGAATGTTATTTTTCTTTTAGATTCGGTTGGAGCAAACCATCTTCGATCTTACACTTTGATACTGAGCCGGGAGGTATGATTTTCTTTGTTACTCAATTGATCTTTGGACTCCCTATTTTTTTGCTACTACAAACCCCTTGAGACCCCTTTATTAATTCCGTACATAACACCCTCGTTCATACTTTTCCAGAATAGGTACGCTATTAGCATGGAATTAGTATGTACTACATATTGGCTACTACGCAAAGGGACAGAAAACTGTCAAATTAGTTCCGCGTAGATGGCGCTGAATGTTTGTTTCAGTTCATTCAGTTGCTAATCGTTAGTTTACTCTGACTACATGTCGCGTGAAATAACTTTGCCGCTTTGAAGTAGGCAACAAATCACTGCGCAGTAGTTTAATCATAGGAATAGAACAGCAGCGCGCATGCGTTCAACGTTCGGAAAGCCTAGCTTCAGAACGGCAAAGTTATTTGACGCGAACTGTACGTTGCTAATAGAGTTCCTTGTTAAAAATTTTGCTGAATGTTGGTACTATGTGTTTTGTCTTGACACTGATTGGTCGCTTTTCAGTAGAGGTCACAGTGACAACACTTTATGGATCAATTTCGCAGGTAGTCTGATGCATAGCCTGTGTCCCTAAATTCCGTAAAACTCTATGTTCACATTTCTATGGTAAAACTACTCATTCGAAGTCTCAAAATTTCCCTTTTTTTCTAGCTGGTAGAACAAAGCCCTCAACAGCAGACTACACCGACATAACTCCGATACTAGTAGAAACGGAACCGGAACCATACAACATCTCACAGGCGCAGATTTTTGAACGACTCAACGAAATTTCAGGCGTAGCGCGGGAAACTATGTCTGTGACCGCCATCTTGTTTTCATGCAGTCTTGTATTTAGTTTTAGCTGATTTGTAGACGGTGGTTTAAAAATCTAAGTTACAAGCAGTTTAGGTTTCCATATAAAACAGAATAATTATAATGTCAGTATTTTTAAGTTCGGAAAAATCTAATTTGATCGGGTAACAAAAAGGATGCCTTACCAAGATCGTCTTGGTCAGACCAACCTCTAGTGGCACTGAGGTCAGTGTCTAGTGGTATATACAGGGTTAGTCTTCAAAGACCAGCCAAATTTAAGGGTACAGACCATCAAACTGGACAACTTTCCCCAGGGGACCAACATCATAATCGCGAAAAAAAGTTCAGCCGTCACATATACGTTTAGGTCGAGTAGGTAGATATTGAAGTTTTCCATGGGACAGTTGACAAATTTTTCAGTTGATTTTTTTTTGTAATAGACACTCCTTGGTAAATATAAACTATTTATTTTAATTTGTTAATAGGTAGGAATAATTTAAAATAACTTCGAAAGTACTGTAAATGCTAAAATATTTTAGAGATTCAATTATTATTTTAGTTTTAAGTGTCGTCTTTTTTCAAGGAGCTATTTTACTTTTACATTCTAACAACGTTCCTTTACTCAACTGTAAATAATAGCTTTAAGAATTGATAAATATATATTTTTTTTTATTACAAGAGTGTTTGTTTTCGGCTAGTCTAGTACAGACGCCAGCACATCAACCTACTACAATCTGTCAAATTTCTTTAATAGATTTTCAACTTTATCACTAAAGCATAAGGTTCAAAGTTGATTGGGAAAATTTGACAGTTTCGGGTAGGTTGATGTGCTGGCGTCTGTACAACAGCGGGGTAATTGCGTAACACACTATAGTAGCAATGGGTTTCATTTTGACAGTTCAACAACATTCATTGCGTTGTTTACGTTGTTGAGCAGACAAATTTGTCGAACATATGAAGCAATGCCGCAATGGTTTAGCAATATCCTTCAAAATTATTCAGATTGTGATTGTTAGCGTGGAGGGGTGCTAACATAAAGACGCGGGTTCCCGGTAAAGACAAACCGGTACCGATGCGCTCACAAAATATAACGAAACAGGTAAAACATTCCGACAGTTTTTTTCAGGGGATCAACCTGCAGCGATCTGTACCGCGGAAAACTCGATGCTTTATGTAAGAACCCGTACGCAATTAGGGTCTATCCCCACTGACAGAGCAGCGGCCATTATCCATAGACATTTGAAGGCAAAGGAGGGCAGCGCGGCGCCGCGAGGCTGCACGAGCCTTTTAGCGACTAGTCAAAAGAAGGAAAGTCACTTGCTCTTACGGCCGCTGCTCTTTCAGTCGGGATTGAAACTTTTTTGTGGATGGGAGATCATCAAATGACCCCTCCCGCTCTGGGTGGAGCGGAAGAGAGTGTCAGACTCTTACTGACTAAAACCCACCCGTGTTCCTTCTTTAGCCCTTTTATATTCCGGGGTCGCGGTAACCCTTTCGGACAATCCCGCACCCCCGGCAGGCTTCGGCCCTATCAGGCCCTTTCCTTTATGCTGACATCTCTTTGAGGCGCGCGTGGAACACATGGGATTGACCCTTAGGGTGTAACCACATTTATCGACGCGGAATCGGCTTAAGCCGAGTGCGTATCACCACACTACTCGGCTTATCGCCAATCAGCTGTTGCGACGGATGTTGACATGCTATCGGCAGTCGATTACTCCGAACGACCGTCACGACGGCTGTTCACTTACGTTCGGCAGTCGACTCCTCCGAACGGCTGTCGCGACGGATGTTCACATCTGTTCGGCAGTCAACTCTTCTGGACTTGAGGAGACCCTTAGGGTGCATGTTTTAACACGTTAACAGTGCAGCTACTAAATGGAGAGGAGTGCAAACACGTTCTTTTTTTATAGTTTATTGTTCACACGTGTATGCAAAAAAATTAAAATAAATCACACGTGTAAACTATAAAAAGGCTTCAAATTTGTATGGAGTCGTGACCCAAATGTGGTGCACGCACGTGTCAGAGTGACCTCACAGTGACCCACATGTGGTGCACGCACAGGGAACGTGTTAAATAAGACAACGCATGTATGTACGATTAGGTATTTATTTCATATTTTTCAATACATTTATCTTCATTTTTAAACAACCATATCAGGCTGTGCTTATGCACGAGCCTTTCTTTACACATAACTTTGGTTTTTAATCAAATTTGATACCAATACGCTTAGAGAGACTAAACATTGATACTTTTCATTAATTATTCTTAAAATGTACTACAGTAAATATTTTAAAGTCTCTTCATATATCTAATTAGTGTGATTGATTTGTATCAAACTCATTTGACGTTTTATTTACGTTAAAAAACAGTTAAAATACATTATTTTTTATTATAATTAAACATTGAATACATTTACTTATTTTGATACAGTATTAAATTTTCGCTCATTAGTACGGAGTAACAAATTTTTACGAAAAAGGTTGAGGATTTTGCTGAATAGAGGTCTAACACTGAATTTACCAGTATTTTTTAATATAACCTGCCTTTATTTAATTAAGAGTTCGATCCTGACGCATTCGCGATTGCGATCGAATAATCGCAAACGCAAATCGAAATATAAAATCTTTTGTAATTTTCATAAGTGAGCCCTTTGTATCTTACAAAAACTTTCAAGATTTTATATTTTATTACCTTTCAAATAATATTGCATTAAAAAGTTTTTTGAATTTGTTTTTGAGTGTGACACCTCATACAGATAACCAGAACCATTTTCGCGAATATTTTCTTATTTATAAATATACAAAAACATTTTGGTCATTTTATTTTTTCGAATTTTAAACAAAAAAAGAAATACTGTGAATGATTTTGGAAAAAATACTGATCCATATACTAGTCAACATTAGCTTTGTACGGTGAAAAAATGTGTTTGCGTGAATTTATAAAAACTTTTTTTTTTTTTTACTTAAAACTATATTGTAAACGTACATAATTTTTTGAAACATTGATATTATTATATTTAATTTCAACCAGATTAATGTCAACTATACTTTAACACTAATAATAAATATATGACGTTTTGTTTCAATGACATTACGAATATTAAAATTTACAATACACATTAATTTTTAGGTATTAATAATAATAGAAAAAATTACAACTTTGAAAAAAAAAATGCCACTGTCTAGGTAACAATACTACCCGTATTTTCAAATAATTCTAATTAAAAAAGAATGCGTAATCTATAGTACAAATATTTTAAAATATCTAGCCTAAATTTAAATAATTTAATAAGAAAAAACGACAAGTTTTAAATTAAAATTTAAATACGAAATATTTTAAAATTGAACCGAGATTAACTTTAAAGTTTTATTTAAACTTAGGCTAGACAATAAAGAAGCTTTAAAATGTTAAATATATAACAATAAATGGGATATGTTAACATTTTGTATATCATATACTTTGTTATGATTACATCAATTAATAGAAATAGCATCTGCGTAATATTCTCGACGTCAACTCATCGCGACAACAAATTCAACGTTTTTAAATAACAATTTCAAAAATCAATGCTAAATCATGGAAGACAGAAATTGTAAAAAAAAACAGATCATTTTGAAAACATACATAATATGGCACAATGTAACATTTTACATAATAGTGCTGGGCGTTAAAAATTTAAATTAAAAAGCTAAATGTGACCCAACACTACATTTAACATCAAAGACCATGACGAATTGATGAGCCCAATTCGATGCGATACTTCGCTAAAACACCGAATAAGTCTTACGTGGCAACACCATACATAGCAACACTATAACTTTGACACTGGGTATAAAAAAGCGAAAGAAAAAACGTTGCCACCCCAAAAAATGTTTCATGTGGTAACCACACCGACATTGTCACTTCACTGTTTGCTTTCAGTGTTGCTATCATGGAAAAATGTCTTGCAACACTGGCCTCATTGGCTGTATTAAACCACATTCCTTGCCTTATAAAAAAAAGAATTAATACTATAAAGGTGTTAGCGTCGTGTGTTGTCAGATCTAAAAATACATACATCTATTGGAAAAAAATCACCTATGCTTGATTTTATAATTTTACGCATGGTTTTCTTTGTGCATGTATATTAATAACACTTACAGCTTATTATGGAATTGTATTAGCCAAAATGGCGCTTTCTAACAAAATACCACGACATTTTGTGCAATTTTGTGAAGATGTAACTTCAATTACACTGACGGGTTCACACTATTTCAATAAACGACTTGTTTATGAGTTTATCGAACGCGTATGCGTTTTTCGATAACAGTTTTGGTTTGAACGGTTCGATGTGTTTTTTAACTTATTTTTGTTCATTGATCTGATGCATTTATCTCATGATAGTTTCTCCTTCTCTCAGCAAGTTTCGAAACTTGTTATTTCAGAGTTTTTCGTATATATTCCTTGGTGAAGGTCATATATGTGGATTTTTGAGACGAAGTTCTTGTTCTGTGAATAACACAATTCATCTTTCAGTTTCTCTGATACTTTTCCATAATAATCTCTCAAATTTCGGTAGAGTTATACATACAATCATGTCACAAGACCTGATAATTTAAATCCACATGACAATCAACCAATCTTTTCCCTTTCTTTCCGATCTTTAACTCATCTTTCCTCAGAATTCCATCTATCTTAGGTGAAATCCATTCCTTGAGTCCATTTTTATGAAGCGGTGAGCAGATTCGACCGCTTTTTTTTATAAACGCCTTGAGATTAGACATGCCTTTGCCTGCAATCTCGTTTAGGAATTTTCGCACTCTTGGAGGGTAGTTTGCACTTTTTTTTTTATATGCACTTGTGGGTAGTACAGGTTTTTAGGTAGATGTTATGCAATTGTTGTATATCTCGAGTGTATAGAATAGTAACTTTGTGATCTTGTCGCATTTAATTAAATTTTGAGTTTTTCATACCGAATTTCTTCGAAATCCAAATCTCACATGAATACATGATTGTATTTACGTTTTCGTTTCAATACCTTTTTGTACAGTATTTTTACCTTGCGACGGCTATAAAAGCATATTTTCTCCATACAGCTGTGATCATGAACCATCACACAACATAATTGTCCTTCTTACCCAAACTTATGTATTGAGCATTCACACATACCTGTCATTCTTTCTTATCAAGCCAAAATTGTGTGACTGACGAGTGTCGACCATAACAGTGCAACTTTTAGATAACTGTGTCCCACTCAAATTGATCTTTATCCTTCCTTTTGACTCAATTTCGGTCCACAAGTGCAATTATCCTCTGGGTCATTCCGCGGAAATCCAGTAACGGCGAATATATGCTAATAATAAATTAAATATCATAGCTGCATTCTTTTTTTACTTTATATGACATTTCTTACATGTTTTTACGTATGGCGCCGCTATCTAAAAAAGTATAACACCTTTATTTAATTTATTATTGCAATCAACACGCACCAAATGTCCTTACCATTTCCAAACAAAAGTCGGCCTAATTGCGCGGAATGGCCCCTCTCTATAATCCATCTCAAACTGATTTCCAACTTTTTTCTCAACTCCCCATCCTCGATTTTATTTTTTTCATCGTCATTTATAACCTGGAGTTTTAGTGATATATGACTGGTCTACTCCACAAGTGCAATACCTACCCTTCTCCCACTAGATGCCCTGGTCAGCAAAAGTTCCTCTCGCCAACGCGTGCTATGCGGGCGCGGGAGCGTGCATACCGCCCGCAGTGTGCGCGAGTCGCGCAGCACGATGCAGGCCGCGCAGCACGGGGTAGCACCACAGGCACGGCACCAGCAAGCTCAGCAGGCTCACACCCATCCAGCTGGGAGAAAACACACACATATCATCATCATCTGCCTAGCCTTTTCCCAACTTGGATTGGACGTGATAATGACATTGATGAAGTTAACGATACAAAATTCTTAGGCATAGCAATTGATAAAAATTGCAATTGGAAAAAACATATAGATAACATATGCAACAGACTAAATAGCTTTGCATTTGCACTAAGAAACCTAAGAAAAACTGTTGGAGTAAAAGCCGCTCTACTCGCTTACCACGGTTACGTCTCATCTGTGCTTAGATACGGCATAATAATATGGGGCAATTCTACAGACAGTGATAGGGCTTTTATTGTTCAGAAAAAGTGCTTACGAGCTGTGTTTGGTGCAGGTCCATTGGAATCATGCAGACCCATATTGAAAGAGCATAAATTATTATCACTGGCATGCTTATACATATTGGAAATGGGCGTATTTGTAAAAAAACACCCTAACCTATTTAGTAAAGCCGATAGTGTAAACATATATAAAATAGGTAAACACTCAAGAGATCCAACCAGATTGGCTATGCCTATGTGTAGAACAGCTTTTTGCCATAAAAACTGCAGTCGAATGGCAGTGAAGATATTCAATAAGATACCTAAGATAATTAGAGAACTGCCATCGAATCTATTTCAAAGAAGACTCCGAATATGGCTTATTGAAAACTGTTTCTACTCTATTAGTTAATTTATGAATTTTAATACAAAGAATAATTTATTACAGACATGACAAATTAACTTTGCCATTCCTCTAAGCTTATCTTGAACATTGTAATTTTTATAGTTTTAACATTAGTATTTTTATTGTTTGACATTTGTAATTTTTCGTACTTTGACATTTGTAATTTTCATAGTTTGACATTTGTAATTTTTCATAGTTTGGCATGTGTAATATTCATAGTTTGACATTTGTATTTTAATTTCATGATATTTTCCCATTGTGACATATTTAAATGCAATTTATTATTTAATTAATTAAAACTATGGAACAACCTAAATTTGCATGCTGAATTTAGTAGGCGGAATATGAAGTACTATTTATTGTATTATGAGATCTGTAAGCACCATATTTCATGCAAATAAACGATATTATTATTATTATATTATTATTAACTATGTTGGAGTCGGCTTCCAGTACACTGGAAGTCGACTCCAACATAGTTAGAACCGGATACAGCTGAATACCAGTATTTTACATGGAGCGACTGCCTACCTGACCTCCACAACCCAGCTACTGGGTAATTCTCGTAATTTTAAGAACGTTCACAGTCTGATCTGTCTCAATCTGTCAAAAATACCTATAATTTCCATACATTTTTGACATGTTTTTGACATTGACAGTCGCTGAAATGAGATTGCGACTACATTTTGAACGTTTTTAATTACGGGAATTGGCCTTTAGTTGTTTGACAAAAAAAAGTATCTGTAAGTTTATCTTTTATCAGTCGGACTTGCGACCACGAGACCAACGGGCCAGTGGAACATTGTGAAGAACCGGCATTCCCTAGTACCAAAAATTCCAAGACATGTGACATCTACCAACAGTACCAACCCGCATTGAGACCGTGTAATAGATTACACTCCCTGTCGAAGAGAGAAAGCCTGTGTCCCAGCAGCGGGACTAACCTTGTTAATTTTATGGCAAACGGTTTTACATAATCTAGAAAACACGAACATCCAGTATCAAGGAATGAACAAGTATAAGAAACGTACCGTTTAGCGCAGGCCTCGTCGGGCGGTGCGCACGCGCACGGATGCAGCGCGAAGTCGCCCTCGGCGTCCGACATGCAGTGGTACAGCATACACTGTGGGTATACAGAATTATGTGTTAGTTTTGATTTATAAGCAGAGTATTAACTTTCCCAGCATTTGCCGTGGGTGTAGCAGTAAATTAAAAAGTGAAAACTTCTTAAGGCGCGTCGGGCATTTTTTGAGATGGGAAAAAACCATTGAACTCGCGACACTGTTACCGTTACCGCAACCGACACCAAATAAATATTTCCTGATGATTCAAAAAATACAAATATGTATAATAATTATATTATACATATTTGTATTTTTTGAATCATCAAGTTTTCATTTCTGTCGGCACTCTCGGAGTACCACTGCTTGTTTATTTATTTTTAAAACGAAGATCTTTAACGCGACTTGCGGTAGCACTTGACTGATAGAAATTTGTCATGTAACGTAAAAGCGTTAGTAATAAGTTAGCCCCGTCCATGCGACCTTCTCTTTAAAGTCTCGTAGTGAGTTAGGAGTCTCTTTTCATGGTTTTCGACGGTGCTAAGGCTGATAGAGGTCTAAATGGAAATCGAAGAAGGCGACTACGAAAATGTTCTCATCACAGCCAATAGTGTCAAAATGAAAATCCAAGATGGCGACAACTTTATGAGAGCTTCTAAAAACTTATACTAGATGGCTCTGTATTAAAAACACTTTCTCTCTCCTAAACCTGACGGGGATTCCCCCGAGTGCACATTTTTTTTTTATAATATTCCATAGACTCGCTGAAGGCCAATTAGACTCGGCGTAGTCTGTACCATTGTACCACGCTAGATGAGAATGTATGTACCCTTATGCCTTTATCTATGACTGATAAATAAATAGACGCAAGTTTACCTGAGCACACTTGATACAGGACACGCAGTCGATGCAGGACCGGAAGCAGTCGGGCGCGAACTCACACGCGCCTGCGCGGTTCGCGCTCTCCAGGTACCACTCGTGGCAGTGCCTGCAAATGTGCGAGAAATACATCAGTAAACAAAATCCGTTACCAGATAATGTCGACTGGAGAAAAACGATTGAATTATTTGTTTTTCTCCAATCAAGTGCTTATACATATCACACTAATATTATAAAGGCGACAGTTTGTAAGTGTGTGTTTATATCATCATCATCATTTCAGCCGAAAGACGTCCACTGCTGGACATAGGCCTCCCCCAAGCACCTCCACTTCGACCGGTTTACCGGTCCGGTCCGGACCGGTCTTTGTTTATATGTTTGTTATTTATTCATGCTCAAACGACTGGACCAATTTTGATGAAATTTTGTATAGAGGTAGCTGTCACTCTGGATTAACATATAGGCTACTTTTTATCCCGATATTCCAACGGGATCGACACTTATGCGGGTGAAACCGCGGGGCACAGCTAGTAAATAATAGCTAAACTATCTGCACCCCCCCGTTTCATCCGCATAAATTTCGATCCCGTGGGAATACCGGGATAAAAAGTAGCCTATATGTTAATCCGAGGTGTCAGCTACCTCCATACAAAATTTTATCAACATTGGTCAAGCCGTTTGAATATGAAGAAGTAACAGACTAAACACACACACACTCACAAACTTTCGCCTTTATAGTATTAGTGTGATTCCTTAAACAAATACAAATAATAAATAGGTACCTTATCCGACTATACTTTTCTGCATAATCGTTAGACGTTTTTGCAACCATGTTCTATATTGATTTTTGCAATGTAATAACGCACCTGCATTTGATCCTCGCCTGGAAGGTCTCGGCCGGCTTCTTGTCCGGCAACGGCGGAGGACCACTGCTGTACCCGCCCTTCTTTATCGACCCTGGAAACATATCATCATCGTCATCATTCATCATCTGCCGAGCCTTTTCCCAGCTATGTTGGGGTCGGCTTCCAGTCTAACCGGAAACAGCTGAATACCAGTATTTTACATGGAGCGACTGTCTATCGGACCTCCACAACCCTGTTACTGGGTAACACGATACCCCTTTTGGTAAGACTGGTTGTCAGACTTTCGGACTTCTGACTACCCGTAACGACTGTCAAAGATCCACGAATGACAGCCGGGACCAACGGCTTAACGTGCTTTCCGAGGCACGGAGGGGTCTCGGTATGCAAAGATGGTCACCCATCCACAGACCAACCGCGGCAAGCGTAGCTTAACCTGATCGATCGACCTGTGCGGCTGTTATTATTCAGCCACGGGCCCATCATTATCGTCATCATTATTTGAATTATATTCGAACAGAGGCCTATGTAAATGAGTTTTATGGCCATTTTCACTAACGCTACGTGACACCCAAGGGTCAATTCATACTAGCGCAGAGTCGAAGCGCATCGAAGCATTCATCTGAAACATAACATAAAAAATTCACCCTTATCTCCACAGCATAATACACATATTTCTTCTGAGATAAAAAGAAGACGCGCGAATTCGCACGCATTCGACGGAATTCGCGCGTCTGAGCGCGACCAACGCTGATTGGTGCGCTTGCATTACATTGTGGAGATAAGGGTGAATTTGCTATGTTAGATTTCAGATTAACGCTTCGACTCTGCGCTAGTATGAATTGACCTTAAATGTATTTCCTAAAAAAACACGTTAAAATTTAATAGTGTGCTCTTCGTGCTTGTTCACGTTAACTCGCGACCGCGATGGCGGCGCGCTCGCTCGTGTGAAATTGTTTGTGTGTTCACGTCGAATTGTACGCATTTTTAACTGATTCTATCAAAATTGGTTGTTAGCTGTTGCTATGCCGATGATTGAAACATGTCGATACCGGAAATATGAAATAACGTAAGGGACATTTTGTCGAAAATGAGTTATATATATCATTGGATTCGAAATTTCTTGCTCTATCGATTGGTATATTTAAAATCTCAATATCTCAAAAAAAATGTCCCTTACATTACATATTTTCCGCAGGTCTAGACCATTTTTTTTATAAAAACTGGCTGTATAGGACGTTTTAAATTAATATTGTTATAAAAACTAATGTAAGTCTCTTTACTCACAGTATTTGGTACTTACATTAAAAAAAATTCAAGAACATTTTACAACAGGTCTTATACATTAGTGTTCCCTGAGTAGGTGCAAATACCATGTCCCTTACGTTAAATTGTAGCTCGAATTATCATAATCATATTGACCCATACGTTAATTTGTCAGCATCGAAAATAATTGACCTGTCGTTTACATCTAAAACTTATCTAAACGAATATTATTATACGTCTCTGTCACACGCAAAACGGTGCAACATGTCTGAGCTAGATAGCAATACGGATTTTGTGTTTGATTTTACCTGCGCGGTCGTGACCCTTACTTAGTAGGTATTTCGTAACACTGTTTGTGACATTACACATCTTCATTTAAGTAATACATCATCGTTTCATTGATCTAACTACAAGTACCTAGTGAAAGTTTTATCTGGATTCTAAACATGAGTGATGAAAAGTTATCTTCACTTCTCTAGCCCGCAGGCAAAAATTTATGAACATTATAGGAATCACATAAACAGGTAATTATTTCTTACTACTTTTGGTAAATTATTGTTTAGTCATAAATGGAGTTCAGTAATTAAAAAAATTGGTTCATTTAGATGGAATAAATCCTTGCTGAAGAACTATAGACCCATCTCGCTTCTGAGCCACGTATACAAGCGTTCTCGAGGGTCGTCACAAACCGTCTCGCCAGAATACTTGACGAGTTCCAGCCACCAGAAATAGCCGGTTTTCGAAAAGGCTTCAGCACCGTAAACCACATCCATACTGTTCTGCAAGTTGAACAGAAGACCGAGGAGTACAATTAGATGCTGTGTATGGCATTTGTGGACTGCGAGAAAGCCTTCGACTTCATCGAAATATGGGCAGTTCTGGCCTCTCTGCAACGATGTCGAATTGACTGGCGCTACATTGAAGTGTTGAAATGTTTGTATGACACTGTCACGATGACTCTCCAGATCCAGGATCAGAAAACCAGCCCCATCCAACTGCTTAGAGTGGTGAGACAGGGGATATTATATCCCCTAAATTGTTTACAAATGCGTTGGAGGACATCTTCAAGACGCTGGATTGAACTGGACTATCAACGTGAACGGCGAGTACATTTCAGATCTTCGATTTGCCGATGACATCGTCATAATGGCAGAGACGCTGGAACAGCTAACCCAAATGCTGCACAGCCTAAATGTAGCTCCTCGGCGGGTTGGCCTCGGCATGAATTTGGACAAGACGAAAGTCATGTATAATTCGCACGTCTTGCCGAGTCCAATCTACATCGAAGGGTCGCTTCTCGAAGTTGTGAAGGATTATGTCTACCTAGGGCAAATAATCCAGCTCGGTAGACACAACTTTGAGAAAGAAGCCGACAGAAGAAGCCGTCAAGTCTTCTCGTCGCTTATCCCGCAGTGTTTGAAGACTAAGATCTTTAACCAGTGCGTTCTGCCCGTCATGATATATGGTGCCGAAACGTGTACACTGACAGTCGAGCAAACAAACACATTCAAGAACAAATTCAAGGTCGCTCAGCGCGCTATGGACTGAGCTATGCTCGGAGTCTCTTTGAAAGATAAAATCAGGATTGAAATTTTCCGGAAAAGAACCGGAGTTACCGACATAGCTTGCAGAGTAAACAGTTGCCACCCCACCAGCTCCACACATACAGTGGGTTGGGGCCAGCCCACTGCCACTTGAGTTGCAGTGGCAGTGGTCTGGTCATGTTTTATCGAAGAACCGACGGCCGGTGGAGCAGACGAGTCCTGGAGTGGAGACCGCGTATCGGCAAGCGTAGTGTGGGACGCCCCCCAGCTAGATGGACGGACGACCTAAAAAAGGTGGCTGGAACGGACTGGATGCCGAAGGCGGAGGATAGGGTGTTGTGACGCAGCCTGGGAGAGGTCTATGTTCAGCAGTGGACTGCAATAGGCTGAGTTGATTGATTGAGATAGAATAATTCGAATCCTAATAAAAACATACCTTCCATTAGGTAAAATATTGGTAAGTATGATAATTATATAATTGTGTGTAGTAAGTAGGTCATGTAAAAATTACAACTTATTAAGCAGTTAACGCAGGATGAATAGACAGCATATATGTTATCATTCAAAGGGAGATTAAGAAACTGATGGTTTGGGGACCTTTCCAGTGGCCATCATTTATGGAATCAGCCAGAAAAAGTCCTCTTGCTTATCGAGCAATTATGTTGTACTTAGCATAATTTATGCGAGTTATTTGCGATTATAAAAGAGGATTAGTGAGTACAAATAAAAGTTTTAATCTATTTTATTCGTTTATTTTTTATGCTTTTATGACAACAAGTAGGTTTAAACTATATTGATAGGCGCAGTAGGTCATGAATGTATTAAATTCTATTTTTTAAATTTATTAACAGCATAAGCAACAAAGAGTACACCATTAAGAGACCTTTACTTTGAAAAATACTAAATGTTTATTTCATATAATGCCTCTTACTTCATAAAACTCTAAATGTTTATTTCCTATAATGTCCCTTACATCAGAAAAAAATATTTGTTTATTTCCTATAATGTCTCTTACATCAATGCTGTTCATTTACATCTCAAATTTTGTTAACGTATGTCACCCGTATTCATTAATATTTAACGTAAGGGACATGCTATCTTTAAAACTATAGGTTTTAATCAATTTTTGCTATTTTAGCTTAAAAGAATGAAGAAATCTAAGAAACTTTGTCCTAGACACTTTTTACATAGAACATATAGTTAAAAAGTTATAGTCAGTTTTTGTAAAAAAATATCTTATTTTTGCTCTCCTGTAAACCTTAGTTTTGTCCCTTACGTTATTTCATATTTCCGGTATCGATGTCTAAAAAAAGTAATTCAAAAAATTAAAAACCCGACTGCAACATTATACTAAAACTAACTGAAAAGCTAAAAACAAGCCCATTTTAAATTAAATAAAAGTTTGAAGCAGGCGGGGCCCATACCATTATTATAGTTTTAAACTCAAATGGGTCATTTTGGTTTTTTTATATTTTGATATACCCAGTGTCACTTTCACAGTAAATACGAATCCAACGACACCTCTCAAGCTAAAATCCATCGAGCCGTTCAGACCGCAGAGCGTGCCAAACAATTATACATACATACATACATACTCTCGAAAAACATAACCCTCCTTCTGGCGCAGTCGGGTAATAAAAAGGAAATTCTTCTTATGATAAGTATCTATGAAGATAGAAGAGTTATCTTACCAGAATCTCGTTTGAGCAGCGGTGGCTTGGTGTTGGGCGAAGACTTCTCTGAGCTGATGACTCCGCCCGCGCTCACCTGAGGGTACGTATACTCGTGCACCTGGAATATTATACAATGGTTTATGTTATTTATATGATTTGTTTAACTACGAAAGCAAGGCACAATCATTGAAAGTCTATGGTCTGTGTTTACCAGCTTTGTTGCAAAGGTGCAGCATTTTATATTTTTATTTATTTACAGTTTAGTTATGAAATAATTTTGTAGTTTATATTATTATATTTTTTATTTATTTAAAAGGGCTTTGTCGCTTAGCGACCACATCGCCCAGTGCAGAAAAACACAAAATTGTTGATTACGTTCTATCTTATAACTAACTATTACAATTCTTTAGCCTTGTCGGAAACTGGAAAAGCGAGGATGGTATTACAAAAGCCAATATCGTATCTTTTATGTCGTCCGAAAATATCAATTTTAGTATTTTCATTCCGGACACACTCCATCTGAATATGAAAGACATCATCAGTAGTTTATATTAATTAATTAGGGATTAATTGTTATTTACGTATTATTTATTTGAGTTCTGAATAAAATATTGAAATTTCGAGTTTGCTAAAGTCTTGTGCTTAGAACTATTCACGATTGGACGCCTTTATCTTAAAATCGGACAGTGGCGTGCATTGGTTTTCAGAATAGGTAGGCACTAGGCCGGGTCTAGTCAAGGCAAACGCGGTCACTAATCAGAAAAAAAAGTGAGGTCAAAAGTGTGGTTATTTGAGTAGGCATGCCTACTTAAGGGTGATAAATTGCGAAGGTCAAACGTCATGGTATTACGCGTGAGACGTACGTATTTTTAATTTTGTCGTATTAACTTGAATGAGTAAAGACCAATGACAATGTGCGAATAGTACCTACCGGAGCCGTGTAGGCCGTCCGGCGACTGCCTACTGCCGCGCGTGTTTGTATGGATGTTTTTCGTTAGGTATGATAATTTAGTGAGTTTCTTAACTGTGGGGCACACACACTAAAATGTAATTGACAGGCTTATGTTGATATATTGAGGTAGGCACTGGTTATATTATGCCTATAAAGGAAGATTTTTTCATCACCATCCAAATGTTTACAGGTACCCATGAATATGAACAACTTTCACTATGGGACAAACTCTGAAATCACGAAAAAAAAAAAATCAGCTGTTTCATACAAAAGTTCAATACCGACTTGACCTAAATGTATGAAACAGCTGATTTTTTTTTCGTGATTTTAGAGTTGGTCCCACAGTGAAAGTTGTTCATATTCATGGGTAGAACACCCTGGTGATAAAAAAATCTCCCTGTATGCAATGCACGCCACTGAAATCGAACGAGTATTGTTGAGTTTGATGAGTATTTAACTGCAACTTACTGCAGACAGATGTACGTAAGGACATCGATCAGGATCAGAGTCATCCACGTGCAACTTGTCGTCGTACTGAGCTTCGTACTGCTTCAACGAATCTGAAACAATAAGATTATGTTCATAAGTTACATGCAAATGTGTATCTTCATCCGTTACATCTATCATGCATGAGCTAAATTAGCACCATGCAACGTTATATTTAGTAATGGCACACCCCGGACACTCCATACAACGCTCGCAAAATAATTACCTACTACTACATTAAAAAATGACGTTTGTATACGTATGAATGTGTGCGTGAGGTACTTGTGTTCGCGAGCGCTCTTGTTAAAGAACTGCGACGAATACGCCGAAGTGCGGGGTGAGGTGCGGTAACTGATGTTAGTGCGGGGAAGGGAGTGGCCTTTCTGTACGTAGTACTTTAAGTATTCTGTGGTAATGGATAGTATTAACGCTCCGACAAAAAAATAAGAATTGTCCTTACTCAAAATATTAAATCTACTGCCTAAAATACTAACTTTCCGACTACTTTTGTCCAAATAAAAATGACGAAACGACCGAATGAGATACTGAAATCTTCGAAAAATAAACAAGACTGTTTATTCTGCCGCGCTAATTAGAAGTGCAGTAAGGAGGTTATTCGTAGTTTAAATAAGGATCAAATCAACGTATAGAGCTCATTACGAGGATTCCGAATCTGTAAGTAACTCAATTTTCCAAAAAACCTTCTTTACTGCGTTTCTAATTAGCGCGGCAGTATTGCTATAATACTTTTCTACCAGCTTAAATTATATATTCCTAGGTAAAGTTATTAAAGTTTAATGTAACCTAACCAAACCGAACCTCGGGGTGCCCTTCGCTCACTCTTGCATCCTAAGTCGACGTAGCCCCGCGTATAACATAACATAATCAGCCTATAATGTTCCCACTGCTGGGACACAGGCCTCCTCTCTGTGAGAGGGAGTGGGCCGTAATCCACCACGCGGGCCCAGTGCGGGTTGGTAGATGTCACATTTCTTCGAATTTTTGGTTCTAGGACATGCCGGTTTCCTCACGATGTTTTCCTTACCGTTTTGAGAGCAGTGGTGATGAAATAATTTACATAAAGTAAAGCGCCTGTCTGGGTTCGGCAAGCCCCGCGTATATATTTAATTATTATTTTGACAAAACCTCTGTTGTCGGTAACTTAGTATTTTTGTCGGAGGTTCAGTATTTTATTCGGAAGTTTAATTTTGTTATTCGAAGATCCATTTTTTTCGTCGGCCACAGATCGCTGGAGATTAATTTGTTTTTCGGAACCATTATTATTTCTCTTTAGTAATTATAGGGTAAACTTGAATATAAATCAAACGTTATGTTTGAAGTGTCAAAAAGAAAAAATATTACGTTAGTGTCTTGCGCAGGACCAGTGATACAGTTGATGCTATTACTAAGAAAAGTTTTTTACGGCGTGTAGTCGATGATATAAGTTACAAGGCGTGTGCGGCACCCGCAGTCATTATGCGGTGACCGCATGCGGGCAAGAGTACAATTCTAGTAACATTATTATTACATACGGGAATTGCAATTGGTTCCGGTAGACACTATTTTTAACCGACTTCAAAAAAGGAAGAGGTTCTCAATTCGGATGTTTATATATATATTTTTTTTATGTATGATCTATTACCAAGTAGTAGTCTATAGCTATTGCATAGCTTTTATCGCGGGCTTGAGCGCGGCGACCGAATCAAGAAATTCCGTAACGAAAATAAACCTAACACCCCCCACTCCGACCGGCCCAGCGGTGTGGCGTTGAAAGCCGTGCATCGTCTAACGTCGTTTCAGTTCGGCAGACTTCGGCACGGTGTTTGTGTGCGTGCGACTAGACGTATGCGTGTAGACTGTACGAAGCTCGCATCAGACTAATATTATAAAGGCGAAAGTTTGTGAGTGTGTGTGTGTGTGTGTTTATATGTTTGTTACCTCTTCACGCCTAAACCACTGAACCGAATTAGATGAAATTTGATATGGAGATAGTTTGAGTCCCGGAAAAGGACATAGGATAGTTTTTATCCCGATATTCCCACGGGATCGAAACTTATGCGGGTGAAACCGCGGGGCGCAGCTAGTAAGTTGATAAAAAATGCTATGCAATAGCTTTACCGCGGCAGTCCCCGAGTGCCACACGTTTTTTATATGCGTCTGAGTCTGATGGTAGTGTGATGTATTATGATACCTGATAGCGGGTGTCTGGGCAGCGTGATAGCGGATAGTATGGGCGTCTGCGTGATGTCGTCAGCAGGTCGGCGACGAGCGCGGCTTGCGGTCGAGTTCTCTGAGCTAGAACGCGACTCCGATGGTAGATTCAGACACTGTAGAAATAAGAAAGAAATATATTACATGTTGAAGAAAAAAAAACAACCGAGTGTGCTTATGACCACACGACTGAAGTGAAACTTCAAACGTATTTGGCTATGAGAGGAAGAGAGAAAGAAAATGTGCGCGCGCACTGCTTTCTCTTGCTTATATTCCCCACTTAATTCCCGTTCGCCTCGCCCGATCACACTTTTCGTAACGCTTACTTTGCGCGTTCGCCAGCTTACTCCCCAAGTCAAGCGTGCGTAAACAATTTTCACTTCAAAAACATGTTTGCTTGGTGGTTCAAGGCGAAAAAGTGACCACTATACATGGTAGATTATCATTAGGCAGGTCTTGAGAGATAGTATAAAAACATAAGCACAAACATGAAAGAAAGAAAGAAAATACGTTTATTTGCTGTGAAAATGACGCAAAAAGAACAAAAACACAAAAAATAAAATAAAAAGGTAGGGGGAAACATGCGTCACATCCACGCAAAACGGCTATCGCTCAGCATTATGCTGCGACCCTATGCAGGACAGAACCCCAGCGCTGGTTTTCAGCGACAGCCGGCGCTGACGTAATGACGTCGACATCTGCTTTTAAATCAAAATATAGTCAACTCAACCTAAATATCTGCTTACCTCATACAATAACAAGTTCCATGTAAATGTAACTAACTGGCAATAGTAATAAGCTCGCCCCCTATACCCAAATGTTGGTGTACAGACGCCAGCACATCAAGTTACTACAATCTGTCAAATTTCTTTAATAGATTTTTAACTTTACCGCTAAAGCATAAGGTTCAAAGTTGATTGGGAAAATTTGTCAGTTTCGAGTACCTTGTTGTGCTGGCGTCTGTACTATTGGTACAGTCAGATTAACACTATCATTTTTACATGTTATTAAATTGACAACAACTTTTTTCAATAAACTGATTTTTAGCTTTTCACATAATAGACAAGAGTATACAGGTTGAAATTAAAAACATGCGACAAATCGAAAGGAGATTATGCTCATCATTATGAACAACTTTTATTATGGGACCAAACCTGAAATCGCGAAAAAAAATCAGCTGTTCCCTACATTTCGACCAGTTATGCGAACATAAATGTAGGGAACAGCTGATTTTTTTTCGCGATATCAGGTTTGGTCCCATAGTAAAAGTTGTTCATAATGATTAATACAATCTCCCATTTCGATTTGTCGCATGTTTTTAATTTCATCCTGTATATTCTAAAAAAAATTCTGCTGCTGCAATTTTGAACAAATATTTTGCTCAATAACTAAGATTAAAAAAACTGAAGTGTTAATCAACTTTTGATGCTGACCGTACACCTCTGCTAAGCCCGTCGGGGACACAGGCGTGATGTTACGTTATATTGCAAAAATAACTTCAATGAACTTACCTCGAAGATATTCTGCTCTTCATCGTCATCTTGTGGCGCTGGGTTGTGTTTTTTGTACGCGTGAAGTGATGGCCACGCCCCGCCCAAACCTTTGTGAATTATAACATTTATGTTTTAATATGGAGAATTGGATTTATTGGTTACGTTAGTTGCTGAAGCAATACCCCTTTTTAACGCGCTTATCTTTAATTGTAACTAACAATGTTATAAAATCTTCGAAGTCAATTTTAATCTACTTCTAAATTGTCGTATCAAAATGAAACTTTGTACGTATATAAATGTAGTTGGGAACTGTCCGTGGTGAGCGTTATTCATGCTAACTATCTCAATTTAACTAAACACCTATCCCCTTACTAATAAACGGTTAACATCAGATGAATAGTTACACACGAATTTCTCTCTTTTAGTCGTCAGTAATTTGACTTTTCGAGATAAAGCGTTGTGTAACTATACGGACGCTATACAACGTTTATTAGTAAGGGGGCTACAGTGTAGTTACATTTTAAAACCCTCCAAAGAACATTTTCTTAAAGCTCTTTTGGTTCACCATAAACTAACCCCATACTAGTTAAAAATATTATGCTATGCTATAATTATCATTTTACATTTCTAACCCCACAATTAATAAAACAGTATTTAGGTAACTTACATCAACTTTAAAAACATGAGCATTAAAATTTTTTAAACTATAATAATTTTCTCCAAACAAAATTCTACATAATTTAGTAATAACATGTAAACAACAGACCCTTTCCGCATACCCCACAAGAAGCATGGCGTGAGGTTATAACTCAAAACTCACCGTGTAGGAATCCAGTATACGGTAGAGGAGGCAAAAGAAAGCACATTAGATAAATTAGTTCATTATTAATATATAGTAGATACAGCAATAAATTATATAGCAGGTACATAAGGCATATAGCTTGTAATACTAGCAGCTTTTAGTAGTATACAGGGAGTCGGGAATATCGACGCGTAACCAGCGACTTGAAGACACCTTCATAAAGGTTACAGAATTATAAGTGTTACATATTGAAATTATAATAGAATGAAATATGTAACAGTTTTATATGTGTTTTTTAATGTGTTAACCCAAAACACTTACAAAAGTGTGACCGTAATATATCTGTAACAGATATGAAAGTCTTAACAGTGTTGATAAATGTAACCGATAAACGCGGTTGCCAAAATAGCCGTAATCCCGACTGGATTGAGGCTATTTTGCCATCGCCGCGTCCATTTTGCGTACCGTGCAATTGTACCTACAAATGTTTATTTCTGTTACACATATTAACACAAATAAAAGGTTACACTTTGATTCTGTAACATTATTGTATCTGTTACGTTTAGAAGTGTTTGGCTTTTTAAAACAGTTTTATAAAAACAGTGTTAAAAACACGGTTGCAATTTGAGTCCCTGCGCGCAACCTGCACCCTAATTACGTAATTCACTCATCTGCCTACCCTTTTCCCAACTACTTATGTTGGGGTCGGCTTCCAGTCTAACCGGATGCAGGAGAATACCAATATTTTACATAGAGCGACTGCCCATCTGACCTCCACAACCCTGTTACTGGGTAATACGATACTCCTTGGCAAGACTGGTTGTCAGACTTTCGGGCTTCTGACGACCCGTAACGGCTGTCAAACATCCACGAATGACAGCCGGGACCAACGTCTTAACGTGCTTTCCGAGGCACGGAGAGGTCTTGGTATGTGAAGATGGTCACCCATCCACGGACCAACCGCGGCAAGCGTAGCTTGACCTGATCGATCGACCCGTGCGGATGTTTTTACTTAGCCACAAGTCCCTCCCTAACTGCGTAACACACTATCACTCATAATCTGAATAATTTTGAAGGATATTACTAATCCATTGCTTTATATGTTCGAAAAATTTGTCTGCTCAACAGCGTAAATAACGCAATGAATGTTGTTGAACTGTCAAAATGAAATCCATTCCTATTGATAATGGGATACGCAATTACCCCGCTGGTATTACGGATACAGTAAAAGATTCTGAACCCTGCGTTGAAATCTAGTCGCAGTCTCATCTCGGCGACAATCAAATGTCAAAAATTTGCCAAAAATGTAGGGAAATTGGAGGTATTTTTGACAGATTGAGACTGAGATCAGACTGAATAATCTTAAAATTACGAGAATAGCCCCTCTGATATGTCTGCAGAACCCTATAGATTTGCGTTAGAACGCGACATGCATAATAAGAAATTCTTTGACACTTACCCCCTTATTCATAAAACTTATCAAACCTATTTTAGTTAAAATGGGGTTTGTCTCTTTCTTACACACAGAAATGACAACGTGACAGATAAAGACAAACGTTCTATAAACCTATTTTAGCTAAAATAGAGATAAAATAGGATTATGAATAACAGGGTAACACTGTAGGGCGTGGTCCAAATTAGTGAGCGGCTAACTATTAAAGCTTAATGCACATGGTGCCACGCCCTCAACTGTATAGACAATTAGTTATTTAATATTAAAGCATATACATGTATAAATACAGGGTGGCAAGGATATCGACGCGGAAACTGTAAATATGAATTTAGTACATGATTCTAGGACTCTAGACCCCATAGTGCAGGAAAGTTTCGGTCGGTTTTCAAAAAAAACCTGCTGTTTCATAGAAACGTAAAGAGTGTACAGACGCCAGCACATCAAGCTACCCGAAACTATCAAGTTTTCCCAATCAATTTTGAACCTTATGCTTAAGTAACAAAGTTGAAAATCTATTAAAGAAATTTGACAGATTGTAGTAGCTTGCTGTGTTGGCGTCTACAATACCTACGCGGTAAATGTATAGAACAGGAGATTTATTTTTTAATCGACATAATTTTTTAACGCTGGTTCAGAATCGATCAAATCATATCAAAAATATTTATTTGCTAGAATATGGTACATAAGGTGTTACAGTAAATTTGTTTCAGCATATCCTGCCATAACATGGCGTGCAAATATATCCAAAGTCAGTAGCTGACAAATTACAGCTTCTATTTCTTTGTTTTCTAAATAGTCCTTAATGTTCAAAATCATGTACCTACAAACGGGGTGAATAGGGATGCACGGATGAATCAGGACGAAACTTTCAAATGGATTTTAACGATGAAATAATATAGTTTGTTGTCGATAAGGGCGCGTAATCGTTAATTAAATTACAGTAAACACATTAGGGTCCTTTTTCGCCACAAACTATATTATTTTAATGTTAAAATCCCTTTTAAAGTTTTGTCCCGATTCACCCCTGCATCCCTATTCACCCCGTTTGACGGTAAGTACTGAATCCCTCGTCATCCTCGCCGTGATATGCGCCGATGTCCCAGCATCCATATAATTATAGTTCAGCACAGCCAAAGCCATATAAAGCCGAAGGATCATTCTTCAGAAAGATTACTAACTTGAAACGTTTTGTTGATTCTTCAAATTAAATGAAAAAAGAGGATCACTGTCAAAGTAGATCTTACGCAGAACTTAATAAGACACAATTTAACAAAATCTCAGGTTATATTTTACCAGAAACAATCCCTAAGAGGTTGGAAAAAGATAACTTAGGACCAAATTCACCAATGAAACTGAACGCAATCAGCAAATATAAAACTGCGTTCAAGAGCTGTCAGTGTCAATATTGACATAACAATAATGACAGTGAAAGCTCTTGAAAGGCTCGGCAGCAGCGGTGACCCAGTGGTAACGGCCGCCACTTACGAGTTGTAGGTCGTAAGTTCGAACCCAGACAGGCGCTTTACTTTGTGAAAAGTATTTTATCATTTCTCAAAACGGTGAAGGTAAAACATCGTGAGGAAACCTGTCCTAGAACCAAAAATTTTAAGACATGTGACATATGCCAACCCGCGCTGGGCCCGCGTAGTGGATAACGGCTCACTCCCTCTACTGAGAAGAGGCCTGCGTCCCAGCAGTGGGATCATTATAGGCTGATTATGAGTCCTTTTTTTTTTTTGGATGGGAAATCATCAAATGACTCCTCCCGCTCTGGGTGGAGCGGAAGAGTGTCAAACTCTTACTGACTAAAACCCACCCGTGTTCCTTCCTTAGCCCTTTATGTTCCGGGGCAGCGGTAACCCTTTCGGACAATCCCCGGGCTACCCCGGCAGGCTTCGGCCCTAACAGGCCCCTTCCCTTACGCTGCCATCTCTTTGAGGCGCGCGTGGATTATGAGCCCTTGAACGCAGTTTAGATGAGGTGATCGCGTTCAGTTTCATTGGTAAAATTCGCCCTTATTGTACTTATCTAGGTATGATTGAAAGAACAATATACTTTACAGTTAACCAACCATCATATTCTCCACTTTTCCAGACGTATTGGGTGATTTAAAAATATCCTTTCTTACGTCAAAAAAATAACGTTCTGTCCTCATAATTCTAACATGATTTGGTTGTGGATTCAGTCAGTCAGTCAGTTCCCTTCCTATGCCAAAAGTCTACTCTTTATCCCCATGACGCCCTGAAGAACGACCCCCACTAAAGACCAAAGCTTACCGTCCAGCAGTTCTTCGATAGCCGTCCTCACTCCCTTGTCGAAAGCGCGAGCATCAGCAGCGGTCTGGAACGTGAGCCCGAAGCGTTTCTCATCGGTCACCCAATGGTGGAACGTTGGCATCACCTTGTTGTACTGGAAGTCTTTCTTTATCGTGCATTCTAGGACTTCCTGGAATTTGGAAAATGGAGGTTTAGAATTTTGACTGCACTGGGTTTTTCTGTGGCTATTGCGCGCCACAATTGATGGCGACATTAGCTACCACTAGCGCCATCTAGTATCGAGTAGCAGAACTCGTATAGTCGCGACTCTTCTAGAAACTTCGGTACTAGAACTTTCCAGAACTATCGACGCCTGGTCGGTCGGGACCGGTATCTACTCGAACATTCTAGATGTTTCTACGGTAGAAGGTTCTGGGACTATCCGAGGCCTATATAAGGCCGGTGTGGCCGCGAGCTGGGACCAGTATTGGTTAAGCGATACAAGCGAAAACATCGAAGCGATCTTCAAGTACGACTAGAGTGATCTGTAGTGCGATTGTGTTTTATAATTAGTGTGTTTACAGTTGTAATTGTTGATTTAAATAAAGTGTCTATTTTTGGTTATTAAATCGGCAGCTTTTATTGTCACGAACCCCAGCTCGTAACACTATCAATTTAAATTATTTCAGCGGATGAGTGGGACGTAAACATTCAAAGTATGAGCATGTAATTTGCTTACTGCAGAGCAAGAGAAATTACGTTGTATTCTTAAATGAAATTCAATTTTTATTTGTCTTTAAGTTTCATGTTGACTCTGCAACTTGGAGAAGTATTGTAGCCACTGAAAGGCTTTTAAGAACGCTCTACTTAAGAGCCTATACTACCTCAAATGGCTTAACGTGATCCTCCGTTATGTCGAAAATAGTGCTGCATTAATTTTGAAATAAATATATGGTAAGGTTGAGGATTAATACTAAGTCCTATGTTAGACGAAAACACGATTCCATAAAATTTTCTAGATAGAAAAAAAATCCAAAGTTACCTCTCTAACCCGAATAATAAACCGCTGGTATTCAAAAAATACTTCAAATTAGATCATGAAACCTTGCATACTAACTGAACTTACTTTAAAGCAGGTCATGTTATTTTTTTTTTATAATTACCGTTATTTTCACTGTAAAAAGCAAATACCTAAACTATGGCGCTTCCTGCCGCCCAGCACCGCACTCTGTCTCGCTCTCACTCAGTCCGCGAGCAGTATCGTATGAGCGAAATAAAGAGTGAATTTTAGCTGAGGTAGTATAGGCTCTTAAGTGTTATTTTTTGAGAATGTGTATTAATTGCAATTCTCTCAGTAGGAACCTATTTATAAGATTGAGGTGTAAGTTGGTATGTACTACAGATATGACTTGGTCTTCACGCTCGCTAAATTTAAAAACCAACACACCTTTTGCAAGAATAAATTTTACGTTTTTTACAATTTTTGACAGTTGGAAATTTTGAAAAATGGATTGTTTTGCGAAAAAAGCCAGCGAGTAAGTTTTTTTATGTCTTTTTGCGAAACTGGACCTGGTATTGCGCTTTTACCAAGCCAAAAAATGCTAAAGACCTTTTTGTTCGATATTTGCTTCGTTTGTCCAAGTGAACAAGGGAAGACCAAAGAAACAATGGATGGATTGTGTAAAAGATGTGTACCTATGCCTGGGTGACTACTGAGATGACAAGTAATAAAGAAGAATGGAGGAAGAAGACGTGCTGGCCCGGCTTCAAATAAATTGGGATAAGGGCAGGAGAATGACGATGATTACCGACTATTAATATTAATATTTAATCCGCAATTGCGAATTATTTACCAAAAATGTAAACAAATATGAGTTTATGGAAAAATAACTTTAAATCCTACACAATAAAGTTCACAATTTCTAACATTTTTATAACTTTTTCAATAGTGCTAGTCACTCCGAAATCAATTTAATTACCATTAAAATAAAGTTGATATTTGTTTAACTTGAAATAATATTAATTTGAAACAAGTTTGAATAGACTTTACGAACCATACTATCGCTGATTCGCTTCCCATTTATGAAGTATTCGTGTGTCGGTGCGGTGGCTGACGAAGATGTTGTGGTGTCGCCATTGCTGTCACCCCCAGCTGGAACAAACATTTACACATTAAAAACTTGCATTCCTTGAAATAAGTCTAATAAGTCCCAGGTAAAGAGTACCTGGGACTTACAGGACTCGAATCGAATCCTATCCTACTATCACACTAATATTATAAAGGCGAAAGTTTGTGAGTATGTTTGTTACTTCTTCACGCACAAACGGCTGAATCAATTTTGATAACATTTGGTATGGAGGTAGCTGACTAATCCAGGGTGGATTAACACATAGGCTTTTTATCCCGATATTCCCACAGGATCGAAACTATGTGGGTGAAACCGCGGGGCGCAGCTAGTCATCACACTATCACACTAATATCAGACTATCAGACTAATATTATAAAGGCGAAAGTTTATGAGAATCGATGGATATTTGTTACTTACTCTTTCACGCAAAAACTACTGAACGGATTTTGATGAAACTTTACAGTAATATAGCTTATACATTAGAATAACGCATATAATATTTTTTATCCCGATATTCCCACGGGATCAACGCTTATGCGAGTGAAACCGCGGGGCGCTGCTAGTCAGAAATATTACACGTCGAACGACTGTCACAGGTTTGAGTGAGACACGATGCTCAACAAAGCCGCACATTTGCTATTACACGATGTGCCGACCGGAGGGCCTACTTTCGTCAGTCAACGAAGATAATATAGACCCGTCCGGAAGTAATAATATTTCGGAGTGAGCCCTATACCCGATTAACTAACTTTTTCGAACGCGTAAAAACACGTAGAGACAACTGGTTTCGGACTTTGAAGTCATGTGCTGACTTCGGGTCAGTTCACACCACGACGCGACGCGGCGCGCAGATTTCAAGATAGCAATACAGTTATAGACCTTATCTACTACACAAAAAGGTACACATCAGTGAGGAGGGTCGCGCGGCGCCGCGCGGCGTAGCTCGACGTAGTGGACACACAGAAGGGTAATTGTGTACCTTTTTGTGTAGAAGGTAACTAAGGTAAGGTCTATAATTGTATTGCTATCTTGAAAACTGCGCGCCGCGTCGCGTCGCGGTGTGAACTGACCCTTCATGGTCACAGTTTGCGCTTCGATATCCCTGCCGCCCTGTAGGTCATAAATTGCTCATAAAATAAAAAAACCGGTCAAGTGCGCGTCGGACTCCGCATCGAGGGTTCCGTACATAGTTTATCACGGCATTTTTTTTTTTGTAATGTGAATACATATTTACGTTTTTCGGATTTTTTCCTTTACTTCTGCTACATGACCTTTTATAACATCCTCTGAACCTGTGTTATGCAAATAAATGATTTGATTTGACATAGCTTTTTCACAAATTCTAGGTCAACGGGAAGTACCCTATACATTTTGATTTCCTTAAAAGTGTCGAAATATACGTTTTTTGCGGCATAAACGGCCGTATCTTTTTTACGTTATACCAATACCATTTAAAGTTTAAACTATAAGTTTATCCTACTTCAAGAATGGGTACACAACACCATAATCTACAAACAACTCCCCATGAATGACAAACCATACCTACAAACATTTTATTACAAAGTACCAACATTGTAAGTCCCCATACGCAAACACAACATGTCGATCTTAGGCAAGTAATTAATGCATACTAGGTTTACACAATGGGTTCTATGAGTGGACCATTCATTAAAGTGATTCATTAGTCTTTGTTTTGAGCTAGACAAGGCTGTTTAGCATTTTCCTTAAGTTATGAAATAGGTGAATGAGATATTGTATTCACATTGGTTTGTTGGTTGATAGATTTATATTTGAGGTTCGATGGCCGCATCTACAGGGTGTTACGGAAAGGGTATATCAATACAAATGGGTTGAAGAGTGTATCTGGTCTAGAATCTCTGTACAAAATTTCAGCAGTTCACAAAAAACACGATGAATATGTTATGGTAAACTGTAATTATGGACACACTATTGAATTAGGAAATTCCTGTAATGATAGTTAATAAATAAATAATACTGGAAGGAGGACGCGCGGGCTCGAGAAAGATGGAAGGAGTGGAGGGAGGCGTTTGCCCAGGATTGGGACAGCGCAGGCTATGAAAAAAAAACGTAATATCACGCCCGTGTCCGCCGACGGGCTTAGCAGTGGTGTAACAATACATCCTCATTTGGGTAGTTATGTTTAAGTCTCATATATCATCATCTGCCTAGCCTTTTCCCGACTATGTTGGGATCGGCTTCCAGTCTAACCGGATGCAGCTGAATACCAGTATTTTACATGGAGCGACTGCTAACCTGACCTCCACAACCCAGTTACTGGGTAATACGATACCCCTTGGTAAGACTGGTTGTCAGATTTTCGGGCTTCTGACGACCCGCAACGACTGTCAATGACAGACGAGACCAACGGCTTAACGTGCTTTCCGAGGCACGGAGGGGTCTTGGTAAGTAAAGATGGTCACCCATCCACGGACCAGCCGCGGCAAGCGTAGCTTAACCTGATCGATCGGCCTGTGTGGCTGTTATTACTTAGCCACAAGCCCCAAGTCTTTTAATACCTCTCATATTTCGGTGTACATCCTTAAAACCTACTTAGCAATACTTGACTTTCTAATGCATCAATATATTTGAAAGGTAAACAATTGAGCAACGCCCACGTAAACGTGACATTTTTGAGGATCTACTTTCATTTGTTTTTTTTTTATTTGGAGACCTTTTACTTCATATTACAATGCTTGACTTGTATTTCGATGTGTGGGCTCGTAAATTCAAAACACCGATTATTATAGCTGTAAGCTAGGGAGTGGGCCGTAATCCACCACGCGGGCCTTGTGCGGGTTGCTAGATGTCACATGTCTTCGAATTTTTGGTTGTAGGACATGCCGGTTTCCTCACGATGTTTTCTTTCACCGTTTTGATAGCAGTGGTGATGAGATAATTTAAACAAAGTAAGTAAACTCATAAGTCTAAGGCATGACCTGAGAAGTCTTGAATTTATTTACTTTAAAACCAGAAAGAACCACCTAAAAACCTTGATTCGACAAAAAGAAGTTGTGCTTACCTGAGAACCTTAATTGGACAATATGAAGCTGTGCTCACCCGATAACCTTGATTTATTAATAAGATGCTGTGCTCACCTGAGAACCTTGATTGGAAAATATGAAGCTGTGCTCACCCGATAACCTTGATTTATTAATAAGATGCTGTGCTCACCTGAGAACCTTGATTGTAAAATATGAAGCTGTGCTCACCCGATAACCTTGATTTATTAATAAGATGCTGTGCTCACCTGAGAACCTTGATTGGAAAATAAGATGCTGTGCTCACCTGAGAACCTTGATTGGAAAATATGAAGCTGTGCTCACCCGATAACCTTGATTTATTAATAAGATGCTGTGCTCACCTGAGAACCTTAATTGGACAATATGAAGCTGTGCTCACCCGATAACCTTGATTTATTAATAAGATGCTGTGCTCACCTGAGAACCTTGATTGGAAAATAAGAAGCTGTGCTCACCTGAGGACCTGTGGGGGCGAGCTCGCTTCCCGACCATGACATCAGCGAGCCCGCCGCCCCCGAGCGCGACCCACCCACCGGTGCCCTCGTCGCGGCACATAACCTGCGCTCGCACCCGCACCAAATAGGCACTGTGGACAAAGGTATAAGATTTAAAATCTCCAGTAATAGACAATACATACATAATCAGCCTATAATGTTCCCATTACTGTGAGTAGAGACCGCACGATTCACCACCGTTAAGCATAATAAGCCTGCACCTTCCCATTTCTGGGTCTATCAATCGCAATCAGAGTCATTGAAGGGATATTGCACGCAAAATTTGGCTGCTCAGCAACATAAATAACGCAATGTTGTTGATTTACGTCATTTTGTGGTAAGGACAAAGGGCAGGCGAATGAGAATAAGCGAGTTATAATTGCTGAACTAGAAAAATATCATTTTATTATGGACTAACTGCGCCCCGCGGTTTCATCCGCATAAGTTTCGATCCCGTGGGAATATCGGGGTAAAAACTATCCTATGTCCTTTCCCGGGACTCAAACTATGTCTATACCAAATTTCATCTAAATCGGTTCAGTGGTTTAGGCGTGAAAAGGTAACATACAGACAGACAGACAGAGTTACTTTCGAATTTATAATATTAGTATGGATTATTTTATTATGGATTTTGGAGATTTTATTATTATTGCATACAATGATGTTCAAAATCATGGTCTGCCTTTCCACCAGAGACATGCGGGGAACCTAAGCAGTCTTCTTAGGGTGTCGATACTGTCGATGGCAAAAGTAACACAAAAATAATATGTAGTTTTTTAAATTTGTTTGGCCCAAAATTCAGCAACGCGAATACCGTTCGCTGACGCAGCCATTAGGACCTCACGGTGAAGGTAAGCTACGAAGCTATAATTGTGTATATTTCCACCAGAGTTTAGTAGTCGAGAATGATCAATTAACAATCAACTCAGCCTATCGCAATCCACTGCTGGACATAGGCCTCTCCCAGACTGCGCCACAACACCCTGTCCTCCGCCTTCCGCATCCAGTCTAACCCAGCCACCTTCTTTAGGTCGTCCGTCCATCTAGCTGAGGGGCGTCCCACACTACCCTTGCCGATACGCGGTTTGTATAGTTGTACTTTCAGATATCGTTTGATTTCAGGTCTCGCGTCCTTGCAAGTCGTCTCTGAGACGTTTTTGCCTCAAAACGATCGGTAAATCGTCGATCAGTCAGTCATCGTCAAAAAAACAACTGCTCGTTATAACAAGGGTATGAGTCAGCTAACGACTAAAGGAAATGGGCCATTATGAGGCCAGTAGCGCGGAGCTGGTCAATTGCACTGTAATGAACGATGCCCAGACATTGATGCATCCGCGATGCGTTTACAAAATGCAACTGATGCGGAGTTTTATAGTAGTTTTTTTTATAACTTCGTGTTCATGGCAAAATGTGGGGTCACCTAGTCTTTTCCCAACTACGTTGGGGTCGGCTTCCAGTCTAACCGGATGCAGCTGAATACCAGTATTTTACACAGAGCGACTGCCTATCTGACCTCCACATACAGTTACTGGTTAATTCGATTTCGATACCCCTTGGTAAGACTGGTTGTCAGACTTTCAGGCTTCTGACTACCCGTAAGCGTAACGACTGTCAGATCCACACATGACAGCCGGGACCAATGGCTTAACGTGCTTTCCGAGGCATGGATCTCGGTATTTAAAGATGGTCACCCCTCCACAGACCAACCGCGTCAAATAGTAGCTTAGCGACGGGGAGTTTTATAACAATGTGGCTGTTACTTTAGTATGTGTATCTTACGACTTCCACGCGAACGAAGTCGCGGGTAGAAGCTAGTAAAAAATAATTGCAGGCGGTAACATCATGACCAGCGTTAATATGTCAAAAATGTAACATTAAAGTCCATTTTAAATACCAATAGCGTTGACGTATTGATCCGGGAGGGCTTAACGTGCTCTCTGAAGCACGCAGCCCAGGGAGGGGTCCTGTAGGTAACACAGTTACACCTCAATGCATCCACAAGGTAGGGTGGGTAGACTGTATATGATTTTTCTGTGCTGTGGTTATGTTGCGTGGTTTTGTTGTACTGTGGCTGTCATGGAGTTTTTTTTTTTTTTGAAGTGAAACTTCTTTACGCACGTTTGACTTGGGCAGTAAGTTGGCGAACGCGTGCCGCAAGCGTTACGAAGTGTGATCGGGCGAGGCGAACGGGAGTTGAGTGGGGGATATAAGCAAGAGAAAGCAGTACATTTTCTTTCTCTCTTCCTCTGATAGCGAAGTTTCACTTCAATCGTGTGGCCATAAGCACACTCGGTTTTTTTTTTTGTTCGTTTTTTTATGCTGCGGTTTTTAAAATTAAGTGACAATGATCGTGATCGAATCAGAAATGAAGAGATCCGCAGGAGAACCAAGGTAACCGACATAGCTCGAAGAATTGCCAAACTAAAGTGGCAGCGGGCAGGGCACATTGCTCGCAGAACAGATGGCCAATGGGGCCGAAAGGTTCTGGAGTGGCGACCGCGTACCGGAAGACGTAGCGTTGGAAGGCCTCCCACAAGGTGGACCGACGACCTTGTGAAGGCCGCAGGAACTCGTTGGATGCGAGAAGCATAGAACCAGTCGAAGTGGAGGTGCTTAGGGGAGGCCTATGTCCAGCAGTGGACGTCTTTTGGCTGAAATGATGATGATGATGATGAAGTGACAATGCGGGGTCATTATTCTCTTGAGCTTATATCAATTTATTTTTGGTCCAGGCAGGTCAGCACGTCCTTGCGTAATCAGCCTATAATATAAAGTACCCACTGCTGAGACATAAGCCTCCTCTCTGTGAGAGGGAGTGGTCCATAATCCACCACACGGGCCCAGTGCGGGTTGGTAGATGTCTCATGTCTCCGAATTTTTGGTTCTATGACATGCCGGTTTCCTCACGATGTTTTCCTTCACCGTTTTGAGAGCAGTAATGATGAAATAATTTACACAAAGTAAAGCGCCTGTCGAGGTTCGAACCACTGCTCTCCACTGGGCCACCATAGCTCGAACTTATAGTATGCCACTGGCAATTCAATAGCATTGTGAAAATCAGGCTTAACGCGTTATTAACTAGTTCGTGTTAGGTAATAGATACTCTACTCATTGGTGATATGAGTTTGTTCTAGTTAGTGCCAGACCACACGGTGCGTTGCGCCGGCGCAACGCATGAATTTTAACGCATTGCCGGCCACACGGGCGCTGCGTCAACGCAGCGTTACTAGGACGCAGTCGTAACGTTCCGTTGACGCAGTATCGGTTTCAGTTCGCAGTTCCGCGTGTCTCCTCTTTATCAATGCAACTGAGCGGTGACGCTCCGCTCCGGCGTCGCAGGTAATTACACCCCTCCCGCTTCGTCTCGGGGGCTGCTGTCCGTCATGTGTGCGTTGCGACGACGACGCAGCGCTGACAACGCGCCGTGTGGACTGGCTCTTACGTTCCACTAGCGTCGCATCGTCGTAGACGAACGGACTAAGACAAACCGATTCACGTTTTTATACCAGTTCGAAACTAAAGCTTTTGTGGTCAGAAAAAGCCTTCTTACTGACCAATCGATTTTGGACCAAAATAACTTGTCTAGACTACAGTTTAGAGGATCTATGATATTCAGTGGCTATTTCTAAGTATCGTTTTCAATGTTAGGTAAGGTGTCGTCGTAAGAAACTTGTGTCCGATTTCTGAGAAATGATTTCTTAATATTTCTGGAACTCGGGTATGGATGTACCTTCATTCATTTGAATTTATCTATTCAATACAGCTATTGAGTACATAAGAAATCTGAAATGGCACCGGTAACTGTTGTGTGGAAATCGGTTGTCATGGTATGGGCAATTGGGCATGTAATACGGAGGAATGAGGAAAATGTCGTGAGGAAAGTTTTGAGTATGAATGTCGATGGCTATAAGAGTAGGGAAAGAC
This sequence comes from Amphipoea oculea, assembly GCA_945859645.1. NCBI lineage: Eukaryota > Metazoa > Arthropoda > Insecta > Lepidoptera > Noctuidae > Amphipoea > Amphipoea oculea. Next base: position 4,341,754 of record OX243886.1, on the reverse strand, counting down.
CAAAGAAACGATTTATCGACTGTGTGAATGATGATATGATTAGAAAGGGGGTGAATACAGAGATGACGACTAATAGAGAAGTATGGAAGAAAAAGACATGTTGCGCCGACCCTAAATTAATTGGGATAAGGGTCGGAGAATGATGATGATTCGATACAGATCTTGGTTCTATATCTTGACACACTACGTTTCGGAATACTCAGTTAAAGGCAGAACTTTGCAGAATAGTATATTGAGAGTTTATCTCAAGAGCCGAGAGTCTATCTAAAAACCGGACATCAGAGACAAAAACTAGAAATGCATTTATCGTGCACCGTGCGCCGCCGTATGAGTAAGGTGCAGCACAGACGACACGCTTTTTGTGCGATCGAGTCTGTGGCGCACAAAATGTCTCCGATACTAAGTAAGCTTTTAGGCCGTATTCAGTGCTCTCCTGACCGTCAGTCGGCTTTTTGCATTCAGTGCTCCACTGACCACCGTACGGAATCGCAGGGTATAGTGACGTCCGTTCGAGTTATCAATCTGAATCGGTTTCATTTTGACAGTTCAACAACATTCATTGCGTTATTTACGTGTTGAGCAGACAAATTTTTCGAACTTATGGAGCAATGGCTTAGCAATTGGCTTCGAAATGATTCTGATTCCGATTGATAGTGTGTTACGCAATTAGGGTGCCGCTTCCGCAAAGCACTGAATGCTCGGAAGCATTGCATTGCATAGCGCGCCGGTCACCTGACGTACGCAGTACCAACGCGCTCGACTGACCGTCTCTGCCAGTATTGCGTATGCGGACGCGGTCAGTGCTGCTCTGAATGCACGCATGGTTTCTATGGCGATAGCTACGACAGACCGACGTCAGTCCTGACCGTCAGGAGAGCACTGAATACGGCCTTAGTGTAGTAGCCGAAAATTAGAACGCGACATCATCCTATATTTATTTCAACTATTCCAGGTATATCCTGTTATTATTTTATCTACAGTTTCCATTTTATTGTTAAGTACTAAGTACTTACAATAAAAAGTGCGTCACGGATAGTCTGTCGTTTGCGCTGCAACTCACGCGAGTAGCTCGCACCTGCACAAGCTCAAGTTACTTACATAATCAGCCTATAATGTTCCCACTGCTGGGACACAGGCCTCCTCTCAGTGAGAGGGAGTGGGCCGTAATCCACCACGCGGGCCCAGTGCGGGTTGGTAGATGTCACATGTCTTCGAATTTTTGGTTTTAGGACATGCCGGTTTCCTCACGATGTTTTCCTTCACCGTTTTGAGAGCAGTGGTGATGAAATAATTTACACAAAGTAAAGCGCCTGTCTGGGTTCGAACCTACGACCTACAACTCGTAAGTCGTGGCCGTTACCACTTGGCCACCACTGCTCTCAAGTTACTTGCTTCATGTAAAACTGCCTTTATTACAAGTTGAGACGCTTGCGAGTACGCTATGAGCGTGATGGTCAATGCTTGCTCCTCCTCTGTCTGAGAAAAGCGCTTTGCAGTAGGACATAAATGACGAAGTGCTCCAATTCGGGAATTGAACACGGGAGCATGTATTCGTTCGGCGGTTGTTTTTGCGGCTGCTTGACAAACGAAGTATTCATTTGTTTTTATTTTAACTAGGTAACAAAAGACAGAGGGCAGTGGTGGCCCAGATGTAGGTCGTAGGTTCAAACCCAGACAGACGCTTTAGTTTGTGTAAATTATTTCATCACCACTGCTTTTAAAACGGTGAAGGAAAACATCGTGAGGAAACCGGCATGTCCTAAGAACCAAAAATTCGAAGACATGTGACATCTACCAACCCGCACTGGGCGCGCATGGTAGATTATAGCCCACTCCCTCTTGAAGAGAGGAGGCCTATGTCCCAGCAGTTGGAACAATATAGGCTGATTATGATGAGGTAACAAAACATCGAGCCTATATTCCCGAAGGGGTGGGTATGCAGAGTTGTAAAGTAGGTACAACCAATTTTCATGTTATAAGTCCTATGGAGTTCCAGTCGTTGAGCTCCTTAAGTTCTGAGTTGAGCAGCACGCTTACTGACAAATGCGTGCGGACTGGACAGGTCCACTCAACCTGTGTGGTTATTTCCTCAAAAGACCATTTAAGACACTAATCTTCGGTCTTCACATGATCTGACCAAGATTATGTCTGTTTTGTCCTAAGGGTGTGAGGCTCCTAAGTCTTATGTAGAGGGTGTTTTATTTGTAGTTCCTCCCAATATATTGAAAGACGTCTATAGTTGTACGAGCTCTGTGGTCTGGCCTGTGAACGCAAAGTTCGTAACACATGGCGTTCCATTGTTTCTGCATACTCTCATTGGAGAAAGGCGTGAATTTATGTTAGCAGTGGCGAAACTATAGGGTGGCATTGGGGCCAAATGCCACAGGCCCCCAGCCAGAGGGAGCCCCCGGCCCGAGAGGGCCATGAGCACAGTAGGTTCCTAAGTTTATAAAAGCAAACTTTTTTTGAAAATGTGCAACAAAGGAAATCATTCAGATTTCGAACATTTTGTACCTTTTTCCCATTGTTTGTATAATTTTTTTGACAGGACCTCATGCTCAGCAGTAGCGCTTGCGACCACTAGACCAACGAAGCAGTCAGGTTTTAAATTTTGTAGGGGAAAATATGAAATCTACGCGGAAGAAGTCGCTGGAGAACTGCTAGTAAAAAAAACTATAACGTTGGTTGAGCTTCTTTATATTGAGGGAGGCCCCATCCCTTGAATTTGCCACGGGCTCCAAACGGCATAGTTACGCCACTGTATGTTAGGTACCTTTGTTGGCTAGGAAGGAAAATTGAAAAAAGTTATGGCTGCAGGCTGCAGGTAAAAAAAACCAAATGGATGTCTATAAATAATAAAAACACAGGAAAAGCATAATTGTTATGATAATGTATGACATTTACATTTAACATGGTTATATATAGTCCTTCACATAACTAGTTATTACTAAGTACCTAATAAGACTAATAACAGCCACACGGGTCGATCGATCAGGTTAAGCTACACTTGCCGCGGTCGGTTCGTAGATGGGTGACCATCTTCACATATCAAGACCCCTCCGTGCCTCGGAAAGCACGTTAAGCCGTTGGTCCCAGCTGTCATTCGTGGATCTTTGACAGTCGTTGCGGGTCGTCAGAAGCCCGAGTCTGACAACCAGTCTTACCAAGGGGTATCGTATTACCCAGTTACTGGGTTGTGGAGGTTAGATAGGCAGTCACTCCCATGTAAAATAATAAAAATAATATAATACTGGTATTCAGCTGCGTCCGGTTAGACTGCAACATAGAGACCGACCCCAACATAGTTGGGAAAAGGCTAGGCAGATAATGAGTACTTTCCATAACTAAGTACCAGACAATTTGAATGGTTACTGGGTAATACGATGCCCCTTGGTAAGACTGGGTGTCAGACTTTCGTAACGACTGTCAAAAATTCACGAATGATAGCTGCTTTCCGAGGCATGGAGGGTCTTGATATGTGAAGATGGTCACCCATCCACGAACCAACCGCGGCAAGCGTAGCTTAACCTGATCGATCGACCCGTGCGGCTTTTATTAGTCTTATTACTTAGCTTACTTATTACTGTAGCTTGTTATGATAATATTAATAACTTTGCATTTTAATCAATTCTATCTAGGAATACAGAGCAGGTGGTCTTCGTCACCATTATAATATGTAGAGGGGGAGGGGAGGGGCGGACTATAATGATAATAAAAACTTTTATTTTCTCCTCCACATTATGGTAAATCATTACAATACAGTGTGTCCCTGGAAGTATGGATCAAATCGAATAGGGGCGTGGGCAAGGTCATTTCCAAACATTTTAGCAAAACAAAAAACTAAAAAAAAAAAAACTAAAAAAGAAAGAAGAGAAATCGAATCATTTCAAACCAAACTGTAAAAAAAAACTATCAGGGCTATCAATTTTTTTTTTTAGATAGCCCTGATAGTATCTTTTTATGATTATTTTCTTTGAGCACTATGCAAAGTGATTGAAAAAATAAATAAAAATTGGTCATAACTTTTGAACCGTAAAAAAATTTCAGAGTCAAAAAGTTTGGAAATGACTGCCCACGCCCCTATTCGATTTGATCCATACTTCCAGGGACACCCTGTATATAAATGTGTATACAAATATACATTGATGTTGTGGAGAGTGGAGCCTGGAATTTCTGTGTTACAGGTCTCCGGGCCACCAAGCTACTATGTACAGTCAGCAAAAGAAATAAGTATGCAGGATCGTCAGATATAGTTTAAGTTTAGTAAGAAGCCGATGGATGTTGTTGACTGAAATTTAATTTGATAAATAAGCTGTTTGTTTTCTATATAAAACTAGCTTCTGCCCGCGACTTCGTCCGCGTGAAATTTCATCCTCCCCGCATTCACCCTCTTAGGGGTGGAATTTCGAAAAACCCTTTCTTAGTGGACACCTACTCTTCATAAAGAACGCACCCTCCAAACATGTCTCTAGGACCAGCGGTTTAGGCTGTGCGGTGATATATCAGTCAGTCAGTCAGGACTTTGTATTTTATATAAATAGAATAAATTTTATTCAAAAACATCCATCGGTTTCTTACTAAACTGCAACTATATCCGACGATCCTGCATACTTATCTCTTTTGTTGACTGTCCCTGGCTCTGATATTATGGTGTGAAGATAAAGCAGTTCCTTAAATGATTGATAGATATCAGATACCATAAATGACTGAAGATGGAAACATGGAATTTTGATGATTTAACTATTTATTTTACCACCCAAGTACATATTATAGAATGCAAAAAAAGTGGAGTGTTGAGACAATGGAGATGCAATGAGCATAAATCATAATCAGCCTATAATGTTCCCACTGCAGGCCTCCTCTCTTGGAGAGGGAGTGGGCATCTATTATGCGGACCCAGTGTGGTTTAGTGAATAGGAGATGCAATTAGGACTTTGTGTAATCCAAAAAGAAACTATGAGCAAAACTGGGATTTCATCCACACTAATATTATAAATTCGAAAGTAACTCTGTCTGTCTGTCTGTATGTTACCTATTCACACCTAAACCACTGAACTGATTTAGATGAAATTTGGTATAGAGATAGTTTGAGTCCCGGGGTAGGACATAGGATAGTTTTTAACCCGATATTCCCACATTATCGACACTTATGCGGGTGAAACCGCGGGGCGCAGCTAGTAAAAACATAATTATCAAATACATTAATTATTAAATAGACCTGTAAAGGAATTAAGTAATAGCTCATCATAATCAGCCTATAACGTTCCCACTGCTGGGACACAGGCCTCCTCTCTATGAGAGTGAGGGGCCCAGTGCGGGTTGGTGGATGTCACATGTCTTCGAATTTTTGGTTGTAAGACATGTCGGATTCCTTACAGTTTTCCTTCACCCACCGTTTTGAGAGCAGTGGTGATGAAATTAAATATACAAAGTAAAGTGCCTGCCTGGGTTCGAACTCACGACCTAGGACTCGTAAGTCGGGGCCAATACGACTGGGCCACCACTGCTCTCTCTCTGAGTAATAGCTCATTCTTTATTTAATTATTTTCATAGAGAAAATCTTAAATTTGCTGCACTTGGCAATGTTGTTGCATTGCACTTGAAAATGTGCTTGTGACATTTTTCTGTTACTGCCTAACCCTCTTGGGAATAAAAAGGCTAATTCTCATAATTAAAAACATTCAAAATCTTGTCCCAATCTCATCTCAGCGACAATCAATGTCAAAAAATTGTCAAAAATGTAGGGAAATTAGAGGTATTTTTGACAGATTGAAACTGAGATCAGACTGTGAATGCTCTTAAAATTATGAGAATTGCCCCTGAGGTGTGATTATGTAAAGTATACAGTATGTCTAAATATTACATTGTAATTACATCTTGGATGTGCATAAGTATGACAGTGTGATTGCCCGTTGAAAATTGGACATCTCTGATTTTTGTGATTTTTATATATTTCTAAGGGATTATGCCAAGGGAACTTGGGCATCAGCTTTTTTATATTTAAAACAATATAGGCACTGTAGAGTGTAGATGTTATTTTTAAGTTTTGTTATGATGGTTTTATCATAAGAGCTTTCAGCCCAGCGGTCTTAACAGAAACTTGTGTTTAGCTATAGATGTTTTTAATGATAGGTAATGTTATTAAAGCATAAAGGAATAGACAATTATGAAATGCTTTAAGATACTCTTATTTTTTTAATAAGATCATAGTTTCATTAACTAGAAAGATATTATGTCAATGGATGTAAAATTGTTAATTCACACTTCAATTTTTTTGATTAGCTTAGTGTCCTTTACATGGGAATTTGTTAGTGAAAAATAAAATAAGTATTTAAATTGTGTCATCTTACGATTTTTTTTTTATATTAAAAATTCATCAAAAGGTTGTGAACAGAAACTACAACTAACAATGTTGTTCGAAAATTAAATGATAAGAAATAATGATAGTCTATCATTAGCTTATATTTTGAAAGCTTATCTTGTTACATTTTTATTACAAACAAAACACTATTTAATTTTACAAAGTAACACAGATCTGACGCATCTCTATGCAAGCTTTAATGATGGGACATTGTTAGTCAGATAAGAAATATAAGAATAATTATTAAAGAGCCACTTATAAACGTGGATAAGACGACCCACTGACCATCCACAATAACATGCCCAAAGAATAGTCAAATGAGCTAATTATTAATTAAAACAGATGTTACTAACATCGCGTCAACCACAAAAACCTTATTGTTTAATTATTTTTTTGACACTACACACGGACCTCTCTCATACAACCAGTTTTTATTTGCGCGAAAAATACGCGAGCGATTCATAACGGTGGGCGAATAGGTAAAACAATTCATTGAGCAATACAGCACAGCTTGAATTGAAGTAGCTTCAAATGACCCCGAAAGGAGTTACCTACTTTAATTGTGAATGAACGGAACACTCATTGATTATATCTTGCTACACGGGACGGGGTTGACTTAAGGGCGGCGGTCGACACTTACTTGTATGCATTTTATCATACTATATAGCTCATAAAACCCATCCCCATCGCTTCTACACCCCATTGAGGAGTTGTAGAACGTTAGAAAACACCATAAATCACATCACACATTCCATGAGCTATGGAAAATGGCCGGGGTAAAGCCCTACCTAGCCCGAACAGGGCGAAGCACAAATCACAAAAACTGAGTTACAGATACACCACTTACTTTTCAGATGCCTCGGTCATGATTCGACACGTCGAATATCCTAATTTCTACTCGCCACTTCACAGATTTCACCATTTTTATGACATAAATACATCAGATTCACTTACGAACCGTTCTTATTTCGGCCCTTTGTTGGGCCTCAGTGCGCTTGCGTCAATAAAACAGTCCGGGCGGGTTATTCAATGAACGCGGCGTGTTCGCGCGACAGGTGGCGTGTCAGTCGCGCACAACTTTGCTATCTCGCCTCGCGATTGGTCCGTTGGATGCTCTATCGCTTTTCCACCAATGACGTAGCTTGACACTCTATATCCACCAGTAACCTCCCCTTCAGGGCGAATAAAAATAAATGGCGGGCTTTTTAAAATATTAGGCTGCCGGCAGTAATTTTTCAATACCCTCGCTCTGAGCTTCTGGGATTTAGGATCGCACAATTATTTTATGAAAATAACACTGAAATATGCAATAAAATCACTAATATCACTGTATTCTGACCAAAAATCGCGATATTTGCGGCTCGCGAGCGGAGAGCGGAAGTAGGTCACGCCGGCCTCGAGGGTTCGACTGTTACTGAATGAAGCAAGGCTCGCAATGGGCCCATCCCCGTTCATGCACCGACCCATTGAAAAATAAATAGGTCAAATCATTGCAACGTGCCCTACATGCAGGTTGCCTGCACCATTCATAGGCGGCGCTTGCATACGGGCCCCTGGTTCTATTTATAGCTGCTCTATATTTGGGCAGGTCATTCGCAGCAAACGTAAATGCAGCCTCCGTAAAGTAGGTTACCTGATTTTCTTTGTTAATAGCCGGTGCAGTGACGTAGTTCGCGCTTGTCATGACGTCAGCAGTGATTTTTGATTGGCCTGTTTGATCATTTTCTAGATTTTTTAAATGTATTTTTTTATTAGTAATAGATGTTATGGGATGATAGTAGGTATGTGTTAAAATTGAGAAACAAAAATTATTTAGAAACACTTGAGTTGAAACATAATATTAATTTGATAAGTTATTTTGAAACAGAAATAGGTAGTTTGTGTTTGTGTTAAATTTATTTAAAATTAATGTTATTTTTTTTTAATTTAAAAAATAAGTAGGTGATTAATCTTAGCGCAAAACGTGCGGGTTATTAAAAATATTAATTATATAAGTAATTAGAAGATTTTTTTTCTGGAGGCGCTTGCTTACTACCGCTCTCCGTAAGAAACTATACAAAGCAACTTCTTAGTGAAGTTACCTAAACGTTTCTAATTAAATTAACCATAATTGGATATTTTCGGAGCCAATTTAGTGGATAATATTTACGTAATCCATTTTATTCGATTATGTGCGTGTCAAAAGTCACGTAGAGAAATAATTGAATTATTTCGAGGTTTTTTTTAAATTGACCTAAATCCAGATAAGCCGGCAGTAGGACATGAATGACGTATTCGCTGTTGCCAACCAGTCGACTCGACGATTGACCCAACTCGTCGAATTTATCAATGGTGTTGGTGGGGTCGAGTCTTTCGCGTGAAGAGAACAAAGGAATACCTACGTCAAAGATATAATCGTAATAAATATCTGTGGTAACGGTCTTAGGTACTAATTATGAGTGAATTAATTAGCAACCGACATAAATATTACCTATAAGAAAAGTAAAAAAAAAATCATTTGTAATGATCCGTCGTTTGTCGACGCCCTTATTTCAGCTCGCCCAGTATCTTGACCCAAAATCGTCACAGTTACCTACGTATCATCTATGACGCGCGCTGAGGGATGCAGTTTTTAAGTTCGTAATAAGCAGGAAGGAGTAATCAAAGTGCCTAGTCTGTTAGTGTTATCAACATTAAATATGCGTTGATTTACTACATTCGCGAAGTAATTTCTCAGGCGTAAGATTTTTAAATCAAACGCTCTTTTGTCTCTAGTCTCTACCCATCTGTGCTGTAGTTCTTTACGAGTCTTTGGGATTTTTTCAAGAGGATAGGCATTGGAACCCTCCTTCGTGCTTAGTTAGTATTTATTAATTGCATAGATACCTATGTTTGCCAAGCGCGTTGATAAGATTAAAATGAATGGCGTAACTCGACCTCGCAACGATTCATTCAAGATTTCTTTATGGAGGCTCATGTTTTTATAGCTGGCTCACTGGCTGAATGGGGCAAAGACAATTGACATGGAGATACCTACTTGATACAAACAAAAGAGGTCTGCTTATAAATGCTGGATTAGAGAGCGGTTTGGGCAATTTTATTATGTAGATGAATCTACATAATTATTAAATACACATTAAATTTACAATTTAAATTCACTGACTATCATAATTAAACTGAACTTTAGCTTGAGCATGCAAAATAATTGTATCAAATATAATTGAATACCGACCTACAGAATTAATGGAATTCGAAAATGAAATGCTTACGTGAGTAAATAAAATAAAAACACGGGATAATTCTCAGTGTTTCTGACAGACCTATTAAGCCTGGGCGGAAATATCAGCTCATACCTACCTGTAATAAAATCGATGAGTAAATTGTTGGAAATATAATAAAGCTGTAAGTAAAGGTTACTAGGTGAACTTTTGTGCAATGGCGATCTATCGATCATTTTGGACCAACGTGTAAATGATGTGAAAACTTTTCGCACAGTATTATACGGGTCGACCGCTCAGGTTAAGCTACGCTGGCCGCAGTTGGACCATGGATGGGTGACCATCTTTACATACCAAGACCCTTCCGTGCCTCGGAAAGCACGTCCCGGCTGTCATTCTTGGACCTTTGAGAGTCTTTATGGGACAAGGGGTATCGTGTACCCAGTAATTGGGTTGCAGACTTGTGGAGGTCGTCGCTCCTTGTAGAATACTGGTAGCCCTTCCTACTTATTCAGTTTTTTTTTTAAGTGAAAACTTCTTTAGCGGCCTTGCACACTTTTTTGTAATGGGTAAAAAATGTTAAACTCGCGTCAGGACACGTGACCGTCAGGAGAGACTACACATGCACAGTAGAAAGATACGAATTCATATAATTATACTGTGACACGGGGGAGAACTACTACTCCTAACTACTAAGTATACCCCTCTCTTTCTACGGCGGCGCCAACCGAAGTGGATGGATGGGTGGATGTGTGGATGGGTGGACGGATGGATGGATGGATGGATGGATGGATGGATGGATGGGTGGATGTGGATGGATGGATGGATGGATGGGTGGATGGGTGGATGGATGGGTGGATGGGTGGATGTGGATGGATGGATGGATGGATGGACAGCTGATGGCTCGACCATCTGTGTAGTGGCCACACTGCTGTGTATTCGTAAAATTCGTGTAAGTATACAGAGGGTGTTACAGAAAGGGTATATCAATACAAACGGGTTGAAGAGTGTATCTGGTCTAGAATCTCTGTAAAAAATTTCAACTCAAAAGCATTAACTTTGAAAATGCTTAATATATTTTTTATTTCGACATCACGGCGCTGCACTGACGCGCGGCGGCGTGATGTGCATGTACTAGGCGCACAGACACACTACAGATAATGGATAATGACTCTCGTAGTGCGGTGACACGTTTGTCATGATTTCAATTTAATAAACTATCGAAATAAAAAAATATTAAGCATTTTCAAAGTTACTGCTTTTGAGCTGAAATTTTGTACAGAGATTCTAGACCAGATACACACTTCAACCCGTTTGTATTGATATACCCTTTCTGTAACACCCTGTAAAGTGTTTAAAATATGGAAATTGAACAAAGTGCATCTATTAAAGAAAAAAGTGACGCAGAAATAGTGAAAAAAAAATAGTTATATTAATTCAATTAATAATTGATTTATTTCAACGTTAATATTCAAGTTTTCACTTCTGCCGGCAGTCCCGGAGTGCAAACCGTCTTTTTTTTTTCATAATTCCATTGCAAACATAGATATTTTGCAACTAAAAACTTATCACTCATACATACGTTTCGAATTATGAACTTTTATGGAGTGTATAATGGCGATGTCCTATCGACTATCGTGGTGAATGTTCTGAAACCTTTTCGCTCAATAAGTAGACTAAGTAGGTATATCTTTGTTTCTTTATCCGTCATCATCAAATAAATATCCGTTACAAAATCAACTTCACAGACGTGATTGGTCTTAATATTTAAAGTTTTAAACACGATAAAACAAAAGAAAACAGAGTTTTCATTTCTCATACTCGGAAAGTAGTGTTTGTTTGATCCAAATAGCGGGTGGAAGACGCTGCTTCCCACAACAGGGCGGGAAAGACTCATAGTAATTACTTCCCTCTTTAGGGTGGGAATGAATTTTAAAAATAGAACTGTAGTCAGCTACGAAGAAAAATGCTGCAGTCTTGTGAGTGTATAAACAGCCAGTGTAAATTAAAAAAAAAAAACCTATTAAGCGGGACAGCCTGCGGCGATGACTCAGTGTGTTCCATATTAAAAAAAAAGAATAGTATTAGGTATTTGGCGGGATACTGACCCTGTGAGCTGTACCGAAATTCAAAAACTTTGCATGTTATTGTTATCAATAAATATTTTAGAAAAACTACTACTTTTTACTTTCCTTATATTCGAAATGAAAAGTAGAGTGTTTAACACGGGTGAAAGTCATCAATTCCTACTCGGGCTATAGTCGCCCTCGCTGCGCTCGGGCGTCTAAATGCCTCGTATAGGGATTGATTCCTTTCGACCCTTGCATAACAATCTACTATTCTCGAAATCTCGACTCATACTTCAAGTAACAAAACTACCAGCGGTCGTTGACCTTAAAAAAAATTTCAATCTTTTTACCGACTTCAAAAAAGGAGGTTCTGATTTCGACCCGCATGTATGTCTGTTTGTATGTCCGCGATTTTCTCAAAAACTAATGAAGCAATTTTGATAATTCTTTCATTAATGTGATCTTAGTGATCTACATACTTTCAGGAAGGTTTTAGTATAAATACACTAGGTAATTATTCTTTTGTATGTACCTTGTTCGAAATGATGCTCACAGCGCAGTCACCTTCACAACATTAGGTTCTAAGTTCAAAGTTCTATTACGATCTTTGGAAAATATTCTAATGAAATCGATAATATTGTAATGCTGAATGCAGTACAATCCTTGAGACGTCGAATCCAGCTATGTAACAACGGTCATCATTTTGAACAATTAATCAGTTAAGGTTTAATAGGTAGGTATAGGTAACATAACCCGGGCCCGGCTAAATAATAACAGCCGCACAGGTCAATCCATCAGGTTAAGCTACGCTTGCCGCGGTTGGTCTGTGGATGGGTGACCATCTTTACATACCGAGGTATTCAGCTGCATCCGGTTAGAATGGAAGCCGACCCCAGCATAGTTGGGAAAAGGCTAGGCAGATGATGATGACTTGATGACCCAAGTAGCAAACAAGAATAGTGATTAAATCTTACATATCTATACTTTATCTAAAGTTGGATTTAGCTAAATCAAAAAGGATTTCGTTAAGTCTTTTCTGTCTTTAATACTAAATCGTTTTAGACAACCGCTACTTAAGTAAATTAGGAATACCAAAAACCAAGTTAAGTATTCTCAAAACTAGTTTGTATTAAGTATGCCTACAGTTAAAACTAAAATTTTTTTTTTACTATACTCAGAATATTTGAAAGCTCACTTAAAACTCAATTGAATAATTGAAGTACCTTTTTAGACAAACAAAGAAGAAATTGATTTTGTAGATAAAATTAAGATAATTGTAATACCAATTTATAGAAACTGATTTTCCTGAGTATATTTTTATTCCTTTTTGACTAAAATTAGTAAGATTAGAGTAAAAATACATTTAACGGGACGTTCTCTTCAAATAGAACCAAGTATAAATATGGATAAATTGGAAACATTAAAAAGATCTGGTGGCTTTCGTCGGCGTGTTATCACACTAATATTATAAAGGCGAATGATTGTGAGTGTGTGTGTGTGTGTTTATATGTTTGTTACTCCTTCACGCTTAAACCGCTTAACCGATTTAGAAGAAATTTGGTATAGAGATAGTTGGAGTCCCGGGAAAGGACATAGGATGCTTTGTATCCCGATATTCCCACGGTATCGAGACTTATGCGGGTGAAACCGCGGGGCGCAGCTAGTAAAATATAAAAAATTTAACTTAACCAATGTGCCGAGTCGAGATTATCAAATAAGCAGAACAGAAGTTATTAATTAATTATTTTTCCTGAGTTTGGGTGGCCTCTAAAGAAATGGGGATTGGATAGTTTAAGTTTAGTAAGCTACTTACAGCTGAATGACGGACCCGTGCTTCACCTAGTTTCTCCACCTGGGTGAAGCATGGAGACTACGGTTCCGTGATCGGGTCCCGTGCTCCAACTGATGACGTTATTGTACAGTGATGCAGTAAATTGTCTTCCCTAGAAATGATTCAAAAGATCTAAACGGCAGTGAATTTATAATATGTATGTATGGGGGTGTGTTTGTGTGTGTGAGTGTGTCTAATTAGTTTAATTAAAATTACTATTTTCTTAAATTCAATTTCTTCTGTTTAGCCTCTTGCCAACTATGTTGGGGTCAGCTTCCAGTCTAACCGGATGCAACTGAATAATAATAATAACCCCATCACCGTATCTCTACGTTGACGTCGTGGTGGGGCTTGCGCGCTCCGAACTCTAGGCTTGTGCCGGAAGAGTTTAACGGAACAAGTCTAGGGTGAGGAGCCAGACCAAGAGAGATACAGAAACCCGCAGAGCAGCATGTAGCGAGCTATTGGGCAGTAGCGACCACACGGACCCTATCTCCCGGGAGAAGTCTTGTTCCTCACCTCATGCTTGCCTTTATTGGCCGGCTGGAGTGAACAATGACGAAGAACAGAGCTCCCACCTCACTCTTGCCTTTAGTGCTTGCCTTGCCTTGCCTTTAGTGAAGGAAATAGTGACTAAAAATCCTCATTCAAGTTTGAAAGAGATAGCCGCTGGACTTTCGGTGTCTCACGAGTCGATCCGTATCATTTTAAATAATCACTTGCATATGAAACATGTCCCCTGCCTGACCAATGTTATACATATAATATACACGGATAAAATGGCAGGGGGTGACTTGCACACTCAATAATGGGCTCCCGAAAATGGTCGCTAGCACAAGTTAATAAATGAATAACTAACACTTTGTGTATTATTGATCTTTTCCCGGTACTTTTTTGACAGAGTAGTATATTATTAAATTATGTATTTTTCTTAATTACTTGACTGTACTTGATCATCAGTTGGAGCACGGGACCCGATCACGGATCCGTAGTTCCCGTGCTTCACCCAGGTGGAGAAACTAGGTGAAGCACGGGTCCGTCTCAATTTGGGGGAATCCTTGTGTTCTGTTACGAGTATGCTTCGTCGAATTCAAACATTAGGTGCCTACCTATATTAATTTAATCACATTCTTTCGACTATCTTGCATAAACCTGTTTCCACCACAAAATAAACAAGAACCACACAAGAACAATAAATGACAAGTTAAGAAAACATTAAGACGTAATCTGGGTTTAACTAAATCAAACTACAGAATCACTTAATACCAAACAAATTAAATAGTACCTACCTACTTCACCAATACCTACTGTTTTTAGTATAAGTTAAGTATAATATCTCTTAACAAGCACTACTTCAAGTGTAAGTTGTCTTAACTTTGTCTGAACTAGCCTTACAAAATCAGTATTGTCTAAAATCTTACTTCGTTAGGAAAAATAAGATTTAACGCCATTTTGCACTATAAGTGAAAAAAATATAAAATATTTTCCGACAGTACTTCATTAAAAACTAGAGTAAATTAAACTTACATTTTTGTCATAGTCATTCTAACTACATTAATAACTTACACATTTATAAAAAAAAAATTAAATTTAAAAAATCAAAAAACCCGACTGCGGTAAAAAACTTAAGTTAAAAAAAAACTGAAAAGCTAAAAACAAGCCCATTTTAAATTAAATAAAAGTTGGAAGCAGGCGGGACCCATTTGAGTTTGAAAATAGAAAAATGGTATGGGTCCCGCCTGCTTCCAACTTTTATTTAATTTAAAATGGGCTTGTTTTTAGCTTTTCAGTTTTTTTTTAACTTAAGTTTTTTACCGCAGTCGGGTTTTTTGATTTTTTAAATTTAATTTTTTTATTTTATTCTTTTTAGTTATGAGTTGTAAATCCCACTTAAGTGTGATAGTTTCCCTTTAAACTTCGTAATATATAGGTACTATTGCCGCGTTTAGTTGGTAGGGGGGACACACTTGATTCTAACGAAAATTGGTACTTTAAAGCTTGATAAGTCACGAACGGTTTACTTAATCAAAAAACGGTCTTCCCAAACCACTGATATTTTTGAAAGACCTATCCAACGATATCCCACTTGACATAGTTTCTTGACTTTCATTTTTTTCATTTTCACAATATGGCGTCTAGTAGTCGCCATATTGAATTTTCATTAACGTCATGTCTTTAGTGACACTCGCCGGACTAATAGAAATCGATTGACGTGTGAATCATAAAAATCGGTCCAGGCGTTTGGTCTGTATAGTGCTTCAAAGGAACATACAAACATACATACATACATACATAGGCTGATAAACACATTACCACTCCTTTGCGTCGCGCAGTCGGGTAAAAATGTATTACTCTGCACTAAATGCCACAAAAATTTTAATTTGCAATATTATTATACAAATTTTTTTTGTTTGTTTTCTAGTATTTTAAAAGCCCGTCTGTTTTATAGCACTATCTATAGATTTTACACGAGAAATGATCATGCGTTTTAAATTTCCAATGCATTTAACGACATAAGAAAGGCTTTTCTAGACATAAAAAATGTTGTTTAATCGCCATTTTCATAAGTCTTAAAATACTTTAAAAGTTCACCATATTTTCTAAAATAATATTACTTAAAGCACTTTAAAGCAAAATAAGTTTTTATTTATACTTCACTAAGACAAGATCGAATATCTGCAATTCAAAATTGATAGTTTTAATTAGGTACTTACTGTAGATATCTTTAAGTCTATTTCTTTATCTTAAGTCAACCTACAAGATATCTTGAAGACAGTGTTTAAGAGGTCTGCAAAACCATATTCTTAAGTAGGGTTAAAGTTTATCTAAACAGTAGTATTAACTCTTTCTTAACAAGTTCTTAAATACTGTGCCCACTTTTTAACCGACGAAAAACGGAGGAGGTTATCAATTCGACGCGTATATATTTTTTTTTTTTTTATGTATGATCACGCATAACTTTTTACAGAGCAGTCCGATTTTGATAATTCTTTTTTGATTAGAAAGGATATACCCCGAAGGTGGTCCCATATAAATTTGGAAAAAAAATTCCAACCCTAAGGGTAGGAAAACAGGGGATGATTGATAGTTCACTCACTGATTGTAATGTATGACCACGCATAACTTTTTACAGATTAGTCCGATTTTGTTAATTCTTTTTTTAATGGATAGGACATACCTCGAAGTTGGTTCCATGTAAATTTGGAAAAAAAATTCCTACCCTAAGGGTGGGAAAATAGGGGTGATTTATTGTTCATTCACAGATTTTAATGCTGAGCTGTTTATTACAATTAAAATTAAAGGCCTATCTATGTTGGTATGTAAAGCCTGTTTTTTTAAGTATTTTACTATACAAAAAATAATAGTTAAAGTAGGATTATATAACAGTTAATATCTAAAGTAAGGTAGGTAGCCATTTTAAAAGTAATCAAAAATTAAGCATGCAGTAATAAGTAAATTATAGCCTCAAAAAATTATAAAATAAAAACTTTTTAACAAAAAATTAAACCTCCGAAAAAACTGAAAAGCAAAAAATAAAAACCTTTTTTATTTTACCTTAATAAATAAGTTCTTAAACTAATGCAAGTATACCTAAAAAATGTTGAGTCGGCGCCAAACAATCAATGAACAAAGATCACTAAATTACCTTATAGAAATAGCCAAATCAAATTACTATTGCAACGTGAAATCTCCAGCGCTAAATATTAACATTCCAAACAAAAAGTGCGCTCTCCGCACGACCACTCGCAACGATATTATGTTGCTTGTTTGGCGCCGACTCAAAATTAGTTAGGTATACTTGCATTAGTTTAAGAACTTATTTATTAAGGTAAAATAAAAAAGGTTTTTATTTTTTGCTTTTCAGTTTTTTCGGAGGTTTAATTTTTTGTTAAAAAGTTTTTTACTTAACTGACTCTTGGAGTGTATCTAGAAGATATCTTGAGGGACATAATAGTTTTAGCCAAGACAACAACTGGAATTCGTCTACTTGTCTTCAAGATATCTACAATACCTTTTTAAGACAATTGTTTGCTACTTGGGGAGGTAGGTAACATAAGAAAAAAAAAGTATTTTGTTAAAAATGAGCTCTTTCCTTTAGTTTGCCGTATGTCATTACTTCCCAGAATTCGATCCTTATTAGCGACACTATCGAATGGTGTAATAATACAGTGTGTTTTTTTTTCAAAATCAACAGGTTCGATTCCTGGCTAGAAATATTGATTTTTCAAAAATCCAATGATGCAGTTTTAGTTTTCATCAAAATCGAGCCCGCGACTCCTTTGAGTACTTTTCGCTAGTCCTCATAGTTTCAGATTTGGCCATCCACGCCCACTTGAAAAATTCACCCTGTATATTAAAATAAAACACACGTTATAAATAATAAACATTTTATTGAATAGTAAAGAAGTTTCATATAAAAGAGGTAACAATAACAACTGTATACATTTAAAAAAATATTAATCTTAAAAAATACATAATGCCGTTTTCACTTATCCATAGCACTATTTAATAAGAAACTGTAGTCCATAGTTTTAGACAAACTAATATTCATGACCCATAAATTTAGGCCTTTTGTACAGACGCCAGCACATCAAGCTACTACAATCTCTCAAATTTATTTAATCGATTTTCAACTTTATCGCTAGAGCATAAGGTTTAAAGTTGATTGGGAAAATTTGACAGTTTCGGGTAGCTTAATGGCGTCTGTACACGCCACGATTTCCTTACGGTACGGCTTATAAACCGCGCCGTAGAAAACTTTCTTACAAAAAAAATTAACATCCAAATTAAGAACCTCCTCCTTTTTTGAAGACGTTTAAAAAACAACCGAATTTCAAAAAAAAAAAAAAAACTACAAAGTGAAAAACAACTATAAATTCGAATAGGAGTCGTTGGTTTCTTTTACTTTTTTTTTGCCGACTTTAAAAAAAGGAGGAGGTTCTCAATTTGGCTGTTCATATTTTTTTTAATGTATGTTCGGGCATAACTCCGCCATTATATGTAATATGTATAAAATTATCATTTCAAAAATTCTTTTAAAATTATTATTTGCAAATTTTTGCAGTGAAACTTCTTTACGCACGCTTGACTTGGGGAGTAAGCTGGCGAACGCGTGACGTAAGCGTTACGAAAAGTGTGATCGGGCGAGGCGAACGGGAGTTGAGTGGGGGATATAAGCAAGAGAAAGCAGTGCGCGCACACATTTTCTTTCTCCCTTCCTCTCATAGCCAAATACGTTTGAAGTTTCACTTCAGTTGTGTGGTCAAAAGCACACTCGGTTTTTTTTTTTTAATGGATACAGTTTGCCTCAGGGGGGTGTCCTTATTTTTGTTAAATTTGCTTGGGTAGTTTAGTGATTCATACAATACTGACGACCGTGCCTACACACGGCGACTAAACTGTATTTTTAGTACAAAAAGTGGGAATCCTTAATTTTTGACATATTCCGGTTTATTATTAAGCGTGCGATAAGAACTTCATTTGAGTGTTCATAGTGGGCACGCGGGCGCGGTGAGCGGGGCGGGGAGCGCGGGCTACTCACGCTATAGTGAGTTCATACAACTGGCCGCAGTGTCTTTCAAACTAATTCGAGCTTATTTTCTAATAATAACACTGGTCAACAAAATTTTAACTTTTTTTTGTCACATGAAAACTTACATCAAATTTTGAATGTACTAGGGCCAGCAAACAAAAATATGTGAATGAAAAAAAATTGACACGTCAGGTTAAAATAACCATGATCCTTTGGTTCGGTCCAAATCATTGGTTTAGCAAATGGCATATGTCTGGGTTCCAGTTTATCCCAACCTTATAGCAGTCTCACACACGTTACACAGCATTTTTGTGGAACCCAGGATTTATCTTGATTTCTGACAGGAAATCCAAAATAGTTTAAGTTATTCAAAAAAAGACACTTATATGAGGTCAGAAATGAATATGTAGCTGTCACAAAAAAACTGGACGTAATTGAAACAAAATTATTATATATTGTTAATGAGGACACACTAACATTAACAAAAATCATCACAAAGTTCGTGTGACAAAAACAGTGTTTACCAGTGTAATAGGTCTTCTTCATCCATATTATATTTTGACAAACAGAACGAAGCCGCGCTCTACTGCGGACAGGCAGATCGCGCGCGTTCCCGCACCCGCGCCGCTACCCGCCCGCGCTGCCAGGCTGGCCAAGCACTTAAACGCATAACGCCTTATAAGTCATCGATTCTCGTACTTTTCATATAAATATTAGGCGATAACATTTACCATGAACTCCCGAACACCCAAAGGAAAAAATAGTAAAGTTTTTGTGATATTTCAACTAGCTAGTTGACAATGTCCAGCTGCATCGAGTCTAAACTGGAAGCCGACCCCAACATAGTTCGGAAAAGACTAGGCAGATGATAATAATCCATAATAATTCCATACTAATATTATAAATGCGAAAGCGTGTCTGTCTGTTACCTCTTCACGCTTAAACCGCTGAACCGATTTAGATGAAATTTGGTATAGAGATAGTTTGAGTACCGGGAAAGGACATAGGATAGTTTTTATCTCGATATTCCTACGGGAAACTTATGGGGGTGAAACCGCGGGGCGCTGCTAGTGAGTTGATAATATTCTACGAGTTGAGCTGCACGATTTCTGACAAATTCGTGCACTGACTGGACAGGTTCACTCAATCTGTGTGGTTCTTTCCTCAATAGACCATCTCAGACACCAATCTACATGGTCTTCACATGATCTGACCAAGATTATGTCTGGACTTTAAAAGAGACAGTGACTGAGTTTGTTTCGGCCTTTCTTCCTAGAGCTAGTCAGATAGGAAACGCCGACCTCATCTAGTTTTTAAAATATGATTGTCGTGTAAAAGTGTTAGTACAGTATAGACACCAGCACAACAAACTACCCAAAACTGTCAAATTTTCCCAATCAATTTTGAACCTAATGCTTTAGCGATAAAGTTGAAAATCTATTAAATAAATTTGACAGATTGTAGTAGCTTGATGTGCTGGCGTCTGTACAAAACTACTTAGGGCTGATTTTTCCAATGCCAGATAACTTTATCGGAGGAATAATTTTGAAATTTTGACAGTTCTTCTATACAACAACCGACTTCAAAAAAAACACTACAAAGTATAAATAACTTTAATTTCGGAAGTCGGTGTCGTTGATTCCGCATTTTCGTTTTATGACACCGACTTCCGAAATTAAAGTTATTTATCACTTTGTAGTGTTTTTTTTGAAGTCGGTTGTTTTTTTTTTTGTAAAAAAGTTTTTATTTTTTCCTTTTTAGTTGTACCTACCCCACAAAAAAGTAAAAAAAAAGATCGTTAATGTAGACAATGTAGATAAAATTTTAGATTTTTGTTGATTTTTCAAAAACCGCTTGTCCGATTTCGATAAAATTTTCATGAGACCATTTGGGAATATACCCTTTCCAAAAACGAAAGAATTTTTTAAATCGGTTGGCAAACGACGGAGTTATGCGCGAACAACCACAAAAAAAAAAAAAATACAAACATTCGAATTGAGAACCTCCTCCTTTTTTAGAAGTCGGTTAAAAACTATCAGACGTCAAACTTATTCCACGAATAAAAATTATCGGTCGATTGAAAAATCTGCCCTTACAGAAATAAACTCATTTATCATTTTATCCTGCCATTATGATATCACTGTTTTTTGGGTATAGAAGGAAGCATTGTTATTAAAGATATTAAACGTTGTCAAACTCTGGTACTGGACTCTTGGTGGCTTGTGCGATGGCTGCCTTCGTTAGGTCTTCACCCTGGTTGTTCACGCAGTTTAGTAGACGCTGTAATAGAAAACACCACACAAATTACTAATGATATAAGTAAAATATTAAACTTATCAATAATGATTTCTTGAAATTCTTCTAAATCCATACTAATGTTATAAATGCGAAAGCGTGTCTGTCTGTCTGTCTGTTACCTCTTCACGCTTAAACCGCTGAACCGATTTAGATGAAATTTGGTATAGAGATAGTTTGAGTCCCGGGATAGAACATAGGATAGTTTTTATCCCGATATTCCCACGGGATCGACACTTATGCGGGCGAAACCGCGGGGCGCTGTTTGTTTCTAATAACCAATCTCACCAAGGATATCGTATTACCCAGTAACTGGGTGTGGAGGTCAGATAGGCAGTCACTTCATGTAAAATATTGGTATTCAGCTGCATCCGGTTAGACTGGAAGCCGACTCCAATATAGTTGGGAAAGGCTTGACAGATTTTAACATAACATAATCAGCCTATAATGTTCCCACTGCTGGGACACAGGCCTCCTCTCTGTGAGAGGAAGTGGGCCGTAATCCACCACGCGGGCCCAGTGCGGGTTGGTGGATGTCACATGTCTTCGAATATTTGGTTCTATAACATGCCGGTTTCCTCACGATGTTTTCCTTCACCGTTTTGAGAGCAGTGGTGATGAAATAATTTATACAAAGTAAAGCGCCTGTCTGGGATCGAACCTACGACCTACAACTCGCAAGTCGCGGCCTTTACCACTGGGCCACCACTGCTCTCCACAGACACATTAGAAATAATAATAATGGAGAATACATTGGTTGCCCCTCGTATGTTTTATAGAGGATACCAAAAAAATTTAGTTTTTTTTTTTCATTATTTTTTCTCGAGTAGTCATGATCAGGTCCACCCTCTGGGGCACCAGAGGGTGGACCTGATAACGTAACTAGCTGCGCCCCGCAGTTTCACCCGCATAAGTGTCGATCCCGTGGGAATATCGGGATAAAAACTATCCTATGTCCTTTCCCGGGACTCAAACTATCTTTATACCAAATTTCATCTAAATCGGTTTCAGCGGTTTAGGCGTGAAAAGTTAACATACATACAGACAGACAGAGTTACTTTCGAATTTATAATATTAAGTATGTATTATAAATTCGAAAGTAACTCTGTCTGTCTGTATGTTACCTTTGTTGTATTAAATATAGTAAGTATGTAGTACTTTTGACTATACTTACAATATGTTCCAATCCGTCTTGGTTAGGCCTGCTCTGCGAGTACACTAGGTTCACCTTAGCAGCCTGTACAGCGACGGGGCTCTTAGCTGCGATGTTCTCTGCTATCTCAAACACTTTTGCTAATCCACTGTAACAAAATAATATACCACTTTATTCATAAACGTTGCTTTAAGTTAAGTAGTGATGCCGCACAGGTCGAGCTACGCTTGCAACGGTAAACATTTTAAAAGAGTAACGGTGGAGTTTCTTGCCCATTCTTCTCCACACGAAAACTAACTTTTGGAAGGGGCGACTAGAATCAATTCTATTTTAAGGTAATTTTTGACGTTCAAAAGTGCCTTTTATGTGCCTGTTTGAAATAAATGCTTTGACTTTGACTTTGGTAGGTCTGTGGATGGGTGACCATATTTACATACCAAGACCCCTCAGTGCCTCAGAAAGCACGTTAAGCCGTTGGCCCTGCTATCATTCTTGGATCTTTGACAGTCGTTACGGGTAGTCAGAAGAACGAAAGTCTGACAACCAGTCTTACCAAGGGGTATCATATTACCCAGTAACTGGGTTGTGGAGGTCAGATAGGCAGTCGCTCCATGTAAAATACTGGTATTCAGCTGCAACCGGGTAGACTGGAAGCCAACCCAGCATAGTTGGGAAAAGGCTAGGCAGATGATGAGCGACTGTTTAACCATTTTTTGACGTTTAAACGTCACTTTCAATATCTCCGTAACCAGAAAGTTCCCAAGTATGGACCAGTACAAAAAACGTTGAACCCAAAAAAGCAACCATCAAGGTTTTTGAAGTGAAAACTTCTTTAGGCGCGTTGGCATTGACTTATCTTTTGAAATCATTTCACGTTGGGCATTTTTTGAGATGGGAAAAAACCATTGAATTCGCGCCACTGTTAATTACCGTAACGACACCGCTTCGGATGTGTTCGGCTGTCCTCGGGATGTACTCGGTTTTAATGTATATCCGATATGTCAGTGAGTGATGGCAAAGTATTCTGTTTGTGTGCCACTGTTTTTTTTTGCGGTTCAACTACCGCTAGACGTTTTTTTACTTAAAATGAGAGTTGAGATAATCTATTTTCTTTAGTTTTGTTGTGTTGAGATATCGATACATCCGGCGAAATTTCGCTAGCTTTTATTTTATTTTTTTTTATTGCTGAACGGGCCCTCTCTTGACCTCGATCACGCCTGATGGAAAGCGATGGATGAGGTCTATGACGGAACGAGCGTGCCCAGAAGATGCTTAAGGCACTGGAACTCCCACGCATCGACGAAACACAGCAGGCTGCTCGACACCGGTGGGAGGGTGGTCGCAAACCAGGCGGGCGTTAGCCCTAACACCGCAAGGGAAGAATTGGCCAGTCAAATAAGATGTTGGGTGTGACTGTCCAGGATGCGCCGAGCGCTCGGTTCAGTTGAGTAACTGGCGGAACAAACTGCGCTACACGAGGAGGCTTCTTCAGGCATAACAAAAAATGGTTTTTGAAAATTTCATCCTGTAGATAACTTACGTTTCTTTATCAGGGAACACTTGGCTGACTAGACCGATTTCCTTCGCCTCCTTAGCGTCGAAGTTTCTGCCGGTGAAGCAGAGTTCCCTGGCCACTGACACGTTGCCTACGATCTGTAATTAATATTAATTTAGGGGGTTAATTATAATGATCAGTGATCGAAATAGGCTGAGTATATTTACCTAAAGTTTAAAGAACAGAGACGGAAATCGGAGACTTTCTTATGACTAAAACTGATAAACTTGGTAAACAAATAAATTGTAATTGTGTAATTGTAAAAGTGATTTTAGTTTAGAGGGGTATTAAAGTATGATGTCTGTCTCACCTTGGGCAATCTCTGCAGCGTGCCGACATCAGGAGCTAAACCTACGTCCACCTCGCGCACTGAGAACCAACAGTCTTCTGTGCAGTATCTGGAAATCCATACTAATATTATAAATTCGAAAGTAACTCTGTCTGTCTGTATGTTACCTTTTCACGCCTAAACCGCTGAACCGATTTAGATGAAATTTGGTATAGAGATAGTTTGTGTCCCGGGAAAGGACATAGGATACTTTTCATCCCGATATTCCCACAGGATCGGAACTTATGCGGGTGAAACTGCGGGGCGCAGCTAGTATTATATAATACTTGATTAATTAGAGCTTTTATACAAGGTGTAACAAAATGAACGCAAGTCCTGAAAGTAGTTTGTTTATAATTGACTACTGAATTGATTTCAGTAACTATAATATAGATATTTCGCTTCACGATGCGTAACGCGTCGTTCCGTGTAGTCTTGTATTAATGAATGCTGGTTTTTTCCATACAACGTTGGTCCCGGCTGTCATTCGTGGATCTTTGACAGTCGTTACGGGTCGTCAGAAGCCCGAAAATATGACAAACAGTCTTACCAAGGGTATTACCCAGTAACTGGGTTGTGGAGGTCCGATAGGCAGTCGCTCCATGTAAAATACTGGTATTCAGCTGCATCCGGTTAGACTGGAAGCTGACCCCAACATAGTTAGGAAAAGGCTAGGCAGATGGTGAAGAGATTAGGCTGAATATCATCAAGCAGAATAATCCTTACCTCATGTCAGCCGCTGTGATCAGGTTGACCGCGGCGCCGATGCAAGCATTGTGTGATAATGATATAACTGGCTTCACACATTCTTCCAATGATGATATGGTATCCTGTAACATATAATATTATTTATGTTATTAACCGACTTCAAAAAACTTTTTTACAAAAAAAGAAAATAACCGACTTAAAAGAAACTACCTACAATGTGATAAAATTTGCTGGCCTATTTTTAGCCCAAAGAATAAGCATTGCCATCCAACGTGGCAATGCTGCCAGCCTTTTGGGCACTTATCCCATTGACAGCGATGCGGACGAATTTTTCGATGCCCAATGAACTCCTGTCTTTTTTTTTTTTTTTTTTTTTTTTTTTTTTTTTTTTTTTTATTATTATCATTTGTATATAGTATATTTTGTAGTTTGTGTGTACATATGTAAGTAATTATAAATAAATGTGATAAATAACTTTAATTTCGGAAGTCGGTGTCGTTTGTTTCGAATTTTCGTTTTTTGACACCGACTTCCGAAATTAAAGTTATTTATTACTTCGTAGTTTTTTTTTTTTTAAATCGGTTGTTTTTTATATTACTTGCTTGAAAAGGTCGGGGTTAAGTAGTTATAGATAGGATAACGAATTTTAGAATTTCTAGTAAGAAGAGAGCTATGGTGGCTCAGTGGCAACGGCCGCGACTTACGAGTTGTGGCTCGAAGGTTCGAAGCCAGACAGACGCCTTACTTTGTGTAAATTATTTCATCACCACTGCTCTCAAAACGGTGAAGGAAAACATCGTGAGGAAACCGGCATGTCCTAGAACCAAATATTCGATGACATCTATCAACTAGGGTTGCCAACTATACTGTTTTAAACAGTATTATACTGTTTTTCACTAAGGGAGCGTTCAAGTATTACGTAACGCAATTTGGGGGGGCGGGGGGGTCTCGTAAAACGTTACGATGCGTTACACGGGCGGGAGGGGGTCCTTCTTACAACACGTTACGTAACATTATTTCTTTTTTTATATAAAAAAATAGGGAAATAAAACTCCCAAATTGGCAACCCTTTTCGTTTACGTTTTACGGGGAATCTCTCGATTGTATTAGTCTGGTCGCCATTTTTAATTTGTTCTCGCATGTTGGTAAACCTTTTCGTTTATATTTCACGGGGAATCCCTAGATTGTATTGTACGTCATTTAATGTTGTTTTTGTTGTCAGTATTCGTTAGTGTTTATGCAGAAGCAAATTGCTGTAGTCGCTGTTATTAAAGTGAGTTCATAGTGTTCATACTGTAATGTCCTCAAAAGAAGGAGATTTGTATCATCAGCTGTTCTTGGCCTATAAAGGCTCTCATGCTGACTTGCCAGCGCAAGTATGTCAAAAAAATGCCAATGAAATTTGGAAAACGGCTAAAGAAAAACTAAAAAACAAAGAAAAGTTTATAGAACATATAAATGATGTTATACGAGAGTTGAAGGTGAAGGCCACGAAGAAGAAAGCAACAATGCTTAGTTATTTTACACAAGTAAGTTTACTACTAAAATGTAATAATGACATAAGTATTATATTTAGTCCAAACCTTGATTTTTCATAAAAGAACTGGTCATAAGTATTTTATATTATGGATAAAAACTATAACAACTTTTTGCGACTTCAGGGTAAAAATGATGACTTGAGTGTTACGTAACCTTTAGAGAGGGGGGTGGGGGGGTACAGAAAAACGTTACGGAGCGTTACAGTGGGGGGAGGGGGGGTCAAAAATCTTCAAAAATTGCGTTACGTAATACTTGAACGCTCCCTAAATTATACTTTTTACTGTTGAACAAAAATAAAGTATACAAAATACTGTTTTCAGCATCAAAATGAAAACACATTATTATGTGTTATACTTAGGCGCTCACACAAACTTGTTTTTATATAGTCAGAGGGCGCTCACAGACATGCGAGTGAGTGTGTGCGTTCTCAGAAGTAAGTAAGTTGTGCGGAAGCTCTAAAAAATATGTATTTAAATCAATAAATAAATAAAACACTGTTCATTTTTCTAAAATACTGTTTAATATTCTTCATAGACCTGAATATACTTTATTTCTTGTAAAAAAAGTTGGCAACCCTACTATCAACTCGCACTGGGCGCGTGGTGGATTACAGCATTTACAGCCCACTCCCTCTCACGGAGAGGTGCCTGTGTCCCAGCAGTGGGAACATAGACTGATTATGCTACATTCATCAATATTAATTTGTTTTGAATTTTTAAATACATTGTATAAAGCTGGTGGCGCCTCTAGCGGCAATCCAAGGCAACAAGGCCGATCTAAAATAACCAGTGATTGTGCACCACTCGCTGCGCAGTACATCTCCCCCCCCCCCCCCACCCCCCACCTGACAGGTGAATTCGTTACTGCGCAGCGACTCGCTTCATGTTCCAAGCCAGCATAAAGCTTGAATCGGGCTGTACCTGAGCATATTTGATGAAGTTATAATGGAAGCGAGCCTTCCTTGCGACGTCTTCTATTTCGTCAGCCTCAGCTCCCATTTGCACTAAGGTTTGGAGATCTATGCCTGAAACAGAGAAGAAATAAAATAAGATTTAAAAACCAGTGAAGTGTCAGGCGGACTCGCGCACTAAGGGTTTCGCGGTTTCACCCGCATAAGTCTCGATCCTCTAGGAATATCGGGATAAAACGTATACTATGTGTTAATCCTGGTTATAAACTATCTTTGTACCAAATCCGTTTTGTAGTTTTTCCGTGAAAGAGTAACAAACATCCATCCATCCTCACAAACTTTCACGTTTATAATATTAATAATAGTAGGAATAGGAATTAGTAGGAAGTAGGACGATATTTTTATTATTTGTTGTTATAGCGGCAATAGAAATACACGGAACCCTAAAAATTACCCTATTATACCCTAGGGAGGGAAGTGAAAGAAAGGGTAACCATAGAGAACAGATGTCAAGATGTCTTGGTGAGGACAGTAGACTAGACAGACACAATAAAAAAGGGGCTGGAGGAGGCCTTTGTCAAAGGGCACACAAAGACTCAGAACTGCGGGGTAATTGCGCAACACATTATTAATCGGAATCGGTTTCATTTTGACAGGTCAACAACATTCATTGCGTTATTTAAGGGTTGAGCAGACAATTTTTTCGAACTTATGAAGCAATGGATTAGCAATTTGCTTCAAATTGATTCCGATTGATAGTGTGTTACGCAATTAGGGTGCTGATATTAAACATTTTGTAAAACAACTCATCAAAAACACAACTCTGAAAAAAGGCTATAAATTAATACATTATTTACTCACCACCACAGAAATGCTTTCCCTGTCCCGACAACACGATGACTCTGCACTGAGGAATGTGACTCAGAGTTGAGAAGCATGTGTTTATTTCCCTGAAAGAATAATAACGCATGTTGTTATCACAAGCTGAAAAGGTTGTATTCGGAAACCGAATCAGGAAACAACATTCATTGCGTTATTTACGTGTTGAGCAGACAAATTTTTCGAACTTATGAAGCAATGGATTAGCAATTGGCTTCAAAATGATTCAGATTTCGATTGATAGTGAACACATTATCAATCACACACAGCACCCTAATTGCGTAACAACGCAATTAGGGTGCTGTATGAAAACTAAGCGTGCCATTTATTGACTACCTACTATGACGTCACACACAAGCGCTATTTAGTGATGGGATTCTGTTCGTTTACATTTTCAGTATACTCATTCTTAATTACGAGTATCTCCTAAACGTGTAGACCGATTTACATGATTCAAACGGATAAAATGGTTTTAGACCTAGACTATTCATTTGACACCAAAAACAAAAAATCACATTTTCAAGTTGCTCTCGTAATTATCCAACATGTATGAAACGCGTAACAATTCTTTTAAAAACGTATCTTATCAAACGTTAAACGATAAATATATATTAATCTGTCAAGCTCCGCTAATGAGACAATTGATTTTCCATTGTTTCGTCGCCGATCGGCGAACCGCGCCGCTTGACCGGTTAACCTTTTAACCGCCGGTCTTTATATCAGTTGTCGTGGCCACAGCGCCCGACAAAAAAAAAAAAAAAAACTAAAAATAAATACCGATGAAACGAGCTGTGATGATGTAATAATAATACAGATTAAACGAGCTGTGTTACTTGGTCGTATATATGACTCTGGCGGAATGGACACGAAAATATTTGTCGGATAAATCCGACATAAGCGGTTAAAAGGTTAAACTGGGTCTAATTCAATGCGCGCGAGTGGTGACAACCGAGTGGCGGCGGCGTGGCCGCGAGTCCACGCGAAAGTAGTAGGCATTTTTCGCTGTAGGTACGGCCGAGTGAAGGAGGCCTGCTAGCAGTCCAGAGTCAATAGACTCGCCCCCTATTACATGGATGTTGGAACTTATACATAACTGGCGCAATGTGGGTGTACTATAGGTACATTTCTGCCTAACCCTTTGGGGAATACAGGTGTGATCATTGACATATATATTACTGTGTAGGTGTGATGTAATGTACAAATGTACAGACGCTAGCACAAGCTACTACAATCTGTCAAATTTCTTCAATAGATTTTCAACTGTATCGCTAAAGCATAAGGTTCAAAGTTGATTGGGAAAATTTGACAGCTTCGGGTAGCTTGATTTGCTGGCGTCTGTACATTGGGTATTTTATGTGCTATACTTACTGCCACATGGTCTTAGTTAGTGTGTTAGATTTCTTTGGCCTGTTCAACTCAACGTGGTAGACATATTTCTTTGGTTCAGAGACAGCTAGCGTTTCAAACTGAGGTAGTTCTGCTTTTGTGAATGTGCGTTTCAGAATATCTGGAAATTGGAAATTATTTTTATTAACATGTTGGTGGACAGTAACGTTACGAACGAACATCTCGAAGAACGGCATGTACAGACGCCAGCACATCAAGCTACTACAATCTGTCAAATTTCTTTGATAGATTTTCAACTTTATCGCTAAAGAATAAGGTTCAAAGTTTATTGGGAAAATTTGGCAGTTTCGGGTAGCTTCATGTGCTGGCGTCTGTACATGGCGATTGGCCGTTCTTTATGGTAGTATGGAAAATCGGTTGGCGTGTGGCGTACTGATTTTATGCAAGTAAAAACTCATGCCGTTATTCATAATCCTATTTTATCTCTATTTTAGCTAAAATAGGTTTATATAGAATGTTTGTCTTTATCTGTCACATTGTCATTTCTGTGTGTAAGAAAGAGACAAACCCCATTTTAACTAAAATAGGTTTGATAAGTTTTATGCATAAGGGGGTAAGACTGTAAAAAAAAGAAAAGAGAAAGTCATACTGTCGTATGACTTTTAGCTAGCTAGACGACTGGAGACATTACTGTCAACGTGTTAAATACTAGCTGACCCGGTGAACTTCGTACTGCTTCAGAATCAATAAGAACAAATGTATGACAAAATGAATTATCTTTATTTTTTTCGTGAATTTTTACTACCTTTTAATAGTTATTTTGCAAAAGCAAAGACTACTGACATGCGGGTTTTAAGGTACAGTGGAACTGTGGCTTCTGTATATCACATTGAAGAGGTTTTTTGCCTTTTAGTTAAGACTTATACCGGTTTTTTTTTTGCTGGGCAAAGGCCTCTTCCAAATCCTTCCAGTTAGAAAGAATTTTCTTAATTTCTGTTTTTTTTTATAAATTGAGTTTCTGATTGGGTTTGTTCATGGACCCAGATAAAAAGTATGTTCAATGTTTATTCAGGAACTGGTTCATTTCTGTGCTAAATTCCATCCAAATCTGATGAGCCATTTGTGATAAATTGGTAACAAACATAATAAACACGAAACTTTCAAATTACTTAATATGCTACTAAGACGACCCACTGACCCATTCTTTATTTGGACTTGAACGGAATTTGTACTACGGTAAATTAATATCCAATTTTATCGCAGTACAAAGTTCATGTTATCTCTCCCTAAATTCTAGTTTGATAAAAATCAGGTTTTCGTATAAAAACGAATAAAATAGAAAATCTAAGTAAAACTATCGCACATTATCACATTATACGACGATATCATCATTTAGAACCGTTATTATCCTAAATACAATCAAGTAATTACAGATAGTTTTGATATTCAAATAAATTAAAATAATGGAACAAAAACATTGATTACTTACTTGAAATAACTTTCCTAGGTTGGTTAAAAGCAATTGTTTTGATTAACGAAGACATTGTTCTTTTATTGAATTGTGTATTTTAGTTAAAACCACGGCAGAATTTGCAAAGTTGGATAATGAAAACAACAAAACACAATCGGGCAAAGTCCAAAGTTGAAAAATCGAAAACAAGTAACTGTCAATTTGACAGTTACTTGTCAAACAAAATTGACATCTCTGATTTGCGTTTTGTTATTTCGCTAGGCCGTGATTTCGAAACACGTGATGCGATGTTTATTTTTATAATAGCTTATTGTTTTTTCCTTGAGTTTTAATTATAATATAAATAAAGTATGAAACTTGCAATAAACGGATGTGTATTAATTATACATAAATATGATGAGGAAAATTTGTGAATGGGTGGGAAATGGGTATGATCTATTTTAGGGCTCCGTACCTCAAAAAAATGGAACCCTTATAAGATCACTTGTCCGTCTGTCTTTTTTTTTTTTTTATGGATGGGAAATCATCAAATGACCCCTCCCGCTCTGGGTGGAGCGAAGGGAGTGTCAGACTCTTACTGACTAAAACCCATCCGTGTTCCTTCCTTAGCCCTTTATGTTCCTGGGTAGCGGTAACCCTTTCGGACAATCCCGCACCCCCGGCAGGCTTCGGCCCTGGCAGGCCCCTTCCTTTATGCTGACATCTCTGTGAGGCGCGCGTGGAAGACCACTTCGTTGTCTGTCTGTCTGTCCATCAGTCAAGACCCTTTTTCTCAGGAACGCGTGGAGTTATCAAGTTGAAATTAATATCAAATACTGGCTGCAATCCCTTGAAGCAGTGAAAAATCAAACTTCTAAGTCAACGCAATCAAAGGATACGGGCGTTTATGTTCCGAAATCAAAACCTATAGGGTACTTCCCGTTGACCTAGAATCATGGTACAGAGCCCTCGGTGCGCGAGTCCGACTAGCACTTGACCTTTTTTTTTTTTAAATTAAAATGCTAGTCCGAATTAGATTTTTATTGAAAAAAGACTGAAAAAGTTTCCCGGAAAATCAAATTCGGAAACACTGAACGTCTTCTCTTTCCTTTTTGTATGGACAGGACAGCGTGTGTCCGGGCGGGCCAGTTAGTTCCTAATAAGTTTGCCGATACTGTAAGTCCTTATAAGTAGAAAAGGTTATTAAAAAGCAGTATAGGTATTTAAAAAAATTGTTGTCAATTTAGCAATTTGTAAAAATGACAGTGTTAATCGACTTTTGTTGCTGACCGTACCCTAGAATTAAAATGTTCGCTGCATTTGGAACAAAACAAAACTTTTGGAACCAAAGTTGCATCGTTAAAGCCACGAAGGGAAAAAAAGTTTTAGGTGCATACATCCGTATGTAATAATACGTATCGCCCATTTATTTATATATTTTTGACAGTTACACAACTTGGGCGGTTGGCTATACAAGCCTAACTTCAACGGAATTCCCGCTAGTAAAATCCCTAAGGGCCTCTTACGATGCCGTAGATCGATCCCATACAATTTAACAGTAATTAGTAATTCGTTCACGCCTCCATGCGGGACAGCGGACCGAAAAGGGACGTGTGAGTCAAATATCTAATGGAATGACTCATGACTTCGTGTAGCCAAAAAACGGTTAGATTTGGACGATACCGCGCACTTTGAATTTGAATATGGAATTTGAGGCGGTGGCTATGATTTTGCACAGTTACTAAAGTTCTCTATCAGAGGGGCAATTATTTGTAATTTTAAGAATGTTCACAATTTAACTCAGTGGTTCACAATCATGCAGCTGATCTCAGTCTCAATCTGTCAAAAAAACCACAAATTTCCCTACATTTTTGACATTTATTGTCGCTGAGATGAGTTTGCGACTAGATTTTGAACGTTTTTAATTACGGGAATTGGCCTTCTGTTATTTGTCTCCCGCACTTTTTTAGATTGTAAAAATCGACTTCTAACATGATTTTAAAGGTCTTTGAAGGTCGAATACGTGTCATAATTAATTTCGTCATCATCAATCACTTCACAATTTAATAAAAATCCATTCCATTATAAATATTTAGTAATTTACTAAGGAAAATCATAAAAACGTTCTTTCCCTCTTCTACTTATTTAACATTTTGCTGTGCCCAACAGGGTCCACAATTTTATTGTTTCTATTTATTAATACCACAGAATACTTAATAGTACTACGTTAATACTTAATTACCACCTGTATGTGTATCTACCTACATTATGGATTGCAATAAAGATTAATTGAATTGAATTGAATTCTTTATCCCGCAGAGGTCTCCTAATACTCCTAATTGCTATCCATATAAAGGGCGGTGGCTTTTTAAGAGAATTATAATTATTATTATTATATCATCATCACCGTCAAAGGCGTCAAAGGTATTGCTAATCGCAATAGCTTTTTAACTGACTTCAAAAAAGGAGGAGGTTATGCTTTAGGGGACTTTTGTTCATGTATGTTCACCGGCAATTTCTTTGGAGATTGTTACGCCATTTCTTCCCTTGCAGTGGTAGGGCTAACGCCCGCCTGGTTTGTGACCACCCTCCCACCGGAGTCCGGCGTCAAGCAGCCTGCTGTGTTTCGTAGATGCGTGGGAGTTCCAGTGCCTTAGGCACCTTCTGGGCACGCTCATTCCATCATAGACCTCATCCATCGCTTTCCATCAGGCGTGATCGAGGTCAAGAGCGGGGCCCATTCAGCAATAAAAACAAAAACATAATTATCAGCATAGTTTAAATCCTAGATGACTCTTTGATTTCGATATCTCTGTGATTTCTGGGCTCAATAACGTGATTTTTGGAACATAGCTAAAGGCACATGTTAAAAGTTTTTAATAATAACTGTGCCTGATTGGCCGTTGCTTGCCCTCTGACTCCTGACACAATCCTTTTGTGGTTATTTGTGAAAACTACGGAAGTAACGAACGCCTTTTATTCCGAGAATGATCACATCGAACGCGTGGTTAACCTACAACATTTCCGATTCAATCAATCGACACCATACATGACATCAACCGTGCCGCGAACCAACTTTCTTACAAAGTCTAGATGCTATTTAGGGCACCTAAGTCGGCTTTCTTAATAAAATGCAATGAATAAATTATTATTATAATAGGTAGACAGACACTTTTTATTATTTATGTTGTGTTGATGGCGAGAATGCAAATGGTAGCTATTATGACTTTATCAGGCGCTAAAGACACACCGATAATGACCACCATAATAGCTTGTAGAGCAAGTTGAGGAAGTGGCAGTGGGCCAGCCAAGTCTCTCGAAGGTCAGTCAGGAGTTGCGACGGCAGATTCTGGAGAGGAAACCGCGAAACGGCAAGAGTAGCCTGATCTCCTTCAGCTGTCCCCACCTTACTTATTACTACCTGGACCGGTAGGAATA
This sequence comes from Amphipoea oculea, assembly GCA_945859645.1. Classification (NCBI taxonomy): domain Eukaryota; kingdom Metazoa; phylum Arthropoda; class Insecta; order Lepidoptera; family Noctuidae; genus Amphipoea; species Amphipoea oculea. Next base: position 4,307,161 of record OX243886.1, on the reverse strand, counting down.
ACCACCGACGGCCGCCATGGCACAATAGTCCACTTGAAGGACTAAGTTCGGAAACCAAACCTTCTAACATAGAACCAAGTTGAACCATCTTCACAGAATACTTAATAGTACTACGCCATCTTGTAACCAAGACTTTGTAACCATATTACCTATTTTGATTTAAAAGAGTGTCCATGGAGTTTCTTGCCCGTCTACGCTGTGGAATGGGCAACTAGCTTCATCTTTCTGACTGACCGACCCCTTGACAATTCAAAAGTGCCTATAATTCATGGTTTAATTGAAATAAATGCTTTGAGCTTGAGTTTGAGTTTGAAGAACTGACTTACTTCAGGACAGAAATTGACAATAATGTATGTGGAAGGCCGAAAGGTTAGAGTAGCGAATTCACGCGTGCCCGAAGACGTAGCATTCGAAGGCTCCTACAAGATGGACTGATGACTTGGTGAATGCCGCAGGAATCCGCTGTATACGAGAAGCACAGGACCGGTCGAAGTGGCGATGCTTGGGGGCTTATGTCCAGCAGTGACCGGCTTTCAGCTGAAATGATGATGATGATGTGGAAGGCGTAGAATTCGTTGGATGCAAGCAGGGTGGGTATTGGGTAGATGTGTGTGGCGTTGTCTAGGGGATACCTTTGCATTGGCCATTTTTCGGCAGTAATAGGAAAGCTAAAGATAATGATCTAATTAGGAGATATCATTGAAACCCTATGAGTTTGGACGTTTTCGAACCGGAATTTCGACTGCGACCATAGTACGGACGCCAGCACATCAAGCAACCCGAAACTGTCAAATTTTCCCAATCAACTTTGAACCTTATAATACTTTGGCGATGAAGTTGAAAATCTATTAAAGACAGATTGTAGTAGCTTGATGTGCTGGAGTCTGTACAGACGCCAGCACATCAACCTACTACAATCTGTCAAATTTCTTTAATAGATTTTCAACTTTATTACTAAAGCATAAGGTTCAAAGTTGATTGGGAAAATGTGACAGTTTCGGGTAGGTTGATGTGCTGGCGTCTGTACATAGCTTTAAGTCTCTTTATGTGATTAACTGATTATAAATGCCTAGTACGTATGTACATTCTAACTGTAGTTCAGTGAAAGCTTGGTTTGATCAAGTTCTCTGGCAATTTGGAACGTCATTTGCATCCGTTTTGCGGTTAACCACAGGGATAAGGAAATTATCAATATAATTCACACTGGACTAAGAAATACGATATTATTATGCTTGTAATAGATACCTGACAATATTAATATTAACAAGTACCAATGGGAACTTCCGCTAAAAAAATATTGTAGTATTAGGTATGACTACTAACCATGTATGCCTCGTGGATTAAAATAAATGTGCGTATGTATGTAGTGTAATAAAGTAATAAAAAATACATTTTATATGTTAAGTTGGTCACGTAGTCGTTTAGTTCGACTATTGTTTTACTCTGGAGTTTCTCGATTATTTTGGTGGTCAAAAGCAGAACCGAGAACCGTTGAAGTTTACATCTGTAATCGGCAAAGGTGGATGGAGGCTATTATTATTCGCAGGCTGACTGGTAGCAGCTGGATGAGAGTACCCCAAGATTGAGTTGGGTAAATGCTCGTGTCGAGCAGTAGACTGTTATAAGTTGATTATGAGTGCAAGATGCTATCTTTAATATTATTATTAGCTAAACACAGTTCCCGCTACAGATTAACTTAACTATTCGAAAAGCTATTATGTAAATTAATCTCGTTTATTTTGTTTTTTTTTTTTTTTAATTTTTTCTGTTGACTAAAAGACGCGAGCAGACTGATAGACAAACATTTATGTATTAGTGTATCGGATTATGTATGTAAATAGGCTCAGTATATTTGAATACGGTTGATTTATTAGTGTTGCTAAACAGTTTCCTTATTTAGTATGTGTCACACGGGTCACACCTTACCGGTACCGAATTTGGTATGTAGAAAGCCATCTATTAGTCATAGTTTGTGCACTAAAAATAGAAGTTGAATTTGTGTGTGGTCAAACGCCTAACAGAATTACAAAGAGGGATTAGAATAACAAGCTACATTTTTATCGTTGAGAAGGCGGTCAGCCCCGGGCCCTGATACCACATCGCTGACTGACGGCAAATATTTTTACACGACACGCTGTTCTCATAAAAATAGTTGATGCTCTTACCAAAGGAACTTCTCGCAGTTTTGATTTGTAGTATTTTAAGATGTTTTCGATGGTAGTTAGAAACATTTTTGGAAGAACTTATTTTCTGAATTCAAAACCGTTCCAAACGCATTTTGGCAACAATTTGGTCGATCTTGAGTAGTATGTTTAGTGAAGGACATGTATCCATGGTCATGAATAAAGTTAAAAAAAAAAAATCTTGACTGACACTGACAGTTTGCCGCGTTTGTTTGACAGATTTTCAGCGGTACATGTGTCGTTTTTGTTTACGGTTGTTTTGTTGTGAAAATATCAATTAATTTCCATGAATTCGTGAAGTAATAGGTATTCGTTTATCAAAATGAACTCTGAAACTCCTAAAACTCCTATGCTATGTGTGAATTGCGGCTTAAGCATAAAACGTATCAAAAGACTATGGATGGCAGAAGAAAGTGAAGAATTACGTCAGTTATTGAGTGATTGGACATGCAAAGAGGTGATTGGAATCATAATAATTAGTAACTTAAATATTTAAACATTCCAAAATTATATTACGACAGGGTATTGCTCTTAATAGGTAGGGGTTGTCTTTTGGCATAATAATGTTCTTACGTTTCCCTCTACCATCAAATCTCAAATCGTTTATTGCAATCCATAATGTACATTTACAGGTGGTAAATAAAAAATAATAGAAACAATTATGGACCCTGTCGGGTACAGCAAATTTTTAAATAAGTAAGAGAGAGGAAGAGCGCTTTATTAATTTTCTTTGTTATAAAGTTAGAAATATTTTCTATCCTATTAACTATGTATTTATTTCATCACATCACTAAACATCTTCCTGCAGCACCAAATAAAGACTTAACCAAAAGGTTGCAGCAACCAGGCCATTAAAATGATATTAAAAAAAAATCTTCCTGCAGCAGTAAATTTCCTGGTTTCTTTCCCATGATGTTTGTGTGAATACTGTGTGGTAATTGAAATGAAATTCTGTAAATAGGATATCAGAATAACTTTTTTTTTCTATGTCCTCATCTTGCGATCGGCTTTACAAGCCCTTAGCAGATTTGTTGTGAGGGTTTTTGTCAGGTAAGAACTGTCCCTCCTCTGAGGAAGCTGTCTTTTATTTTAATTCCGGCTTTGTTTGGGAACAAAGTCCCATATGTGTTGCCTTTTGAGTCTTCTGTCACATAGTGGTTCCCATAACGCAGTTGCTAGGGTATTTGTGTGTGTTTTTATTCGGTTTTGATATTATGCTGATGCTCTGTGTGCCACTTCTTCTTTGACCGTTTTCATTTCTGTGTACTCGTGCAATTCACTGATTTTGATAAACAGAGGTGCATTGGTTATTATTTTGAGGGCTTTATTCTGGAACCGTTGTAAGATTTCCACATTGCTATTTTTTGCTGATCCCCATAACTCAATTCCATAAGTCCAGATAGGTTTAATTATGGTTTTATAGATGAGTATCTTATTTTCCATGGTGACGTTTGATCTTCTGCCTATGAGCCAGTTGAGATTTCTCAGTCTTATATTTAGTTTGTCACATTTTTTTTGGATATGGGTTTTCCATATTTGCTTCCTGTCGAGATGCATGCCTAAGTATTTTGCTGAATCTTGATGGGGAAGAACGTCGTTTCCTAGTTTGATTGGGGGGCAGTTGCCTTTTCTCAAGGTAAAAGTGACATGCACTGACTTGCTTGAGCTGGCCTTGATACGCCACTTTTCCATCCACTTGCTGATTTTGTTGAGGTGACTTTGTAGAGTTGAGGACGCTACATTGGGATTTTCATGATTGCTAAGTGCAGCAGTGTCATCAGCGAAAGTAGCAGATAGGACATTATCTGTTGTAGGTATATCTGCAGTGTACAAAAGATACAGTGTAGGGCCCAAAATGGAACCTTGTGGCACACCGGCTTTTATGTCTTGAAAAATGCTTTTATGTCGGAATAACTTTTACAAGTAATAAAATAATAAGCTAAATACAAAACACACCCAAGTAGGGTTACCATCCGTCCGGATTTGTTCGGTTCAGCGGTCGGCTAGCCGTAAGCGCGGCGTCGCCTAGCCGTAGCCGTGTCGACGCGACGTATCGGAGCTTCTGATCCGCTTTAGTTACGTGCTTACGTTAGGTTGACGACTGTTTGACGGCGACGCGAAAGGCGATACGGTTATGATCCCTTTCCGAGTTTATACGTGTGCTACGACCTTAATTGGGGGGCGTCCCACACTACGCTTGCTGATACGCAGTCTCCACTTCAGGACTATATTACTTAACAGGGCACAAATAATCAGACTCCTGCCTGGTATTGAGAAATTCCGAATTCTAAAATTTCTTTTTTTTTTTTGCAGCCTGAAGACACTGATGCTCTTTGCTCTGAATGTTATAACTTATTATATGTGGCTAATGAAAGTGAGAATAAATCTAGAAGATTTGGCCACAAAAGCACATGCCTGTCATGTGGGAGATCATTGATCAATGCGCGGACTTCACCAATGTTGGACAGTCGTCCTGAAGAAAAGCTTGTCATTGCTGGGTGGACCCCGTCGCATCAGGTAAAGATATAATAGAATAATCATTATTATACAGGTTTTTTTTTTTTTGTACTGGTATCTGCAATCAGCCTTTCAGCTATAAGCAAATGTGTTGTTGGTTCATGGTGTGGCTATGCAGGGCTCCAGTGAGCACCGCACATATGGTGCTTAATTATTTGTTCAGCTTGAGGATGTGGTGCCTTTTGAGGCGCTTGGTGATATTTGCATGAAGCAGGTCTACGGCCAACTGATTTGGATGGTTTTTAACCGACTTTAAAAAAGGAGGTTCTGTATTCGACCCGTATGTATGTATGTATGTATGTTTGTATGTCCGCGATTATCTCAAAAACTGCTGAACCGATTTTGATAATTCTTTCATGAGTGTGATCTACATACTTTCAGGAAGGTTTTAGTATATAATACATTAGGTAATTATTCTTATGTACGAAGTTATATGCATAAATGTACTGCATCTCCGGCATTTTTTGTGAATTTAGATGATTCGTCGAGTCGTGTCTTCAATGCACTAGTGTTAATTGAATTTGTGTGGGGTAGGTACAACTAAAAAGTGAAAAATAAAAACTTTTTTACAAAAAAAAAAAAACAACCGACTTCAAAAAAAAACACTACAAAGTGAAAAATAACTTTAATTTCGGAAGTCGGTGTCAAAAAACGAAAATGCTGAAGCAACGACACCGACTTCCGAAATTAAAGTTATTTTTCACTTTGTAGTGTTTTTTTTGAAGTCGGTTGTTGAGTCTGTCCTTGTATGCATTTTCTACTATCAGTATATTCTCCTTTACTGTGTTTACTTTTAATAGCTCGTGGATTTCTGCATTGGTGATGAACCATGGGGCATTGGAAATTGACTTCAGAATTGAGTTTTGTAGTTGTTGCACTATGTTGATGTTTGAATCCGAGGCACTACCCCATAGCTGCATCCCGTGGGTCCATATTGGCTGTATCACGGCTTTGTAAACAAGTAACTTGTTCTCGAGTGAGAGTTTAGAGAGAGTGAGAGTTTTGAGAGTTTAACTCATAAATAATTAAATACTCAATATTTAAGGTCTATCTATACAGGGTGAAATTAAATTCATGGGCATCCTTTTAAGGGGTCATTGTACTCATCATTATGAACAACTTTTACTATGAGACTAAACCTAAAATCGCAAAAAAAAAATGAGCTGTTCCATGCATTTGTGTTCACATAACTCGTCAAAATGTAGGGAAGCTTGAGCTGATTTTTTTTCGCGATTTCAGGTTTGGTTCCATAGTAAAAGTTGTTCATAATGATGATTACAATGACCCCCTAAAAGGATGCCCATGAATTCAATTTCACCCTGTATACATAGACCATAAATATTGAGAATTTATGAGTTGATAATATAAATCTTACCGCTAAAGGCGATCTCTTAAGGACAAGACACACATCAAGTAATTATAAATACCAAATGGGTATCATCATCAGCAGTCCACTGCTGGAAACAGGACTCTCCAATTGCAAGCCATTTAGCTATCCTAACTAATCCATATTAAAATATTATAAATGCAAAAGTGTGTCTGTCTGTCCGTCTGTCTGTTACCTCTTCACTCTTAAACCGCTGAACCGATTTAGATGAAAGAACAATGGGTAAAGTTGTATGGGCCCCGTACCCAAAAAAAAAGATGACTGTAGCATTATGAGCTATATCGGTATTCGTTGCCCTCATGGAGTAGTTTAATTAATCCTAAGACAGCATGTCTGAATTCACTTGGAGAAAAAAGATATTTAAGGAAGTTAAATTGGTTTTGAGAAGACGGTACCCAGAGACAAGGTTAATTGTAGCATTATGAACTATGTCGGTATTTGTTGACCTCATGGAGTAGTTTAATTAATCCTAAGACAGCATGTCTGAATTCACTTGGAGAAAAAAGATATATAAGGAAGGTAAATTGGTTTTGAAAAAACGGTACCTACCCAGAGCCAAGGTTAATTGTAGCATTATGAACTATGTCGGAATTTGTTGACCTCAAGGAGTAGTTTAATTAATCCTAAGACAGCATGTCTGAATTCACTTGGAGAAAAAATATATTTAAGGAAGTTAAATTGGTTGTGAGAAGACGGTACCTACCCAGAGACAAGGTTAATTGTAACATTATGAACTATGTCGGAATTTGTTGACCTCATGGAGTAGTTTAATCCTACGACAGCATGTCTGAATTCACTTGGAGTAAAAAGATATTTAAGGAAGTTAAATTGTTTTAATAAAATAATAGGAAAGTTCATTATCTTTATTCATTATTGTAATTACCATACTTCTATTGGTTCTTATTCAATACTAGCTGGCCCGGCGAACTTCGTACCGCCTTTCATTTTTTTTTTGTTAATTTTTTCCCATGTTTTCTTCTAATATTCTTCTAATCTTCTAATATTTAAAAATATTATTTAAATAAACATGTATAATGAAATAAAGGAGTTAAAATAATAATGAATGAAAATAAATAACGTTCCATTCTTTTATTTTATTCTATTTAATAAAACAATTTAACTTCCTTAAATATCTTTTTTTTCCAAGTGAATTCAGACTTGTTTTTTTAGGATTAATTAAACTACTCTATAAGGTCAACAAATACCGACATATTTCATAATGCTACATTTAACTTTGTCTCTGGGTACGGTCTTCCCAAAAACAATTTAACTTCCTTAAATATCTTTTTTCTCCAAGTGAATTCAAACATGCTGTCTTAGGGTTAATTAAACTACTCCATGAGGTCAACAAATACCGACATAGTTCATATTGCTAGAATTAACTTTGTCTCTGGGTACGGTCTTCTCAAAAACAATTTAACTTCCTTAAATATCTTTTTTCTCCAAGTGAATTCAGACATGCTGTCTTAGGATTAATTAAACTACTCCACGAGGTCAACAAATACCGACATAGTTCATAATGCTACAATTAACCTTGTCTCTGGGTACCGTCTTCTCAAAACCAATTTAACTTCCTTAAATATATTTTTTCTCCAAGTGAATTCAGACATGCTGTCTTAGGATTAATTAAACTACTCCATGAGGTCAACAAATACCGACATAGTCCATAATGCTACAATTAACTTTGTCTCTGGGTACGGTCTTACTCGTTCTCCTTTGGTATAGAGATAGTTTGAGTCCCGGGAAAGGACATAGGATAATTTTCATCCTGCCAAAGTTCCACACGACACACTGAAGTCGGAGGGGTCTTGATATGTAAAGATGGTCCACCGCGGCAAGCATAGCATAACCTACTCGATAGACCCGTGCGCCCATCCACGTACCAACCGCGGCAGCAGTGGCGTGCATTGCATATAGGCATATAAGCAGTGCCTACCTCGATAAATCAACATAAGCCTGTAAATTACATTTTAGTGTGTGTGCCCCACAATTAAGAAACTCACTAAATTATCATGCCTAACAAAAAACAAAATCTTCATACAAACACGCGCGGTAGTAGGCAGTCGCCGGACGGCCTACTCGGCTCCCGTACTATTCGCACATTGTCATTGGTCTTACTCGTTCAAGTTAATACGACAAAATTAAAAATACGTACGTCTCACGCGTAATACCATGTGTTCGACCTTCGCAATTTATCACCCTTAAGTAGGCATGCCTACTCAAATAACCACACTTTTGACCTCACTTTTTTTTTCTGATTAGTGACCGCGTTTGCCTAGACTAGACCCGGCCTAGTGCCTACATATTCTGAAAACCAATGCACGCCAATGGCGGCAAGCATACCCGTGCGGCTGTTATTGCTTTGTCACAAGCCCCTGTTTGAAATTGTTTTAAACCTATATCTTCCATTTTGTTTTCAGGTGAAGCGATTGGAACGTGTTTGCATGAGGTGTTGGACAAAAGCACATCGGCACGTGAAACAGAAAAACCAAGTACATTCCCAGGCCGACGATGTAAAAGTAAAAATAGAACCGATAGAATCAGTACTGTTACTAGGAGACGGTGAACTAGACATTCCTGCATCACCATACTCACAGTCCGAAGACGAAGAGGAAATTGTACCGGATATAAACCCTCAACCGCTCTCAATCTCTTTGGGCACTTACAAAAGAGCAGCTGATTCTTCATCCCGTTGTATTTTTAAAAACTGTCGGCAGCCAGAAAGGGCGACACCCCATAGGGCTATCGTAGAACGGTTACTAATTGATTATTCCTACTACGTCCCCACCCACAGCCGTATTTGCAAGCAGCATCGAATCAACACCCACAAAGAATGGCGTGAACTTGTTAACGACAGCAAAATTACAGATTTCACCGTAGCCCATTTGGAAAACTTATGTTCTATACTGAAACACACCAGATGCAACACGTATTGCAAGAAATTCGAAACTAAAATCAAGCAAGACGATGAGCTATGTAATTATTTGCTAGGAGTTGATTATGCGAAGTACGAGGAAATGGTAAAAGATATTATAACAATCAGAAAGCAGGTGTGGTGCGTTAAAAAAGCGTTAGCCATGTATTTAATGAAGAAGCACACTGGATTCGATTATGATAAAATTTCTCATTTTTTTGGTGTGCGACCGAAATTTACTATGAAAGTTATTAAGAACGTGCATAAGCATTTAGCGAGTATTGTCGCCTCTGATGATAGCTATGTAGCAATATCTACTGTTGGTAGTGATAATCAGGAAGAGATTGTTTATTATAGGGTTTAAAGAAAAAAATCTACCGATCCTTTTTTAATCTTAAGAGCCTATACTACCTCAGCTAAAATTCACTCTTTATCTCGCTCATACGATACTGCTCGCGGAGTGAGTGAGAGCGAGACAGAGTGCGGTGCTGGGCGGCAGGCAGCGCCAATAGTTTAGGTATTTGCTTTTTACACTGAAAATAATGCTAATTATAAAAAAATAAATCACATAAGACCTGCTTTAAAGTAAGTTCGTTAGTATGCAAAGTTTTATGATCTAATTTGAAGTATTTTTTGAATACCAGCGGTTTAATGTTCGGGTTAGAGGTAACTTTGGATTTTTTTTCTATCGAGAAAATTTTATGGAATCGTGTTTTCGTCTAACATAGGACTTATCATTAATCCTCAATTTTACCATATATTTATTTCAAAATTAATGGTGCAGTATTTTCGATATAACGGAGGATCACGCGAAGCCATTTGAGGTAGTATAGGCTCTTAAGGGGAATGGGTAGTTGTAGCCCGCGAAATTAAATTTTTCTTACGTTTTTTGCAATTTTCAGGTCAGTGTCAGGTTGTATCTTGATCAAAATATGATTCGCGACAATAACAGGTACGTATTTACAGAATTATAATAATTAGAATCATTAATACATCTTTCTAAGTTAGATTTCTACCGTTAAGAACAAATCTCGTATGGAAAAGTGTTGATGGTAGAAATCTAACTTAAAGAGATATATAATGATTCTAATGACTATAATTCTGTAAATACATGTCTATTATAGTCGCAAATCATATTTTGATCAAGATACAACCTGACACTGACCTGAAAATTGCAAAAATCGTAAGAAAAATTGAATTTCGCGGGCTACAACTACCCATTCACCTTAAGGTGCGCGCTGATTATAGGTCGTGAACTCGTGACCGAGCGTTTTTGTGCTTAGCTGACGACAAACTGAGAATTCACAAGAGAGGACATAAGAGATATTGCGTACGCGCGTTTGCTCGGTTAGCGACATAGAAACAACTAAAGAAAAAGTTGTATTTATTTTTCTGTAATGCTTTGAAACTAAAAAACAAAAAAAAAAAAAAGAGTGTAATGCCAAAAAGGGCCCCACATCGTCCCGATAACGCGAACAACACTTCGCGTGCTCCCTTTTGTGCAGGAGACGCTAGCACATCAAGCTACTACAATCTGTCAAATTTCTTCAATAGATTTTCAACTTTATCGCTAAAGCATAAAGTTCAAAGTTGACTGGGAAAATTTGGCAGTTTCGGGTAGCTTGATGTGCTGGCGTCTACTAGAGCGAGACATCGAGCGGTGTGCGAGAGAGTGCGCGCGAAGTGTAGCTAGCATTGCATTAGTGTTGCAAGCTCTCATATTTGAAATGAATTTGAATGGTTATTATTGTTATTATGTACAGACGCCAGCACATCAAGCTATTACAATCTGTCAAATTTCTTTAATAGATTTTCAACTTTATCGCCAAAACTTAAGGTTCAAAGTTGATTGGGAAAATTTGACAGTTTCGGGTAGCTTGATGTGCTGGCGTCTACTAGAGCGAGACATCGAGCGGTGTGCGAGAGAGTGCGCGCGAAGTCTAGCTAGCGTTGCGTTAGTGTTGTAAGCCCTCGTATTTGAAATGAATTTGAATGGTTATTGTTATTATGTACTATGTACAGTATATTCTCTTGGGCCCTAAGATTGTCGCAAGTGTTGTGTCAATTATACTTACACATCAATTTAATGTTAATTTTGTGATCGTGCCAATTAAAGATTTTACATGTTCATAAATATAATTTCTATGGACATGTTGTTATATGTAATTTGTTTTTATTATGTGTTTGTCCTATGTCCAATACAAAGTGAAGGTTGTATATATTCGTCCCACGAGTGGGGTGGCCATACCAAACACTATCACGATGGTAGAGCCTAGTTGACAAAGTGACATTTATCAGCGACTAGCTGCTGCCCGCGACTTCGTCCGCGTGAAATCCTATCCTTACTAACAGTAAGTTTGTTTGTTTGTTACCTTTTCACACCTAAACCACTGAACCGATCATCCTGAAATTTTGCATACACGTTGTCAGGTGTACAGAAACGAATATAGGGTACCTTTCATCACGAAAAAAAGTGCTGTTCCCGAGGAAAACAACAATACACGTGGCGCCATCTATTATCAAATAAACACCCAGTGTTCTTCCTCCTCTCTCCTACTATATATGCTGTGCCCGACAGGGTCCATAATTGTGACTAATATAATTATTTCTCTACCAACTATACAGGGTGTTACAGAAAGGGTATATCAATACAAACGGGTTGAAGAGTGTATATGCAGCCTAATTGCGGAACGCCAAATCGTCAAATGATTCTGATCAGTTGGCTTCATTTCTATTCACAATTGGCTTCATTTTACGATTTTCGAATTGCGAAACTCTAGTTTATTATGAAACCAATTATGAACGTTAAGGCCCTGTGCAGAAACTAGAGTTTCGCAATTCGAAAATCGTAAAATGAAGCCAATTGTGATAGAAATGAAGCCAACTGATCAGAATCATTTGACGATTTGGCGTTCCGCAATTAGGCTGCTGGTCTAGAATCTCTGTACAAAATTTCAGCTCAAAAGCAGTAACTTTGAAAATTATTTCGATAGTTTATTAAATTGAAATCATAACAATCTTGTCACCGCACTACGAGGGTCATTATCCATTATCTGTAGTGTGTCTGTGCGCCTAGTACACGCATATCACGCCGCAGCGCGCCAGTGCAGCGCCGTGATGTCGAAATAAAAAAATATTAAACATTTTCAAAGTTAATGCTCTTGAGCTGAAATTTTGTACAGAGATTCTAGACCAGATACACTCTTCAACCCGTTTGTATTGATATACCCTCTCCGTAACACCCTGTATACATTATGGTACGCAATAAAGAATTGAGAATTGATAATAACCTTATTGTTGTATAGATATATACACCTATATCATAAAGGTACCTACACATCAAATTCAAAGGTCGTAGTGTCAATGTTAATTTGAGCTCAGTTGCGTCACAGGCATCGCTGTGCATCATTTGAGAGATAACAAAACGGAATGGCGATAAAGGGATATTTCTAGCACATTGTAATATGAAAATGAAGCTCTAGACGTTCTGTCTGTGCAGATAGGGGAGGACACAGGTCAATATGGCTTCTAACATTCTAAGAAAGGGGTGCTATGGGCTTTTAGGGCCAAAGCACACACGCTACTTTTTGCATCGGCGATTTTGCGGCTGTATCGATGCTGCATCGCGTTTTGGCGACTGCGTTCGGACGCGGTATCGGAATCGCGCGTTTTAGCGACTGCTCCGATGCTGCATCGCGTTTTGGCGACTCTGCGTTCGGACGTGGTATCGGAATCGCGCGTTTTAGCGACTGCTCCGATGCTGGCGCAAATGCCAAATCGCTGCGACCGGCATCCGAATGTGTGCGGAGTGTAGCGTTCAGCCGCTGTATCGAGCTTCCGAAAAGCGACTGAATCGCCGCGTTTGGCGTTTTTAAGTGTGCGGTGTGGAATGCTTAGTCGCTGCATTTAGCTTCTAAAAAGCAGCTGAATCGCCGATCGCCGATGCAAAAGTAGCGTGTGTGCTTTGGCCCTTAGAGGTATGAGGAACAGGGTGAAAAGTTCCTCATCCTCCATTGAAAAGGGAGGATCCTCCGACCGACCAGTACCTTACTTAATTGCGTCTATCAACCACAGTCTGGATTATTTTGAAGGATATTGCTAATCCATTGCTTCATATGTACGAAAAATTTGTCTTCTGAACAACGTAAATAACGCAATGAATCTTACTGTACTGTCAAAATGAAAGCCATTCCTAGTGTTACCCCGTAGGGTGGAAAATTCCTTATCCTCCATTGAAAAGGGAGGACCCTCCGACCAGACTTGTCTGGTCTGGTGGACTACTGACCAACGCGACGGTTGTAGTTGTAGTCGGGTTTCTGTATAAAAGTTAAGCGCTGACAATTCTGATATCGCAATGTAGGATACCTACGTCAGTTTAGTTCATATGTGACGTTAAAGATGTCGCCACAGGCCTAAATACTTAACTACACAGTAGGTTTTAGAAGGTAGTGTGGTACCAACCTGCTAAAAACTGGGCCCGCGCGGTAGATTACGGCCCACTCCTTCTCAAAGAGAGGAGGCCTGTGTCCCAGCAGTGGGAACATTATAGACTGATTATGTAGACTATATCTAATCTAACTGAACAACTACCAATATCGTACGTAATCGTCCCATAGGTACAAAACTTCAATAGCTACTCGATCCAAATGTGTGGGACAGCTGATATTTTATACGTGAATACGATTTTAGTCTCATGGAGAAAATTGTTCAGTTTGCCTCAATATACAAGCGTGATGACATGTTGCAAGGTAACAAAGTTTTAAAATTTTAATGTTGCCATATCCAAAACTTTTTCTACTTCAATGTTGCCAGTTAATTACCTTAAGGTCAGTACAGATAATATTACCTACAATTAATTAAAAAGGATAACGGGTTTCGTTTTCAACGCTTCGTTTAGTATATGAAGGACAATTAATAGTTTAGTAAGGTAGGAAGAATAACCCGTTAATGGTTGCTTACGGTAGGTATATCTCGTATCTACGGTTTACGTAGGTATAATTAATTTCTGTGATAGTATCGAAATGGGAGATTCCATAGAAATATATATCTATGGGAAATTCGAAAGTGTTAATAGTAAAAGTGACATAAAAAAATGGTAGGTGTATCTAACTGATTCCTACCTATTCTTGATAATTCCAATAGTCGCCTGCCCTTGGAGATCATATCATCCACGAGGACTACTACTTACTTAACCGGTTGAATGCCGTAATTACAGACACAATTAAAAAGCCATTGTGTCTCGTGTAGATCTACGTTCCGGCATACGAAAGGTTAAGTTATTATCATATACAAGAGCGACACGCGTCAACGGCAGAGGTAACTGCAGCTGTCGACAAGTGCCGACGGCTGCCGTCAACGCGTTACGCGTGTCGGAAATAATTATCTGTTGCCCGCACCTTTCTGTGTATTTTGTATTTCAGTATTTTTAAATACAAATATTCAAGATGAAAAGTGCTACCAATGTCTTTCTTGACAGGTCCCAGCCTATTTACGTAGGTAACTAATTTAATAAATACCATCAACTCGAAAATAAGAAAAGAGAGCGCTATGTTATTATGACAGACATATTTTTGTCGAAGGACGAGCAAACGAGTCCGAGTGGAGACCGCGTATCTGCAAGCGTAGTGTGGGACGCTCCCAGCTAGATGGACGGACGACCTATAATGGTTATAACGGTGACTGGGACAGACTGGATGCGGAAGGCGGAGGACAGGGTGTTGTGGACGGTGCAGCCTGGGAGAGGCCTATGTCCAATAGACTAATCTGAGATAAGCCGAGTTGAGGTATGGATAGTAAGTTTCCATAAAAATACTATAACAAAGGTAAATATGACATTTATTGTAGTCTTGTGTTCTTATTCACAGGTTCTCTGGACCACACGATGATTTCATTCATAATACCTAATAATAATGAATGACTGCATCTTACAGTAATAATTGCAATTTGCAATAACAAGTCTAGAGTTTAACACTAGATAACACTAAGATGATTCTAGGAATCATTTCTTATTCATTGTTTGTTTATTATATTGTACTGAGATAATAAATGACATAATTGTCTGCTTATCGGCCAAGTATCGACCTATCTTTTGAATGGCGAGCAGTTGAATGATGAATTACTTTGGTCTAGATTTAGAAAATAAAAATATAACTGTCAATTTTCCCGCGCGAGATTTTTTTTTCTTTTACTTCGCACGGTTTGTGATATTTCAGTAACTGAGACGCAATACCTACTAGGATTTGAATCTGGGATGTGATACATATGGACCATCAATCAATCTACACAGCATTTTCCCAACTATGTTGGGGTCGGCTTCCAGTCTAACCGGTTGCAGCTGAATACCTGTAGGTATTTTACATGGAGCGACTGCCTATCTGACCTCCACAACCCAGTTACTGGGTAATACGATACCCCTTGGTAAGACTGGTTGTCAGACTTTCGGGCTGCTGACTACCCGTAACGACTGTAAAAGATCTCCGAATGATAGCCGCGACCAACGGCTTAACGTGCTTTCCGAGGCACGGAGGGTCTTGGTATGTAAAGATGGTCAACCATCCACGGACCAACCGCGGCAAGCGTAGCTTAACCTGATCGATCAACCCTTGCGGCTTGGTGTTGCGGCGGTTGTAAGCGAACACTAAAGATTAAATTAAAAACTGAACTGCTTAACGAAATTGTCGCAACATGCGACAATAATTAGTTGCGCTGCTGTTAAATCTTCTTACTGTCCATTTAAAGTATGTATATGTATTTACCTACCTACTTAGATGTGTAAACAGATTGTTGATACCAAATATTTAAGACGAGCGCTTATCCTGCCGAAAAACTGTCACGCAGTTTGGCAGGTTTATGATATTATGTATACAATGGTGTTTGGTTTAAATTTTTTTTTTAAGTGAAAACTTCTTTAGCGGCGTTATACACTTTTTTTTTGTAATGGGTAAAAAATGTTAAACTCGCGTCAGGACACGTGACACTGATCGAAAATTCGTAAGACGGATGGAAAGTAGACAGCCGGCGCGGCGTAGGAGAGGAAGTATCCCCTCTCTTTCTACGGCGCGGCGAAAATGTATGCCTGCTGTTTCGTTTAGGCGGCGCAGGGCGCTTGCGCGAATGTTCGTGTGTGTTTATGTTAAGGTAAAGGTACGATTCCACCAGTGTGCTGAACTGTGCGGCACTGTAATGCACAGTGTACGACACAAATGTTTATTCTGGTCGACTCACTCAAGCAAACAATAACAAATTGTTCGCGAACATTGTAGAAATGTTCGCGCACATCTGCATACTTTTATGCGCGCACACATGCATGCAGTGGACTCGCGTCGACGCGTACACACTTGCTGTTCGCGAACTCAGTCTTGCTTCCGCTACCGGAGAGAAAACATTTATTTGTCCGCGCACATTGCCGCGATTAGACCCGAACACACGAACCTGGCGGCTCGGTACCGGGTCCCATCGGACCCAAGAATGACGACATACGACACCCTACATTGATTAAATGATGTATAAATATTTATTAAGCTACCGATCAAATCTTACGAATGTGCGTTAATTAAAAGAGATGGATAAAAAACCTATACTTATGTTAACGTCATTAAATTTTTCATATTTAGCGCGCAAGTTTATTAATTTACCTTTATTCGTTTAATCGTTACCTACTTGGCCTTTATATTGAAACTGAATCAATAACTAAGTACCTTTGACCATAGTCATAAATTGAATTTTGCGGCGAATTGTTTCTATATTTAAATCTACGATTTGAATTTATAATAATATTTGGAATGCGCTCGCCGTTCAAAATTATTTTTATTTATTTTACAATTATTTATTTTTGATAGTTTCTAATAGTTTGCTACAGAATGCCCAGTGAACACTCTGCTCAGTGAACATGTTCGTGCACAAGTGTGCTACACTGTGCGCTTACAAAAATAACGCACAGCTTTGCCGGTGGAAACAGAGACTAACGGATCTGCAGCTCAGTACGTGCACTGTTGGAGTTCTGCACAAAATGTTTGTGAACAAATGTGCTGCACAGTATTTTGGTGGAATCGTAAGGTACGATTCCACCAAAATACTGTGCAGCACATTTGTTCACAAACATTTTGTGCAGAACTACATCAGTGCACGTACTGAGCTGCAGATCCGTTAAGTCTCTGTTTCCACCGGCAAAGCTGTGCGTTATTTTTGTAAGCGCACAGTGTAGCACACTTGTGCACGAACATGTTCACTGAGCAGAGTGTTCACTGGGCATTCTGTAGCAAACTATTAGAAACTATCAAAAATAAATAATTGTACAATAAATAAAAATAATTTTGAACGGCGAGCGCATTCCAAATATTATTAAAAATTCAAATCGTAGATTTAAATATAGAAACAATTCGCCGCAAAATTCAATTTATGACTATGGTCAAAGGTACTTACTTATTGATTCAGTTTCAATATAAAGGCCAAGTAACGAATAAACGAATAAAGGTAAATTAATAAACTTGCGCGCTAAATATGAAAAATTTAATGGCGTTAACATATAAGTTTTTTATCCATCTCTTTTACTTAAAGCACATTCGTAAGATTTGATGGGTAGCATAATAAATATTTATTTATTTATACATAATTTAATCAATGTAGGGTGTCGTATGTCGTCATTCTTGGGTCCGATGGGACCCGGTACCGAGCCGGCGGAGGTTAGTGTGTTCGGGTCTAATCGGGGCAATGTGCGCGGACAAATAAATGTTTTCTCTCCGGTAGCGGAAGCAAGACTGAGTTCGCGAACAGCAAGTGTGTACGCGTCGACGCGAGTCCACTGCATGCATGTGTGCGCGCATAAAAGTATGCAGATGTGCGCGAACATTTCTACAATGTTCGCGCACAATTTCAGCACACTGGTGTTCAGCACACTGGTGGAATCGTACCTTAAAGGTACGATTCCACCAGTGTGCTGAACTGTGCGGCACTGTAATGCACAGTGTACGACACAAATGTTTATTCTGGTCGACTCACTCAAGCAAACAATAACAAATTGTGCGCGAACATTGTAGAAATGTTCGCGCACATCTGCATACTTTTATGCGCGCACACATGCATGCAGTGGACTCGCGTCGACGCGTACACACTTGCTGTTCGCGAACTCAGTCTTGCTTCCGCTACCGGAGTGAAAACATTTATTTGTTCGCGCACATTGCCCCGATTAGACCCGAACACACGAACCTCCGCCAGCTCGGTACCGGGTCCCATCGGACCCAAGAATGACGATATACGACACCCTACATTGATTAAATTATGTACCTATAAATATTTATTATGCTACCCATCAAATCTTACGAATGATGGATAAAAAATTAAATTTTTCATATTTAGCGCGCAAGTTTATTAATTTACCTTTATTAATCGTTACTTGGCCCAGTGGCGTGCACAGAGATTTCAGACAGGGGTGCACAAAACAAAAAACTTACCAGTTTCAGCTTATTGTACCTACCCTACCTACCTGACTCTTACCGTAGGCACGTATCCGCTATAGTTCCAAACATAATTTTTATCTTGATTAGTAAACAAAATGCAAGGGAAACAATACAATGTGTTTGTGTGTACACAGCCAGTTAGCCAGTAATACTTATCATAAAACTTTTTATGAAAATATCGAGTAGTATTACCTTTTCTTTTAGATAAATCTAACCCGGGTACACACCTTCCATTTGCAATCAATTTAACTTTTTCCTCAAAAGGTAACGTCGAAAACGCGGCCGATTTTAATTTATTAAAACACACATCGCCAGCACAGGTCTCACAGGTATAAATTTCCATTTTTTACAATAAACTTACTAAATAAATAATTACTCGACAGTCAATCACTTGCGCCAAGAAAACTATAATAAATAAATTCATTTATTTCAAGTAAACGCCCTTGCCACACGACATAAATTGATAAAAAACATAAGAAATAAACTGCCAGACAACAGACACAATAGAAAATCTATTGTTCGCGGTCAACGGTGACCTACACGGCTGCGAATGTGTTAAATAAAATCAAATTAAAAAAAAAAAACAAAAACAACAAAAAGCGAAAAACTGCAATTTTTACGTTACAAACTATTACGAACAATCCGACTAAAAAAAGTCGACCCTCTGCAATCAACAATTAAGCGGTGCTTTTACGGGTTCTCAATTTGGACGGTTTGCAATGTAAGCTATGCTTCCAAAGCTCCAACACACGCCTACATTTTCACGCACACAGTCACACTTTTGCTGTGTACTACACGAGATGCGTTGTATGAAGAATAAGCAAGGCGTAGTACTGCTTTTGCTCACGGGAGCGCTGCCTGCGCGTTGCGCGTCGGCGGATGTTCGCCGCTCCAACGAGTTAGTTCCAAAAAAATAATAATAGATGGCGCGTAAGCTAAATTACCATGATTTTTTTTAATTATAGTTATTTATCATTTAGAGGGGCATGTATGTATGTATGGGACTATAGGGTATGCAGAGCTTATTTGCATGTATGGAGTGCACGCCACTGACTTGGCCTTTATATTGAAACTGAATCAATAAACTAAGTAGGTACCATTGACCATAGTTATTTATTGAATTTCGCCCCGAATTGTTTTTGAAGCTACGATTTGAATTTATAATATATTTGGAATGCACTCGCCGTTCAAAACTATTTTTATTTATGGTACAATTATTTATTTTTGATAGTTTCTAATAGTTTGCTACAGAATGCCCAGTGAACACTCTGCTCAGTGAACATGTTCGTGCACAAGTGTGCTACACTGTGCGCTTACAAAAGTTACGCGCAGCTTTGCCGGTGGAAACAGAGACTAACGGATCTGCAGCTCTGTACGTGCACTGTAGGAGTTCTGCACAAAATGTTTGTGAACAAATGTGCTGCACACTATTTTGGTGGAATCGTACCTTTACAGCGTGGCACGCGCATCCATGGATGGTGACAGCTGATGGCTCGACAGTCTGTGCAGTGGCCACACTGCTGTGTATTCGTAAAATTCGTGTATATAAAGTGTTTAAAATATGGAAATTGAACAAAGTGCATCTATTAATGAAAAATATCAAAATTTTCACTTCTGCCTGCACTCCCGGAGTGCAACCCGCCTTTTTTTGAAGTGAAAACTTCTTTAGCGGCGTTGCACACTTTTTTGTAATGGGTAAAAAATGTTAAACTCGCGTCAGGACACGTGACCGTCATGAGAGAACCCCCCCCTCCCTCTCTTTCTACGGCGGCGCCAACCGAAGTGAACGAAGTGACACACGACAATGGATGGATGGATGGATGGATGGATGGATGGAGTGGAAGTGGAAGTGGAAGTGGCAGCGGAAGCGGAAGTGGAAGTGGAAGTGGTTAGTGGAAGTGGAAGTCGAAGTGGAAGTGGAAGTCGAAGTCGAAGTAGAA
The DNA here is from genome assembly GCA_945859645.1 of Amphipoea oculea. Classification (NCBI taxonomy): domain Eukaryota; kingdom Metazoa; phylum Arthropoda; class Insecta; order Lepidoptera; family Noctuidae; genus Amphipoea; species Amphipoea oculea. The sequence continues at coordinate 4,286,765 of OX243886.1, read as the reverse complement.
GTGGAAGTCGAAGTCGAAGTCGAAGGCGAAGTCGAAGTCGAAGTCGAAGTGAAAGTGGACGTGGACACACTGCTGTGTATTCGTAACATTCGTGTATATAAAGTGTTTAAAATATGGAAATTGAACAAAGTGCATCTATTAATGAAAAAAGGGACGCAAAAATAGTGAAAAAAAATGAGTTATATTAATTCAATTAATAATTGATTTATTTCAACGTTAATATTCAAGTTTTCACTTCTGCCGGCACTCCCGGAGTGCAACCCGTCTTTTTTTTATTTTTATTACTTAGCCACAAATGAAAATGATGCAACCTCTGTTCTGTCATCCTTTATAATTGTTACACAGGATTAAACGCAGCTGCATTTTTGCGGTTAAAATGATTAGTTGTATGCTTTTTGCGTCTTATGATCATGTCTTGTTGCTCTAGTGGTGGCAAACGCTTCTGCTTGAGTATGAGGCCCCGGGTTCGATTCTCGGGTCGGGCAAACTGTTATTGGGTTTCTCCATTAGGAATTTCTCAGTAGTACCTCGGAGTTTGGATTTGTGCCCGGGAAGTCCTACAGGACTTAAACATAAGTTGCGAAATGTGGGTATTACATTTACATGTACACAGGAGACGAGCGTTTTGCCATCAAAACAGAAAAAAACAGACAGATTTTTTTTAAATATTCTCGGCATTGGACCCCAGATCTCGCAAAAGTTACTTAAACACAGAACCTCCTTTTTTGAAGTCGGTTAAAAAAAAGTTGGATTTGTAGACGCCTTTGGGTTTAAAAGGAGATCCTGGAAAGTTAGCAAAAATTTTACTCAGGTCCAGGGAAGATAATTTTAATTTCAAAATAATAATATGATAAGTGATAAATGATTTATTTTCTGTAAATAGATTTGTACAAACACTTTAACACGTCAATCATATTTTTTTTTTTCGTAATTGGTTTTGTTTTTTTGGGAGTAAGTTTTATATCGGATGAAAGAGCTTGAAGTTTATTTTCTAGCTCTCTTATTTGGCAACTTTATAAGCACTGAATGTCATGATAAATGCGAGAGCTTTGCCAAAAAGTTTCGCTGGAGAAAATTTCTTCAGACTCAAATGGCGGCGGTGGCGGATTTACACATTTGCCGCCAGTAGGCTATTCAAATTTTGCCGCCCCTACCGGCCTCTACAATAATGTCCCATGTCTTTTGTATACTGCTTCGCCTTTTCTTCAAAATACTTAAAATGTTCTCGTTCATCAGCTACGAAAAACTTGGAAAGAGATTTGTAAAGATCAGCAACTATGATAAAATCTACGGTAGAAGCTTGAATTTGAGCATTCACTTGTTTATTCTTTCCAAAAAAACATGGCAGGTATAGTATAAATATTAATCTTTTTGAAAGAAAAGAAAGAAAGAAAGAAAATACATTTATTTAGCACAGACTCAAAGACACACAATACACTAGACACATACATCAAATAAAAACAAAAAGAAAACTTAAAAAAAAAAAAAAGTATAAAGTCCGATATAAAAAAAAAAATAAGCAGGAAAGTGTGCTTCACGGCTGCGCTAAAAAGGGCCAGTTCAGCAAAAATGCCAGACAACTAGTGTGTGTTTTTAATTTCAGTAAGACATTAAAAAAAATGTTAGCCCCTAAAAAATTTGCCGCCCCTAAAATCTGCCGCCCTATGCTCCAGCCTACTCAGCCTATTGGTAAATCCGCCACTGAATGGCGGAACCTGAAAGTTGCCTTGAAACCTAACATAATACCTACTCTAAATAAAGGTCTAGTAGGTACGAACAGTACCTATGACTAACCTTGCACCTCTTAATTAGAAACAAAGGCTCTAGTTATGTCACCCGCAGTATGTCACCCATTACAAGTTATTGTTTCTCAAAATGTCCGCCAGCCCTGCGGTGGCGCGTGACTAGATAACAGATGCAGGGTATGAGTAAGCTTTTCTAAAGATGCATGTTTCGTGGTTTGTCTAATAAGATGGTTCACTGTTTGTCTGTCCATCATATCTTGTACAAATCCAGCAAGAAATGAGCAGTCATTAGACTTTATCATCCAATCCAATGGACGGTCAAGAATCGATAACGTTATGCAATTTTCAAAAAAAACCCTCTCCCATAAAGAGGGCGCATGTCACCTTTTCGAATTGTCATTTTCATTCAAAATGCTGTCAATAATGTAGTCAGAAAAATAATAAAGTGCAAGTAAAACACAACCATAACAAGCAAGGCATGGGCGCCGGCAAGTTTATTTTCAGGGGGGTGCATCTTCAGCTCCACGAATCGAGCTCGATCATTTTTGCACTTCTATTGTTTGTCCATTCATAAAAGAAGTAACTTTGTTGACTTATGCAGAAAAGCTTAATAATTAAAGAGAATGTAGAAATGCAAGAGCGAGCGAAGCGAGCTCGATAATTTTTGCATTTCACCTAGAATGGGATATGGTTTTATTTTGTCTATGCATGCAGAAAGAGGCCTAACTGAGTCAATTTATATAAAGAAGCTTAAGAATTAAGATAGAGCAGGATGCAAGAGCGAGCGAAGCAAGCTCGATAAATTTCGCAACCCGCCTAGGGTCGATTAAATATTCGGAAACAGGAGTTCGGTACTTTGTAAAAAAAATAAGTACATTCAACCGAATTGAGAACCTCTTCTTTATTTTGAAGTCGCTTAAAAATTATGGAACAAGTGACCACAGGAGTCTATCTAGTGTTTTTGATGAGCTAAGAAAATAAACAATTAAATGTTATTATGTCATCCCTACGCAATACTTTTATTATTACGAATTGTCCTGCAAATGTGTCACCGTCTTTAATATAGTACGAGGAAAACTAGGTTTAGTATTTAGTACCGACTGCCTCAAAATATGGATTAGGTTTCTAAAATAAGTATTACATACAGCCGTAAGCTCCGCTGTGTGCACTGTAACAATATTGAACCTCTAACCAACCAATTATTAACTTACTTTCATTGACATTGTCGACCGTGCCTTCAATTTAATTTAAAATGCAAAGCAGGTAGTGCAAGGAAATAGCTGGACCGACACCTGTCATGGTAGTCATTATCCTGGCTATATTGATTACCAGGAAAAAGCACTCATCACCTGCTCAAGTGCTTATGTCATCCTTTATCTTGCGAGAAAAAGCTAGAAGTGGTCTCTTTTCCATACTAAGTGACCTGTGATTCAAAATAGTCTTCACCACAGATATAGATATACCTAGATAAGTAGGTATCACGAATTGTATGAAAACTAAGCGTGCCACTTTTTGACTACCTACTATGACGTCACAAGCTCGCGCTCTCTCGCTCACGCTCACCCAGTCAGCAGTACGCAGGACTGAGCGCGAAAGTGGCGGCTTATGATTTTCGATCGTAAACTGGTGCGATTTTTGGCACGCGAAGTAGGTGCTCTTGCGTTATCTAGGTGTATTTATATCTGTGGTCTTCACAAATAGTAATACTTAATTAATTTACGTCTGTGGTATCGACACCGACCGACGACACGTAGGTCGTGGGTTCGAACCCAAGCAGGCACTTTGTGTAAATTATTTCATCACCACTGCTCTCAAAACGGTGAAGGAAAACATCGTTAGGAAACCGGCATGTCCTAGAACCAAATATTCGAAGACATGTGACATCTACCAACCCGCACTGGGCCCGCGTGGTAGATTACCAATGACTATGTAGCTGCGCCTGCAATAGATAAACATACATCCGTCACTGTAGCGCTTAGGTGGTGTGAGGCAATAATACTCCAGATGTAGGTGCGACGAAAGTGTATTAATATTACAAATAAATGAAGAATAGTGGAGCGTGTAGCGTGTAGTGTGAATAGTGCTCATTACCAATGTGTACATGTTTTATTGTAAACTAATGGGCACAAGTAGTGACCTCCTTATAACGTAAATCGACCAATAGGAGTTCAGATAAAATGTTTGGTATGTGATTTAGTTTCTAAAGAAATCCGTGCGGGGGCGCGCAGGTCGCCGTCGTGTTATTGTTCGGTCGAGGCGACCGCGTCGACGGCTCAGCGCGGCGGTGGCGAGCGCGGCGGAGCCCTAGAATCCCGCGCATAGCGGCGGCGGACGGATGTATGTTTATCTATTGCAGGCGCAGCTACAACTATACAACATGATTATAGACCACTCCCTCTCACCGAGAGGAGGCCTGTGTCCCAGCAGTGGGAATTATTGGCTGATTCTGCTTTTGCTATGTTGTGTGAAAAAATAAGAATAATTTGCAGTGGAATTCGTAGTTCGCAGCCGTTATTCCTCAAGAATTAGGCTATCATATGCAGAAAAAACAACCGAGTGTGCTTATGGCCACACGACTGAAGTGAAACTTCAAACGTATTTGGCTATGAGAGGAAGAGAGAAAGAAAATGTGCACGCGCACTGCTTTCTCTTGCTTATATCCCCCACTCAACTCCCGTTCGCCTCGCCCGATCACACTTTTCGTAACGCTTACGTCACGCGTTCGCCAGCTTACTCCCCAAGTCAAGCGTGAGTAAAGAAGTTTCACTTCAAAAAAAGTTCAAATCTGACTCGTAGTTCCAGAGTTTAGCGTGTGCAAACAAACTCTTCAGCTTTATAACTACTGTATTTGACATATCTCGGGGGCGTATCTAGGAGCCAAAGCCAACTTGCAGAGGCCCTTTGGCCTTTAAACAATTTTAAATGATGAGAAGGCACCAACCGACGACTATCCCTGTATGCACTATGCAAGTGCACCCAAGGACAACCCTGGCTGGTTCAGGAATATTGCGGAACATGGAAACAAAATATATTGGGCTATGGGTTTGGTTGGCTATAGTGGATTGGTTACCTTGAACTATGGAAGGACTATGTACCCTGTCTGACCAATGATAAATATAATATTTACAGATAAAATCGCAGAGGTGACTTGCACAGTTGCACACTCAATAATGGGCCCACGGAAACGGTCGCTAGCACATAGTATCGTAGCGATAAGGGGGGGCAACATGTCCTGAGGTGCTTATGAGGAATGGAGAGGTATTCCACGGCTATCAAGACAATCCCGGTAGTACGGTTAAGATCTCTACCAGCATCTTACTGGAATACTTCCTTCCTTCGAGCACGTTTGATCTTGCGAATGTCCACTTATGCCGGGCCAATAAAGGCAAGAATGAGGTGGGAGCTCTGTTCCTCGTCATTGTTCACTCCAGCCGGCCAATAACGACAAGCCAGAGGTGAGGAACAAGACTTCTCCCGGGAGATAGGGTCCGTGGGGTCACTTTAGTGTGTTTAATATTATGTCACGTAATAAAAAATTAAGAAGAATGAAAGTTTGGAAAAACTGATTGTGGTTGGGAACACCGAAGGCAAACGATCGCGCGGTCGTTCACCAACACGAAGGACCGATCAGGTGAAGGAATCATCGTCCTCTAAATTCTACACGATGGTAAGAGATGCGCTGGACAAAAACCGGTGGAGGCGGATCATCCGCTCCAGATGCAACTCCGAAGCTGACCACGATCCTCAGACATGAGGGATCGACTACAGAGAGAGAGAGACGTAATAAATAAAAAAAAAACATGGGAGACATGAGAGTTCTTGCAAAGTTGCAAGAACAAAATTTTCTAACTAATCTATGGCCTTATATCATAAGTCTCTATGTATTTAGATATTGTAGTTAGTATCTACTGTTTAACTAGCCTTAACCATTTCTTATCTGGCCTACGATTATTGTTTGATGTAACCTCGGCTTCTCAGAAATAATACTAAAGGCAATTGTTTTGTTAATGTAGAATGGATGAGTAGTAGTAATTTATACTTTACTACATGCGCACCGCGGTTTCACCCGAGTTCGTGTCGATCCCGTGGGAATATCGGGATAAAAAGTAGCCTGTGTGTTAATCCTGGTTACAAACTATGTGTGTGCCAAATTTCATCCAAATCCGTTCAGTAGTTTTAGCGTGAAGATGTAACAATCATACAAACACACTCACAAACATTCGCCTTTATAATATTAGTGTTATAATAGTTAGTTTTTTATTAATTTCATCATAATTAAACTACTTTGAATAAAAGAGAGCAGTGATGGCCAAGTGGTATCGGCCGCGACTTACGAGTTGTAGGTCGTAGGTTCGAACCCAGACAGGTGCTTTACTTTGTGTAAATTATTTCATCACCACTGCTCTCAAAAACGGTGAAGGAAAACATCGTGAGGAAACCGGCATGTCCTAGAACCAAAAATTCGAAGACATGTGACATCTACCAACCCGCACTGGGCCCGCGTGGTGGATTACGGCCCACTCCCTCTCACAGAGAGGAGGCCTGTGTCCCAGCAGTGGGAACATTTATAGGCTGATTATGTGTATATGAATAAAAGAGCCATTTTCAACAGGGTTCTTCCTATAGGTGAAGCGAATCTTTAAAAAAGAAATTGTGTCAATTACTTAATTGATTTTTTCGCAAGCTACAATGTTTTCAGGATTCACATTAAACTTGATGACGGGAATTTTTTTAGAAATATTTTGATGTTTTTTTCGTTTCTACTGCATTACATTAATCTTTGAAAAGTACAGAATTAATCTCTATTAAATTATCTATACATACAATAGTATGTAAATTAAAGTAGGTTCTGTGTACTAACAATAGAAACAGTTGTAGAAAGGAGACAAAAAAGAAAATTCGATCGTAAAGCACTCTCAAATGCTTCGCAATATGAATTGTGCAAAAAAAAATGTGTAATGTTTTACTGTAGCACATTTTTTTTTAATAAGTAATTATGTACGGTCTATTATTGTAATTATAATTTACTATTGAGAGACTACTAATTTACTATTGAGATTTTTGATTTGTTGAGAGGCTTGTGGCTAAGAAATAAAAGCTGCACGGTTCGATCGATCAGGTTAAGCTACGCTTGCCGCTGTTGGTCCGTGGATGGGTGACCATCTTTACATACCAAGACCCTCCGTGCCTCTTGGTCCCGGATGTCGTACGTGAATCTTTGACAGTCGTTACGGGTCGTCAGAAGTCCGAAGACAACCAGTCTTACCAAGGGGTATCGTATTACCTAATAACTGGGTTGTGGAGGTCAGATAGGCAGTCGCTCCATGTAAAATACTGGTATTCAGCTGCATCCGGTTAGACTGGAAGCCGACCCCAACATAGTTGGGAAAAGGCTAGGCAGATGATGATATAATTTACTATTGTTGTACCCAAAGACAACTCTTTCAACGATACATGAGTTCAACAAAGTTATTGTTAGAAAAGGCAACTTATCTTAAACTTCAAAAGTTTATTATTCAAGTCATAACTCTCCTGCGTAAAGTTACGGAGAGTCGGACAAATCTTTTCATAATTGCTAAACGAGATATGAAAATAAAAGATAAAAGGAAACAAGCAGAAACGTTTTCATTTATTTCGGTATTTCGAATCTGTTGTGCATCACTGGCTTTCATAAACACATTTAAATATCAACCTTATGTTTCAGAGAAAAGGTTGGGTTTTGAATGACAGTATTGTGTTAAAGCTCAAAGCTCGATGTTTGAATGTGTATGTAAAGCTACGGCATTACATTAGTGTGAGTGTGTACTTGAATATAGGATACTGTTACTGCGTAGTGATGGGCGTTTGTTTTGTCGATAAATAAATAATTGAGCGTACCTATATTATATTTTATTTATTGAATACTTTACGTTTTGATAAAATGCTCTAATTGAGAATGTCGAATGTTTATACGAGTATATATATTTTTTTAGTATGTTACCTACTGTTTAATTAATAAAAGTTTAACCTCTTTAGGTTTAATTGTTACGTTTTAGACTGATGATGCACCTGTTTTTAGTACAATAATTAGCTAATTAAGTACGTTTTTGTTTAATTTTTGATGAGTAGGTATTATTAGTAGTAGATTTATAATGTGCATTTATTTCGTAATAAAAAACGTACCCCCTTATTCATAAAACTTATCAAACCTATTTTAGTTAAAATGGGGTCTGTCTCTTTCTTACACACAGAAATGACAACGTGACAGATAAAGACAAACGTTCTATAAACCTATTTTAGCTAAAATAGAGATAAAATAGGATTATGAATAAGGGGGTAAGTCTCTTATATAAATAATATTAGGTAATAGTAGTTGAAAGCCACGCTATCGAATTAAGTCTAAGATCTGTAAAGGCAGTTGTAAGAGGTAAATGAACAAATAATTCAAAAAAATATTGTCATAACAAATTAATTACTTTTTTAACATTGATTGTAAATTATAAAGTGGAGGTCAGATAGGCAGTCACTTCACGTAAAATAGTGGTATTCAGCTGCTTCCGGTTAGACTGGAAGCCGACCCTAATATAGTTGGGAAAAGGCTAGGCAGATGATGACGTAAATTTTAAAATAAGTGTGGCATAATTCGCTTTTCATCAGTTAGGCACGGGTCTTATGTTTTTCACAGAGTATGCTTCGAATAAATGACGAGAAAAAATACGAGATTATAGTGTGGTTATTTAAAATATTAAATAAATGAAACTTATAAATTAAGTTAATAATGAAAATAAACCATTTGTTTTCAGGTTTTAAAGGTCCATAGATACCTTAACCTAAGTATACATAATAATAATTAGTAACAATTTTGTTAGTAAATAAAACTTAATAACTATGTTAGTATCACTTAGTGCCCAAGCAAATCCTTTTTTGTTTATTCTTAAATATTTTTGTCGCTTGAATCCAGATGTTCATTCATAATATCCTACATATTATACAACCATATATTTTGTATGTATATTTATTGTGTATAACATTTCAAATTTATCTTAAAGCTCTTATTTACCAACAAAAGATTTATACGCGCTGCATCAAACTATCGATAAAAAACATCGATATCACTCCATCACTATTCACGCACACACTGAAAACCCTCGCAGAAGATTCAACAGGCGTAGCTGCGCTCCGTTCGTTCGTAAAGCAACGCGTCGGAAAAATAAAAGTTTGAATTGAAAGCCGTCTCAGTTCAGCCCGAGAGCGCGGCAGTGAAGTCGCGTTGAACGATAACACACGGTATGTCGGCAGAAAACGAATTTGCTTCAAAACTATTTTAACATTAATAAAACAAAACCAAAAAATAATCGAGTACGTTCCCGTTATTTTTTTTGTGTTCCAATTTTTTTTTTTCATTCATACTCTGTGATAAAAAGTGCTAAACCAAATCTGCGTACCGATATTCAAATTTCGAAGTGACGTGACAGTGAAAAAAAAAAAGAAATGAAAACAGTGGATTCTTTTTGCGGTGCATTTTGTTTCGTCGCGGTTTAATTCTAAATATACCTATGTTTAAGCGTTTTGTGTCTCAGTTGTTTATTATAGAAAGCGAAAATAACTGTGGAGCGGTAAGGGATTATTTTAGACTTAGCGATTGGTGGCGTACCTAATATTTTATTCTATATCCAGGTCCTTTCACATATTTATCTATCATTCATCAAAGACGACCTTGAAAAAACTACTGGCATTTTTGTCGCGAAAATGCCAAACACACAAAAAAAAGAAAAACGATAATGACACTAGATATTCAAATGAATTTACGAAAATGATAACAAATCATTGATATAACAAATTAATAATCTGTAGATTATTTTATATCTCAAGATATTATCTTGTTTCCATTTCTTTTTATTATCATTATTATCGCATAGGGCCTTGAATCAAAATGTTGTGTTTATTTCTTGCCAATTATATTTTTTTGGGTAATTTTCTGTGTCCGAGTCATGTTTAGGAACTTATTAATTACTTTATCTGAGGGAAAAAGGTTGTAGAGCTAAAGGAGCTGCTCAAAAGATTCACTTTATAAAATTTAATTTTTAAGTTGAAAATTAATAATTTACTAGTCATAATTTTAGAATATAATAATATCGGCATATAATAATTATTACGAAAAGGCTGCAGTTATGAGATGACGGTCCAGTAGAAATAGGTACCAACATTAAGTAACTATGTTCGAGGCAGTTAATTTGAAGGTCTTTTTGTCAATAAATTTAACTTAAACATGTGTTAGTGCTAGTGTTTTTCTTTTATTTTTCTGTTTTTTAGTGCTTCGTGTTTCCTATTTCATTGTCTGGATTAAGTTGCTTAAAATTACGTCCTGTTATAACAGTGTATCGGGCCCACCGGGCCAGTTACTTCGATATTCAAATATTTTTCATCGATATCGATAGATTTTGAACCGCGCAAGACAGCCAGTATCCGAAATCGTAATTTTACATCCGAATGTCGTATAAAAATGCTCTATGAATTTTATTACAATTTACGCAACTATCAAGTTTTATGGTAACTACTATTACGATAGGCATGAATTCTTTATCAGATAAAGGCTAGATTGGTCAACCAGTAACACGGCTTCTGTTTAACAACCTACTTGAAGGTTTGCGCAATGTTTGGCTTAGTTGGTTTTTACTTAAAAACATATTTTTCTTGCACTTAGAAATTAATTTTTTTACGGACTATTGAAGATGAGGCATGAAATTGTTGGGTTTGTTGACTGCTTTTACCGAAAAAATAACTAAATAAGTAGGTACTTTGGGCGAAGTAAAAGTCATCAGTGTTTCCTAAAATATTAACATTCATTTCTTGTTGTCTTGTGCCCTGAAGTCCAATTCCTGTAATTAGGTCGCAATCTCATCTCAGCGACGATCAATCTCAAAAACTTGTCAAAAATGTAGGCAAATTAGAGGTATTTTTGACAGATCGAGACTGTGAACAACGTTCTTGAAATTACGAGAATCGCCCCTCAGGACCTGAGCAATTGAGCATTCCGAAACAATTTATCATTTTAATTCTATTTTCAAATATACTTTTTTTCTACAATATTGAAGAGGACATCTGTTTTCCTAAAACTGTCAAAGAGAACTATGAATTACGCGTATTTCAATGTGGTAACATTTCCACGTTTCGCGTCCGCCGATGTCATTGACCTATCTGGCTGTCACAACGAACCAGCTACGACTATTTCACTATTATATAGCGTTTATGTTTTTGTTATTTTCTCTTGAAAAATATTTATAGAAAATTTTCTTATGTGTGATATTACAAATGTTCGATTTTTTTTTTCTTTCACCTAGAGCGGTTTTTTCTACTCAAAGTCAAAGCATTTAATTCAAATAGGCATATAAAAGGCACTCTTGAACGTCAAAAATCACAATAAAATAGAGTTGATTCTAGTCGCTCCTTCCAAAAGATACTTTTCGTATGGAGAAGAATGGACAAGAAACTCCACCGTTACTCTTTTAAAATGTTTTACAATTTTTTACATGAAGACGATGCACATAGAATAAAGTTACTATACCACAATAAGTAAAAGAATTAAAAATGTAACCATGACAGATATAATATACTATCTAGTGATTTCATTATTTTATTCATAGAACGATTGAAGTCTTGGATAATTACATTAATTAGTATGATTTTCCGCAGTTACGAGTAGCTAGTTCAAATTCATTGCCAAGACCACCGGATGCTTAGGATTTTATTGCTGGACTTTATTTCCGGTAGACTGAACGTAATATTTAATTATGATTTATTAGAACTAGAGGGTAGTTAAATCTCCCGTCAGTAAGTAAGATCACAAAAGGATACCCCTGGATATATTTGCGTATGCATGTCTTAAAACCAAAAACCAACCTGCCCTGGGCCCGCGTGGTGGAGTACGGTCCACTCCCTCTCACACGGAGGAGGCATGTGTGCAGTGGGAGCCAATAGGCAAGTTTCCTTTTTTTTGGTAATGGTATCTCGCAGTTCAACCTATGAGGTTGTCGTCTGCTTAACCGGGCTTGCCTGTGGATGCCTCAAAAATTAAGGCCTCCAGCCAGGGCTTAAAACTTAATATACTAAGCAGGCGAGTTTCCGTGAAATATCTAAGTCATATACCTATCTACCTTGCTATTATATTAATAACCAACATTCTGGCTTCTCACCCAAATTAGAAGTGATCAGGCAAATAATGCTACGGTGAAATATAATATTTTTCATTAATAACGAACTAAAAACAGAGATTTGATATAATACTTGTAGTACGAGGAAATTGCTAGTTTTTCTCGTAATACCTAATATCTATGACTAATTCAGGTATGCCTAGACTCGGATACAATTGCAGTAGCTAGGTATACCTACTATTAAATTGAAGGCCAAATGGAAAAGGAAGGAATTTAAATTATTCGACAGTTTGATGTAAATCGCTTGTTAGTTTAGAAGGCTTTAGTTGGAATAGGAATGCTTTGCGAAAACGGTAAAAATAGATATAGGTATTTGGAGTTACTGGAATATTGTATTTGTTAGGAGTCGATCAGCACTACTGACCCAATTCGAGTCTCATTGAATACTATCTAGAAAGTTTTGAGTATGAATGGCGATGGCTATAAGAGTAGGGAAAGAAAGATGGATGGACTGTGTGAATGATGATATGGTTACTTTAGTACCAAGGTGTCGAATAATAGAGAGGTATGGAAGAAAAATATATGTTGCGCTGACCCCAAATAAATTGTTAAAGAGAAGTTAAACATAATAAAATGTTTTAGTCTGAGATTATTTTAAACACCATTATAACGCTTACTTTATACTATTGCAAAAAAAAAAGAAAGATGGAGGAATATCGTCCTAAAATTCTAATTTGCTTCCAAATAAAAATCTTCACTAATTTTAAATACACGGCAGCTTCAACGCAAAATGCCTACAAGAAGGTCAGGTCACAAGTTTCGACCGGACATTATTAAATAATAATTTATCTCGCGAATCTAATTAAAATCGACCGATTATCGTCCAAACTAAAAATACCACAGCCAGTTCCTTAGTATAGGTTAGTAGTATGACTCGCATATCGATTTGTATCTATAGCCGTTATCAAAAAGATAACTCGCAATCGTAACTGATAATATTTTGAGGTCGGCAGCAGAATTAATGTACCTCGGTTTTATTTTGTAAACACGTTAACAGTCATTCAAGCTTATTCTGTTTTTTTTTTTTTGTGAAGTTAAGGAAGTCGATTGCATTAGGTAGTATCAGATAATATTACTCATTTAACTGTCATGATTTTTTTAGGGTTTTATATATAAGGAAGTTGAGATAGAATTTCAGAATGCCTACAATTAAAGAAATACTAAAACTGTTGATTTCGACCATTCTTAGAGGAGCAAATGTCTCATCCTTATCAATACTTGTAAAGTTCTAGTTTCTAGAAAAAATCTGTTGAAAACAAATGTACAAGAATAAAAATGTAACATCTGAACAAACAAGTCCGTATAATTTTATTCGACTTTTGTAATTATGCACATACATTTTGTAATTAACGTTACGACCACGTGACGCCGGCTTCGAAGTAAACAATATTGTTACGGTAATATAATTACGAGTTCAATTATACAGGTATGTAAGTGAACAAAATAAAATATCACTCCTAACGGATCATAGTTTTTATGTCTTTTCAAAAGAGTTCATAAAAACTGAAAATAACTTCGCACGATTTATAAGACACTAGCTGCGCCCCGCGGTTTCACCCGCATAAGTGTCGATCCCGTGGGAATATCGGGATCAAAACTATCCTATGTCCTTCCCCGGGACTCAAACTATCTCTATACTAAATTTCACACAAATCGGTTCAGTAGTTTAGGCGTGAAGAAAAGACAGACAGACAGACAGAGTTACTTTCGCATTTATAATATTAGTTTGGATTTTTATTAATTTAAAATATCAAATAAAAACATATGCAAACTTGATCTATTGAAAAAATAAATAATAGCAAAAAAGTATCGATATGAAATCCCGTCGTTCCCATCACTACTGTTAGTGTAAAAATGCTAAATGGCGACACGTAAAAGTCAAGGGTACAGATAATAAAAGTAAACACTGCAAACGTCGACTAAAATTATGCAAAATGTTAGCATGATTTTACACAATGATATTGTGGGATGTATGCGTGTATGGTGTGGCTGAGATGTTGATCTATGGTGCTTGTGTAGCGAGCGGCTAGGCAGGCAGGCAGGCAGGCAGTGGACATGGAAACAGCAAATAACGATTGAAGGTATTTAATGATAGGAGACAGTTGTTACAGAGTGAATAGGTATAGGTAGCACTGAAGTTAATTTATATAAAATGATAGAGAATCTCTGAGCGAGTTAATTAGCGCGTGTGGCTAAGGCGAAGTGGTACGTGCGTTCGCTAGGACGATCTGGGCGGACTGGCGCGGCGTCGCGCGCGCACTGAATACTTCGGGAATATTCGGGATTGTTCGGTGACCTCCGCTCCTTCGCCCCGCGCGGTCCCCGCTGTACAGGGCCGTACTCAAGGGTCCGGACTCGGGATTATGTGGATGCCACAGTACTCCCCTGCCGAGATCGTGACTACGATCGATAGTGTTCGGGAAACCTCACAGTCCTCCCGCTCCTGGTCTTCTTACTAGTGTTTGAAGATATGCCGTCGGGAACTGGAACTGGAGCTGTCGCAGCAGGAGGTGTCGCCCTAGTCGTTATTGCTGGTGTCGGCGCTGTCGTTGACATCGGTACCGGTGTTGGTGTCGGTATTGGAGCTGTTGGTGGTAGTGTGATGTTGTCGTCCGCTGTGTACGCCGGTTTCAGTCTGTCTACGGTAACGGTTTGTACCATGTTCTGTACCTTTATGTCGAATGTTTTGGAGCCTCGGCGCACGACTTTGTACGGGCCGGCGTATGGTGCTTGGAGTGGACGTCGGAGTGGCCCTTGGCGTAGATAAACGTGCGTCGCAGTACACAAGTCTCTCGGTATATAGAAAGGACGAGGTGAGTGCCACGAAGTCGGTGTTGGTGCTAGTTTGCTCATGCGACTGCGTAGGCGATCGGCGAAGTCGGTGACATTAACTTCCTCTTCTAATGTCGTGTTGAAAAACTGCCCAGGCAAGCGTAGAGGCTCACCGTAGACAAGCTCCGCCGCTGATGATTGGATGTCGTCTTTCCATGCGCTGCGAATGCCCAGTAGCACCATTGGAAGAGCTTCGGTCCACTGCGATGACGCGTGACAGGTGATGGCGGCCTTGAGTTGCCGATGTAAACGTTCCACTAAACCATTCGCGGCTGGGTGGTAAGCAGTCGTCGTAAGGTGGTCGGCACCGATCAGTGCCGCGATGGACTTGAAGAGGCGCGACTCGAATTGGCGGCCGCGATCGGTGGTGATTCGAGCGGGACAGCCGAACCGTGCGACCCAGCCGGAGATGAAGGCTGATGCGCAGGTGTCGGCCGTGATGTCGGCGAGGGGGTACGCCTCAGGCCAACGTGTGAAGCGGTCGACTATCGTGAGGCAGTACCTGTGGGAAGCAGATAAAGGTAAGGGACCTATAATATCCATGTGTATGTGTTGAAAGCGAGCTGAAGGTGATTTGAACTCTGTGAACGGTGCAGTCGTATGCCTTGTGGTTTTACACCGTTGACATTGATGACATTCCTTAGCCCATTGTCGACAGTCACGCCTTATGCCCGGCCAAACGAATCTAGAAGTTACTAGTTGTACTGTAGCTTTAACGCCAGGGTGACTGAGGTTATGGAGTGTTTCAAAAGCTTGACGTCGAAAGGCACAAGTAAGGTATGGTCGAGGATTAGATGTAGAAGTGTCGCAGTATACTTGCGTTGTGGCGTCAGGTAGGGAAACCTTATGCAGTTGTAGACTGGATCCGTCCAAGAGTATCGCTTGTAGCTCTGCGTCTGTCTCCTGGGCTCGGGCTAGGCTGCGGTAATCTAGGGGCGTAGTTATTTCTTCGATGCGGGAAAGAGTGTCTGCTACCACGTTGTCTTTACCTGAGACAAACCTGATGTCAGTTGAAAATTGTGAAATAAAATCCAAGTATCTGAATTGTCGCGGTGAACATTTGTCTCTTCGTGTGGTGAAAGCAAACGTAAGTGGTTTGTGATCCGTCAGTATGGTGAATGGTCTTGCTTCCACCATGTAGCGGAAGTGACGTATGGCGTCGTATATCGCTAGCAGCTCGCGGTCATATGGACTGTACTTTCTTTGTGATTGGCTGAGCTTTCTTGAGAAAAATGCCATAGGTTGCCAGTCATTACCTTTCCGCTGCTGTAGGACGGCGCCGATGGCTACGTCAGAAGCATCGGTCTGTATAGCCAGTTCGGCACTGGGATCAGGATGCACCAGCAGAGTAGCCTTAGAAATACTTGACTTACAGTCTTTGAAGGCTTCCAGTTGTTCAGTCGTGAGTTCGATCGGCTTTGAACCTTTGCTTTGTCCGGCCAGCATAGCATTTAGAGGCGCCTGCTTCGCTGCTGCGTCTGGAATAAACCTTCGATAAAAGTTTAAGGTTCCTAGGAATCTTCTAAGCTCTTTTGTGTTTTTAGGTGTCGGGAAATCGAGAATTGCCTGTGTTTTTGTTTCTAAAGGACTGAGTCCATCTGCGGAGACGTTGAAACCTAAGAATTTTACTGTGTTTTGTCCGAAACAGCATTTTGACGTATTTATTATGACGCCGTAATCCTTCAGGCGTCCGAACAGTATACGGAGGTGCTCCAGGTGCTGTTCCTCATCAGCAGAATAAAGGAGGATGTCGTCCAGATATCCATAAGTAAAATCTAGGCCATTTAATACTTCGTCCATGAACCGTTGGAATGTTTGCCCCGCATTCCTCAGACCGAAGGTCATGTACGGAAATTCAAACATCCCGAACGGTGTTGTGATGGCAGTTTTCGGTATATCGTCTTCAAAGACCGGCAATTGATTGTAGGCTCTGACCAGGTCTATAGTAGAGAAGATTTTTTTACCTGTAAGGTCGTTTGTGAAGTCATGGATGTGTCGTACAGGATAACGGTCTGGAATCGTTCGGGCGTTCAGGGCTCTGTAATCCCCGCAGGGTCTCCATCCGTCGGTTTTTTTTCTAGCCAAGTGAAGAGGAGACGACCAGGCGCTCTCTGACCTTCGCGCGGTGCCATTTAGCAGCATTTCGTCGAATTCGCGTTTTGCTATTTTCAGTCTTTCTGGATCCAAACGGCGCGGGCGACTAGAAGTAGGGGGCCCCGGAGTTGTACGGATATGATGCATCGTGGTGTGTTTAAGCGTTTGTGGCTTACCAGCTGGCCGGGTGATGTCTGGAAATTCTCGTAGCAGCTTGTCGTAGACGGTGTCATCAGCTGTGGTACGTATGGATGAAATGTCGGATGTATCCCTAGGCTGCGGCGCGTTGATGCCGAGCATGGTGATCCCATCAATGAGGCGTTGCTGTCTGCAGTCCACTAGAAGATGGTAAAAACTTAAAAAGTCTACCCCTATTATTGGCTTCGTGACATCAGCCACGGTAAACCTCCAGCTGAATGCTCGTCGTAGTCCCAAGTCCAGGTTCAGTTGTATGTAACCGTATGTAGGGATAAGTGTTCCATTTGCAGCGAATAGTTGGTACTTAGTCTTTGCTCGAGGCTGTCGTACGGCTGACTTTGGAAATACGCACAGGTCTGAACCCGTGTCGATGAGGAATTGTGCCTTTGATTTCCGGTCAGTAATGAACAAGCGGCCTGAAGATATGGGACAGTCAGCTACCGCTACTAATGACTGCCGTCGGCGTTTCCCGCCGTTTTATAGTTGCACGGCTGCCGGCAGTTCCTTGCACTGCCACCATAATTGAAATGGTACCAACAATGTGGATGGTCAGCGGGGCGTTCTCGTGTCCTTGACCGTTGTCTTGAGGTCGAGCGGCTACGGGCCTTCCGTCCGTCGTTGCGAGATCGATTATTATTATTTCTAAAGCCTTGTACCTGCTTTGCCAGTTCGTCGACCCGTTTCACCAGCATCTCGATGGCTGACACCGTACCTGGGGCTTCACTTGCCGCACATGCTGCCTGCTGCGTCGGTGTCGAAATGTCGTTTATTTTGTCAGCTAACTCGGCCACGGTTTGGAGTGCGCTGTCGGTCTGCGAAGCAATAATCGTTTGAATGTGGGTAGGTAATCTATTTGCCCAGATTTGCCTGATTAGGTGGTCAGGGACAGTCGGTCCAGCTAAATTCTGCAGATGTCTCATGAACTGGGATGGCTTCCTATCCCCCAGTTCCTCGTGGGTCAATAATTGTTGCAGCTTCCGCTCTTGTGACGCGGACAACCGCTTGATAAGTTCCGCTTTCAATTTTTCGTATCGGCCGGTATCCGGCGGATTTAAAATGACATCTTTAACCTCTGCCGCGTATTGCGGCTCTAATTGACCAACTACGTAATGATATTTCGTCAGATCGGCAGTAATATTGGAAATTATAAACTGACCTTCAATTTGCGCAAACCAAACGGCCGGTTCCTCGGGCCAAAATGGCGGCACTCGCACACCCACGCGGCACAAACCGGAATTTTCTAGTTGATATTCACCGGATTTCGCCATTATTTCTTCGTCGGGGTCACCACTGTGGGATGTATGCGTGTATGGTGTGGCTGAGATGTTGATCTATGGTGCTTGTGTAGCGAGCGGCTAGGCAGGCAGGCAGGCAGGCAGTGGACATGGAAACAGCAAATAACGATTGAAGGTATTTAATGATAGGAGACAGTTGTTACAGAGTGAATAGGTATAGGTAGCACTGAAGTTAATTTATATAAAATGATAGAGAATCTCTGAGCGAGTTAATTAGCGCGTGTGGCTAAGGCGAAGTGGTACGTGCGTTCGCTAGGACGATCTGGGCGGACTGGCGCGGCGTCGCGCGCGCACTGAATACTTCGGGAATATTCGGGATTGTTCGGTGACCTCCGCTCCTTCGCCCCGCGCGGTCCCCGCTGTACAGGGCCGTACTCAAGGGTCCGGACTCGGGATTATGTGGATGCCACAATATGTAATAATTATGAAAATGATGTGTACGCTTTTATTTTTAGAAAATGGTGTTCTAATTGTTTTTCTCATTTTTTGTATAGAGTTCTAGACTAATAGGTGGCCTTGTCATTATTTTGAGCACTAAAATTACGTCATATGTATTATCTTTGTGGTGACATAAATAATCTTTTACGAAAAACAAAATACCGAACTTTGTCGTAAAAGAACATTTCAAATGATTCCCATTTTAACCAGACTGATTGACGTACACAATGGTCCACTGAACGACTAAGTTCGGAAACTAATCCCAATAACATAGAACTTCGACTGCTTCGGACAGGAGGGTTATTCGAAGTTTTTAGAGATAACGCCATACTTTTTTTTGCCATAGACTCATAGTCTAGTCTGTCTCATCATTTATTTTTATTTAATTACTAGCTGCGCCTCGCGGTTTCACCCGCATACGTGTCGATCCCGTGGGAATATCGGGCTAAAAACTATCCTATGTCCTTCCCCGGGACTTAAACTATCTCTATAGCAAATTTCATCTAAATCGGTCCAGTGGTTTAGGCGTGAAAAGGTAACATACAGACAGAATATTAAGTATGGAAGTATGGATTTAAGACTACATGCACAGCATTACAATAATCATCATCGGTCTAGCCTTTTCCTAACTATGTTGGGGTCGGCTTCCAGTCTAACCGGATGCAGCTGAATAGGTATCAGTATTTTACATGGAGTAGGCACTCCGTGTGGAGGTCAGATAGGCAGGCGCCTATCTGACCTCCACACCCAGTGACTGGGTAATACGATACCCCTTGGTAAGACTGGTTATTGTAGTTTCGGGCTTCTGACGACTCGTAACAGCTGTCAAAGATCCACGAATGACAGCCAGGACCAACAGCAACGTGCTTTCCGAGTCACGGAGGGGTCTTTGTATGTAAAGATGGTCATCCATCCACGGACCAACCGCGACAAGCGTAGCTTAACCTGATCGATCGAACCGTATGGGTGTTATCACTTATTACTTACATTTTTGAATAAAAATCCTTGACAAAAAAAACGTTTCCAAAATTTTATTCACCACATTTCACCGATGACAGCGGCATTACCATTTACAGTGGTAAATACCATACAAAATGAAGTAACAAAAAATCAACCCGCATAATTTACCATTATATGCCAAATTACGTGACGTAAATGTAATTAATTATTTATTAATCCTATTTAAACGATTCATGCTATTGAAATTTAAAGTCATATAGACAAGAACCGGTATTTTTCAAGGTCTCTGTCACCCCTTTTGAAAGTACTCTTCACACCTTTTGACTTTTTTTTTTAATTCTCGAGTTACCGGCATTGTCATCTCCCCTTGTGTTTGCTAAATGATTTTTTTTTCAAGGTTGGCAACTGTCAAGAGTCCCACGGTCTTCGTCAGTTTTTAAAATAGGAACTAGTTTTCGATTATGAATTTATGACTAGGTAAAAATTGTTGGACCATTTTATCATGTAATTTTTATTATTACCGAACATTTCTAGAATAATATATCGGATCGTGCCAGCTAAATTTTGTCACGTAAATAGGAAGTTACAGAGAAAATAGGTTATGTAATGGATACTAGGAATTTTCTAGTAGATATTGGAATTATTTATAAGATGCAGCTGGCACCGGGACTGCATTTCTCAAACTTGCTTTCTCCATATCGGATTTATACAGCACATAAAATAAAATATATCATCTCTTCTTCGTTATTATACACGTAGGTACACATTCATACATATACATATTTTTTGTGACTTTTCTGACCTTTAAAAAGATTTAAGCATAGACGTCGTTTTTTTTTTATTTTTAAATTTTCCTATGGTTTTACTTTTTTAAAGATCCAGTCTTCTTCTTTTTCTTTTCGAATCGATAATGCCACATACATACGTCTAGTTAACTAGTTGACTTTGGCCCCGTTGATGGCCATGCTGATCGTGGCTTTAGTAGCGTTCTTTACGTCTTCCAATGTGCAGGAGTAGGGACAGTTTGGAGAACCAGTGGTCCTATTTACAGTGAACAAAAGAGATAAGTTTGCAGGATCGTCGGATATAGTTGAAGTTTAGTAAGAAACCGATGGTTGTTGTCGACTGAAATTTTATTTGATAAATGAGCTATTTGTTTTCTATTAATAAAATTAAATTTTATTCGAGAACATCCGTCAGTTTCTTACTAAACTTCAACTATATCCGACGATCCTGCATACTTATCTCTTTTGTTGACCGTATTTCAAAGGACAGCGGGGTAATTGCCTAATACACTAACAGTAGACAGCAGTGGCTTTTCTTTTGACAGTTCAGCAACATTCATTGCGTTATTTACATTGTTGAGCAGACAAATTTTTCAAACATATGACGCAATGGATTAGCAATATCCTTCAAAAAGATCCAGTTTGTGATTGAAAATTGAAAGTGTGTTACGCAATTAGGGCGCGAGTTGAATTTCGCAGCAAAAGAAGTGAAACTTCTTTACGCACGCTTGACTTGGGGAGTAAGCTGGCGAACGCGTGACGTAAGCGTTACGAAAAGTGTGATCGGGCGAGGCGAGCGGGAGTTGAGTGGGGGATATAAGCAAGAGAAAGCAGTGCGCGCCCAAATTTTCTTTCTCTCTTCCTCTCATAGCCAAATACGTTTGAAGTTTCACTTCAGTCGTGTGGTCATAAGCGCACTCAGTTTTTTTTTCTTTTTGTTTTATAATGTTAAGATATTGAGATCACATCAGCAGAGTCTCGCTAACTAATTTAATTTCACCCTGTAATGTGCATTTAACAAACGTGGACTTTAATTACACACTACACCAATACAATTTATCATTAGCGTATTTTAATAAAAGCTCGATATATTTTGGCACGTAAGCAGAGTAATATAAATGAACGGTAATTTTTTATCTGTGTAATGAAATATTGACACAAAACATACGGCCAGAATGTTTATCCATAGCCATAGATACGACACGTCTACATTTTTATCTTGTACGTACTTACCTACTTACTATGATTACGATTGATGGATGATGAGAGCGAAA
Organism: Amphipoea oculea; assembly: GCA_945859645.1. Classification (NCBI taxonomy): domain Eukaryota; kingdom Metazoa; phylum Arthropoda; class Insecta; order Lepidoptera; family Noctuidae; genus Amphipoea; species Amphipoea oculea. Next base: position 4,264,954 of record OX243886.1, on the reverse strand, counting down.
TCTGTAGAGGTAAATAGTTTCTATTGATTTTTTTCTGGTTTGATAACGTCCACGGACCATTTCTGCGAACATTTGAAAATAGTAATGTCTGTAATGTCTTTTTGACACAAAGAATGAACAGAATGAATGAATGAATAAGCAATTTACTGGTTTCCAAGTTTTAATCTGAAATGGTAAAATACTGCCAAATATAACGGTATTTGTTGAGAAGAATTCAGGAACTTAAACGATTTCGCAACAAGCTTTTTTTCTCACATAAAAATGATAATTATCAACAATAAAATTAACATTGATAACCTCAATTTATTGTGAGGAGAAAGAAAACGTGTATTGTCAGTCATACCTACTTTAATTAAAATTACGGTGTCCCAGATGGCGAAAAATTTTAATCGCTGGTATTCGGAAATTGTGGACAATTTACGGTCCAAGGGCTTACTAAGAATGAAAGAATGTAATTTGGAGGTTGTAGGAAAGCGAAGAATATCTTCAGCTTTTAGTTTATCTGAATTTTGACAATAGAAATGTTACTTGGAGCTTTGAGCAATTCACTTTGCATAACTATTGGTCAGAAAATCGATTAGTTACGGATTTAAGAACTGGCCATCAATAGATACCATTCCCTTTTCGTAGTTTATTTGACACTTGTCACTAAAAAGCTTTTGAGTCTATGCAAAATAAGCATTGGTGAGCAAATCCATTACTTACCTATGGATTTAGAAACTGGCTGCTAGTAGCGTGATCCCTGACTCCCAGGCAAAAAAAATACTACTGCTAATTTTCCCAAAATGATTATCGAAGAAGGTAATTTTCAAGTGGCTATTCCCAGTTATCCTGTGACTTAAAAACACCATAAAATGGAGTACAGTTCAACTGCAGCCAGTTTGAACCCATGTTTCAAGAATCGAGAACGAAACCAGTTATGGTAATCATTCCGTTCACTCAATATTCAATACTGGCCGGTGAATGAGTTGGAATTTCGGGTTCGATGTTCGAAATTCAAAATATATAAATTGTGTTTGTTTTTATGCATGGAAGTGAACGAAACGTGCTATGGGACAGATGTTTGTTCTATTTTTAAATTGCTGATGATTTGGTTATTGGAAATTATAGGGTTGCTCCACACCACAATTCGTATGAAAATAATGTCGAAAATTTTGACGATTTTTCAACTGACTAATTCAAAGATGTAGTTATCTAATTAAGAAAGGTTTTGCCAAATTGTTTGATTCGGCCATAAAACAAAAGAAAATTAATCTTCATCCGCCATTTTCTGGCAACATTTTTGACAATTTTCTTATTTCTGACAGAGTAACGGTATCTGTGCCAATTTAGGTTTCAAACTAGGCCCAATAAAACATCTAAAACAACACCAATCGCACAGAAACACAATTTAATTCAACAATTCCCTTCTAAAATAGATAAAATTGCAATAAATCGTTGCATTCAAGAGTCCCTTTATCAAGAAAGTCGCTCCACTGACCTGTGACACTCAACATATTTCATAATAACGATACTATTAACGTTAGGAAATTAATTCGAACAAACAGTGGCTGTTTTGTAACTTTTTTTTATTGCAGTATGTCAATGATAAGGCAGACACAATAAAAACACGTAAAAGTAAAATTACGTTTACGTGTTTTTTTTTTAAAGTGCATAAAATTTTCTACCGAATAAAATGTTTGGTAGTACATACATTTTATGCACTTTGTTCCAGATTTTATACAAAGTGTAGACTAGTGATCATAGCCCACAACGTATCCGACATGCGGCAAAAGTGTCCGGCCCAGTTCCATTTGGGCTTGGCTATAATAGTTTAATCAACCTCAGAAATAAAGCACAAACCAATATTGTATATGTAATTTATTGTAAGTGTAACAATAATTGCACCAAAACTATTAGCTACCAAACTTATTGACGAGACAATCATCCAATTTCAAAACTTATTGTAGCAATTAAAACTAAACTTATTGCGAACCAAAACTTATCTTAGTTCCCCGTTCGCTTCCCGCCCTTTTTCCTTTTTTTTTTCTTCAAAACCAAAAACCCTGCTTACGTCTTCAGTCCGATCAGTGTAGCCACAGATAATAATATAATACTCTACGTAGTGTAGCCAACCTTTTAATTCCTTTTTATTAACTTACAATAGTTGTTGAATTAAAGACACCCAAAATAATATTTAGATGTGAGAAAAAAGAGGGCACCTAATAAATGGCGCTTCTCTCAAGCGTGTTGGTGGATATATGAACCGAATAAATATTTAGTTAGTTAGGCAGAAAGTGCCAAACAATCCTAAAGCAGTAACTATGCCAATTGTAGGCGTTAAATTAGCAGATAGTATCGAAAATGTAACGCTAATAAGTTTCATTTTCGTGTGATGAATCACTGTTTACATACGAGTAGAATGTTGTGCTATTTTGTAAAGTTCACATTGGAACCTCGCTCAAGTGAGCGCATACAATTGGAAAGCGATTCTCAATTGTTTTTAAGGTGGAAGCGTCAGGGTTCCCCGTGAAATTCAAATTTTCTTTCGTTTTTTGCAATTTGCCGTACACCGGTGCCGATTCTGTTGTTCACAAACTAAACTAAATTTAAGTTCAGTGTATCTTTTTCTTTCTATTTAATTATGAAAAGGACAGAAGATAAATTTTAGTTCAGTCCTGTCAAATTTATCAGCGCCTGACGTAATTTTAATAGACAAGTTTTTAATCACGTCTAAACTTGTATGGAGTTGTGACAAGCGCTGATTAATTTGACAGGACTAAACTAAAATTTATCTTCTGTCCTTTTCTTAATGAAATAGAAAGAAAAAGATGCACTGACTTAAATTTAGTTTAGTTTGTGAACAAGGGAATCGGTACCAGTGTCAGGTTAAATGTTGATTAAAATATTATTCGCGAGCGTAACAAATATGACTTTACAGAATTATAATCATTAATATTATCAATACAACCTCCTAAGCTCATATAATCCTAATGAATGAGTGTTTCATGGAAAATCAATCAGTAGGATTATTAAGAACGTGGAATTTCGCAAGCTACCTAGCGCATCCCCCTTTTAAAAAAGTAAATTATCGCAGATTCAGAACGAGACTCCGTTCGAATTTCGAAATGATGTCTTATCGAAAAACAATGAGACACATTGAAAATGGCCAGTATTTTTTTAAGTCTCATATTTGACAGCTGTCAAACTGGAAATGTCATTATGACAAAATGGCGCACTCGAAATGAGAGGCCGTTTATTTTGGTGCTAAAATCTTCCAAAAACATTCTAAAAAACTAAGAGGAAGCCATGTACTGATCTTCGATCTTCATTAGCGTCGTTTATCTCGTCACAGATTGTTAAAAGTAAATATTTCCTCACTGACCTAGGATCGAGTAACTAATTGCTGATAATTTACGATTGTCTTATCGCGGCTCATAAGTACCTAATTAGTTATTAAATATGCGACAAGCAACAGTAGGTTACTAGGCATTAGTTGGACCAGTAATCTATAGCTGGGACATTATTTAACGCTACCGTTTTAGACCAAGAAGTCAACGATCTGATCAATAAACCAGCTGACAAATCTGAGCTGTAAGTACCTACACGAAAGATGAAACTTGACTTTTATCTTAAACTTTATTATTTCGTAATAAATATTATAATATTGTTAAACATTTTAATCTAAATGTCATCGATAAATCCTTGAATAGATTTACAGGGTGAAATTGAATTCATGGGCATCCTTTTAAGGGGTCATTGTACTCATCGTTATGAACAACTTTTACTATGGGACTAACCGACTAAGCCTAAAATGGCGAAAAAAAATCAGCTGTTCCCTACATTTTGATGAGTTATGTGAACATAAATGCAAGGAACAGCAAATTTTTTTCGCGATTTTAGGCTTAGTCCCATAGTAAAAGTTGTTCATAATGATGTGTACAATGACCCCTTAAAAGGATGCCCATTAATTCAATTTCACCCTGTATACATTATGGGTAGCTAATTTCGGACATGACTTTTCTGCGCAAACTCCCCACTAAGTACTGAGCTCGTTAAGTCTCATCTTTTCTGGCGCGTATTATACTTTTCACTAGTACGGGGGCTCGTTGCCATTTATTGAGCACACAATGATATCCAGTACTCAACAACATGATAATCCCTTCTCCCGACCTGAGGACCGAAATCAGCACCCTAATAGCGTAAATCTCAATCTGTATCATTTTGAAGGATATTGGCAATCCATTGATTCATAATATGAATTTTTCGAGCATATTATGCTCGAAAAATTTGTCTGCTCAACAACGTAAATAATGGAATGAATGTTGTTGAACTGTCAAAATGAAACCCATTGCTACTGTTTGTGTTACTCAATTACCCCGCTGATCAGTAAAACAGCTGTCAAAGCTCAGTTATAATTGATTAATTGCCTCACTTTTCCCCAGTTATAGTTAGTGCAATGTAATAGGTGGCCTACTGCCATTTACCGGGCACACATTCAGAAAAGTTTAGTTTAGTTAGTTTTTGAAAAAATCGCGGACATACGTACATACATACGCGTCGAATACAGAACCTCCTTTTTTGAAGTCGGTTAAAAACACGACCCTTAATAGCATAACCCTTTCTCCCGCACTGGGGATCGAAATTAGCTGGTTTATTCTGTAAAAATCTCTGTAACCTTGGGTGAAGTGAGATTGAAGTTAGTTAATAGCGCACATAATCTTACTTTGTATTCCAAGATTGAGCGCTATGTGATGTAAATTGTTCCATGACAAGTAGTTTGAAATAAATAGATTTAAATTTAATTAATTTTTTTGAAGTGAAAACTTCTTAGCGGCGTTAAACACTTTTTGTAATGGGTAAAAAATGTTAAACTCGTGTCAGGGCATCGCGTCAGGACACGTGACCGTCAGGAGAGATTCCCCCCCCCATCTCTTTCTACGGTGGCGCCAACCGAAGTGAACCAAGTGAGACACGATAATGGATGGATGGATGGTGATGGTGATGGTGATGGCAGTGGCGATGGCGATGGTGATGGTGATGGTGATGGCGATGGTGATGCGTTGGTGATGGCGATGGTGATGGCGATGGCGATGGTGATGGTGATGTGATGTGATGGCGATGGTGATGTGATGTGATGTGATGGTGATGGTGGACGTGGACGCGGACGCGGACGTGGATGGACAGCTGATGGCTCGACCGTCTGTGTAGTAGCCACACTGCTGTGTATTTGTAAAATTCGTGTATATAAAGTGTTTCAAAAAATGGAAATTGAACAAAGTGCATCGATTAATGAAAAAAGTGACGCAGAAATAGTGAAAAAAACTTAGTTATATTAATTCAATTAATAATTGATTTATTTCAACGTTAATATTCAAGTTTTCACTTCTGCCGGCACTCCCGGAGTGCAACCCGTCTGTTTTTTTAAGTGAACTGTCATTCCACCTGATGCCTGATGCTAGGCTGGACTTGTAACTCAACAGTCGTAACGGTGACCAGCAGACCAAGCTCCTTTTAAATTCGAGCTCGAACGACACGCGTCAACTGCAGAGGCAACAGTTACTGCAGCCGTCGACGCGGCTGCCGACGACAACGTGCCGCTCGTGTATTTGAGCATCGCACTCACGCGTACGCGTGTCGACGGCTACAGTTGCCTCTGACGCGTGCCGTTCGTGTGTTCAAGCACTAATTAGACTTCGCACGTCAGAATAAGCTCCCATTTAAAACCACCCACGACTAAGTGGGCAGAGGGTGGTCTATACATTCCACGAACTACTTAATACATAATACCGTATATAAATTGCATGTAAATATCTAACATGCAATCGATAACTTATCACTTTTTGCGTCAGCACTATTCATATAATGTAATCTAAATGGATAACGTTACATTTTACGCAGAATTTTATTTCATAACGCCCTTTTTCATGGACTCAGGAGTGTAGGTAGGGTTGCCACCCCTACTATATAATATAGTATCCTGCTATATTAAAGGTTTAAATACAAATTAAAAAAAATAGTAGGCCAAATTACAATTATTTCATTTCAATACAAAATGGCGACATGATCGCAATATCGCCAGTATTGATCTCATAAAAGCTGAATGAATGGTATTTTGTAGCCTAAATGTAGATTGTGGTATAGTTACTAAAAAAAAACCGTTAATAAAGGTTCAACGTAACAAAAGATATTATTTTTTTTTTACTTTTTTTAGTTTTTCGCCATCTACTACATTTTTACAGGCTTTGAAACTATTATATTTGATATAAAAATGGTGGCAACCCTAAGTGTACGGGAATACCTAGGGACGTTTGTAAATATAGACGGTAAAATGGCAACCCTAAGTGTAGGGGAATACCTAGGGACGTCTGTAAATATAGACGGTAAATAAATATAACCTACAGGATGTGCAAGCTGAAGGTGCAACAGCAACAGCCAGTGTTGTCCCACTGCGGGGTTAAAACCTCTTTTTAGATAAAGGAACGGTTTGATAACCGCTGGGTGTTGACGATTACTGGCCATTATCGGCCTTATTACAAAACAAGGTAGGTTTAAACCATCGAGCCATTTTTAAATTTGGAACTATAATCAGACAAAGTTATGAAAAGGGGCTTGTGGCTAAGAAATAACAGCTGCACGGTTCGATCGATCAGTGGATGGGTGACCATCTTTACATAACAAGACCCCTCCGTGCCTCGGAAAGCACGTTAAGCCGTTGGTCCCGGCTGTCATTCGTGGATCTTTAACAGTCGTTACGGGTAGTCAGAATCCCGAAAGTCTGACAACCAGTCTTACCAAGGGGTATCGTATTACCCAGTAACTGGGTTGTGGAGGTCAAGTAGGCAGTCGCTCCATGTAAAATGCTGGTATTCAGCTGCATCCAGTTGGACTGGAAGCCGATCCGATCCGAAAAGGCTAGGCAGATGATGATTGTATATAGATATGAAGCAATGGATTATGAATTCCCTTTATTACGAAAAGGATAGTGATTGTGAGTGAGCCACGTACCTAATTGGAGTGCAGGTCTGGACACAGCCGAAGGAAACGCGTGCATGTGGACTTATGGACGGATATTGGCTCCTAGTAGGTATCTTGTGTACGCGCATGTCTGTGCACGCGTATCCGTACTCGTACAACATAACGCCTTATCTGGACTAGCTCTATATTAAAAACAAAGCAATAATTTTTATGATCACTCTAGTAAATAGTAATTAAAATTATTATCATTGTAACCTTCCGCCAATTACTATGACTATGCCAAAGCCAACTCCATCAGCGTTGACATAAGCGACGTGTCAGATGACGTCACACATCAGTATGGCGCTACAGTTTTCTTGACGCGTGGTCGAAATCGGAACTAGAAAAGAAAGAAGAAAGAAAGAAATTTTAATAAAATTTTGTGTGTAGGTAGCTGACACCCTGGATTAACATATATAGGCTACTTTTTATCCCGATATTCCCACGGGATCGAAACTTATGCGGGTGAAACCGCGGGGCGCTGCTAGTATTTCATAAAAATAGAATAATATCATGATAAAACAATCTTAAAACAGAACTCAAAAAATATTTTTCTCTTATTCTCAAAATTTTGAGCGTTAACTATCAATTATTTTATGTCACGATAATAATTAAGGGAAAGAAATACCAAAAAAATATTCCACTGAGCCGTGCATTTATTTTTTAATTTAATAAAAACTGCAAATATTTTGCTGGCCTAATTCGATTAAACTAATTGTGTTGAACCTTATTTGTTGCCGCTATGCGCTGTTGTCAATTACCTAATCATTTGCTTCTAACCGCGTCTTAAAACGCCAAATGACCCCCGTACACAAATCTATCGAAGATTCCTAGCCACAGATTTAGGTCACTAGAATACGGAACCACGGTCAAACTGTCAAAGTAAATAGACACACAGACGGACAGACAAACAAAACCAATGTCACGTTCGCTTTTAGAGTGAAAGAGATAGCGGATTATTGAGAAATAGGTACGTGACTTTGGATCGTGACTTTCTAGTTTTGTAATAGGGACTTAAAAGGGTTATCAGCTGGACTTTTTTAGATTTTTTTATTTTTTATAAGGGAAGCGGTAGCATATTATCTTAGATGTTATTGGAGTGTAACATTCGTCCAGCTTCTCTTATCCCAATTTATTTCATAGGCGTCGCAGAACGTCTTGGTCTTCCATAAAGTCATCTCTATTAACCGCAATTTCAGAATTCACTAACTTCTTCATCATTAACATAGACTGCAGCATCCTCTACTTTTAGGATTTCATCCTTATTTTCTAAGATATCACGTAATTCATTGATTGTCCAGATCGCGAATTTTATCAATTCTCAATCAATTAATTTAATACTCTCTAGAGTCCGTATTACAGAACTCCATTAAATGGCTGTAAACTAGTTTTAAGTAATGCTTGAGTCTTCAGCGAAATCAGAATCAAAAGTCATTTATTCAAACTAGGCTGAGAATCAGCACTTTTCGATCGTCAAAATTACATAAGACAGTCCCCCAAAACGCTCGCCCTTCACCACTTCCTAGTGCTTTCGCTGGGGAGAAGAAGTGGCGGAACAAACTCCCCAGCAGCACAGCTGTCTGTTCAGTTAGAAAATAATTGATTTTATACAATACTAAGTAGACTAAATCTCTCACAAAAAAAAAAAAAACAATTATATGAACTCATATAACCTGTCAGTAAGCTAATTCTGGAGAAAGAACATAAAAATTGTCTTGAGTTAATCAGGGCGACCAACTGTTCTTATCGTTTAAGTAGTCGTTGATGGAATAGTATGCTTTTGAAGAAAGGTTGGATTTTACTTGAGCTTTAAACGTGTTAAGTCATATGGGTCTAAGTTAATCCAAATTCCGCCATATTTATCCCAGTCAAGAATATTTCCAGTCTATTTCCACATTTAATAAGACAATTGTTATATCCATCATCATCAGGGCCAGGGTCATGGCTTCAAAGTTCAATGGGACGTGAACCGTTTGTGTTGAAGGTCGGACTATGGCGTCTGTGGGCTATGGATGAAGTAGTTACTACAATTGTAATAGATTAATTGTTGTTTGTAACCGTGGAATAGTTGGGAGCTTTGAGATGTGAATCATCGGACATAAGGAGGTAGGTTTATTGGTGGAAGGTAATATGAAAAGTAGAGAATTTTCAGCTATGAAACTAATTTTTAAATAAGCATTCGGAAGTACCGCCACGGAAGTGGCGATTCGCGAAAAATGGCCGCCACAAATGAAGGGATATGACATTGTTGTTGTCCGTCAAAAATATATTAAAGAAGATGTCGTATGCTGGGAGAGATTTCTTTTGAAATAAGCATCACCTTTATACGTATTTTTTGTCTGTTTATATGCGTGTACATAAATAGGTTTTAAAAGTTTTTAAGTAGCAGGTTATTTTTCTGACAAACCAATTTTTTTTTGGCTTCTGTCGAAGTAAAATCCAACAATAGTTTCTTGCGAATGTTTTCAGTGATTTGGAATTGACTGTGGGCTTCCAAGTCAGCACCCTAATTGCGTAACACACTATCAATCACTATCTGAATCATTTTGAAGGATATTGCTAATCCATTGCTTCATATGTTCGAAAAATTTGTCTGCTCAACTACGTAAGTAACGCAATGAATGTTGTTGAACTGTCAAAATTAAAGCCATTGCTCCTGTTAGTGTGTTGCGCAATTACTAGTCTATCGGAAACTTATTTCGATTTCATGGACGAAATTGTTAAACTATTTAGATTCTAGATAACAATTTAGTAACGGTCTATTGTTTCTTTAATTTAGTCTTATGCTAATTCCCTTTCTAAAACCTTTGTTTCCGTTTGATCGTGTTCTCGTGATAGGTTAGTCTAGACTCTAGACTGCTAGATTGAGGGAAAGTTCCTTTGTTTAGTGAAATGGCCGATTTGATTGTCATTTGTTTCTTAAACGTTTTTGAGATTCTTACATGCCTTCATCTAATCTATGGGCATTTGTTTGAAATTGGAATGGTCGACTGTCAACACTATAATTGCAGTCTGTTCATTGCATCACTGTCCAAATCACAATGATCTTTATTCTCATGGTTATAAGGTTGCTGTTAAGTTGCTGTCACTGACAAATCTGTCAAAATAATTGTGATCTTTATTCTCGTTACAATAAGGTCGCTACTGTCAAAGCTAAAACCTGTGAAGAACAGTATGCGTTGTGTTATGGTGTATTGTTTATTTCGAATAGATTCGAAAAAACTGTCTATCCTGCGTCATCATCAAAAACAACGTCTATTGCGGTCTCCTCCTCAAGTCGTTCTCCTCATTACTGAGGGTCGTGATCCTCCCCTGAAAACATCTTTTCCCTGACGATGTTTCGCCATCTGTGTCTATCCTTGGCCAAGTGAAGCGCATCATGAAATTTCGTGTCAAGAGAAGAGGTTATCTGGTCGGACCATCGCAAAGGGCTGCGACCTCTTGGTCGTTTACCATCCACCTTGCCGGTAACCATCAGTTGTTCGAGGTTATTGCCATCTTTTAATTGCGGTCTACTGCTAGAAAAAGCTAGTAAAAATATGGTAGGTATTTAGAATTATTATAGAAGAAAAAGACATGTTGCGCCGTCCCCAAATAAATTGGACTAAGGACTGATGATATTTTAAAACGATTTTCATCTACAGGATGTAATTGAATTCATGAGCATCCTTTTAAGGGGTCATTGTAATCATCATTATGAACAACTTTTACTATGGGACCAAACCAGAAATCGTGAAAAAAACTCAGCTCTTCCCTACATTTTGACGAGTTATGTGAACATAAATACAAGGAACAAACTAGTTATTTATTTATTCGTTGTATATTTACATAATTTAAAAAGCTAACAATCTTAAAATAATAATATGTACAAGTATATAAAAAGGGAGGGAAAATAATCAAAGGGCATCAAAAAATTCGTCCGCATCACTGTCAACGGGAAACGTGCCCAAAAGGCTGGCAGCATTGCCACGTTGTATGGCAATGCTGATTCTTTGGCCAAAAAATAGGCCAGCCCTCTGGTCACGTGATGAGTCGACCAACCGCTTGGCGATGTCTCGGAATACTAAGTGGGCACTCGGGCCCCATGGCCCTAGTGTTTCAACCCCATACGGCTCAAACAGATGATTTTTTTTTGCGATTTATTCCCATAGTAAAAGTGGTTCATAATGATGAGTACAATGACCCCTTAAAAGAATGCCCATGAATTTAATTTCAGCCTGTATAAGATGCCTGCACCAAAAGATCAATAATACCAGTCCGGTGGGGCAATTGCGTAACACTTTATCAATTGGAATCGGTTTCATTTGGACAGTTCAACAACATTCATTGCGTTATTTACGTCTTGAGCAGACAAATTTTTCGAACTTATGAAGCAATGGATTAGCAATTGGCTTCGAAATGATTCTGATTCCGATTGATAGTGTGTTACGCAATTAGGGTGCGGGGCAGTGGTCCAACAATACACGGTCTTTTATGAACTTCTTACTGTTATTTCACTTATTTATGCAATAATTACACTCACAAGCAAAAACAATACGCAAACCCCAAAATAAGCTCATGATTACATGTCCTTAATTCGTGAACCATCCTCAATTTAACCGAACGATTAAAATTTTTCGCCATTGCATCTGGGACACGGCAATTTAAATTTAATTATGACAATACGCGTTTTTATACCATTCAACATTAAGGTAATTAGTGTATGGACGCCAGCACATCAACGACGGACGCTACCCGAAACTGTCAAAATTTCCCAATCAACCTTGAACCTTATGCTGTAGCGATAAAATTGAAAATCTATTTAACAAATTTGACAGATTGTAGTAGCTTGATGTGCTGGCGTCTGTACATATAATTCTGGGGACATACTTGGAACGAATTCGTGATGAACCTGCCTAGCTATCCCTTGTGTGTGTAAAAAATATTGCAAAATATTTTAAGAGTAACGGTGGAGTTTCGTGCCCATTCTTCTTCATACGAAAATACCTTTTGGAAGGGACGACTAGAATCAATTCTATTTCATTGTGAATTTTGACGTTCAAAAGTGCCTTTTATGTGCCTATTTGAAATAAATGCTTCGACTTTGTCTTTGACTGGTTGTAAATTTTTAAAGTGCTGATATTATCAATACAATCAATCATCCCTTTCATTTTATTACTTCATTCCACTTCTTCGTCGTTGAGCTCCTTAAGTTTTGAGTTGAGCTGCACGATTTTTGAAAAATGCGTGCACTGACTGGACAGGTCCACTCAATCTGTGTGGTTCTTTCCTCAAAAGACCATCTCAGACATCGATCTACATGGTCTTCATATAATCTGACTAAGATTATGTCTGGACTTTAATAGAGACTGTGACCTCTGAGTTTGTTTCGGCGTTTCTTCTCAGAGTAGTCAGATAGGAAACGCCGACCTCATCTAGTTCTTAAAAATATGATTGAGGTGTAAAAGTGTTTGTGCAAACCTACTTACATAAATAAAATCATTTTTCATTCGTTCCTTAATCATTTTTCTGATCACATTCCAATTTGTAGGAGATAGTCGTAGCACGCCTTTTTCTTTCATACATCTCTGTTTAACTGTCATCTCAGTGTTTACTGCCTTCCAAGCTATAATTATTAAATTATCTTTCACACAATTCATCCATCTTTTCTTTAGTCTGCCAATTTTCTTACTGAAATTGAAATTTTTGTTAACGTATCGCTTTTCACTTTTAATATACTTATATCTTCACATTCTTCACACGTTAGTGTTTATGGATTCAAAGCTTTAACTAATTTAAAAGCGTTGACATTATTAATATCAGTCACTAAATTAGTAACTTACGTGCCTTTTCAAATTACGTGTGATGTCCATCATAATCTTAATATTTCTAATACAACTTAATTTTTTCTCCATTTATAAACACAGAGAACCGAATTCGTGTTAGATCATTATCTCATTTTAAATTCGTTTTCACCAATCAATGTTAAACATTATAAAGTTTTGTACAAGCCCGTTATTTTCGAAAATTAGTAGCATCCGTCATTTTGTACCACAGTTTGATAATGAAGTTCAAGTTACAAGAGGAAGTTGACTTAATTCTAGACGAGGTTCTTGATCATACATAATGACCGAAGAAGTTGTACGATCAAGGATCTATTTTAGGGCTGAATGTGAATGAAGATCTAGGAGCTGTATAAGATGAAAATATGATAATCATGATAATATTGCTTCAATGATATACCTAGTTCATTTTGATTGGTAAGTCTTTATACTTGCATTATTCTCCTCTTGTTTGAAAAACAAATGAAAACTGAAGAGAATCAAAAACATATACGAATATAGTTATACTGAAGGAGGATATAATGATGTCTAAACAAAATAATGTAGACCAACAGATATACAGGTTGAAATTGAAAACATGCGATAAATCGAAATGGGAGGAGTCATCATTATGAACAACTCTTACTATGGGACCAAACCTGAAGTCGCGAAAAAAAATCAGCTGTTCCCTACATTTTGACGAGTTATGCGAACATAAATGTACGGAACAGCTGATTTTTTTTTCGCGATTTCTGGTTTGGTCCCATAGTAAAAGTTGTTCATAATGATGAGTATAATCTTTTTAATTTCGATTTGTCGCATGTTTTCAATTTCACCCTGTATGTACGTACATAGAGCATTATTATTCTACCTACAGTTCTTAAGGAAATCCTCTTTCTAGAATATATAGGAGTCCATCAAATGCACCTTTAACTCAACGTCCAAGCTATTTCTCATCAAAATCTCTTTCACCTAAAACTTCAAGCAGCTCGTCGCTTGTACCAAATCATCAATATTTATTAGCCGAGATACGCAATAATCACAACATAATTAAAGCTCCATGGGAACCAAAGGCCCGAAGAACCGGTCTCGTGACCTCAACTTGTGTTGCACCATTAACTAATACTGAATTTGAACGCGAACAAGAACAAAGGGTTTGTTTTCTACTGCCTCTATCGTGTCGGATCCAGCTATTTATCAAAACTCAAGCCGTGGTAAAAAGCTGGGCCCGTCAGTAATGTTGTTAGTGGGGTTAAATGTCCAGGGTGTGTCGCAGTCCTGGAAAATGTCATGGATTCGTATGAAATGTTCAGTATTATAGATGAATAATGTACCCAGGATTTAGTAATATCTTGATTTGTGTGTGTATGTGATAAAAGAGTTTCCATGGAGTTTCTTGCCCGTTCTTCTCCATAGAGATCTACGTTTTGGAATGGGCAACTAGCTTCAACTTTCTGACTAACTGACCGACTATATAATTTTGACAATTCAAAAGTGCCTGTACATGGTTTAATTGAAATAAATGCTTTGAGTTTGAGTTTGACACACAATAATGAACGGGACTTTGATTGACGAAACTAAAGAAGTTTCAGAGCACCTGGGCAGTCAGTCTCTCTAGTAATCTTATTGATTGGTTCATTTTAATATACCTACAACAGCTAGTCTTGTATAAATAGAAATCAAAGTAAAAGAAGATGTAGCCTTATAAATATCTATAGCTGTAGTTACCGTAAGTGATGCAGTAGAAAAAGTAAAAACGATCAGCATATAATATACAAATGAAGTCAGTGCCTCGAAAGCTGAACTTACTAAAGCTGGTTCAGCCACTATTATCATAGATAAAGTAGACACATTACAAAGCTAATAAAATGGTCGGTCGTAGAAGCGGAATAAAAACGCAACAGGTTGTCAATCCATTACCTATATCTATTAGTAATGTGTGACGTAACACTTTCCCTATATCGCCTTTTACGAAGACTTCCATCATTGATAAGGCTTTGATACTTGCTTTGAACATGTTAACAATTTAAGAATATTGTAGCATTTTACCAGCACTTAACCATTCAATTATGTTTTTAAAATGTTTTGGTGTTAAATCATTAATTCCTTCACCATCATCGTCATTTTATATGGAGATGCAATCTTAGGAATTTTAATTTAATTTTTTTTATTGCTGAAAGGACCCGCTCTTGACCTCGATCACGCCTTATGACAAGCGATAGATGAGGTCTATGATGGCACAAACGAGCCCAGAATCGTCTGGGCACGCTTGTTCTATCATAGACCATTATATTAGATATTCATACAAATAGGATCAGGAAATCCAAGACGGCGGGTTGCGTTTCGTTTCACGTTTTTCACATAAAACCTAAAAATTACATTTGAAAAACTGTACCAAAGCATAAAGATTACGTTCCGTTTTGCATAATTGCAATAGTATTTAAGAATTTTTGGAAATTGTTTAAAAATATTTAGACGCAACTCCGGCAGCCAAAATTACTTTGGGGGGATTAAGACTAACTCCCTTAAGGCCCCTACACCACCAATACCCTCAAATTTAGGCGACTCGTTTTAAAATCCAACCCAAATGGTCACTTCGGACCGGCATTTCTCGGAATCGGATCGGATGTAGCGCGAAGCCGCCCTTAGCGTTGGCCTCGCAAAGGTCTTCCATGGTGCAGATGTTTTTGAGCAGAGACCATGACAGGAGGTGAGGCACCGTTTGTGATGTGGCTCCACAGTCGCATTGTGGCTCGTCGGAGTATAACTTACTACCCACCCCTCAGATCAAATAAAAAAGTCAAGGCATAGCGCTGCGAACAATACAGTGAAGCCTTTTTGTTTTTTTTTTTCGCGGTGGAAATCCTCATGGACTTCCTCTATCGTGGGGGTGACAGAGGGGCATGCCAGACTCTTACCGGCTAAAACCACCGCGGTGTTCCACCTCTACCTATGGCCGGGGGTGCGGGATTCGCATAAGCATTCACCGCTCCCCCGACAGGCCTCGACCCACTGTTCCTCAGCGGGTCCCACCACCCCGTAATACAGTGAAGCCTGCCAAAACTACACCACCGCTCTGTGCATACACGCTCACACGCACACATTTACAATCAAACTACACCTCACTAAGTACACACATGTTTACGAAACCGGCCTTATTTTACTGTTGACAGTCCTGTCTTGGTTTTTTATTAGGTCTGAGACCCAGCCATAACTAATCTCTCTATCCTTCCAAAACACGATATATTCACTACCAAGTACATTTCTATAATTAATAACTCATCTCAAACCAGGAAGTCGGTACTTATGGTATTGCAAGTTAAAAATAACCAAGGATTTATTGGTTTAGGCCTTCCGTCCGTTCTCCCTTTGATCTTGAAGACATTATTGTAACTGTTATAGAGGGAAGTTGAAACGTTTTTTGGATATATAGTTTGTTATTGGTATGGATTAGCCGGTTAATTGATGAATTCTTTATTGATAGTGTTTTGTTTATTACGTTCGTTGGGGCTTGTGGCTAAGTGATAACAGCCGTACGGGTCGATCAAAGGTTAAGCTGCTCTTGCCACGTAACCAAAGCGGATCAGAAGCTCCGATACGTCGACTCGGCTACGGCTAGGCGACGCCGCGCTTACAGCTCGCTGATGACCGCTGGTGATGGTGCTGCAGGCAGGCCGCGGGAGGGGTGAGAGGGGCAAGGCTGGACGACGAGTCATAAGCGCGGAAACTGCAAGTCGACCACGCACCGCACCGCGGTTCGTGAGCTTGTCCCGAGGCGAGGCGATTACGTTACGATTCCGATTAGTGTGCGTTGCAGTAGGGAGTTTCATACAAAGAATACTGAACGACTCGAGTTGATATGGTGAAGATCCCGTAAATGATAAAATGATAAACGATTTATTTTCTGTAAGTAAGTTTGTACAAACACTTACACGTCAATCATATTTTTTTAAAACTAGATGAGGTCGGCGTTTCCTACCTGACTACTCTGAGAAGAAAGGCCGAAACAAACTCAGAGGTCGCAGTCCATTTTAAAGTCCAGACAAAATCTTGGTCAGATCATGTGAAGACCATGTAGATTGGTGTCTGAAATGGTCTTTTGAGGAAAGAACCACACAGATTGAGCGGACCTGTCCAGTCAGTGCACGCATTTGTCAAAAATTTCCGAGTTGATACGTGTGCTATGACCTTTAGCCAAGCCACAAGCCACTTAGAAAATTATCATCCCCATATTTCTCCGTATCCGTAGCACTCCCAGGCTATCCTGCTTGACCTATGAGGTGTTGCGGTATAAATACATGCAACACAAGAGCCTATCGGGTCGTGTCGTATCTCCCCGACGTGTTGGCGGTGTCAAGATGTCAGACTACAGTATCATCTTGTAAGGCTATGTTTATGTAGCCGCCTAGCTGCTTTTGTAATGTATAAGTTGACGTTGAAGTTTGTAATGTAGGGGGTTTTAGGATTTGCTTCTGTGTGATAAGATTTGGTCTAATTATTTGGCTATTTGAGAGCAGTGGTGGCAGTGGCGTGCATTGCATATAGGCATATATGCAGTGCCTACCACGATATATCAACATAAGCCTGTCAGTTACATTTTAGTGTGTGTGCCTCACAATAATTAAGAAACCCACAAAATTATCATATCTAACAAAAAAGCAGTAGGCAGTCGCCGGACGGCCTACTCGACTCCCGTATTATTCGCTCATTGTCATTGGTTTTTACTCGTTCAAGTTAATGCGACAAAATTAAAAATACGTACGTCTCACGCGTAATACCATGACGTTCCGACCTTCACAATTTATCACCCTTAAGTAGGCATGCCTACTCAAATAACCACAGTTTTGACCTCACTTTATTTTTCTGATTAGTGACCGCGTTTGCCTAGACTAGACCCGGCCTAGTGCCTACCTATTCTGAAAACCAATGCACGCCACTGAGTAGTGGCCCAGTGGTAACGGCCGCGATGAGTTGTAGGTCTTAGGTTCGATCCCAGTCAGGCGCTTTACTTTGTGTAAATTATTTCACCATCACTGCTCTCAAAACGGTGAAGGAAAACATCGTGAGGAAACCGGCATGTCCTAGAACCAAAAATTCGAAGACATGTGACATCTGCCAACCCGCACTGAGCCCGCGGGGTGGATTACGGCCCAGTCCCTCTCACCGAGAGGAGGCCTGTGTCCCAGCAGTGGGAACATTATAGGCTGAATGTGACCCATAATGGACGCCTGTGAAGTCTCGCAAGTTAATTTAATTTGCCCTTGTAGTTGTATAGTAGTTACTAAGAGTGGATTTTTTGGGTCACAAAAATATTGTTATTACTCGTACCTATACTGCATTTATTATAACATTAGAAAAAAGAGGCTCGCAGAAGCAGGAGTACGAAACTTTTTATTTTCAAGTTAAATTCAAACAATTTTAATAAATAATGTATGTGCTTGTTTTGTAAGTAACAATGTATGGCATACAATAAAGCATATTCTATCTACCTACTCGTCACGATGCTTGGATAGGTACATGAAATGAAACAATTTTTAGTAACTATCAGTTTATTAAAAACAACTTTATATAAAACGAAAAAAATAAAAAAAACACGTGCTGCCACAACTTATGAAGGGAATAGGTAACATTTTAGATTTGGTAGAGTTATAGCTGGTTGTTGTGCTCCATGAGTTATAGTGACATGAAAAACGTTCCCGATACTGTCCGCCCCTGCTTCTTAAAGATTTTAAACATTGACACGACAATATTTTATGTAAAAACTAAATAATATTAAATGAAGGCCTTGTAATTTCAGAAGGTAGATAGGTTAAATAAGTACAATTAAGTGTGACTGTTGTTATTGAAATTGATTATAAGTATTTAACTCCACATCAATCTTGACTGTAATAATGTTTGCTGTACTTTTATTACAGTGTGCCCCTAAAAGAGCCTTTTTTAAATTCTGTCTAATGCTATAGTAAATAAATCAATAAAAAAATTGTGTGTTAAGTAACCATGCTACGTAATCGAGGAGGGTTCGCCTTCTGTAGGGGCAGGGGTTCACTTCCCGTTTGGGGACAAATATTTGTACAGGCACTGGATTCTGTATGTTTGTCGACATCCAACCAGTCTTTGAGGTTATTCTAATAGATTATTTTCTTGCTTTCGTACATTCGAATCTAGAGCAATGCACTCTAAAATTTTATTGTTTTTATGCTAAGCGCGCACTGCGATGCGATTTTTGTAAATCGCATGATCATGCGTAATAAAATCGCAAACGCAAATAATTTTTCAAGCGATTTTTTACCGCAGTGCGCGGACTAAACGGGTCAGAATATACTAGATATTAATATTATTCACAGATTGGCGATTATTTATCGCAACTATTAAAATTCGTGGAGCGCGCTCAGCCTTTTGGTTTTTTGTCCAAATATCCTAAATATTCACATATTAGTTTAAACTTTCAATAACTGTTGATTCGGCATAATTGTATATTTATGCGAATTCCTTCCTTATGCTCGGTTTTCGAGGTTCTCAGATAAACCCTCGATAATAATTCACTCGACTTTTAAGCTAAATTCTTCCTTAATGACGTGTTCAGAAACACGATATCGAACCAATAATCACTATCGAATGGATAGAATAAAAACATTAGAAACCGGCCAGTAGGGCTTTATTTATAAACGATGATTAAAATTACGTGACTATTCAACGTTAAAAATGTATGGTCAAACTGCCGCTAATCATTTGTTAACGTTTATAAATAAACCCCCAAATGTCCAAGTTATTTGTGATCGTTTTAGGAAATTTATACATGTACCTAATAACGACCTATTTAATCCCATTTTCTGCCAAAAATAACCAATATAAGAGATCATAACAGTACTAAAAGTATATCGTCCACAAAGAATGTGTATTCTGGCAATAAACTTGTTTATTACTGGCCATAATTTAGATGGCAACACTTAAAGAGTTGGGGAGAATGCCATTAAGTTTTATACTTGCTGTGTTTGCATTTCGAACGGTAATGTACTTATCGGAGCCTGGGTCTTGACTCTTGTCTATTGGTGTTCGTTTTTCAAATTTTGATATTACATTTTATAACATTGCGGGTTGGTAGATGCCAGATGTCTTCGAATTTTTGGCTCTAGGACATGCCGGTTTCCTCACGATGTTTTCCTTCACCGTTTTGAGAGCAGTGGTGATGAAATAATTTACACAAAGTAAAGCGCCTGTCTGGGTCTAATCTACGACCTACATACAACTCCTAAGATTTTGACATCGCTAATGACAAACGGCGGCTGTCAAAATCTGTGTGATGACATGATATAAACCTGCCCTTCGAATCTAAAATTTACGTTTTCTAATTGAATTATAAGTACGATTCGATTCCTTTTCGTATATTTCGGAACCACACATGCAACTATAAATTCAAAAACAATCTCGAATCTAAATAAATTAGCATAGAATGAGTTCTGGTTATTTGTTAGAACACTCATGGTACAGACGCCAGCACATCAAGCTTCTACAATCTGTCAAATTTCTTTAATAGATTTTCAACTTTATCACTAAAGCATAAGGTTCAAATTTGATTGGGAAAATTTGACAGTTTCGGGTAGCTTGATGTGCTGGCGTCTATACCTACGTAGTAGGTATTATAACATTTTATAATGCCTACAGTTTTTTTATGTTCGCAATCAAAATTAAATGGTCGACCAAATCGGATTATGTTTAGTAGGTGTTCGCTAACGGCAAATTTTATTGGTAGGCCTGTTTTTTTTGTAGTATGATTGAATCTACATTATGGCTGGCAAAATAGTCTAATGATTTATTTAAAAAAAGCCGGCCAACTGCGTGTCGGACCACGCACAATAAAGGGTTCCGTAGTAGAATGAATTTATCCCAAGAACAAACTTAACATTGTAGTTGAAAATCATGTTCTCCCATACATTGCAACTACTAATTTAAGTTGTAAAGCCCACTTAAGTGTGATAGTTTTCCTTTAAACTTCGTTATGTATCTAGGTACTACTGCCGTGACATTTGAATTTCTAACTACAACCTATTAGTTGGTAGAGGGGGACACTTGACTCTAACGAAAATTGATACTTTAAAGTTTGATAAGTCACGAACGGTTTACTTAATCAAAAAGCGGTCTTCCCAATTCCCTAATATTTTTGAGAGACCTATCCAACGATATCCCACACTATGGGAAGGACGAAAAAAGCAATTATCATACCCACTTTACATGTAGGGGAGGTACCATAAATAATAGTTTTTTTTCAAAATTTTATTTTACCACTTTTTCGGCGTTATTAACGTGTATACTCATGCCAAATTACAACTTTCTAGTACTAATAGTTTTTGAGCAAAACCGCGGACAGACAGACAGACGGATATTGCGAAACTATAAGGGTTCCTTGTTGACTACGGAACCCTACAACCAGCAGTTCTCAGTTGGCTGTGATGGTTTTGTGTGCTGGCAATAGACTTTTTTTTCTTCTTGCTCGTCTCCTAAGGGGCTTAGCGTGATGTTAAATAGCCTATATAGCCTTCCTTAAGAATTGGGCTATAAAATGCAAAAAGGTTTTTTAACAGACTATCAGTAGCAATGGCTTTCATTTTGACAGTTCAACAATATTCATTGCGTTGTTTACGTTGTTGAGCAGACAAATTTTTCGAACATATGAAGCAATGGATTAGCAATAACCTTCATAATGATTCAGATTGTTAGTATGTTACGCGCGGAAATAACAAAGCCCAAAGTTTTGATTGATAATAAAAATGTTTTCAAAAAGTATTGAATTAATTATTCGATAGCCGTTCAAACATTATATTATATTAAGGGAACTATATTTTCTATCACCAAAATTTATATTTGTCATCAAGTTGTATCACCATTAGGTGAATAGGTGACAAATATTTTGTGGCGATAGATCTATTTATTAAAATAGATCTATCGCCACGAAATATTTGTATCACCTAATAAATAGATCTATCGCCACGAAATATTTTCGTTCTCAGATAGCGGGGCTCCGTCGACATAGGATGCAAGAACGAGCGAAGGGCACCCCGAGGTTCGGTTTGGTTAGGTTACTTTAAACCCTTTACACAGAAATAGGGGCCCCGCGAAGCGGGGCTCCGTCGACATAGGATGCAAGAGCGAGCGAAGGGCACCCCGAGGTTCGGTTTGGTTAGGTCACTTGCATTGTTTGGTGACTACATTTTGGTGACAGATCTACTATTTGGAGGACAAACCCTATTATTTAAGAAACACAAAACTAATTAAATTGGTGATAGCTTAAATGATACCCTTATATTAAATTAAATGATCTTTATTAGTTAGGACAACAAAACGAGTGACTTAATAATAATTAATAGAATCCATTATAATTATCAAAATCGTAGAAATATATAATTTTGCAAAACCGCTCCACCGAAACAAAATGCACCGCTAAGTATAGTTTTTTTTCTTTTTTTTTTTAAACATGTCAACGTTTAAAAATAAATAAACGGGAACGTATTCGAAAAAAGAACACAGAGTCCGTATTCTGGAGCGATGCTCAAGTATGAATCTCGATTAAGAACTAAGTACTTTTGAGTAGAGATTTTCTCATCAATACTGTCATTCGAATCGTGATTTATAATATGCTTGATGATGGTTCTAGAATACAAGGTTTGTACAACTGAAAATACTCATGTAGGCTCTATATTATAATTGTTGTTTTCTTTTACAGATTTAAACGAAAAAGTGCCTGAATTACGAAGAAAGGAGTGCCTTCAGTGATAGTGCCAGTGTTTTAACAGTTTTTGATCAGTTTTAGTAATATTTTTATTACTAAGTGAACTGTATAGTGTTTTTATTTAATTTCCAAGTGATATTTAGAAAAGCAACACTATGGAGCTAAGGAGATTGACCATTTGTATGGCGCTGTTCGTCTTAGCGATCTCACAATGTTCAGGTGAGTTTTTTCATACATTTTCTAGATCCTTCGAATTTTCTACTTGGTGGATCATACCTAATATTCTAGGTAGAATGATGCTCAGTCAGGACTACATTTCTATGGTCTCCTGACTCAGATGTCTCGATGGAATACTGACAGATTTCATTTTATATTCAACTCAAATCAAAATACTAAAACTTTTATGATTGAGCATCGTTCTAAATGTGTTCTAAATAGCACGTGTATGTTCCTAACTGGTTTTTTTTGACAGATTTTTTTTTACGTTTTATTTATTTTCCGTATGATTCATTTCATTCAGAGAAGCGGTTATTCACCGGACGTAACAATGTTTGGCATGAACCATTGTGTAAACAGTTTCTCACACCACTAAAACCCCAAAAAACGGATGACACAAAAACTAAATAGCTATAAAAATTTCAACCCAGTAATCTAGACAGTAGCATCATCAAAAATAAAACAATACCAGGAAATTTAAAGTTCTAGGATGAGTAACAGACTAGTTTAGATTTCTAGGTCGTTGTGACCAGCCAACTGTGAGTACATAATGACAGTTGTAAAATACGAGGTCGACTTTTACAGCAAAAAAAAAATGTCTGGTGCTTTAGGCCTGTGTTTAAGATCGATGCTCAAGTTTCGAATTTCGAGTTAAAAACTTGAATTGAATCATCAACATCGACTCTGTCAGTTATGATTCGAGATCTTATGACATGTTTGAGCATAGCTCTAGAATACGGACCTTTGAGTATAGATTTTTTTTTAATGATAGACAGGGTCTTTAAATATGGTAACCCCGAAAATGTTTTGGCCTTTAGACTTGTCCATAGACAAGCTTAATACATACAGGTACGAACCCAGGCTTCTTCCCATACATTGAACACTTAATGACTTAACCTAAGTTTTCACAATACATTTTATAAAACCTACTAATATTATAAACGCCAAAATTTTTGAGGATGGATGAATGGATGTTTGTTACTCTTTCACCCAAAAACTACGGCACGGATTTGGATGAAATTTGCCACACATATAGTTCATAACCAGGATTAACACATAGGATACTTTTTATCCCGATATTCCCACGGAATCGAGACTTATGCGGGTGAAACGGCAGGCGCTGCTAGTATATTTATAAAAATCGAGTTTTCCTAACATTTCTTCATTTTCCTAGATTTTTATGAGAATCAACATTGATGACAGATTGTAATGTGTAACACTTACCGTGTGTTAGTTTACAAAGTGCTTGACAAACATTAATGAATGAATCATTGATAAAACGTATATTTTTCAGTGTTTATCCAAGGAGTCGGATACTTTAAGTCCTGTGTCCGTTGCTCCGAACGTTTATAAGTTATAGACAGTGTGATAGGTATAATATGTCGGTTCAGGTGATTCAGCCACATATTTGAAAGGAAATTTGAAGTAGATATTGTTAAATATTTGTTTTTGGATGTACCGTCAAACGGGGTGAATAGGGATGCAGGGGTGAATCGGGACAACACTTTAAAAGGGATTTTAACATAAAAATAATATAGTTTGTGGCCAAAAAGGACCCTAATGTGTTTACTGTAATTTAATTAACGATTACGTGCCCTTATTGACAACAAACTATATTATTTGAACGATAAAATCCATTTTAAAGTTTCGTCCGGATTAACCCCTGCATCCCTGTTCACCCTGTTTGTAGGTAGTGAATGATGAAACAAGTGTAAATAGAAAATGTTTAGGTAGGTATATGTTTCAGATACAACTGTCTTAAAGGCCTTTGCAATTTGCCCAAAGAGTTATTGTTAAAAGCATGCTGCGTCGATCCCAAAAATAGAAATGGAATAAGGGCAGGAGATATTTTGCACAGAGTTCCATAAACAATGAAAGTAAACTCGAAGGAAACATTGTTCATCCTCTAAAGGAGTCCAAACCTAAGCGGTATTCGCTGCCGCTGTGGGTAGAAGTGCATACCGCGCGTGTTTTCGCTCAGGTATTTAGTATCAAGTTCTGCGACTAGAGCGACCTGAGAGGTTTGGTGTGAACAGTAATATTACCGCATACCCACTCGGTTTTCTCTACCGCAGACGGTAGCGAACTTTAGGGGAAGAAAGTTTGTATAAAATTTCGTAATTTTTGCTGTTGAGAACACACGTCCACAATAATTTAAAACTAGAAGACACCATAAACCACGGTCCTCCATGGTGAAATATGGCTGAGCTCCAATGTATTATAACACCTATTATGTATTGCCCATCATTATCATCATTTTAGCCGAAAGACATCCACTGCTGGACATAGGCCTCCCCCAAACACCTCCACTTCGACCGGTTGACCTCTCTTCGCTCTTGACCTCGATTACGCCTGATGGAAATCGATGGATGTCTATGATGGAACGAGCGTGCCCAGAAGATGCCTAAGGCACTGGAACTCCCACGAATCGATGAAATACAGCAGGCTGCTTGAAGCCGGACTCCGGTGGGAGGGTGGTCGCAAACCAGGCGGGCGTTTGCCCTACTACCGCATGGGAAGAATTAGCCAGTCAAATAAGGTGTTGGGTGTGACTGTCCAGGATGCGCTGAGCGCTCGGTTCAGTTGAGTAACTGGCGCAAATCGGATCAAACTGCGCTACACGAGGAGGCTTCCTCATGCATCCCAATATCCAATATTGAATATCCAATATTTGCAAATAATTATGTCTATTCTCTATAATAAAACAAAGAAGGTCACGGCAAAAGGAGTATTTTTATTCTTACAGATTTATTAAAAACAAAAAATAAAAAAGTTACGAAACTCCGTGTGCCTATTTTTAGTTTAAGAGTCAACAACACCGCGAAGGTTAAGGCAAGTTAATAATTCACTCGGCCAGCCATTCAGACAATTTCTGAATGAATAAATAGATATAAATGTATGATGTGCGGGCTCGATTTCTTTTTTTAAACGTGATTTTTTTTTAAGTGAAAACTTTTTTAGCGGTTTGTACACTTTTTTTGTAATGGGTAAAAAATGTTAAACTGGCGTCAGGACATCGCGTCAGGACACGTGACCTGATTGAAAATTCGTAAGACGGATGGAGAGTAGACAGCCGGCGCGGCGTAGGAGAGGAAGTATCCCCCTCTTTTTCTACGGCGCGGCGAAAATGTATGCCTGCTGTTTCGTTTAGGCGGCGCAGGGCGCTTGCGCGAATGTTCGTGTGTGTTTATGTTACAGCGTGGCACGCGCATCCATGGATGGTGACAGCTGATGGCTCGACCGTCTGTGTAGCGGCCACACTGCTGTGTATTCGTAAAATTCGTGTATGTAAAGTGTTTAAAATATGGAAATTGAACAAAGTGCATCTATTAATGAAAAATATCAAAAATGCACAATGTTAATGTTCAAGTTTTCACTTCTGCCAGCACTCCCGGGGTGCAACCCGTCTTTTTTTTATAATACTTGTCGATGGAAAAATGTTTATTTATTTATTTATTAAAACTTTATGCACAAGTAAAAAAAAATAATACTGTACAAAGGCGGACTTAATGCCTGAGGCATTTTCTACCAGTCAACCTTAGGGTGATGCAGAGACAAAACATGGCAGGTGCAACATACAGGAGAACTAGCTAGGAAATTAATATAAAATAAAATATATACACAGATACATACATACATACATATAAACCAAATGAACTCTCAGGGGAAAAATGATCGGTAGAGGAGAAAACGAATCCAGCAAATCAGCGCTGGGATGTTACAGCCAACTTCTGCCGAATATGTTCACGTGCCTTCACTTTAAAAGATAACCGACTGGCTGCCGTCAGATGTTCAGAGGGAGCGCATTCCATAGAAAGACCGCCTGGACAAAGAAAGAAGAATGAATGAAACCAGAACGGTGAGAAGGACATCGTAGAAGGCGATTGTTGGTTGAACGAAGATTTTTAGTATGGGCAGAGCATAAATATTGAATTTGAGAAGTCATCAAATGTTCTCGTAGGTGATCAAAATAAGAATGAGATCGTCCTTGATTAAGAACGTAACTTTTTAAAAAGAAATAAGTAACTTTCTACGGTAATAATACCATCATAATCTGCCTAGCTTTTTCCCAACTAAGTTAGGGTCGGCTTCCAGTCTAACCGGATGCAGCTGAATACCAGTATTTTACGTGGAGCGACTGCCTACCTGACCTCCACAACCCAGTTACTGGGTAATACGATACTCCTTGGTAAGACTGGTTGTCACTTTCGGGCTTCTGACGACCCGTATCTAACGACTGTCAAAGATCCACGAATGACAGCCGGGCTTAACGGAGGGATCTTGGTATGTAAAGATGGTCACCCACCCATGGACCAACCGCGGCAAGCGTAGCTTAACCTGACCAATCGACCCTTGTTGTTCTACTTTTGACCGCATATAAAACATCGTCTAAAAGGTGAAACACTACAGAACGAGAACACTACAGACCTGCTACGATCCCTAAATATTCCTTTTTCTTCTTTACGTTAATACATTTTGTCATACACGCACGCCGATGGCAAAATATAACAATAATTTAATAATAAAGCCATATTTTAAACGAAGCAATATTTAACCCCCGACGCAAAAACGACGGGGTGTTATAAGTTTTTACAAAGTCAACTCTAACCCAGAATAATAATAACATTGCAGCTATTTCTAGTTTCATTGTGCACAAAACTGTCTACAAATTTGTTCAATCAAATACATTCATTGTAGGCCAACAAAACAAATAAAACTAAGCTTACATTCGAAGTGCAGACATTTTAAGTGCAGTATTAACACAGATCTCATAACGGAACCCTAATTGCGATCTTTCATTGACAGCCGCTGTCAAAATGATTGTCTCAACGTCTGTCAACATGACAGATGTCAACTCGAGGGTTCTTTAACGTGTGCGGTTCGGGAAATTAGTTTTTGGGTCACGTTATTAGGTTTTTTTGGTGTCGGATGTTGTTATGAGAACGGAATTTGATTGTTTGTTTTTGTGCTGATTGAAATTAACACAGAATCATCTACATAATAGTTTTTTTTTGAAGTGGAAGTGAACTAATTTCGTCTATTATATTAATAGATTAATAACAATGTAGGTGGACTTGATTCTAGACATTAATGATATTGTCTATATATGTATGTAAGTATAGCAAAAAGTAAAACCTACTTTAAATTTTTTTAAGTCGATAGTCGAATTTGAATAGACGTGTTTGATCGTAATAACATTATTTTATAGACAGTTCTAGATAAAAAAAAAAGACGGGTTGCACTCCGGGAGTGCCGGCAGAAGTGAAAACTTGAATATTAACGTTGAAATAAATCAATTATTAATTTAATTAATATAACTCATTTTTTTTCACTATTGCTGCGTCACTTTTTTCATTAATAGATGCACTTTGTTCAATTTCCATATTTTAAACACTTTATATAAACGAATTTTACGAATACACAGCAGTGTGGCTACTACACAGACGGTCGAGCCATCAGCTGTCCATCCATCCATCCACTTCCACTTCCACTTCGACTTCCACTTCGACTTCGACTTCCACTTCCACTTCGACTTCCACTTCCACTTCGACTTCCACTTCGACATCCACTTCGACTTCCACTTCGACTTCGACTTCCACTTCGACTTCCACTTCGACTTCCACTTCGACATCCACTTCGACTTCCACTTCGACTTCGACTTCCACTTCGACTTCCACTTCGACTTCCACTTCGACTTCCACTTCGACTTTCACTTCCACTTCCACTTCCATCCATCCATCCATCCATTTTGTCCGTGTGTCACTTCACTTCGGTTGGCGCCGCCGTGGAAAGAGGGGGGGGGGGGAAATCTCTCCTGACGGTCACGTGTCCTGACGCGAGTTTAACATTTTTTACCCACTACTAAAAGTGTGCAACGCCGCTAAAGAAGTTTACACTTCAAAAATAAAGAAAAAATTTTTAAGATTTTTTTTTGTCTGTATGCGCTTTAAATTAATCGATGGTTAGCATTAGAGTCCGTCACACAAAAGAAGCGAGACGAGGCGGGGAGAGGTGATGACAGCGTTCTACTGCGGTGCCGCACCGCCCGTGTGGCACCCCATAGCTCGAATTAATTGCGGTGCGGTGCCGCACACCGCACCGTTAACGCAGCGTCTGGCCTCGCTCTTACTCGTAAACTTGTAAAGCCTACTTAGCTGTGATAGTTTTCTTTTTAACTTCGTTATACAGGATGTTACAGAAAGGGTATATCAATACAAACGGGTTGAAGAGTGTATCTGGTTTAGAATCTCTGTACACAATTTCAGCTCAAAAGCAGTAACTTTGAAAATGCTTAATATTTTTTTATTTCGACATCACGGCGCTGCACTGGCGCGCGGCTGCGTGATGTGCGTGTACTAGGCGCACAGACACACTACAGCTATGGATAATGACCCTCGTAGTGCGGTGACACGTTTTTTATGATTTCAATTTAATAAACTATCGAAATAAAAAAATATTAAGCATTTTCAAAGTTAATGCTTTTGAGCTGAAATTTTGTACAGAGATTCTAGACCAGATACACTCTTCAACCCGTTTGTATTGATATACCCTTTCCGTAACACCCTGTATAGCCATAAAAACTGGTTACAGATAATGTTTGAATTGAAGTCGTAGTCAGGCGTTTAGTCGGTCTGAGTTTAAATGCATGATAATTTTCCTTTAATGAGTGTAATTTATTTATTTAAATTACTATGTTGGCTGGTAATGACATGCATTGCGATGGTAAATAGTCTTATTGGTTAAACTGCAGTTGTTGATTTTCCTGGTCGAGAGAGTGTTTTAATCTCACAAGCTCCGCTAATGAGACACAATTGTTTTTTTTTTTTGTTTCGTCGCCGATCGGCGAACCGCGCCGCTTGACCGGTTAAACTTCTACTCAAATATAAACAAACTAGGTAAGTTACAGATAAACCATTTTTGAAGTGCAACTTCTTTACGCACGCTTGACTTGGGGAGTAAGCTGGCGAACGTGTTACGAAAAGTGTGATCGGGCGAGGCGAACGGGAGTTGAGTGGGGGATACAAACAAGGGAAAGCAGTGCGCGCGCACATTTACTTTCTCTCTTCCTCTGTATTTTTAAATCGTCATATAAACAAAACACATACAGAATACTTTGCCATCACTCACTGACATATCGGATATAAAACCGAGTACATTTCGAATTCCCGAGGATAACCAAACACATCCGAAGCAGTTACGGTAACAGTGGTGCGAGTTCAAAAGTTTTTTCCCATCTCAAAAAATGCCCAAAGAAGTTTTCACTTCAAAAACATTTAAAAGTTTTTTACTAGTCTGTTTTTTTCTTTGTTCCGGCTAATCTCCGAAACGGCTTGACCAATTTTGACGGGACTTTTACTGGACACAGATAGCTGATTTTATAAGGAGTAAATTAGGCTACTTTTATTTTAGAAAGAGAACTCGGGCTCCGCGCAAAAAAAAAAAAAAACTCGTGAAATTTTCGACATCCATGCGGGCGAAGTCTGGCAAAAGCTAGTCTTCCAATGCTTTCATACATCCAGTGTGAAAGCTTCACTTTTTAACCGACGAAAAAAAGGAGGAGGTCAAATCGTCGCGTATATATTTTTTCATACATTTAATCATCTTTTTGTCCCCAGCCTTTCTCAGAAAAAACTCGAAACAAATAAATAAAATAGTCCCCTATAATCATGTCGTAATGATGCACTCACAATTTATTTGCACGTCAGTGTAATGGCGATAATAAAAATGTAAGGTACTCATTACATGTCATTTTTTTAAACCAATTACCTTTCAATGGTGGCAGCTTTTTAAAGGCTTGCGCACATATATGCGGGCCGCACCGCATCGGCAGGCGTATTTTTGCAGCCGCTGTAATGGGGGATTTACACTAGGTCGATTTTCGCCGTGCGGTTTGTCGCTTACCAATTCGCCTCAAAAGCCGAATCGCCACCCCATTTACACAGGCCGATAAAAATCGCACGTGACTAGTTTCTTTTGCATCAAAATGTTGACCTTCATCACAGAATACTGAATAGTACTACGCCTTCATGCGGCGGGGCGGTCGCCTGCGACTGATTATTTTCAGGGTCGATTTTAGTCACCCGCCGCATACTATCTGTCGCCGCACAAGTCGAAACCTACTCCACTTTGGGACCTGCGATTTTGGTCACATGCCGAATTCCCATTTAGATAGTCGATTTGTGCCGTGTCACCTGTGTAAAGCCCGCATTATGCGATGCGGTGCGGCCCGCTAGTAGTGTCAAAATATGTGAAAGAGATGAAGGGGAATTTTTGCAATGCGTTGCGTTGCGGCGTGGCCCACCCATAATTATATGCGCAGCCTCATTGCACTGGACATAGTCTAGTTCTAAATAGAAATTTAAATCTGTCTGTAACAATTATATGTGCATAACTCCAGCTTCCTCATATGTGATAGAATAATTCTACTTATGCCAATATTTAAGGCATAATAGCTGCAATCCAAGTTCCTAGTCTTAATTTAGCTGCCACAAAAACTTCGTCAATATGAGTCGTTTAGTGTGTGTTAGCTGGAGTGACGTCATCCCAGCTTCCTCATTCAATACAAGGCAAACCAGTGAGGTTTGGGTTTTGGAATATAGTCAGAAAAATAAGGCATAATATCTGCACAAGGAAGGAAAAAACTGAACGATAATACTTAAAAAGTGTTGAAACTACGATAAAAAAACGTGTGTGTAAGCTGGAGTGACGTCACCCCAGCTGCTCATGTCGTATCATCCAAACGAAAGAAGATATGATTATGTATTATAGCTCAAAAATTAAGGCATAATAGCTGCCATAGGCAGCAAAATTTTCAAATCTCTAGGCCTTGTAGTTTCCACGTAATAAGCAAAAAAAACTGTTCCGCGCCAAAAACATCAATTATTGCTTCGGAGATGGTAAACAGCGGCGTTGCCGTTCCGTGCGCTACATTATCAGTTTGAAGTAGTTTGAACTAGATTTATAGACTGGGAGCCGACTACATATTTTTTTACGTTGCGGTGCGGCATGCCGCATGCCGCGGCTCCCTAATGTCCTTTAGCGCATTTTTGCAATGCGGCGCGCTGCGGTCCGCCGCGGCTATAATGTGCACTTAGCTTTATAAAGCTTTTATTAGTAGTCAGACAGCTAGGCGGCTAAGTCTTTTTGCAATGTTTGTATTGATTGTACCCATTTTTTGCGCGAGTGATTCTTATGGCCGATTCATAATTGTTTTTTTAAAGTTAAGGTTGGTTATGAAGTCATTGTGTCTGTTACTGACTGCCTTGTTGGTCTAGTCGGAAGCGCGACTGCTGAGCATAAGGTCTAGGGTTCGATGCCCGGGTCGGGCAAAATTTTATTGGCTTTTTCATCAGGAATTTAAGTTAGGAAAATAATTTTAGTTTCAATTGGATATTTTGCGAAACACACTCAGTACCTAATTCTTTTTTATCACTTATACTCCATTTATTATAACATTAGAAAAAAGAGCCTCGCAGAAGCAGGAGTACGAAACCTTTTATTTTCAAGTTAAGTTCAAACAATTTTAATAAATAATGTATGTGCTTTTTTTGTAAGTAACAATGTATGGCATACAATAAAGCATATTCTATCTATCTACTCGTCACGATGCTTGGATAGGTACATGAAATAAAAAAAAATTGTAACAATCAGTTTATTAATTAAAAACGTGCTGCCACAACTAATGAAGGGAATAGGTAACATTTTAGATTTGGTAGAGTTATAGTGACATGAAAAACGTGACCGGTACTGTTCGCCCCTGCTTCTTTTAGATTTTAAACATTGACACGACAATATTTTATGTAAAAACTAAATAATATTAAATGAAAGCCTTGTAATTTCAGAAGGTAGATAGGTTAAATAAGTACAATTAAGTGTGGCTGCTGTTATTTAAATTGATTATATTACTCCACATCAATCTTGACTGTAATAATGTTTGTTATACTTTTATTACAAAGTGTGCCCCTAAAAGAGCCTTTTAAACTTCTGTCTAATGCGCTAGTAAATGGAGTATAGTAATTTTTGTTTTTCAAATCTTTCAAACATAACAAGATGTCGGGAAAAGCCCAAACTACATTATCATAAATATTTAATTCGTCAATCTAATCTCCTTGGCCTACAGTGCACGCAGAGGTTTCGCCCTCTTTCTCGCAATACCACATGATCGGAATATCTTAGTAACTTGTTCATTAATACCTTTATAGATTAGTTCTAGGTTCAATTCTCGGGTCCGGGCAAAGTGTTATTTATTGGTTGTAAGTTTAGATCAATGGTAGGGTAGTTGCCCATCAAACATGACTCCCGTCAGGTCGGAAGATCCTCTCTTTTCTATGGAGGATGAGTGAACTTTCAGTGGCGTGCATTGCATATAGGCATATAAGCAGTGCCTACCTCAATATATCAACATACGCCTGTCAATTACATTTTAGCTGTGTGCCCCACAATTAAGAACCTCACTAAATTATCATACCTAACAAAAAACAAAATCTTCATACAAACACGCGCGGCAGTAGGCAGTCGCCGGACGGCCTACTCGGCTCCCGTACTATTCGCAAATTGTCATTGGCCTTTACTCGTTCAAGTTAATACGACAAATTAAAAATACGTACGTCTCACGCGTAATACCATGACGTTCGACCTTCGCAATTTATCACCCTTAAGTAGGCATGCCTACTCAAATAACCACACTTTTGACCTAATTTTTTTTTCTCATTAGTGACCGCGTTTGTCTAGACTAGACCCGGCCTAGTGCCTACCTATTCTGAAAACCAATGCACGCCACTGTGAACTTTACACCCTGTTCCTCATACCTTTATACTATTTTAACTGCTGAGACACAGGCCTCCTCCAGATTTGACTTAGATCACTAAGTTTCTCTCCGCAAGCAACTACGAATTTTCTCCACATAACGGATAGCTATACTTACATTAATTTTTATACCTCAAAACACGAGGTAATACCGCCCCACGGCTGCTCAGGGTTCAAGAAACCCATACAATTAATTAGCCGTATATTATCGCCTGGTACATTTGTAAGTGTCAACGGTAGCCTTGGAAGTTTGGATGTGGCATTTTATAATGGAGTTTCTTTTGTTTTTGTTTGAGTCCGGCATGGCGTGAAGTTGATAAAATGTTGTTCCAAATAGGGAAAGGGTTTTAGAGTAAATAGTTATTCATTTGAGCAAAAGATCGACACATCACACTAATATTATAAAGGCGGAAGTTTCTGTGTGTGATTGTTTGTTACGGCTGGACCAATTTTGATACAATTTTGCATGGAGTTAGCTGACACCCTGGATTAACGTACAGGCTGCTTTTTATCCCGATATTCCCACGTGATCGTTATTTACGCGGGTAAAACCGCGGGCCGCAGCTAGTCTTACATAAATTATATTCAGAAAATTAAACAAATGAGTGATAATATAGTATTAAGAACAAATAATAGGGACCATAATTTATTGATTCTATTGATTTATATTTACCACCTGATACTTTTATTGATTTATTTTTACATTTTGGATGCAATAAAGATTATTTAAATTGAATTGAATCGACAGAAAAGTCAGTTCATTCGGACTTAAGAACATTAATATTATACGATTAGGTCACAGTGTAATACATCATAGTACATGATTCGTAGCGTCTACAAAGCGGTTGCGTAGCGTCTCCGTAGCGTGGTGGACGTAGCAGATGCGCCATAGTAACTGCAGCGTAAGCGTATCGTTCCCGTCGTTCGTTGCGTAGTCTCGTAGCGTTAGCGTAGAGTGTACGATGCTACCACATTGGCTATAGCTGATTTAATAAATATTGATTGGCTCCCCTAAAGGTACTTCTTGCATCAAAATGAAAGCAAGATTTTACCTGACTTAAGTACACCAAAAGTTTTTGACGTGATAACGGCTTATAAATCGATGAACGCCGGCGTCATACACGAAAAAGCATGACTCATTGTCACGTTCCGCCTAAGCCGAGCGTGCAAGCGAGAGCGCGGAACTAGCGATAGAGAGGTACGATTTGACGTTAGCACGTAAAATTATCGTCCGTAAACCGACTTTTTTTTATAAAATTTTCAACTACCGCATCTAATTCCCTTCGTACATTCACGGATATCATCAAAACGGGCTTGGCAGCGTTCATGGTTATCAGTCACGCACATTTCGTGTTTCACTCGAAATTCTTAAAACCTATAATAACTGATGATTAGCGGCACACTTAGCGTAATTTGGTTTCAGTGAAGAGATTGGCGATTAGCAATCTAAGGTGATAAATAGAACCTAAGTCTGATTAGATTTAGGTGATTAGGAATTCACCCAAAAGTCACCCAAAGTTCAATGGGGAGGGCTATGCTTGGAGTTTCCTTGCGTGATCGATTCAGAAACGAGGAGATCCGCAGGAGAACCCAAGTAACCGACATATCCCGAAGAATTACCAAACTTAAGTGGCAGTTGCTTGCAGTATAGATGGCCGATTGGGCCGAAAGGTTCTGGAGTGGCGACCGCGTACCGGAAGACGTAGCGTTGGAAGGCCTCCCACATGGTGGACCGACGACCTTGTGAAGGCCGCAGGAACCCGTTGGATGCGAGAAGCACAGAACCGGTCGAAGTGGAGGTGCTTGGGGGAGGCCTATGTCCAGCAGTGGACGTTGGCGACCTTATATATTGTAATGTCTGCAGTATACTTAAGCGAAAAAGCGGTTGGTCTTTTCTCCATAGAAACGCTCTCGCCTGTTTTCTTTCTGGTTAACGAGTTAAAGACCATAAAGAAATGTTTTTTTACAGAATAATAAATATTAACTAGGTACTTGTATGTCCCTATGTTTTCCTATTTGACCATACAATATTTTTATAGGCACTAGAACCCTCAAAAAATGCTCAAAATTACCGCTGTCAACAGAGGCCTAGTGTAAAAATTTGAAAACTATTAATGAAAAAAGAAAAACATAGGGAAACAGTATATATCCTTCTTATTCAGTTTGTGAAATATCTTTTCAATTGGTCCAATATTGGAGGAGGTAATAGGCGAGAGCCAAACCTCGAATTATGACTTTTTACTTAGGCTTTTTCAAAAGTCTCTCCGACCGCATTTCCTCTTAAGATAATAAATTGTGTACAAATAAATAAATACTCAAAACGCTTTGCACCTTTTTACTTGGAAACTTTTTAATTAATTAGAGTTAATTTAAATTCTTCAATTCGAGAAACTTGTTGACATTCTCAGAACAAATGAAATGTATGGCATGTTGTGGCAGGTTGCCATGTCTCATAGTACAACTATTGTAGCTGTAAATCTAAAGCATCCTTTACACTATAATTAGTGTGCATGGTAAAGAATATTTGAAAAGTCCGGAAAGAAAATCCGGCCTGGGAATTTTCTCGGCTCTTCATGTACAGTCAACAAAAGAGATAAGTATGCAGGATTGTTGGAATATAGTTGATGTTTAGTAAGAAATCGATGGATGTTCTCGAATAAAATTTTATTTTATTAGTAGAAAACAAGCAGCTCATTTATCAAATTAAATTTCAGTCGACAACATCCATCGGTTTCTTACTAAATTTCAACTATATCCGACGATCCTGCATACTTATTCAACTATAGAACTATAGATCCTGCATACTTATCTCTTTTGTTGACTGTACCTAAATCTCCGCAGAATGCTCAGATAACTTTTTATGTACCTAAGTGATTTATGAGGAACTAGCTTCACCCCGCGGTTTCACCCACATAAGTGTCGATCCCGTGGGAATATCGGGATAAAAACTATCCTATGTCCTGCCCCGGGACTCAAACTATCTCTATACCAAACATCTAAATCGGTTTAGTGGTTTAGGCGTGAAAAGGTAACATACAGACAGACAGACAGAGTTACTTTCGAATTTATATTATTAGTATGGAAGTATGGATTATGGCCACCTATTTTGTTTCTTTCTAGTGTAATATTCAAGTTTGCTATAAAAGACAAGCAGTTATATTCTAACCTAAAAACAGTCATAAACACTATCCCCCTTATTCATAAAACTTATCAAACCTATTTTAGTTAATAGGATTATGAATAAGGGGGTATAAGTATACAGGGTGAAATGGAATTCATGGACATCCTTTTAAGGGGTCATTGTACTCATCTTTATGAACAACTTTTACTATGGGACTAAACCCAACATCGCGAAAAGAAAAATCAGCTGTTCCTTGCATTTATGTTCACATAACTCGTCAAAATGTAGGGAAGAGCTGATTTTTTTTTTCGCGATTTCAGGTTTGGTGTAAAAGTTGTTCATAATGATGATTACAATATTATAATGACCCCTTAAAAGGATGCCCATGAATTCAATTTCACCCTGTATAGTGTAAAATGTGCTCAAAACAATACACCTTGTTCTTTCCTCACAACTATGGCAATATAAATTACATTTGACTAATTAATGAATGTTAATAAGAACATTAAAATTCTACGTTTAAGCCTACAGCTTGCATTGTCTTGCAATACTTTAATTAATTACAATTACGTAGGTACACATTATATGTTAGTGCGTAGTACTGTTAACCTATTTTGTTTATTACTTCTTTGATACATAGACAATAGAGTTACAGTGTGGTCTATGGTCTATGCAACTTAATTTGATAATGACAATGCATTTTGACAGTCGAACAATGTTTGTTGCACCGTGTTTGACAGCTAAATGAAGTGTTAAATGATGTTCAACTGTCAAATTAATGCTATTGTGGTTTTGATTGTGTTAAATAATGGGGACGCTATGAATTCCTGAGATTTTTGAGTATGATTCAAGATTCTAGATGGATTTTAAAATTATTTTTGTTTGGTTTTATTTCGGTGCTAATGATTTCGTATGACATGCGCCCTCAGCAAACAGACGACTTCACGACCATTGTATATAAGATTATGAGAATAGTTTCTTACATAAAAATAACAGCAGTGTCTTACGAGTTGTAGGTCGTAGGTTCGAACCCTAACAGGTGCCTTACTGTAAATAAAATATTTCATCACCACTGCTCTCAAAACGGTGAAGGAAAACATCGTGAGGAAACCGGCATGTCTTAGAACTAAAAACTCAAAGACATGTGACATCTACCAACCCGCAATGGGCGCGCGTGGTGGATTACGGCCTACTCCCTCTCACAGAGAGGAGGCCTGTGTCCCAGCAGTGGGAACATTATAGGCTGATTAAAAATGACAGAAATCGATTCAGTAAACGATTCTGACAAAACTACTTTCGTAAAGTGCTTTCATTCAGTTACACATTGTATATTAGCAGCGCCCCGCGGTTTCACCCGCATAAGTTTCGATCCCGTGGGAATATCGGGATAAAAATTATCCTATGTCCTTTCCCGGGACTCAAACTATCTATCGGTTCAGTGGTTTAAGCGTGAAGAGGTAACAGATAGACAGACAGACACACTTTCGCATTTATAATATTAGTATAGTCATGAAAGCTCTTTCCTTTCACCCAAAAACTCCAACCTAAAATTAAAATTTTATTAATATTTTGCTCCATAAGCGTAACCTCAAATGTTAATGACGAAACTATTTTTATAGCAGGCAGAGATAGAAGACAAACTTGTTTTTCGTCAAACCGGAATCTCATCTTGCGCAACGTTCGTGATTTGATAACGCATGACTGATAAGATACTTCTCGCTATCTCGAAGACTTTCTTTGCACACATAGCTTGGGTTATTCACGAAGTCATAAAATTATAGTAATTTAGAAGATCCCTCGTTTTAGGGCTCATAATTATGGAAAACTTCGATTATACAGGGTGTTACGGAAAGGGTATAAGAAGAGTGTATCTGGTCTAGAATCTCTGTGCAAAATTTCAGCTCAAAAACATTAACTTTGAAAATCCACCACCACCGCACAGGTTGCGCTTATATTTCATTGGCTAGATCGTTTATTTACCCAAAATAACAAAACACTGTCGCCGAACAGTCTAATCAAACAAATGTCAACCCACATAATTAGGTACTTATACGTAAAAACATAATTAAGTAATTATTATCAACATCTTTAAATAAATATTACAAGATTACGGGATATTTTGCAATCTGACTAGATTAACGACATTCCTAAACGAAATGCCGGTTGTCATTTTGTCATCACAGTTTTGTAATCATTATTAAATGACGTAACTTCGATTAGGTTATGATGGATAAGAATAATTTTTTGTTGCGTGTGGGTGGGATGCCTTGAGGCAATAATGAGCTGGTTGAAGATATGATTTATAAGCTGTTACGTTAAAGTTGTTTATTTTGGCCCTTGACGTGATAAACGTGGTTTTTATTTATAGTTAAAACTTGCTGACCCGGTGAAGTTAGTACTGCTTCAGAATTAATAAATACAAAATTTATGAGAAAATGAATTCTTAAAAATAATTATAATAATTTATTAAGGTAAATAAAGGTTTTGTAGTACCTACATGAGGGTCTTACAAAGTACTTATGCATTATTAATTACATAGTGTAGGTAAGTGGAGTTTCTTGCCCATTCTTCTCCATACGAAAACTACCTTTTGGAATGGGCGACTAGAATCAATTCTATTTTAAGATAATTTTTGACGTTCAAAAGTGCCTTTTATGTGCCGTGCCTATTTGAAATAAATGCTTTGACTTTGACTTTTGACTTTGTAGGTACTGTCGCAGTTCGGCGACGTCGGGATCAAATCAAATTCCTGTTTATTTGTTTAGGATATATTTTAAGAAGACTTTTATGCATTTACATATTAATTATAATCTTCGACTTATTTTATATACGTCAAACCTACGACTCCTATATGACATCTGCTTGAATATTCGAAAGGAACTTAATACAAATATAACCATCGAGTTTTGTAGAGGTGTGGCTTTCCAGCCAGGCTTGATTTAGAGCCGACCTCTACATGAGCTACGCCCACCCTTGAATAACAGTCTGGGCATAGGTCATGACTTTTATTCACTCCATTCGAATTTACAAGCCCTATCTACCTATCCTATTATAAGTTTACCTAAATCGGGATAGAATTTACACGATGAGGTCCGTCTCTTACAGGAGAAAGCTTAAGTCAGGACAAACGAAACGCGAATCCAACACCACGCTAGGTGTCAGGTAAGTTAACATTTACATGTGCCAACGTGCACTCAAACAAACTAACGCTGCCATGCTTAAGCCTCGTCGGGTCAAAACCCGACTAAAAGGCTCGACGCGGCCTCCTAATAAGAACAACTGATGTGAAAGTTCACATCGACCTGGAAGAGGCTTAAGAGAATTAAACGATCTTAGCATCAGATTCTTTTAACTCCATCGGACGGGATTGAGCCAGAGGGAGGGAAAAGTTTAAGAGGCCAGGGTTCAATAAAAATCTAATATATTATGCTCGTACTCCAGAAATAAAACCTTAAACTCCTACTACGTTCTCTAAAATTCTAATATCATTAAATATCAGTCAATGCTGATAAAACTGTGTGTCCTCAAGCACAAGTTGAACCAAAAGTGTCAACCAAACACACTTTGCAAGGGTTATACCCCTGTTAGCAAAGTCGGTGACAACTTATGCTGAGTGTCTGTCACCCCCCCTTCTATAGGAGTGACCACAGTTTTCACAATAACTATCCTCCTATCACTCGCGTCATTAAATACTGGAGTACGAGAGTCCTACTCCTACTTGTAATCACGTTGAAGTCGACAATTTATTTAGGCCTCCCTTTGACCCGTTGCAGGTGTGAGGGCGCACCTCACAGCCCTCTGGGAGGTGCGGATACCTCACACGCTCCCGGCCGCGTCCGATGTATTTTCTCACAGCATATGTAACACACAAATGGACACATATTAATAAATTGTAACAATCATCCAAACAAAAATAATGCACTAAAATATGACGTTTACATTCAAGTGACATATTTACATTACATGACAAGATACATGACAATTAAAAAAAAAAACAACAACTATTAACACACTAATATGAAAAAGTTTTAATTAAATAATCTGACTTAAAAAGGTTTCTATCTCTAAACTTCCTTTTTCTGAATTTATATTTTAAAATCGAAAACTTCTTTATAAAATGATGCTTGTTTACAAAAAATGTTTTTATAAAATTATTAATTATTAAAAAACTTTTTTGAAATGATCTTTTAGTCTTAGTTTTTTTGAAAAATGGGATTCTTTTCTTCTTTCGTGCTTTTCTCTTATTGTTTGTAGCACATTGCAAAAAAAACTTATTTAAATTAGGGACATCTACATGACATATTATACAATTACTACGATTACGAACTATAACCTCATCCGTAGGAAAACTAAATGAGTCTATTGCTTGTACGGAGTCGTTCAACACCTCTGCATCTCCATCTCTGACTGCGTCCAAGTTCATATCATCCTCAACTAACTCATCTTTAGTCACCTTATTATTACTATTCATGTCGATGATGAAGTGATCTTTCTTCTCTATTTTGGAAAAATCGGAATGGCCATCGTCCTTTATTTCGGAAAAATCGAAATGACCATTTTCCTTTATTTCGGACGAATCGATCGACACATTATCCACATCAAAATGATCAGCGGCGATGTTAATTTTATTTATTCCCACATCGCGATCATCGTGCTCATTCTGTGGCTCTGAAACATTGCTAATTACGTTAATAATTGGACAGAACTGACCCGATTCGTTGTTTTCATCATTGTGTTCGCTCTCGAACACTTCCATCGGCTTCTTCTCCTCCTCTGCGAGGATGCACGCCTCGCTGCTGCGCTCGTCCTCATCACCATCACCGTCAACTTCCACGCTGCTTTCTAGGCAGCACTGCTCGTTCTGTAGCGGGTCATCTTGTCTTCCACTAGATAATATAGAAGCATCATTATCTACATTTACAATATTTTCTTGTCTGCTTTCCTCAGACAGATCTTGTGCCATCTCGACTACTTGCACCTTCTTAATTCTTTTGTCTCTGTGACATCTGCATGGAAGCTCTTCCCATAACACATCACATATAGCCTCAAATGACATGTCATCCTCATATTTCCATTTATGGACTGCTAGGGCAGCACCCTCTAGATATGCCATTAATATGAGCGCCCAGTCGCTCTCACGCCATTTATTATAGGCGGCAACAACTTCAAATCGCCTAAGAAAATCTTCCAGGCATACACCGTCCGTGCCCGTAAAAACTTGAGCCATCTTACTCTTTTTATATTAAATAAAAACATATATCCACTTAGCTTTTTCTCCTGGCGACGTTTCTTCACATTTAATAAATACTCACAGTATACTTTGAGGCCTCGCTTGGCATGCAAGAGGTATATATAATATTCACTTCTATGAGTGCTGAAACAAAAACTATTTCGCAAGCTTAGCGAAAATCCTGCTAAACACGGCGCACTCCACCAAATGTCGCAGTTCGGCGACGTCGGGATCAAATCAAATTCCTGTTTATTTGTTTAGGATATATTTTAAGAAGACTTTTATGCATTTACATATTAATTATAATCTTCGACTTATTTTATATACGTCAAACCTACGACTCCTATATGACATCTGCTTGAATATTCGAAAGGAACTTAATACAAATATAACCATCGAGTTTTGTAGAGGTGTGG
The DNA here is from genome assembly GCA_945859645.1 of Amphipoea oculea. Lineage (NCBI taxonomy): Eukaryota > Metazoa > Arthropoda > Insecta > Lepidoptera > Noctuidae > Amphipoea > Amphipoea oculea. The sequence goes on along the minus strand of OX243886.1, from coordinate 4,222,644 downwards.
CTTTCCAGCCAGGCTTGATTTAGAGCCGACCTCTACAGTACCTACTACGAATTGTTGATTACCGAGTATTTAGGAGCTTCTTTTTTATTCGTGATTTTTTCTCATGTTTTAATAGTTAGGTATTTTGTTATTCGGGGCGAACACAAATCCAATAAATCAAAAATCGTTCTAGCTATTCTTGAGATATAAATGGTTTAGTAGCTAACCAGACTTTTGATAGCCCTGGTATTTTTTTTTTAATATATTTTTTGAAGCGATTCGATTTCTCTTCTTTTCTTTTTTTTTCTATTAAAACGTTTTGAAATGAACTTGCCCACGCCCCTATTCGATTGGATTCAAACTTCCAGGGACACCCTGTATAGATCAGGGACCCACAACCACACCACACCAGGGGGACCATAGGGGTGGTGGTCCCACCAGGGACCCATAGTTTTAACTTTTAACTAAGTCTTTTCAGCTGTAGCCCTACGTGGTTTTGATGTCTTATCTTTTGGCTCTATCGTCCAATTTGATCAATTTTCTTCTTCCAAACTTTATTTCTTTGCCTTGCATTTTATATCGCCCTAGATTTAAATAATCTAGAACCTAGATTTTAATAATACATCTCCCTCGCAACTCACCTTTGATGAAAGAAGAGGAAACTGTGTTGCTAGGTTTCCTATAAATTGTAGGTGGTCTTTTTATATGTCTATAATCACGTCAGCTGTGTTCTCTTTCAATATTCACACAACAGTCACATTTACAAAAAAAAAAAAAATATATACAGGGTGTTACGGAAAGGGTATATCAATATAAACGGGTTGAAGAGTGTATCTGGTTTAGAATCTCTGTACAAAATTTCAGCTCAAAAGCATTAACTTTGAAAATGCTTAATTTTTTTTATTACGATAGTTTATTAAATTGAAATCATAAAAAACGTGTCACCGCACTACGAGGGTCATTATCCATTATCTGTAGTGTGTCTGTGCGCCTAGTACACGCACATCACGCCGCCGCGCGCCAGTGCAGCGCCGGTGATGTCGAAATAAAAAAATATTAAGCATTGTCAAAGTTAATAATTATTCTATAAAACCGGCACATCAATGCCGAGATACAAAAATGTACACCAAAAAAAAAAAAAAAATTTATTTCGAGCAACAAGACTCATAGTGTTAGTAACAATATACTTATAAACTATGTTAGTAATAATACACTTACAAAGACAAAAACAAAACCAAAAAACAGAAAACAGAATGCTAAATAATAATAAATAAAAATAATGCTAATGTATATAATAATGCTTTCGAGCTGAAATTTTGTACAGAGATTCTAGACCAGATACACTCTTCAACCCGTTTGTATTGATATACCCTTTCCGTAACACCCTGTATATGTGACTTATAATTGTTATCAAACGACAAGTTTTGTTGCTTAAAAATTTTCAAGTTATTTCCAATAACATACTAAATAAGACATAACACAACAATAATCTAATTAGAGCAACGCAACTTATCAAAACAAAACACTGCAACTTCATTTCATATCCGTATTGATTGAATCCAAGATAATGCAAGCAATCAAAATCGAATCGCAAATTCATGAATCAATCCGACGTAAATCGAATGATTGATTGATGTATCCATTAAATCCGAATCATGTATTGTTTATATTTTACCAGTTGTCAGGATGAAGGAAAGACTATTCGGATTCCATAACTTATATTTTAGGAGCTGGTATGTATACACAATTTTGCTTTTCACTTAGATGTAGGACAGCAGAACTACAAAAATATTTTCTAGCCAATCACAGGTGAGCGGGTCGATTTGTTCGAACTATAAATACCGCGCGTCGCGCCAGGAAGTTAGTTGAATGCCCGCGCGCACAGCGCGCGGACGTTGATGCCAGCTGCTACATAGCTCCTCCCCAGCGAAGCGCCCGTGAAATGCGAGTAGTACAGAGCGGTGTCCCGCTCGCGACGTCAGCGATCGCGTAAGTAGTGCAATGTGGTGTCTCGACGCGGTGCCGGCGAGCGGCGGGGCTGCGCCGCGGTGACGGTGAGGTCAGTTTGCACGGAGATGCGTGAGCGCAGTGTTCGCACTTCGCGCTGTGTGCCTTTCACTTCACTTTTAGCTTTAGTGCACGGCCGTGCTCCGTCTCGGCTGGACGTATGTTCTACAGGGCGAAGCGTACGGTAGGTCTTGAGGTGCGGCCGGATCGTGTGACATATGATGTGTGGTCACTTAAATGACTTACTGCTTCTTCGGTGTTAGGCAGGAATGCTGGCTTTAACCGATCGATGCTGATGTTTACTTGTCGATCGTTGATTATCACTGTGTACACCTTGTTTTGTCTCTTCAAGACACGATACGGACCTTCGTAGGTCGGCGTCAGTGGTCGACGGTAGGCATCGGTACGTATAAATACATGCGTACATACATGTAGGTCGTCGTGAATAAACATTGCGCGGCGATCTGTGTTCCGGCGCACAGCCTGCATCGTTTTCATTGCGTTGGTTATGACGTCGCTAAAGTGTGTATTTGTATTTGCGTATATAGACGTTTCTCCACACATTTCGCCGGGTAGCCGTAGTGGTTTACCGTATAGCGCTTCTGCTGATGACACATTAGTGTTTTCTTTAATTGCAGCGCGAAGTCCTAGCAAAACAGTTGGCAATTCTTGCGTCCAGCTTGAGTTATGTAGTCGTGCCGTCAATGCTGTTTTAAATGATCGATGCCACCTTTCAACCATCCCATTCGCCTGTGGGTGGTAGGCAGTGATTCGTGTTTTCTCGATGCCCATTCTATTCATTAATGTTTTGAATAAATGTGATTCGAACTGTTTTCCTTGATCGCTTGTGATCCTTTCTGGGCAACCAAATCGCACTATCCAACCTTCGTAGATGGCCGTGGCGATAGTGTTGGCTTCCATGTTGCTGACTGGGAATGCTTCTGGCCATTTAGTTGCTCGGTCAATGATGGTAACGCAATATCGTTTTCCCTCTGATATGGGTAGGGGTCCGACGATATCTATGTGTATGTGCGACAGTCGATCTGCTGGTGGGTACTGTTCTAGCGGCGATACTGTGTGTCGCTGCACTTTTGTTCGTTGGCAGGTTATGCAACATTTGGTCCACATACTGACGTCTTTGTTCATGCTTGGCCAGAAAAAGCGTTGTGTAATCATCTTCCTAGTTGCTCGGGTGCCGGGGTGGCTTAACTCGTGTATGGCATCGAATGCTTTTCTTCGTAGCTCTGGTGGCAGGTAAGGTCTTACGTGGCCACTTGATGTTTCGCACAAAATTGGCTTACTTGCGTTGAATGGACAAAGTCGCTCGAATCGGAGCGATTTGTTTTTCGTGACGTCAGTCAGTTGCCTGTCGCTGTGTTGTAAGCGAGCCAGCTCGTCGTAGTCGATTGGTGATGGAGTGGATATTGCTTCGATTCTTGACAATGCATCGGCCACAACGTTGTCCTTTCCTTCAATATGGCATATATTCATGGTGAATTGACTGATATAGTGTAAGTACCTCGTGCGTAATGGTGTTTCAGTCTTGCTGTTTAGCCGCAGTAGTGCATGCGTTAACGGCTTGTGGTCCGTGTATACCGTTATTTCTCTACCCTCAAACATGCGCCGAAAGTGCCTTATTGCCAGGTAGATCGCCAGTAGCTCTCGGTCAAACGTGCTGTATTTCTTTTGTGCTTCTGTCAGTTTCTTTGAGTAAAAACCGAGTGGTCTCCAACTGTTTCCTACACGTTGCTGTAGCGCGGCTCCGACACAGGTGTTTGAGGCGTCACACATCAGTGATAACGGAGCGTGAACTGAAGGGTGTGACAAAGTGACGGCATTTTTGATGCTGTTCTTACAGGCTTGAAATGCTTCTTTATCTTCACTGTTGAAGTGCACCTTGGTCTTGTCATTTTTCTTGCATGTTCGTAGATATTTGTATAGTATTTCCTGAACGTGTGCAGCATGCGGTATATTTTCTTTATAAAAATTTAATATGCCGAGAAATCGTCGTAGTTCTTGAATTGTGGTTGGTTCAGGATAATCGGATATTGTCTTCACACGATCTTCTGTTGGTTGGATACCGGCTTCTGTTAATATGTACCCAAGGAATTCTAGTTTTTTGTGTCCGAAAACGCATTTCGACACGTTTATTTTCAGACCATGCTCTTTGAGTCTTTTGAAAAGATCTTCTAGGTGACTTCTGTGGGCTTCTTGGTCTGGTGAGGCGACCAGAATGTCGTCTACGAATGGGAAAACGTGGTCCATGTTGCCGAGTACATTGTTGATGTGTCGTTGGAATGTTTGTCCGGCGTTGCATAAACCGAAACACATTCGTGGGAATTCAAAAAGCCCAAACGGCGTGATGACTGCGGTCTTCTCGATGTCTTCTTCACGTATTCTCAATTGATTATACGCTTTCCTCAAATCAATCTTCGAGAAGATTTTCATCCCTTCGAGATGGTACGTGAAGTCTCGCAGTCGTGGTATTGGGTACCGATCCGGTTTGGTGACGGCGTTTAGTCTTCGATAATCACCACATGGTCTGTATTCGCCAGTCTTCTTCTCTACGAGGTGGAGTGGACTTGCCCAAGGTGACTTTGATGGCCGGCATATTCCTTGTTCAAGCATAACTTGAAACTCCTTCTTCGCCGCTTGATATTTGTGTGGCGGCAATGGTCGTGCCTTATTGTAAACGGGCGGCCCGTGAGTGACAATATGATGTTCAACTTCGCTGTTCTTCATATTGTTGAAGTTCGAGGAAGTTATCTCGGCGTACTGTTGTAGAAGGTTGTGGTACGGGTCGGTGAGGTTGATAGTAAGCACGGTGGGGGTAGCGGCACTGTTTGCAATGCACCCGTCGATTGCCAGCCCTGTTTTCTTATCGATGAGTTTCCTGGCACGTAGGTCGACGAGAAGGTCGTGATGACGCAAAAAATCGGCGCCCAATATCGGTCGCTTCACGGCAGCAACGATAAACTGCCATGAAAAGGGGCGGCGTAGACCCAGGTTGAGTTCCAGCTTCCTCTCGCCATATGTGTGTATTGGGGTGCCGTTCGCCGCATACAACACTTCCTCCACCCGCTTCATTCCCTTCGTGTTGGGAATGACCGATACGTTGGCTCCGGTGTCCACAAGGAATCTCAAGTGATGTTGGTAATCGCAAACGTGTAGACGGTATGGTGATATTTCATTAACCTCGGGTCCCGTCGTAGCCAAGGTCGCGACTAGTTTTCCTGACGCTTGAACTTGCACGGAGATCTGCAGTTGCGTGCTTCTTTACCGTAACGGGTGTGGTAAAAACAAATATCTCCTGACGTCTGCTGGTAAGAATTCGTTCGGCCTCGGGATTGCGAACGTGACCTTGAGCGGAATGATGATCTTCTTTGTCTTGATCTATCCATTTTCATTGCCGCAATCTCCCGCGTGAGCTGCATAATGGCTTCTCGAAGATCTGGCTCAGGCTGCGAGTGATGGCTTTCGTGCCGTGATGTAGACGTTGACGGCTGTTTGCATGCACAAACTGAATGGACTTCTCGGGTTTGCTCGTGCATCTTGTCGGCCATGGCAGCAAGTACGTCGAGTGTGGCGTTTTCGTTGACCGATAGTACAGCACGCGTGGAGGCAGGCAGGTGTCTCATCCACAGTATCTGCAGGGTGGTATCGGGCATCTTGTCACGCGCTGGTTCTCTCATACTACGCAATAGCTGGGACGGTTTCAGGTCTCCCAACTCCATCTCGGTGAGCAGCTTTTCTAGTTGCTTCGTCTCCGACTCTTCATAAACGGACAACAGCCTCTTCTTAGCCTCCTCGTAGCGGCCAGCGCGTGTCTTGCTCATAATGATGTCGCTTATTTGTTCGACATCCGTCTTCTCGAGGTGAGCTACTAGGAGGCTGAACTTCGCTTCGTCGCCGGGCTTCTGCGGGTTTACCACGGTTTCAAATTGTGCAAACCAGAGAAGTGGTTTGTCACGCCAAAACGTTGGTATGCGTGACTTTAAGGAGACGGTCGCTACTTCGTCGTTGGTTGCCATTTTCAATGTTCGTCGGGGTCACCACTTTACCAGTTGTCAGGATGAAGGAAAGACTATTCGGATTCCATAACTTATATTTTAGGAGCTGGTATGTATACACAATTTTGCTTTTCACTTAGATGTAGGACAGCAGAACTACAAAAATATTTTCTAGCCAATCACAGGTGAGCGGGTCGATTTGTTCGAACTATAAATACCGCGCGTCGCGCCAGGAAGTTAGTTGAATGCCCGCGCGCACAGCGCGCGGACGTTGATGCCAGCTGCTACAATATTGTAATTTCATTGTGTGTGCTCACGTGTTATTACTGTTGTAATGAATTTGAGCGACCCAGTTCTGTTATTTTGTTAACCGTTTTTAGAAAAAGCTGTCAGTTTTCGAGATATCAGTGATACGGTATCGATATTTTCAGCATCGAGTAAATGCAAGCATTCGAAATATTCGAATGCAGCTGTTGTCACTTTTTGTTTAACATAGCATAATGTTCCCACTGCTGGGGCACAGGCCTCCTCTCGGTGACAGGAGTGGCCCATAATCTACTGGCTGCGAGCTTTGCATTAATAGAATTTGCTATCAATTTCGAATTTTGTTTATTTGTTTTTTTTTTGTTTTGTGTTTTGGAAATCTGTTTCTATGGAAAATTTAAAATCGGTCTAATTTGGCTGTAAGTAACACTATTCTACGAAAACGTTCTTAACTAACTTTTTAGACCTTTATATCCTGCTTATGCGTACGAAGTTTAATTAAAATCGGTTTATTCATTTCGAAAGCCAAGGGCTTGAAATTTTGTATGAAATGCCGTATGACGTAAACGCTCTTAATGTCGTTTAATTTAGGAGTTAGACGTATAATAGTAGATTGTACAACTAAGGCATAAAAAAAGCTATTTTACCCCGACACGTTTATATCCACGCGAGCCGCAGGCGAGGGTGGATAGTTAAGTCGAGGGGTAAAATGGCTCGTTTATGCCTGAGTTATACACTCTGCTTTTCACTTCGATTGCGAGAAAATGAAACAGGCATAAAGTATACAGTACATAATTAATCAAAAATGTTACGAAGCATAGCTAATTCCCGCCACCACAGATAATACCGCCACGAAACTTTTTAAAAGTTTTTTTTTTAATTTCAACATTTGTCATTTGACTTGGGTACTTCATACTGCCAAGTCATAAAAACTTTTCTTTGCGTTTTTAAATAATAAATGACAACTAGTTTACCTGATTTTATTAAATTAACGATAGAAAACACTAAAGTGGTATAAATTAAAGAAAATGAAATAAATCGCGACTTTAATCTGCGAAGTTTTATTGCGCGTGTGGCTGTTGGGCCTGATTACCTCAGTCTCAAAAAAAAAAATAACTTTATGCACTAGAACATAAAAAGCGATTTTATGTCGCCTAAGCACAACATAAACACGAACTTTTAGAGCATGAGAAGTTAAAAATATAATAATAGTAATGGTAAAATGAATTTATTTTTGTAAGTAGGTTTTCACAAACACTTACACGTCAATCATATTTTAAAAACTAGATGAGGTCGACCTTTCCTATCTGACTAATCTGAGAAGAAAGGCCGAAACAAACTCAGAGATCTCATCTCAGGCTCTTTTAAAGTCCAGACATAATCTTGGTCAGGTTATATGAAGACCATGTAGATCGATGTCTGAGACGGTCTTTTGAAGAAAGAACCACACACATTGGGAGGACCTGTCCAGTCTGTGCACGCATTTTTCAAAAATCGTGCAGCTCAACTCAAAACTTAAGGAGCTCAACGATTCGACGAACAATATGGTAGACGCGAACTCTACTAAAAACTGCCAATGTGATAAAGATAGAATACTCTTTATTGTGTACATCATATACATTACAGATATAATTTTTAACCGACTTCTAAAAAAGGAGGCATTAACTTTGAAAATGCTTAATATTTTTTTATTTCGACATCACGGCGCTGCGCTGGCGCGCGGCGGCGTGAGGTGCTTGTACTAGGCGCACAGACACACTACAGATAATGGATAATGACCCTCGTAGTGCGGTGACACGTTTGTTTTGATTTCAATTTAATAAACTATCGAAATAAAAAAAATATTAAGCAATTTCAAAGTTACTGCTTTTGAGCTGAAATTTTGTACAGAGATTCTAGACCAGATACACTCTTCAACCCGTTTGTATTGATAAATATCCTTTCCGTAACACCCTGTAGAGGATAAAGTAATGAATTTAAAAATAAATATTTTGGGATGGTGCCTTGTGGGGTATCAAGGGCTTAATTAGCACATTTAAAAAATATAATTAAGCCCCAAAATAATTAAAAAAAAAAGTTTAAAAACTAAAACCCGACTACTGAAAAGGATGTAACAAGCAAGTACGTTCCCGCCGTGGTCGCATGCTACCATAGCTTATTTAGTACAGCGGCATGCGACCACGGGAAGGTACTTTCTTGTTTCATCCTTTTCAATAGTCAGGTTTTAGTTTTTAAACGTTTTTTTTATCATACCTAGGTATGTAAATCTACTCCAGTTAGCCGCCTGCGTCTCAGTCGTTATTGGTTGTGTCTCAAGAGGATACATACAGCCGCACATCCAATGTGGTGTCGGTGTAATGGTTGCAGCTAAAATTAGACGGAACCAATGTTATTTACGTGCGTATATGATCCATTAAATCGAATGTCTGGGCTATAGGGGTGCGTTAAAGGAGATAGAAGTGACGATATTTTGAAGACAGACGATATTTAAAAGAGTTCGTCCTAGAAGCTCCAAATCTCAACGATTTGTGTGACGCAGGGCCGTCTTAACCATATTGGGCGCCGGGGTGCGAAAAAAGTTTGGGGGCCGTAGGCTTTGTTTTTTGGCAAAAAAAAAACTTGATTTTGGAGCCCAATTTTCAGGGAGAAGCACCAAGGTAGCCCGCGAAATTCAGTTTTACATGTTATTTCCTACGTTTTTTGCAGTTTGCAGGTCAATTGGAAGACAAAATATACAACCTGACACTCAGGTTGTATATTTTGTCTTCCAATTGACTTAGATGGTTGTATTGATATACCTACAACCCTTAGAGGGTTGTTCATAAAACCCTATTGATTGATATTTCATGAAATAGTAATTTTGTATTTCACGGGTTACCCTGGCGCTTCCCTCCGGCTTGCAATTACCCCGCAGTTCTTTCGATTACATTGTATTGCGACTGCCGTCCTACAAAACGCGGAAGACGTAAGATTTTAGGCGCGTTATCAAACGTTTCGTAACAATGATAACATATATCTGGGGCCCTTACTACTCGTGGTGGGTGGAGAACGCGGTAGACGAGTTAGAAAGGGGAGCAATTACTTCTTGTTTGATTATGAGGAGAACACGTCATATGTTTTTACTGAAACCATAAATAATGTCACTATTTCGTTAAATGATAATTAATTCATCATCTGCCTGGCCTTTTGCCAACTATACTGGGGTTGGCTTCCAGTCTAACCGGATGCAGCTGAATACCAGTATCTTACATGGAGAAACTGCCTATTTGGCCTCCACAACCCAGTTACTGGGTAATACGATTCCAATTGGTAAGACTGGTTGTCAGACTTTCGGGCTTTTGACGACCCGTAACGACTGTCAAAGATTCATGAATGACAGCCGGGACCAACGGCTTAACTTGCTTTCCGAGGCACGGAGAGGTCTTGGTATGTAAAGATGGTCACCCATCCACGAACTAACCGCGGCAAGCGTAGCTTAACCTGATCGATCGACCCGTGTCCGTGTGGCTGTCATTACTTAGCCAAATGCACCTCGAACTGTGTTGGTGTTCTATATACCTCAAGCTACACTTTAGGGAAATGCGCGATGCGACCTGGCTAGATATGTCCTGATTCATCAACAGTGGATTCCTTTTCACTTTCAATCTCTTATATTCGTACCTATACTCCATTTATTATAACATTAGAAAAAAGAGGCTCGCAGAAGCAGGGGTACGAAACCTTTTATTTTCAAGTTAAGTTCAAACAATTTTAATAAATAATGTATGTGTTTTTTTTGTAAGTAACAATGTATGGCATGCAATAAAGCATATTCTATCTATCTACTCGTCACGATGCTTGCATAGGTACATGAAATGAAACAATTTTTAGTATCAATCAATTTATTAAAAACAACTATATATAAACCGACAAAATAAAAAAATACGTGCTGAACTTATGAAGGGAATAGGTAACATTCTAGATTTGGTAGAGTTGTAGTGACATGAAAAACGTTCCCGGTAGGTACTGTCCGGCCCTGCTTCTTTTAGATTTTAAACATTGACACTACAATATTTTATGTAAAAACTAAATAATATTAAATGAAAGCCTTTTAATTTTAGAAGGTAGATTTGTTAAATAAGTACAATTAAGTGTGAATGCTGTTATTTAAATTGATTATATTAAACTCCACATCAATCTTGACTGTAATAATGTTTGTTGTACTTTTATTACTAAGTGTGCCCCTAAAAGAGCCTTTTTTAACTTCTGTCTAATGCTATAGTAAATGGACTATAGGTCTATCATCTTGCGTCACATCCCTCGACGCCATATTTAATCTCCGAGACGCAAATATTGCGCCAACGAGTCGCTATGAAGACTGTTATAAATGTAGACCTACTATTAATGTTTTATTATCTACTAGAGCGATTTTGTTGTAATATAGTGAAGGGAATGCCTAGTCAAACCACGTTTCTCGTTCAGAGTTAAGTTTTTAGTCATAATCAGCCTATAATGTTCCCACTGCTGGGACACAGGCCTCCTCTCTGTGAAAGGGAGTGGACCGTATCCACCACGTGAACCCAATGCGGGTTGGTAGATGTCATCATGTCACATGTCTTCTTTAACCGTTTTGAGAGCAGTGGTGATGAAATAAACTATACAAAGTAATGTTCCGAAGAATTGCCGAACTTAAGTGGCAGTGGGCAGGGCACATGGCTCGCAGAACAGATGGCCGATGGGGCCGAAAGGTTCTGGAGTGGCGACCGCGTACCGGAAGACGTAGCGTTGGAAGGCCTCCCACAAGGTGGACCGACGACCTTGTGAAGGCTGCAGGACCTCGTTATATGCGAGAAGCACAAAACTGGTCGAAGTGGAGATGCTTGGGGGAGGCCTATGTCCAGTAATGGACGTCTTTCGGCTGAAATGATGATGATGAATGTTCCTTCGAGCGAGCCCAAGTTTTGTCCAAGTGGTTGTTGAAATCCAACCGCTCATTCAAATAATTAGTTGGGTCTAGAACAGATATTTTTTAATGATCTGCCTAGCAGTTCTTTTAATATCATTTGGTTTTATTTTTATTTTGATTTATGATTGTGTTTCGTTTGTGATCTTCCTGTACGAGTCACAATCACAACAAATACTTTTTCTTTCTTTCTGATGATATTATGCAATAATATTTGAGTTTGAGTTTATAATTCGTAAATATGGAATGTTTTTGCCGCCATATTTGATTTGCTATGACTAACAATCACGAAGTATGTGAAGGACATCTTTTATAGTTTTGGTAAATAAATATATTGCGCCGATTCCCTTGTTCACAAACTAAACTAAATTTAAGTTCAGTGCATCTTATTCTTTCTATTTCATTAAGAAAGGGACAGAACATAAATATTAGTTAAGTCCTGCCCGTGCCCGTGCGTGTTCCACGCGCGCCTCAAAGAGATGTCAGCATAAAGGAAGGGGCCTGTCACGGCCGAAACCTGCCGGGGGTGCGGGATTGTTCGAAAGGGTTACCGCTTACCGCTACCCCGGAACAAAAAGGGCTAAGGAAGGAACACGGGTGGGTTTTAGTCAGTAAGAGTCTGAAACTCCCTTCCGCTCCACCCAGAGCGGGAGGGGTCATTTGATGATTTCCCATCCACAAAAAAAAGGACGGTTTACGTTCCGAGGAGGCCCACAGTGGCGAGCCGGAACCAGTTGGTTGGGGGTTGCGGAACGATCGTACGTTCCCGCGACCCCCGGTGTCGTAAGTATGGAACACCGGGGTGGTTTTTAGTCAGTAAGAGTCTAATAGACCCCTTCCCCCGCCTCAGGGCGGAGGACATCCATGAGGATTTTATAACCCGGAAGAAAAATAGGACGGTTTTTGTTGACATTTCAACAGGTGGGCTTGAAATTGAACGCACAGATTCTTACATGCTAGCCCTTTCTTTAACAGTTGGGCTATTTATTTTATTTATTTATGTATCCATTTATTTCAGGCATCAAGGCCCATATAAAACACATACAATACAATATTAATAAAACTTAAAAATACTATAAATACATACAAGATTATAATCACACTAAAAACTAACTAAACACGAAGTGTCTGCGTCGTGTTTCGCTGACTGGTGTCATGTAGCCGGCCACGAAACCGGCGGTACACAACACCCTTCGACCAGAACTCTTCCTTGAGGAACTTCTCGAGATGGTGTGTCGGAACGCGCACCACGAACGACTTGAAGTTCGTGTTGTGACGCGACTCCAACTTCTCGACCCTCAAAGTCCAGTTGGTCTTCACACGCATGTACTCCACGATCTCCTCAACCTTCGTGGAGTGGTGCAGTCTATTGCTGTCATTAATAGTGCTTTTATTGGTATCAACTAATTCAGCATATCGCAGTTCGGACATAGGCCTCTCCCAGGCTGCGCCACAGCACCCTGCCCTCCGCCTTCCGCATCCAGTCTGTCCCAGCCATCTATTTAAGGTCGTCGGTCCATCTAGCTGGGGGCGTCCCAAACTACGCTTGTCGATACGGGGTTTTTTACATACTTCTTGTCATTTTCTTAAGGTACTATTTGGTACCGAGCTGCCAACAACAACAGCACGTGCAGCGACTGCATGCAAGCTTACCAGCCGTTACCTTAGCCGAGGTTACCAGCCGCTGCACGTGCTGTTGGCAGTTGCAGTTGGCAACTCGGCTCCAAATAGTACCTTTACACGGAAGTCTTCTTAATAACTCTTCGAGTCCATGACGATAATTCAGACATTTTTAAATTCAAGACTCCCTTGAGCTAATAAACCACACACTTCTTAAAAGAGAAAAATAAACTTGCTCAGTGTTATTTCTCAAAATCACTTTCCGTTAAGCTAAATATACGAGCCACTGTGCGCGTAAAATAAATCTTTATTGTGTGAGCAATAAACGTCAAAATCGTTTGTAGACAATGAGCTGGTCGTTTTGCGAAAACAATTCGCACCCTTTTGTTTTTTTAAGCACCGTTCTTAATATAAAGCGGGTGCATTTACACCGCTGTGCATTTGGTGTGACAGGTCGTGTAAAAAAAATGGTGCACAAAAGTTACTCAGCTAAAATAGCCTTCTCCGAATAATTCTAGTGGCATATCGTACTATATCACACTAATACGAGTATTATAAAGGCGAAAGTTTGTGAAGATGTTTGGATGTTTGTTACTTAATCACGCGTAAACCGTTGAACGGATTTGGATTAAGTTTGGCACATATATAGTTTATAACCAGGATTAACAGATATGACACTTTTTATCCCGATATTCCCACGAGATCGACATTTATGTAGGTAAAACCACGGGGCGCTGCTAGTTATACATAAAGTCCTCCAGACCGTATCTCGGCCACAGCGCGGGCGGCCATGTCTACGGAGACTTAGCCTTCGGCGTGGGAGATATTATAGTGCACAAGTGTGCGCGCAGAAATATAGAGACACAGGTGCATTCCCTCTTACCTCACTGACACGTAATAGTGATTTTATGGCATGAAATAACTCAACCTACCGCAGTCAAGACATAGGCCTCTCCCAGGCTGGGCTACAACACCCTGTCCTCCGCCTTCCGCATCTAACTGTCCCAGCCACCTTCTTTAGGTCGTCAGTCCATCTAGCTGAGGGGCGTCACACAATACAGACAGTTAGTAATTTAATTAAAAAAGACCAAATCACAAGGTAGAAAACAGCATCCAACAAAAATTAAATAAAACCTCTTTTCAAACGTTACAAATGTTAAGTGCCGGTGTAAATGCGCCCAGTCTCTCATTGCAAAAGCCTGTAAACTACAAAGGGCTAATATTTTCCTCGGTGACTCACTATTGACTTACTTAAGTCGGCGCATGAGCACGTCGATAGCTTAAGTTTAAAGATGTGGAGTATGCGGGGTAAGAATTATTGAGGTTTGCGGTATCGCGTATTTGAGTTATTTCGGGTTGTATTTAACTGTTATTACTCCTGATTTATAAATGCTTTCTTGATGAAATAATCAAACTAAATGTCTTAGCAATGAATATGTATTTATCGTGGATTTCAAAAATAATGTGTTTGTTTTACTATGATAGGACCAAGCAACTAGAGCTTGCCAAAGTCCAATGCTGGATAAAAAGCTTCTCCAAAATTTTAAAACCGCTTATCGAAGAATTTCTTAGTTCAATATGAATCGCGGAAATGTATGTACGCGCATAACTTCCGAACGAATGCACCAAATTAAATCATTATTTTTTTGTTGTATTCGGTATTGCCAGGACAAGGTTTGCATGAAAGAAAATTTCGGAAATTGCAATAAAAAATTGCACTCGTGCGAAGCTGGGGCGCCGCGCCGCTAGGGGGGCCGCTAGTTTAAGGCGATTATAGCCTCGAATGTCCTTGAGCGTTTGGGCGGAGCATAGGCGAACCCAGTGCCTCACCCCGCGCGCCCGCTTACCTCCCCAATGTCAAAGAGTGTCGTACTCGTACGTAGCGCATGCAGATGCGGCGTGGGATGCATTTTGTCTTAGGCAGTTTTATGATGCTACCTACTTACTGAGTGTAGATGGATCGAGAATACGTACAATATTTATGTTGTGAGTATGAATGCTATTGTACTTACAGTAAAAATACTGCTTTCTTAGAGACAAATAAAAAATAATAATAATATCAATAAAAAACGTTTATTCAGTATACAGTTCGTTTTTTCACGTAGGTATACAGATTATAAAAAAATACAATTATGAAAAAAAAAAACTTACTTATGACTAATACCGCTTTTAACAGTGGTAGTTTTTAGGGTTCCGTACCCAAAGGGTAAAAACGGGACCTTATTACTAAGACTCCTCTGTCCGTCTGTCTGTCTGTCACCGGGCTGTATCTCACGAACCGTGATTGCCAGAAGAATACCATTATTATAGTTACAAACTCAAATGGGTCCCGCCTGCTTCCAACTTTTATTTAATTTAAAATGGGCTTGTTTTTAGCTTTTCAGTTAGTTTTAGTATAAGGTTGCAGTCGGGTTTTGTAATTTTTTTATTTCCTGCTTTTTAGTTTACAAATGTGAAAGATTTCGCTGACGATTTAGTTCTTGGTAGGTGTTTTTTACGATTTGTCACTTTGAATTAGTTTTTACCATATTATAAATTGTATATATTTTTGTAATCACCTTTTAAAACCTTTTATTTTGATACCCCACTCGATAGGTTATGAGAAAAAAAAAGACGGGTTGCACTCCGGGAGTGCCGGCAGAAGTGAAAACTTGAATATTAACGTTGAAATAAATCAATTATTAATTGAATTAATATAACTAATTTTTTTCACTATTTCTGCGTCACTTTTTTCATTAATAGATGCACTTTGTTCAATTTCCATATTTTAAACACTGTACGAGTATACACGAATTTTACGAATACACAGCAGTGTAGGTACTATACAGACGGTCGAGCCATCAGCTGTCCATCCATCCATCCGTACATCCATCCGTACATCCACACCCACACACACACCCACACACACCCCCACACCCACACCCACACACACGCCCACACCCACACCCACACACCCACACCCACACCCACAGCCACACACACACCCACACCCACACCCACACCCATACCCACACCCATACTCACACCCACACCCACACACACGCCCCACACCCACACCCACACCCACATCCACACCCACACCCACACCCATCCATCCATCCATCCATCCATTGTCGTGTGTCACTTGGTTCACTTCGGTTGGCGCCGCCGTAGAAAGAGAGGGGGATACTTAGTAGTTAGGAGTAGTAGTTCTCCCCTGTGAAATCTCTCCTGACGGTCACGTGTCCTGACGCGACCATTGTTTTCAATACATAGCTGGATTCGACGTCTCAAGGATTGTACTGCCATTCAGCATTACAATATTAGTGATTCCATTAGAATATTTTCCAAAGATCGTAAAAGAAATTTGAATTTGGAACATAATGTTGTGAAGGTGACTGCGCTGCGGGTGTGTTAGTAAAATAAAAATATTGAGCATCATTTCGAACAAGGTACGTAATCGAGGTATGAATACTTTAAAATAAGAAGCAGTTTATTAAGATTCAACATTTTCCTTAAGTTTGCCGTATGTCATTACTTCCCAGAATTTGATCCTTATTAGGGATAAGGTCCCGTTTTTACCCTTTGGGTACGGAACCCTAAAAACTACCACTGTTAAGAGCGGTATTAGTCATAAGTTAGTTTTAATTATTTTTTTTTGTAATTGTATTTTTTATAGTTTGTATACGTGAATAAACGATCTGTATACTGAATAAACGTGTTTTATTGATATTATTATTATATTAGTATTCAATAGACAATAATATATCGTCCACTCGCAAACAAACTATCACTACTACTAATACTATCAACGTCCAAGCGTAAACGAACAGTCCGAGTGTACTATCTGCGCTATTTAGTCTTTGCTACAAAAATGCAGATCGGAGCGAGCCGACATGCGACACAACCTCCCCGTGCGAACGCTACAGCGAGACTGACCGGGCGGCTGCTGCCCGCGCCCGTATAGGTAAAACCATGGTGTTACTGATTTTTTCCCACTTAAATAATAATTATTAAAAAAAACAAACTTCATTTTTATAAACCATTAAATTTGCTATAATTTGGTGAAAGAATCATCAAAATCGCTTCAGGCGTTTGGAAGTAGAAAGAAAATTCTTGCGTAAAATAAGAGGATGGATATGATTTTTTATTGTTAAAACTAACAGTAATATTAAAAAAATCAAACTTAAATTATATTTGTAAACATATGTCACATATCATATATTTTTTTTAATATATTTGGGCTATCCATTTGGGAGAAGTAGGCCTTCAAAGAGAGGTCTACTTTGAAGTTTGGCGTAACCATTCGCCTTAAGATATATTTTTTTGACGTAAATTGCAATATGTAAGTTTACTTCGAGTTGTCCTGAGTTTTTTAATACAATCGGCAATCATTTTTTATCGTCAATGTGCTCCTTATGGGGAATTCGCTAGGTTCTTTTTTGCAATAAAACGTGCGTTTTGAAGAAAATTCGACTTGTTTCTATCTCTAAGTAAGGCCTAAGTTATTAGGCGTTGTGAGTCAAGCAGCCAACCAGAGAACTTTTAAGTTTAATAATAAGTTATGGGAACTTACAAGTCAAGTCAAACATTTTATCATTCCACTCAATTCTACAAAGAGTGACAGTGCACAAAGAAAGAATATCACGACATTTATTAATCTTGAAAGTATATCTGGACTCTCAATTAAATGTCATCTTGATAAATGATCGTTGACTTTACACACAGACCCGTTTGACTTGCTCCTTCACTTCCGCCATTTTGATTTTGAACAGCTGATTTTATTCCTTTTCTTATTATTATCATCATTTATTCAGTTATGTTCTTAAGTGGCTAAACATTACAGCCACACGGGTTACACCGGCCGAAGGTTAAGCTACGCTTGCCGCGGTCGGTTCGTAGATGGGTGACCATCCATGTCAAAGTCAGAGCATTTATTTCAAATAGGCACATAAAAGGCACTTTTGAACGTCAAAAATTATCTTAAAATAGAAATGATTCTAGTCGCCCATTCCAAAAGGTAGTTTTCGTATGGAGAAGAATGGGCAAGAAACTCCACCGTTACTCTTTTAAAATGTTTTAGGTACAATATTTTGCATGGGTACATTAATTATATAATAACATGTGAGGACGATGCACCTACAATAAAATTACTATACCACAATAGGTAAAAGAATTAAAAACGAAACCATGACATATAAATTAATTATCTGATAGATACATGGTGCTCACATATTTACAAACATGGTACAAGCAAAACGATTTTAATTAAAAAACAAAATACAAGTAATAAGTCAGGGTGTGAGTAATGAATGTAAATAAAAGAATAAAAAAATTTACAATTAAATTAGCAACCAGTTTGATTTTGTCTAGACTCTAGATTGTCCTATGGAGCAGGACCAGCATGTTTCCAAGCGTTCTTATCTTGGATATAATCTTCTAATTTATAGTATGCTTGTTTACAAAGTGTACGTTTAATGTGAGTTTTAAATTTTCTTTCATTTAATTGCAATATATCACAAGGTATTTTATTGTAACATTTAACACAGTAGGTACCCCATAAAAGATGTATGTACTTTGGCTAATCTGAAAAATGGTAGATGTATTTTATCTTTATTTCTTGTATTAAAGTTATGTCTATCGCTTATTTTATTAAAAAGATGAAGATTTTTTCTTACATACATAATATTTTCATAAATGAATTGGCAAGGTACCGTCATAATATTAATCCTTTTAAATAGTTCCCTGAGAGATTCGCGGCGACGTAGATTATAAATGGCTCTGACATGACATATTGAGTCCCCTGCCATTGATGTCCTTTGGAGATCTTTGACAGTTGTTACGGGTAGTCAGAAGCCCAAAAGTCTGACAACCAGTCTTACCAAAGGATATCGTGGTACCCAGTAAGTGGGATGTGGGCAATCAGTAGTAGTTAGACTGGAAGCCGACCCGAACATAGTTGGGAAAAGGCTAGGCAGATTAGGCCTTGGCAAAACTGGTTGTCAGACTTTCGGGCTTCTGACTACCAGTAACGACTGTCAAAGATCCAGGAATGACAGCCGGGACCAACGGCTTAACGTGCTTTCCGAGACACAGAGGGGTCTCGGTATGTAAAAATGGTGACCCATCCACAGACCAACCGCGGCAAGTGTAGCTTAACCTGATCGATCGACCTCGCCTGTTATTATTTAGCCACGGGCCCCACACAAATTAACTAACAGTAATAATTATTTCTTCGAAAAATAAAATTAATAACCTAAAGAAGTCCCCTACGTAAGTCGCAGACTAAACAAAAATATCGTTAAAATTAAAAATGTCTGGGTTTTTTGAAGTGAAAACTTCTTTAGCGGCGTTGAACACTTTTTGTACTGGGGAAAAAATGTTAAACTTGCGTCAGGACACGTGACCGTCAGGAGAGATTTCCCCCCCCCCCCACCCCTCTTTCTACGGCGGCGCCAACCGAAGTGAACCAAGTGAGACACGATAATGGATGGGTGGATGGATAGATGGATGGACGGACGGACGGACGGACGGTGACGGTGACGGTGACGGTGACGGTGACGGTGACGGTGACGGTGTCGGTGACGGTGACGGTGACGGTGACGGTGTCGGTACGGTGACGGTGTCGGTACGGTGACGGTGACGGTGATGGTGACGGTGACGGTGACGGTGTCGGTGACGGTGACGGTGACGGTGTCGGTGACGGTGTCGGTGACGGTGTCGGTGACGGTGACGGTGTCGGTGACGGTGTCGGTGACGGTGTCGGTGACGGTGACGGCGACGGTGACGGTGTGACGGTGATGACGGTGACGGTGACGGTGACGGTGACGGTGACGGGTGACGGTGACGGTGACGGTGATGGTGATGGAGACGGTGACGGTAACGGTGTCGGTGACGGTGACGGTGTCGATGACGGTGACGGCGACGGTGACGGTGACGGTGACGGTGACGGTGACGGTGACGGTGACGGTGACGGTGTCGGCGACGGTGACGGTGACGGTGACGGTGACGGTGACGGTGACGGTGTGACGGTGATGACGGTGACGGAGACGGTGACTGTGTCGGTGACGGTGACGGTGTCGGTGACGGTGTCGGTGACGGTGACGGCGACGGTGACGGTGACGGTGTGACGGTGATGACGGTGACGGTGACGGTGACGGTGACGGGTGACGGTGACGGTGTCGGTGACGGTGACGGTGTCGGTGACGGTGACGGTGTCGGTGACGGTGACGGTGACGGCGACGGTGACGGTGTCGGTGACGGTGACGGTGACGGTGACGGTGACGGTGACGGTGTGACGGTGATGACGGTGACGGAGACGGTGACTGTGTCGGTGACGGTGACGGTGACGGTGTCGGTGACGGTGTCGGTGACGGTGTCGGTGACGGTGACGGCGACGGTGACGGTGTGACGGTGATGACGGTGACGGTGACGGTGACGGTGACGGTGACGGGTGACGGTGACGGTGACGGTGACGGTGATGGTGATGGAGACGGTAACGGTGTCGGTGACGGTGACGGTGTCGATGACGGTGACGGCGACGGTGACGGTGACGGTGACGGTGACGGTGACGGTGACGGTGTCGGTGATGGTGTCGGCGACGGTGACGGTGACGGTGACGGTGACGGTGACGGTGTGACGGTGATGACGGTGACGGAGACGGTGACTGTGTCGGTGACGGTGTCGGTGACGGTGACGGCGACGGTGACGGTGACGGCGACGGTGACGGTGACGGTGTGACGGTGATGACGGTGACGGTGACGGTGACGGTGACGGGTGACTGTGACGGTGACGGTGACGGTGATGGTGATGGAGACGGTGACGGTAACGGTGTCGGTGACGGTGACGGTGACGGTGACGGTGACGGTGTCGATGACGGTGACGGTGACGGTGACGGTGACGGTGACGGTGACGGTGACGGTGACGGTGACGGTGACGGTAACGGTGACGGTGATGGTGGACGTGGATGTGGATGGATGGATGGACAGCTGATGGCTCGACCGTCTGTGTAGCTACACTGCTGTGTATTCGTAAAATTCGTGAATATAAAGTGTTTCAAATATGGAAATTGAACAAAGTGCATCGATTTATAAAAAAAGTGACGCAGAAATAGTGGAAAAAATTAGTTATATTAATTCAATTCATAATTGATTTATTTCAACGTTAATATTCATGTTTTCACTTCTGCCGGCACTCCCGGAGTGCAACCCGTCTTTTATTTTTATAAATTACGGCCGTAACGTAAACAGTGGGTTATGTATAACCAGTTTATGTTGAACCGTTAGTAGAATTAAATTAGGATTATGATTAACTAGCAGTGCCCCGCGGTTTCACCCGCATTAGTTTCGATCCCGTGGGAATATCGGGATAAAAAGTCCTTTTCCGTTACTCAAACTATCTCTATACCAAATTTCATCTAAATCGGGAAGAGGTAACATAGAGACAGGCACACTTTTTATAATATTAGTATGGATCGATTTATCGGTTCATCGTGGTTTGGTATAAAAATAACTATACCTAGCTGATATTTTGATAATTTTTTTATGTGAGCCGTATGTTTTGGGTTTGCGTTGTGTGTGGTCCTTGTTTACTATAATTATTATGTAGAAATAGATTTTTTTGCCGACGATGTCGAAATGTTGATACCAGAGGGGCAATTCTCGTAATTTTAAGAACGTTCACAGTGTGAGCTGTTCCTTGCATTTGTGTTCACATAACTCGTCAAAATGTAGGGAAGAGCTGAATTTTTTTCGCGATTTCAGGTTTGGTCCCATAGTAAAAGTTGTTCATAATGATGATTAAAATGACCCCTTAAAAGGATGCCCATAAACTCAATTTCACCCTGTATAGGCCCTATAATGTTCCCACTGCTGGGACACAAGCCTCCTCTCTATGAGAGGGAGTGGACTATGATCCACCACGCGAGCCCAGTGCGGGTTGGTTGGCTAAAGAAATGCCTAAGTTAAAACAAAAAGTACTCGAACGCTTTCGTGTAGAAAATTACAGGCAATTTATTTATACGAAGTCGTTAAAGAAAAACTGAAGTTTTAATTAACAAAACGTTTACATTCTTAATTACAGGTGTTAACTACCCGTTAATCTTTAGTGAACTGTTTAATTTTTAACACTTTCGTGTTTACGTTTTCATGTTATACTTAATTATAATATCACTTTGTGTTTCTCAATTAAAGTAAAAGCTTTAAGGTAATGGAGAAAGGATTAATGTTTACATTTGGTTAATAACATTTTTTCTTTGATACGGGAAAAACAAATAGTAGTAAAGAAGTTTCATTTGTTCCCCCTATTATATGGGACTTAAGGGTGATATTATGTTCAAAAAATTGTGGTTTTTCTATTTCGTGTAACTTCTTAAGTATATGGAATAGGGATTTAACATTTTGGTATATATTTTTTGACTCTTTGGTTTAGTATCGTGTAAAAGGAATACACGACTCAATGAATTTTTCAATGATTTAGACTTAGTTACAGAAATACCTAAAAATGGAGATCACCCATTTTGTTCGGCGGCCAGGAACGAATTAAATTTTATTAGAATGTTGTCAGTAGTAGAAACATTTATTTGTACAGCGACAACGCTGTAATGATTTTAAAAACAACGTATACAACGTTCTGCTACCAAAAATATACATTATACAATATGATCTGCCTCTAAAAATATATACAATACATATATCTCCAAACCCAAATTGTTCTCGATTATGACACCTTAGTATAAAATAATGAGTTCTATGTACTTTAAAAATATATACCTACTTAATTACTACTGGCCATCAATAAAAAAAAATCCCAAAATGGTTGATGTCCTTTTGTAAAAAAAGAAAATAAATATCCATTGAAAAAGAAAAATATTGTAAAAGTCTAGCTGGGTTCAGACCAGTGGGTTTTTAAAGTTGACATGGAGGAGAGCCGTGGAGTTTCTTGCCGGCTCTTCTTCATAGGAAACGACCAATTGGAACCGTGCACCTAGCTTCTGACGTTTCACAAGTGCCCATGTAGGTTTATGTGACATAAAATATTTTGATTTTGACACCCGGATGGAGTATTTAGACTTTAAAGATGACAAGTTACTATTAGAATTTGACAAATACTTGACATTTCAATTTAATGACTATGATTTATCTACCAATTTTATTAGCTTCATTTATTTAATTCATGTAATCAATAATTTTGCATGCTAGTTTTAGCGAATTGTTTTAGAAACTTTAAAAAAAACCCGACCATCTGTAATGTACCTACTACAATTCTTGCAAATAAATAAGAAATTTCATTTAATTCCCGAATATTCCAATCGTGTTTTTCTTTGATAACGTTATCAATAACTCGTTTTTTGTTTAACTGTTTTGTTTTGCCAAAGTGTTTACACGACATACAACAATGGTATTGTTACCTCAGTAAGATTATTAAACACTTGTTTTCGTGGTAATTGCTTATCGGAATTGTAACTTCCTGTAAGTTTTGGCTGAAGTGCAAAAAAGAGGTATTAGGTGACGCAAAATATAGAGTAGGACATCGATTCTATATCGATTTTTTTTTGGAATCGTTGAACTTTTTAACCGACTTCTAAAAAGGAGGAGGTTCTCTATTCGGATGTTTATATTCGCATAACTCGTCAAAATGTAGGGAACATCTAATGCTTTTTCGCGATTTCAGGTTTGGTCCCATAGTAAAAGTTGTTCATAATGATGAGTGCAATCTCCCATTTCGATTTGTCGCATGTTTTCAATTTCACCCTGTATATATTTTTTTAATTTATGTTCGGGCATAACTCCGTCATAACGGACTTAAAGTTATTTTGCACTTTGTAGTGTTTCTTTTTTGGAAGTCGGTTGTTTCTTTTTTTAAAAAGTTTTTACTTGTTGTTAATTTAAATCTAGGAGATATGTAGCTGTACCACAATTCACTGAATTTTGTTAACAATTAGTAACCTTTGATTTTTTTTTCTGTTTCAGGTAATTTATGGCGATTGTGATTCAAAAATGGTTACACAATAACATTACAGTAAGTGATACTGGATAGGTACTTATAATAATCTTAAGTATTATATTATAGGTGTATTTATTACATCACACTATTATTATAAAGGCGAAAGTTTGTGTGTGTGTGTGTGTGTTTATATGTTTGTTACTTCATCACGCTCAAACGGTTGGACCGATTTTGATAAAATTTTGTGAGGAGGTAGCTGACACTCTGGATTAACATATTTGGGCTCCATTTAGTATAACAGTATAAATGCGAAAATGAGTTTGTTACGCTTTCATGCTAAAACGGCTGAACGGAATTGTATGAAATTTGACTCACAGATAGAACATGGCCGGGTAAGGACATAGGTTACTTTTCATCCTGGATCCCAGGCGAAATCGCGGGCATTTGCTAGTTTATTAATAAATCAGGAATGTCCCTCATTTCATACTTTGTGAAATCTGACTTCAATCAGCATTGTTATTTTGTTGAATTATTTGTAGCAGAAGGATTTTCCAGAAATAAACAAAGCATAGTTCAAACAAACAAGACTGGTGTTATAGCCACGTGTCTTCGCGGGGGTGGCTACCCCCGGCGTGACATCCATTCTTGTCGGTTCACGCTCATTAAATAATTACTGTGAATAATTACCGTAGCATTTCTGTAATAAATGACCTATAGACATGCAAATATTTTTGACCGTTTGTGTGGAAGAAAGTTGGAGAATGCTCAAAGAATTGTGGTGTTTTGTGCTTTTTGTTATTCAAAGGTTTTGTCGCGCCCCATGGCCGGTTTTCATTGTAATAAATGATAAATGGTTTTATTTGAGTAAGTAGGTTTGCACAAAGGTTTGTCAGTCTTTGAAATCGCCTCTTTAGCTTATAAACAACTAGCTGCCTCGCGGTTTCACCCGCATAAGTGTCGATCCCGTGGAAATATCGGGATAAAAAGTATCCTATGTCCTTCCCCGGGACTCAAACTATCTCTATACCAAATTTCATCTAAATCGGTTCAGTGGTAAAGGCGTGAAAAGGTAACATACAGACAGACAGACAGAGTTACTTTCGAATTTATAATATAACTAGCCGCGCCCCGCGGTTTCACCCGCGTAAATATTGATCCCGTGGGAATATTGGGATAAAAAGTAGCCAGCGTGTCAGCTACCTCCATACAAAATTTTACCAAAATTGGTCTAGCCGTTTGGGCGTGAAAAAGTAACAAACATAATAAACACACACGCACTCACAAACTTTCGCCTTTATAATATTAGTGGGATATAGTATGGATGTAGCTCATCAAACGACCTGATAGAAGACTAACTTCAACAGATCACCTTGACAGCAATAAATTACATCGAACTCATAAACACCTGGGCGAAGGCCTTATTAGACCAGACTCTCTAATTAGCGTGACACGAGAATTTTAATATAACAACACAATAACAATTACTTTTTATCGTGCGTGTTCAGAAGCGTGACAAAGATGGCGGTTTGGCGCGAAATTTGACATATCGCTACTAGTTGATGGAAAGGTTGTCTATGGTCATAAATAGTAATTTATGATGTGTGGAAGATGGTGTTTTAATTTGTGTTTTACATGGTTTTGATTGTATGACAGAATTGTTACTATTCTAGTTTGTATTTGCACGTTTTTTTTTTAAATCTGTGATGATAAACGTTAGTTTTTTTTTATTATAAGATCGAAACCTATTTTTGTTTTTCTTAAACTACTTGGGAAGTTCGAAGTTGCAAATAGCGGATTTAATTTCTTTTTATTGCGATATAATACAAGGTCAAGAGCAGTAATAAAAAAATAGACAATGAATATTGAATAGAAAAGTAATTAATTAAAAAATAAATTCCAACGACACTGACAATTTTAAACTAAATTCCAAAAAAATGACAATTTTATAACTGTCCGATTTCCCAATCGATAAGCATCATAAAATCGAGTCACTGCTCTCAGATTGGTACAAGAGAGACTGTATGAATCACACAATATAGAAGGTGCATCGTTTATTGATACTTATTACTTGCAGAGGTCAATGCCAATATACACAAGAGGTTTTGTTTTGGCACAGGAGGCAATAAAACTATTGACACAGAAATACCAATCCGTATAATCATCGATTAACAGTCAATTTGAATCGTTATTTATGCAACTGTTTTTTAATACCTAATTATGTATAGTTGCATACAAGATATTATCTACACCCATGATATGAATCCTCTATAAAAGGTTCTAAAACAGTTTTTTGCAATACTAATATGGAACAAAAATGGCGGCCGGCAGCATACGACGTGAATTCGAATAACCTATACTTAAGTTCTTTTTTACCGACTTCACAAAAAGGAGGAGGTACTATGTTCGGCTGTTTGTATGTTTTTTACCGACTTCACAAAAAGGAGGAGGTACTATGTTCGGCTGTTTGTATGTTTTTTATTTTTATTATTATTTTGTATGTTTGTTCATCGAATACTCCGCCAATTGTCGATGGATTTTGAAAATTCTTTTTTTGTTCGAAAGTAGATAGTACTGAGGTGGTCCCATTGTTACCAAGTTAGGATCTGATGATGGGATCTTAGAGAAATCGAGGGCAACCCTCAAATTTTATAGGCTCACTTATTGTTTTTCGCATATTTTATGAAGTATCTTGTTTATTTGCGTATGGTTGTCACCATCTCAGGTAGCTGGGCTGATGATGGAAGGTACAACTCCTTAACAGTAAGAAGTTACTCAAACAGGCAAGGACTGTTTTAGTAAATTGTTTTGATGTTTGATAGGGCATTTGTCACATTTGGTCTCATGATCATCAAGTCATGACCTGATGCTGCAGTCAGGATAGTCTGCAGAGTACCTAACTCCTCGACAACTAACAGCAGATATATCGTGTTTAGGCTCATTGAAAAGGGCTCGATGTGTGAATAAACGTACTGTTAATGAGGAACACCGAAGGACATAGAGACCTGATGCTGAAGCCAGGAGCATCAGAAAAAGTACAAACTTTGAAATAACAGCACCGTAGTCGTGTTTGGGCTCATTTTAAACAGGACTAAATTTTAAGTTCAATGCAATGTTGACATAAGTCTGGCCTGATGCTGCAGCCAGGATTATCAACTTCTAGTCTAAAAACATCAGGTCAGGATTTGATGATGGGGTCCTGGAGAAATCGAAGGAACTCTTCAAATATTATAGGCACACTTATAGCGATTTGGGTATTTTTTATAGTAACTCGTGCACTTGCTCTCGGAAAGCACCATTTGGTGAAGTGGAACTGATGATGAAGACCACAGATGGCCACCGGAACTATTCAATAATATCTAAGTATTTCACGGGTTGCGATTCGATTACTTTAATATGGTTGCTAAGCAATTCATGCTCGTCACAATGTGAATGGTGCTATGGAGCTGATGGTGGACCTGGAGAACTCCTCAACAATTAACTTCCCTGCATCGGGAAAAGCAATATTTTGTTTGTAAAAGGCGATGATCACTAGGCTAACTAGGGTAACTTAGATAAATTATAAGCAGACCCACTAAAAAGCGTGAAATAAAAACTTTTTAAGAAAAAAAAAACCGACTTCCAAAAAAACACTACAAAGTGAAAAATAACTTTAATTTCGGAAGTCGGTGGCAAAAAACTAAAATACAGATCCAAAGACACCGACTTCCGAAATTAAAGTTATTTTTCACTTTGTAGTGTTTTTTTGGAAGTCGGTTTTTTTTATTCATTACTGCGCTTTGGTAGTGAAACGCGCGTGCATGACAATGTTCTTTTTTTGAAAACGAGTTGCATAATGAAATTTAGTACAACATAATAACACTCGTTTGGATGATATTATGGTTACTATGACCCTGGTTGTTTTAATGTTGGCAATAGGCAAACTGTTTCAGAAACTTTTATAGAGGATTTTTAACATGGGTGTAGATAAAGTATCTTAAACGTCACACACTGCGCATCTTTCCACTAGAGATAAGCGAGGATGCGTAGCGAGGGATGTGTGTGAAACCAACCAATAACATCGCTTCATTTTTCAAACTCAAACTCAAAACTCCCATGTACAGTCACGAGCACCAATATGTCAACACTTGGCAATTTTCAATTGACATTTTTTCGTGAAATAACGAATGCAACGTTGAAATAATAAACCTATGGGTTCGAAAATACTATTTTCGTAATAACATAAAATTCCATTCAAAAATAAAGGAGAAAATCGCCTTTGAATAAAGCCAAGTGTATACATACTTATAGACGTGACTGTACAGGCACTTTTGAATTGTCAAAATTAAATAGCCGGTCAGTTAGTCAGAAAGTTGAAGCTAGTTGCCCATTCCAAAACGTAGATCTCTATGGAGAAGAACGGGCAAGAAACTCCATGGACACTTTTAAATCAAGGTATTACAAAATCCTGGTTACATTATTCTTGTTGCTTCTATATGTGAGAACAATGTAAAAAAACACATAAATGAAGAAACAATTAAAAAAAATTAGATTAAAAATAAGTATTGGCAGTTAAAGAGATGACCAGTCTCAACCGACGGCGCCCGTTCACGAACATGACGCGTGTTTTATAGCTTGAACTAAGTTAGCGTTTGTATTGGCACAGAATACTTAAAGTACTACGTACAGAAAGGCCACTCCCTTCTTCCCCGCACTAACATCAGTTACCGCACCTCACCCCGCACTTTGGCGTATTCGTCGCAGTTCTTTAACAAGAGCGCTCGCAAACACAAGTACCTCACGCACACATTCATACGTATACAAACGTCATTTTTTATTGTAGTAGTAGTAGGTAATTATTTTGCGAGCGTTGTATGGAGTGCCCGGGGTGTGGTATTGGTTAGTTTCACACACATCCCACGCTACGCATTCTCACTCATCTCTGGTGGCAAGGCAGCCTTATAATCCTGCTTTCAAGAACTTTTGGATCACAAAATTACCCGATCTTTAATTTTCTCATCGCCGGCTTAGCCTATTCCTATCTTACAATGTTGGGGTCGGCTGGTACGCAGCTGTACCTACAAGGAGCGACTGCACAAATTGCTTACTGATTTCCAAATCCTTGTAATTATTATTAACCCTTTAACCGCTTACGCTGGATAAATCCGACAAATATTTTCGTGTCCATTCCGCCCGGGTCGTATACAGGTTCTGAGTATACAGGGTGAATTTTTCAAGTGGGCGTGGATGGCCAAATCTGAAACTATGAGGACTAGCGAAAAGTACTCAAAGGAGTCGCGGGCTCGATTTTGATGAAAACTAAAACTGCATCATTGGATTTTTGAAAAATCAATATTTCTAGCCAGGAATCGAACCTGTTGATTTTGAAAAAAAAAACACACGATATTATTACACCATTCGATAGTGTCGCTAATAAGGATCAAATTCTGGGAAGTAATGACATACGGCAAACTAAAGGAAAGAGCTCATTTTTAGCAAAATACTTTTTTTTTCTTATGTTACCTACCTCATCATCATCTGCCTAGCCTTTTCCCAAATATGTTGGGGTCGGCTTCCATTCTAAGCGTAACCTAATGTTGCGAAGGTGACTGCGCTGCGGGTGTGTTAGTAAAAATATTGAGCATCATTTCGAACAAGGTACGTAATGTAGGTATGAATACTCTAAAATAAGAAGCAGTTTATTAAAATTCAACATTTTCCTTAAGTTTGCCGGATGTTATTACTTCCTAGAATTTTATCCCTATTAAGGACACTATCGAATGGTGTAATAATACAGTATGTGTTTTTTTTTTCAAAATCAACAGGTTCGATTCCTGGCTACAAATATTGATTTTTCAAAAATCCAATGATGCAGTTTTAGTTTTCATCAAAATCGAGCCCGCGACTCCTTTCAGTACTTTTCGCTATTCCTCATAGTTTAGAATTTGGCCATCCACGCCCACTTGGAAAATTCATCCTGTATATACGACCAAATACCACAGCTCGTTTAATCTGTATTAGTATTACATCATCACAGCTCGTTTAATCGGTATTTATGTATTTCTAGTCTTTTTTTTTCGTGCGCTGGGGCCATGACAACTGATAGAAAGTCGGGCAGTCAAAAGTAAAGGGATACCAAAACATCTTTGCCCAGCAGTGGGGCAGAAGAGGTTGTCAATATAGACCGAATTCTGAGGCATAAGGCCGATAATGTCATATTTTTGGCTCTAGAACTTTAAAAGGTATTCGCTGACAACCAGAACAAAAATTTCTCAAAGGCAGTAAAAAAGCGGTGTGCCCGATTCGAGATCATCTCGGCGTTGTGTTAATAGAACTTCGGTTCTTTTTTGTACTGTGTTCTCTATTTTAGCGAATGTGTGTTAGTTATCAATTGTAATTAATTAATTGGCGCTACTGATGAAGGCGCTTCCGTGTCTGCAGAAATGTGATGCGAAGGTCACTTGGTAATTGCGACTAGAATCGGGTAATATTAGGTCCTTACATATGAAATTGGCGTTTTTCGTACTGGCCACTTTAATCACGAATTTCTCCTCTTTGGTGAGGAATTCCAAATTCAAATTTGTACAGCTATTTACTCATGTATTTGTGCTTCGATGACCGTCATTCATTTGTTTTTTTTCTTCTGTTTTTTCTGTTTGCGTCACTCATTTTACAAAATGGAAAATTTAAAATATCGCATTATTTACGAATACGAGTTCCGCCGTGGCACTAGTGCTGCGGAAACGACTCGAAGGGTGAATGATGTGTATGGCGGTCATGTTGCAAAAGAAAACACAGTTCGTTTTTGGTTCCAACGTTTTCGTTCTGGAAATTTCGACCTGCAGAACAAGCCCCGTGGACGGCCTGAGACCCAAGTTGATAATGGAGAATTGAAGGCTATTGTGGAAGCGGACCCATCGCAAACCACGTCCGAGTTAGCTGCAGGCTTCGATGTTAGTGATAAAACTGTTTTAATTCACTTGAAGCAATTTGGGAAGATTAAAAAGCTTGAAAGCACGACAACGCCAGACCACACACTGCGCAACAGACGGCTACCAAATTAGAAGAGCTTGAATTGGAATGTCTTAGACATCCTCCGTACTCCCCGGACCTTGCTCCAACAGATTACCATTTTTTTCGCAATTTGGATAACTTTTTGCAAGGGAAAAAATTCAACTCCGATGGGGCAGTCCAAATCGCCTTCAAAGATTTTATTGATTCCCGTCCGACTGGTTTTTTTAGTAAAGGGATCAATGAACTACCTATAAGATGGCAAAAGTGCATTGAAAACAATGGTTCATACTTTGATTAATTAAATATATTATAT
This sequence comes from Amphipoea oculea, assembly GCA_945859645.1. Lineage (NCBI taxonomy): Eukaryota > Metazoa > Arthropoda > Insecta > Lepidoptera > Noctuidae > Amphipoea > Amphipoea oculea. The sequence continues at coordinate 4,191,596 of OX243886.1, read as the reverse complement.
TAAAAAATATTCGACTTTTTGTTCCTTCCATACAAAACGCCAATTTCATATGTAAGGACCTAATATAATACTATGCGAGGAGAATCATGTTTCAGTAGTTTTAGAGTTTGCCAGATGAATGGTTTTGATACTGGCTTGGGAATTGCCAGATGAGAAAAACATAATATGTGTTCCAATATATTTATTACTAGCTGCGCCCCGCGGTTTTACCCGCATAAGTCTCGATCCCGTGGGAATATCGGGATCACACTAATATTATAAAGGCGAATGTTTTGTGTTTATATGTTTGTTACTTCTTCACGCTCAAACGGCTGGACCAATTTTGATAAAATTTTGTATGGAGGTAGCTGACACCCTGAATTAACACATAGGATACTTTTTATCCCGATATGCCCACGGGATCGAAATTTACGCGGGTCAGCGGATGAAACCGCGGGGCAGCAGCTAGTATTCAATAAATTATACCACACTAGGTGCACTCACAAACTTTCGCCTTTATAATATTAGTGTGATTACTAAGATCATTAAGTGGAAGAGTTTGGCAGTCGTTACCAGTATCTAGTCACAAGGCCGAAAGTCTGACAGCCATTCTTGACAACGGGTATCGTGTTACCCAGTAAGTGGGCTAGAGGCCAGATAGGCAGTCGCTCCATGTAAAATACTGGTATTCAGCTGCATCCGGTTAGACTGGAAGCCGACCCCAACATAGTTGGGAAAATGGTGGGCAGAGGTTGATAAGTGAAGGAATAGGTATCCAAAAATGTCTCAAAACTTTTAGAGAACATGCTAAATGCATGTAGAAATTATGAGATTACTATACTGTAGAATTAAATTCCTTATTTCTAAAATGTCTGACCAGTTCAAAATCTCAAATATGATTTCAACGCCTTCCAAATAGGTTATTAAAGGTTCCTTTATAGCCTCGGTAGCTCGGAGAGCAGTGGTGGCCAAGTGGCAACGGCCGCGACTTACGAGGTGATGGTCGTAGGTTCGAACCCAGACGGACGCTTTACTTTGTGTAAATTATTTCATCACCACTTCTCTCAAAACGGTGAAGGAAACCGGCATGTCCTAGAACCAAAAATTCGAAGACATGTGACATCTACCAACCCGCACTGGGCCCGCGTGGTGGATTACGGCCCACTCCCTCTCACCGAGAGGAGGCCTGTGTCCCAGCAGTGGGAACATTATAGGCTGATTATGTTATAGCCTCGAACCTCCTGCAATTTGCAAACCCGAAATCCTATCTCCAGACCTTAGCAAAGCGTCATTGGGTTTTTCCGTAAGGAAATCCTCAGAAATATCCGGGGTGTCTGGATTTTTGCTTGATTAATGGCAACAGACTCGCCTTCTATTACTTCATCATTTCAGCCGAAAGACGTCCACTGCTGGACATAGGCCTCCCCCAAGCACCTCAACTTCGACCTGTTCTGTGCTTCTCGCATCCAACGGGTTCCTGCGGCCTTCACAAGGTCGTCGGTCCACCTTGTGGGAGGCCTTCCAACGCTACGTCTCCCGGTACGCGGTCGCAACTCCAGAACCTTTCGGCCTCATCGGCTATTCAGTTCTGCGAGCAATATGTCCTGCCCATTGCCACTTAAGTTTGGCAATTCTTCGGGCTGGTTCGGTTACATTGGTTCTCTTACGGATCTCCTCATACCCCCCCCATCTCATCTCTCCTATTAATTACATGGGACGTAATCAACTAGCAAAATGTAGGAGTACCTCCTTAATTCTGTACCCATCCTCTTCAGGAAATAAATGCATAATTTTACAGACCATAACCTCAAAAACGTCTACAGTTTTTTAAATAAAACATGACTCACACATCACCCTGATCAGCTGTGAAGTTAACCCCATGATGCTATAAGCGATACCACAAACAAACCGTAAAATAACCGTATCATTCGTCACTTAATACGTAACTAGGGTTAACGAAGCGAGCCGTCAGCGCGAGAGGGTTATAACCCTTGTGGTGTAAAGTACTGAGTAAAGTGATATAATTATGTGATTTTAACAAAATGGCCGACACAGATGACAGTACCTATAGTCTGTTCCAAAAGTCACTGATGAAAATATAAACACCAGAAAACGTACTCTATGGATGCCAATTTTTAGTTCTACTTACAAATCGAATGCTTTGATTTGATTATTTGCATAGTTAATCCCGAAATTCTTATTGTAAATTCCCTAAAGAATATTTTTTATTTGACAATTACCTATTGAGGTTACCTAATTTTTATTAATCTGTCAAGCTCCGCTAATGAGACACAATTGATTTTCTATTGTTTCGTCGCCGATCGGCGAACCGCGCCGCTTGACCGGTTAATCAATCATCATCAACCATAGCTAATAAGTATGTTAGTACAGTGGCATGCGACCACGGGAAGGTACTTTCTTGTTTCATCCTTTTCAGTAGTCCGGTTTTAGTTTTTAAACTTATTTTTTTTAACCCAGGACCACACAAAACATGAAACAATAACGCCATAACTCACTACTTACCAAGCACCCTTTTTAAACAAAGTTATTTTTACCTTCTTTATTTTTATCCGTAAACAAACCGTAGAGATTAATTTGTAACACTTTGTCTAAGTACATTATTTTTTGTCAATATGTCATGGTGATGTCAGTTCAGCATTTACGGGTTAGTGGGTAAGGTAATTAGATGACTAAAGGTTTAAGATTGATTGGAGGGATTTCCTAGGGTGACGGTTGGTAAAATGTTTTTTTTTTTTTTTTGAATTTTAAACGAATTTTTTAAAGAACCTTTTTTTTCGAAGTCGGTTAAAAAGAAAGTGGTTGGGATAGACTGGATGCGGAAGGCGGAAGACAGGGTGTTGTGGCGCAGTCTGAGAGTGGACTGTTAGAAGCATGGAGCACTGGTTGTTGTGCTCCATGGTTAGAAGTCGACTGCGATAGGTTGAGTTAATTGAACCGGCTATCCACAACGGCTTCCTGGCTATCCCCTTTCTTATTTTGAAACTTTTTAGAGATTAAACTTTTTACTTTTTAATCTATATTTTTATTTACTAATTCTTTTGTCATTTTAAAGTATCCTGTTTCGATCTAGCATTAAAAAAAAACCGAGTGTGCTTATGACCACACGACTGAAGTGAAACTTCAAACGCATTTGGCTATGAGAGGAAGAGAGAAAGAAAATGTGCGCGCGCACTGCTTTCTCTTGCTTATATCCCCCACTCAACTCCCGTTCGCCTCGCCCGATCACACTTTTCGTAACGCTTACGTCACGCGTTCGCCAGCTTACTCCCCAAGTCAAGCGTGCGTAAAGAAGTTTCACTTCAAAAAAAACATAACTAGTTGCTAAAGTTTCTGATTTTCAAAATTCGCTTTTAAACTTCATTAAGTATCTCCCCATAGTTTTTGGAACAAGCAAAATACTAAATACTACGTTCATTAGTAAGGGGGTAAAGTTTATGGCGTTATAACACCGAACTTCAAAACTTAATAATTTGGTATCGCAAAGTATAATAAATCCATCCCAGACTCCTATAAATATAAAACCGAACACAATCTTCCGATAACCCCAGACGTACAACGATAAAAAAACTAGATAGTTATGGTAATAGAAGCAAATAAAATATCTCTCTGCACCCCATGAAGTAAAATTACAAGTTCACCCCAAAATATCGAGTGAAGACGGAGTTAACGAAGTGTATGGTAAGGGTGTGGGGACAGTACATGTAGGGAGCTATGTTTTGCGATGACCAGTGATCGGAATAGGCTGAGTATATTTACCTAAAGTTTAAAGAACAGAGACGGAAACCGGAGACTTCCTTATGACAAAATTTTTTTTTAACGGTAAATTTACCAGAACTTTAACTATGTAACTTTCAATATCTTATTTCATCATTAACATTATAAAGGCTTTAATAAATCGTAATCAATGTTTTGATAAATAAAATAACCAATATTAAATTAAAAAAGATATATTTTTAAAAAATGTTGTCATAAGGAAGTCTCCGATTTCCGTCTCTGTTCTTTATCATCATCATCATCATCAGCCTATAATGTTCCCACTGCTGGGACACAGGCCTCCTCTCTGTGAGAGGGAGTGGGCCGTAATCCACCACGCGGGCCCAGTGCGGGTTGGTAGGTGTCACATGTCTTCGAATTTTTGGTTCTAGGACATGCCGGTTTCCTCACGATGTTTTCCTTCACCGTTTTTGAGAGCAGTGGTGATTAAATAATTTACACAAAGTAAAGCACCTGTCTGGGTTCGAACCTACGACCTACAACTCGTAAGTCGCGGCCTTTTACCACTGGGCCACCACTGCTCTCTCTTTTTAATCCCTTACACTCAATACTTTTCTGTAGCTCAATAAATCTTCTCACAGCATATCAACCGCTACTTCTCCAATACCGTCACTGAATCACTGCACAAGAATGCAGATCGAATCGACGTGACTTTTGTAAGGGGGAGAGAGAGCCACACATTCAGTGTTTTCTTTACATTATAATGTACATGACTGTAACGAATTTGATGCGGTTTTTTATCGAAGAAATTTACTTTTAGTGGCTTCAATTGACACTGATTTGGGGTCGAAAAAAAAGACGAAACAGTGTAGATTGGGTCATTGGACAAAAGTTATCGACAGCGTCTTTTTGTATGTACTTTGGAGCTTGTTTTGTAATGAAAGAGATATATTAATGATTCTAATGATTATAATTCTGTAAATACGTACCTGTTATAGTCGTGAATCATATTTTGATCAAGATACAACCTGACACTGACCTGAAAATTGCAAAAAAACGTAAGAAAAATTGAATTTCGCGGGCTACAACTGCGCATTTACCTTAAGCCCAGACACAATCGTGGTCAGATCATATAAAGGTCATGTTGTTTTAGATTTCCTTGGTTACCGACGAAAAATTTCTAGGCTAGGGGGTTTAGAATCATGTGTTGTATCCATGGTGGATACATGTCTTCCTAACCCTTCGTGTTTCACGAACTGTGTACAAATAAACTAAGTGAAACTTCTTTACGCACGCTTGACTTAGGGAGTAAGCTGGCGAACGCGTCACGTAAGCGTTATGAAAAGTGTGATCGGGCGAGGCGAACGGGAGTTCAGCGGGGGATATAAGCAAGACAAAGCAGTGCGCGCGCACATTTTCATTCTCTCTTCCTCTCATACGTTTGAAGTTTCACTTCAGTCGTGTGGTCAAAAGCACACTCGGTTTTTTCTTTCTTTCTTTCTAATACAGGCGTGATGTTATGTGTACTGCACCCTAATTGCGTAAAACAGTATCAATCTCAATCTGAATCATTTTGAAGGACATTGCTAATCCATTGCTTCATATCTTCTAAAAATTATTCTTCTAATAATAAAGAGTATTTAAATATTGTTATTTTCTTTACTATGAAATAATTCTCCCTATTAAAGCCAAGTTAATAAACAAAGCTTTCGTCATAAGATTCACCGTTTATGCTAAAATATGGCGACCGTTGATTTATGTAAAGTAATGCCGTGGTGTGAACGAAAGTCTTTAATTCGCTGAACTTGACCCGACCTTAAACCTACCCTATAAATTATATGGCTTTCTCCTTGAAAAGGACATGTTTGTGTTATGGTAGGTACCTTTATCTCATCATACATACCTACCACGCAGCTTGAGCTAGGGGGCTTGTAGCTAAGTAATAACAGTCGCAAGGGTCGATCGATCAGGTTAAGCTACGCTTGCCGCGGTTGGTCCTTGGATGGGTGACTATTTTCACATTCCCCTCGGAAAGCACGTTAAGTTTTTGGTCCCGGCTGTCATTCGTGGATCTTTGACAGTCGTTACTGGTAGTCAGAAGCTTGAAAGTCTGACAACCAGTCTTACCAAGGGGTATCGTATTACCCAGTAACCGGGTTGTGGAGGTCAGATAGGCAGTCGCTCCATGTAAAATACTGGTATTCAGCTGCATCTGGTTAGACTGGAAGCCGACCCCAACATAGTTGGGAAAAGGCTTGGCAGTTGACTTTTCACCTCTTCTCTTTTTAAGATTTTGTCTATAAACTTTATTTCCATGAGGGCATGAAAGAAATTGATCTAAGTATTATATCGCTACCATCAAACACCAATAAATTATACAGGCTTATTTTTTTTTATCACCATCCAAATTTTTACAGGGTGTTCTACCCATGAATATGAACAACTTTCACTATGGGACCTACTCTGAAATCACGAAAAAAAAAACAGCTGTTTCATACATTTTGGTCAAGTAGGTATTGAACTTTTGTATGAAACAGCAGATTTTTTTTGTGATTTCAGAGTTGTTCCCATAGTGAAAGTTATTCATATTCATGGGTAGAACACCCTGTAAAAATTTGGATGGTGATAAAAAAGTAAGCCTATATTTTACATACATCAACGTTCTTGAAACACATAAGTAACGCCATTTCTGCACAGTCGGCTTGTAATTTTCCAACTCAACAGTTTTTATCTTTCACAAAAGGAATTGCAATAAAATCTAATTGTATCAGCTCTCTACAGCATCCGGTACGGTAGACGCGAGATAAAAATGTGTTTGCCATGTGTCACTTTCTCAGAAACTGCTGAACTTTAGATTGTGTTGTTTGTAGTTTCGAATTGCGGTGCTAAAAGGATATTATTAGTTTTACCTTCTTAAATTATTATTTGCGCGTGATTCACGAATTTCACTTATGGATTTTAGGTAAAATTTTGTAAGTATGCAAGATTAAGTATGAATGAATGATTGAATTGCACCGATCCCAGCATGGTTAAACCAGACTTGATTAATCGAATGAACCCAGATTCGCACTAGCTCCTGTAGCCTCATGTTTATGGTGCTACAGCGACTTTTACTATGGCAACAACAACTACAACAACAACAACTTTTACTATGGGACTAAACCTAAAATCGCGAAAAAAAATCAGCTGTTCCATGCATTTACGTTCACATAACTCGTCGAAATGAAGAGCTGATTTTTTTTTCGCGATTTTAGGTTTGGTCCCATAGTAAAAGTTGTTCATAATGATGCTTACAATGACCCCTTAAAAGGATGCCCATGAATTCAATTTCACCCTGTCTATCCTCAGTTATATTCCCATGGTTTTGTAGTTACCTAGACATAATAAATACCACACTAAACTTCTCGAATTAGCTTTTACAACCCAAGCACTTTATACTCAAAACAAACCGACGCAATTGACTCCAATTTCTTGTCAAGTAAGCGCATATAAACAAAGTGCAATAAATACTATTTAAACATTCTTTCCCACGAAACTTCAGGACTAGATCTGTCCTTTTCTCACGTATGTTAATAGACAGAGATAGACGTAATGAGTGAGTACCATTTGTTATAATTAAGGATGCTTAACTCGTTTTTAGGTTATGCGGGTGTAAAAACGGTTTTTGGAGGGTCCTAACTGAGTCCTGCTGGGTGTAAATTGGGTATGCAAGGCCACGGTTCCCGGCTACGAACGGTCCTCTTCTGCATCCTCAGATGTATAAAATTGCACCAGGAACTAAGTTTAGGAGGATAGATAGAGAGCGGAATAATTCTTCTTCTTAAGACTTTCAGCTGAGGTGTCTGGCAAGTTGTATGTTTGTAAACAGGTGTAAGTTTAATAAAGAATTTGAATTTGAAATTTGAATTTGAAGTGATAATAATCATGCAATTTTCATCTTTAACTGTTTATTGTCAGGTCCGATGTATAGCAGCGACCTTTTAAAAGTTAACTGGCTGATTTTATGACGAATCTAGGTATTGTAGGTACATTTGTATCCGAAAACACAAAACGAAAAAGTCTTCTCGAAAATCAAAAGACTTGCTTTAACAGCTATTACCGTAAAAAGAGACACTATTAAAATAAGAAAAAAATCATCAAAATCGTGCAAATTTTCAAGATTTATATATTCCATGGAGTTTTATGCCAGTTCTTCTTCATACGAAACTAGCTTTTGGAATGGCAACTAGAATCAATTCAATCTTCTTGAGAATATTGAAGTTTAAAAGTGCCCTTAAATCAATGATTTGATTTTGATTAGTATTTTTATTACTTGGCTATTCTTGTCTAGGCCATTCTCAAGTTCTGATTTAAAGTACAGACGCCAGCACATCAAGCTACTACAATCTGTCAAATTTCTTTAAGAGATTTTCAACTTTATCGCTAACGCATTAGGTTCAAAGTTGTTGGAATAATTTGACAGTTTCAGGCAGCTTGATGTGCTGGCGTCTGTACTTATAATAACCTTACCCAATTTGTAAAACGCCCGGTTCAACTACTATCAAATCTAAATAGTTATCAACTCCCCCTGATAACAGAATGGCTATCTAATCAATAGTCCTTCGAAAGTGACGGTCAATCGATACCCATATAAATGAAGACATCGACTCCCCCATGAGATATACAATCGTTCAATTAGCTAACTCTATGGGGTTAGTGAAGGGAGGGCTAAATTCAGGGGGCCGATTTTAGGAATTCATATTTGTGGGACGGGCCAGTATAGCATTGGCAAAGTATTTTTGTATCAATAAGGGTCAGGCAGGCCCTCAGGTTACGAGGAGCGACGATCTTCGCAGGATGGTTGGTAGCCAGTGGCGTGCATTGGTTTTCAGAATAGGTAGGCACTAGGCCGGGTCTAGTCTAGGCAAACGCGGTCACTAATAAGAAAAAAAGTGAGGACAAAAGTGTGGTTATTTGAGTAGGCATGATAAATTGCGAAGGTCGAACGTCATGGTATTACGCGTGAGACGTACATATTTTTAATTTTGTCGTACGGTAAAGACCAATGACAATGTGCGAATAGTACGGGAGCCGAGTAGGCCATCCGGCGACTGCCTACTGCCGCGCGTGTTTGTATGAAGATTTTGTTTTTTGTTAGGTATGATAATTTAGTGAGTTTCTTAGTTGTGGGGCACACACACTAAAATGTAATTGACAGGCTTCTGTTGATATATCAAGGTAGGCACTGCTTATATGCCTATATGCAATACACGCCACTGCTGGTAGCAGCTGTATGAGAGTTGCCGAAAATCAAGTTGAATGGCGTGCAATAGGAGAGGCCTATATCCAAGAGTAGACTGCTATAGGCTGATGATGATGAAGGGTCAGGTCAGAATAGCATATCGATGGCGAATGCGTAAGGGTAGCCCGCGAAATTCTAATTTTTCTTCAATACGTTTTTTGCAATTTACAGGGCAGTGTCAGATTGTAGATAAATGTTGATTAAAATATAATTCGCGACTGTAAAAAATATGACTATACAGAATTATAATCATTTGAATCAGCAATTTGGCCTCAAATGTCATGATTTCATGGAATAGTCATCAATGCTGATTAAGATAAATGAGTTGAGCTGTACGATTTCTGACAAATGCGTGCACTGACTGGACACCAATCTGTGTGGTTGTTTCCTCAAAAGACCATCTCAGACATCGGTCTACACGGTCTTCATATAACTTGACCAAGATTACCTATGTCTGGACTTTAAAAGAGACTGTGACCTCTGAGTTTGTTTCGGCCTTTCTTCTCAGAGTAGTTAGATAGGAAACGCCGACCTCATCTAGTTTTAAAAAAATATGATTGACTTGTAAAAGCATTTGTGCAAACCTTTCTACAAAAATGAAATCATTTATCATTTAATCTTTTATGGCCTTTTCCCAACTACATATGTTGAGGTTGGAAGCTGGGGACCAGTGTTTTAACAAGGAGTAACTACGTATCTGACCTCCACATCCCAGTTATTGGGTAACACAGCGGCAACACCGGTTGGTAGACTTTCGGACTTCTGACTACCCACCCGTAACGATTGTCAAAGATCTACGAATGACAGCCGGCGGGACCAACTGCTGAAACTACATCTAAATATGTATATTTGCACGTAATTTTAACATTTTATGATTTATTTTGTCATTCTAATTTTAAACCGCAACTGTTTGAATGAAATACGAGTAGAAATAATTTAATTCTGACCACAGACAATGTTGTTTGTTTGTGGTTATGTCAGCATTATGAATTTATGATTGAAAGTTTTATTAGAATGCGCGCTATTCATTTGTTTTTAGGTCATTTATATTTATAAAAAACTTCTTTTTACAAAAAAACAACCGACTTCAAAAAAAAAAAAACACTACAAAGTGAAAAAATAACTTTAATTTCGGAAGTCGGTGTCAAAAAACGAAAATGCGGAGCCATCGACACCGAATTAAAGTTATTTATCACTTTGTAGTTTTTTGTTTTGAAATCGGTTGTTTTTTTTGTAAAAAAAGTTTTTATTTTTCACTTTTTAGTTGTACCTACCTACCCCACACAAATTCAATTAACACTAGTGCACGGAAGAACTGAAGACACCAACTAGAAGAATCATCAAAATTCGCATAGAAATGCCGAATAATTACCTAATGAATTATATACTAAAGCCTTCCCGAAAATATGTAGATAACTTTAGTGAAATAATTATCAAAATCGGTTCATTAGGTTTTGAGAAAATCGCGGACATACAAACATACATACATACGGGTCAAATACAGAACCTCCTTTTATGAAGTCGGTTTAAAACCCAAAATTAGTGTAGCTTTTTCTTTACCAGTTTTGGTTGTGTTGTCTACCTGCCAGTCAGTCATGAAATTCTTTAATACGTAGGCTTATGAATCACCAAGGTGCGGTGCAGATGCTGATATAGCTATTAACTATGTACTAAAGATAAATGTTTACATATTTACTAAGAGTTTATATATTTACTAAGAGTTAACGTTAGCTGCGTTGCATTGAGAGGTACTTGAGCTCAAGTAGATGTGATATTACGACGTAGGTATAGGGGACTGAGAAGAGTTTGAACTACTGTGGTTTATCGTGCGAACAAGATTGTACAATTCTGATTTTGAAAAAAAAAAAAAATTACCTGCTCATTCAGAAAAAATGGTAATAAACAAGGTAGCTAATTGAAATAACCAGGTAACAAATTATTTTCAATACAAGAATTTTGAAAGCGAAAGTCTCACAAGTAATTTTGGACGTGGTTACGAACAATTGCTGAACTTGTATCTTCTTTAATTACATGATTGAATTATCTACAAGGTGTTATTGAAATAACTGAAAACTTGAAAAGGATACATTGTACTCATCATTATGAACCATTTTTACAATGGGGCCAACTAGGGCCAACGCTAAAATCGTTAAAAAAGGCAGCTAGCAATCTTATTGCTACAACTAAAATAATTTTTGATACTCCTGCAAAAAAAAGCAGTGGCACTCTGGGAGTGCCGTCAGAAGAGAAAACTTGAACAATTACGTGTGTATTTTTTGAATCGTCAGGAAATATTTCGAAATATTTATTCGGTGTCGGTTACGGTAACGCCCAACTAGCAAAATAGTCCTGGAATGCGATTTTATAATGCTACGTGGACTTATAAAGCTCCGATGAAGGTTTTGGTGGTTGCTACTACGCTTTTAACAGCATAAATACATGCTGTTTTTACTCAAGTACGTTGTATCCTATAATTTTTACTTATATCCGTATATAGGATCATATCTCCTGACAAATATAGGATCAAGACTCCTATAAAAGCATGAAATAAGAGTAATTACACTCAAGAGTAATTACTCCGTTAAGTCAGACTTAAATGCGCCTATAAGATAACATCTGCGGGCCATTTAAATCTTAATACTCCTGTAGAAGCATGTACCAGGAAGATATGCACTGAGGAGCAATTACTCTTGCTATTATTACTTATAGCCTCATATAAGCTAATATTTTGTGTAAATTAAAATTAAATTACTGTTAGTCATTTATGTGTCTGGTTTGGTTTAACTTATCTTAGAAGTAACTGGTTAAATGAATTTCATATCCACGTTTTAAAAATAATAAATCACCAAGATTATAACAGCACTCGGTAGGATAAAATGTTTTCTAATAAATATTTTTTTAGATTTATTGTATGCTGTTTTAAACCTAGATATATTTATAGAGGCATTCCACAGTAGTGTTATTGTCTAAGTAATCTCAAACAATCCTGGTTAAAACTCTTAAGAAGCCACTTTTGCTTGTAACGACCAGTACAGGCGAAAACACGCTTTACATAGTTTTGCAAATTCTATTGTAGGATTTGACATCAGCCATTTTGCTTACAATAGTTTTTGTCTAGAAATATTGAAAAATAGATTTAAATAAGTGGAAGCGGTTTAAAAAAAGTGGATCTTATATAAGAAAAGTTAAAAAAACATATAAAGAAATGTTAACCGCAGTGAGCACCGATTTTTTTAATTTAACTGGTGAAGACCGTATCGCGAATTCTAGCGAGGGTTCTGGACAAGATAATTGTAGTACTACTTTAGATGGCTATATGTCTATGCTAGCTATACGTCTATGGTAACAACTACGACAAATTAAAAAGTCTTTTACTAGGAGTTTATGGTACTTTTTGCATCATCTCAAATCGACAGCACATTACTCACAGGACTGCCCAATCTGTTCACCGACAACGTTGCCTGATTTAACAGCATGGCTTGAAAGAAAATAGAGAAGGCTGTGCCCGTACCTATTGTGTTATTGTAGGAGATCCATAAACATTTGTGTAGTATTGCCCAGACATCAGATACTTAAATCTTTTCCAACTGATATCTAAGTAAGTTAGTTTAAATATAGGTAACTATAGGGATTTTCACTTTTATTCACATAGAAGTAGCTAATAATAAATATTGTGTTACGTAGTTAGGTACATATTCAGTTAGGTACTAGTTACACATTTCACATTCGTCTCTTGGGAAGTGATCATAAATTGCGTAAGTAGAACAATTCTCACACCAAAATCAATCTTGGTATAGCAATTATCTAATGTGTTCTTGATTCTTCGTAAAATGTAAATCTCTAGTGTTAATAGACACCACGCTGTGACAACCGGGATCTCAGATAACAAGAAATGTGTAACATTCCAAGGCCATTTTAAGTTCATTAAAGATCGGAAATCTTTTTTGGTTAAAAATCGATCGATATCCAGGAACATCGGCATAGTCTTGTTTAAATCGTCGGCAACCTGTTATAAAATTAAGTCAAATAAATGTCAATGCTTAACCTAGCACGTAGAACAAACCTTAAAATGTTTTTTTAACTTATCTATAAATATCAATCGATTTTCATCTGGGCATTGCGGAACCCTAATCGGTAACAATGGCGAATCTTCCTAGGTTTTGAGATAACCCAATATAGAACCAATATACTTATATTGGTACTATGTCACACTTGGAAATGCTAAAAATACTTATTTTAGCACTATGTCACACTTGGAAATGCTTACTAAGAAAATGTCAGCTGCCTTCATAATATTAATTTAATATTAATTAATACTAAAATGTAAATAAGCAAATTTCAAGAGGCGCTTTAAAACTGTTATCAAAACCATGATAGATTTCACAGAAAATTAATGTTCCCATACGAATAAGCTATAAGACTAACAATTTGACAACAATAACATTTTGTTTATCTACTATGGTTGACATTAATAAATTCTGATTCATATAAATACGACTCTCAAGATGTTAAAAAAATTTTTTTACAGAGCACAACAATGTCCGATACACACTTCGACTGTTCACAATATATGAGCTTATGATGCTTAGCATTTCTAGGCGCGTATTAATCTAATTTTTTACTATAACTTACGTATATTGAGATTAACAGGAGTATTTGCATTGACGTAATTCAATTACAGGAGCAATATAGGAGTATATGGCATTTCAGCGGTCTAATATAAATACGTTATAAGTAAAAGTAGACTTATAAAGTGGGCCCTTTTCGCGACTTATATGTGGATATAAGTCTCATATAGTCCTCGATAAATGATGGTTCTAGGATAGTATAAAAACCACTTTTTGCTAGTTGGGCGGTAACAGTGTCGCGAGTTCAATGGTTTTTCCCCATCTCAAAAAATGCCAACATGCATGTGTATCTATGTACGTACATACACAATATATGTACATACTTATACAGGGTGAAATTGAACACATGCGACAAATCGAAATGGGAGATTGTACTCGTCATTATGAACAACTTTTACTATGGGACCAAACCTGAAATCGCGAAAAAAAAATCAGCTGTTCCCTACATTTATGTTCGCATAACTCGCCAAAATGTAGGGAACAGCTGATTTTTTTTTCGCGATTTCAGTTTTGGTCCCATAGTAAAAGTTGTTCATAATGATGAGTATAATCTCCCATTTCGGTTTGTCGCATGTGTTCAATTTCACCCTGTATACAGAGGTGTCGGTTACGGTAACAGTGTCGCGAGTTCAATGGTTTTTCACTGCAATTCATCCACCCCATAAAACAATGGCTGTCATATGCGCTTAACTGTTGCACTATAGTAGTATCAGCACAAATCCATCTAAAAAGTAAAGTCTTAAGGTCCACAGTTTTCGCTTCTTACGACAATATCCCATCAACTTCTGAGTCTCGACCTCCGGCTTCTGTAACTGCACATAACGGTGCACACGTTCGCTTATTTCTGCTATTCATAAGTTCATAACTTATAGGCATATGGGTTAACATCACACATACAATCATACGAAGTTAGACAATTTACGCGTATAAAGGGTTATGATTCTACACGATTCGTTGATTGGCTAGAGAACTTCGATCGCCATTTGCAATTGCGACTGTGAGTTTTAAAATTGGAATGGGAGAATTTTGTTTTATAAAACTTTTTTAAAAATAAAAAAATCCACAGATTTCAAAAAAACACTACAAAGTGAATGAAAAATAACTTTAATTTCGGAACTCAGTATCGCTGGTTCCGCATATTCGTTTTTTGACACCGACTTCCGAAATTAAAGTTTTCACTTTGGATTTTTTTTTTTTGAAGTCGGTTGTTTTTTTTTGGGAAAAAGTTTATTTTTCACTTTTTTTGTTATACCTACCCCACACAAATTCAATTAACACTAGTGCATTGAAGAATTGAAGACGCCGACTAGAAGAATCATCAAAATTCGCATAGAAATGCCGGAGATGCAGTACATTTATGCATAATTATAACTTCGTACATAAGAATAATTACCTAATGTATTATATACTAAAACCTTCCTAAAAGTATGTACATCACACTCATGAAAGAATTATCAAAATCGGTTCAGTAGTTTTTGAGATAATCGCGGACATACAAACATACATACATACATACATACATACATACGGGTCGAATACAGAACCTCCTTTTTTAAAGTCGGTTAAAAATAACTTTAATTTCGGAACTCGGTGTCGTTGGATCCGCATTTTCGTTTTTTGACTCCGACTTAGCCCCTCTATTTATTTCATAACGTGTCAAGTTAACACGTGTTTCATTCCTCATGAATACCTATTAATAATTAATTTATTCGCCAGTACCTACCTCTTTATTATATAAAGTAATCAATATATTACTGTCATGAAGTAAACAACGATACCTACCTTATGTAATTAATTGTCAATCATCATGTTAAAGGTACAACAAGCGTTCAAATTTACGACCAATTAATCGAATGATTGATTCAAATTGATTGATTGATTGATCTAATTTGTTTAGATTAATTAATTACTTTTTTATTTCGTAGGGCTTGTTGGTTTTGTTACGAAACCAACCCTTTTATTTATTTCTTTAAAGTGAGAGTGAACATGCTTCTTCTGGGTAAGCTCGCTCCATCGTCGACTTTGTCTCTGTCACCTTTGATCTAGGCTAGAGTCAAGAGCAAGCCCATTTCAAATAAAAAAATTGAGTAAGTAATTATTTATTAATGGCCTATATTTCGCCAAATATGTAGGTCAGATCTGCCTAGCCTTATGCCAACTATCTTAGAGTCGGCTTCCAGTCTAACCGCATGCAGCTGAATACCAGTATTTTACATGGAGCGACTGCCTATCTGACCTCCACAACCCAGTTACTGGGTAACACGATAACCCTTGGTAAGACTGGTTGTCAGATTTTCGGGGTAATGACGACCCGTAACGACTGTCAAAGATCCACGAATGACAGCAGGGACCAACGGCTTAACGTGCTTTCCGAGGCACGGAATAACAATACCAATTCGAGAAATAGGTAATTTATCTGCAATCCATTAAGTATAAATTTATTTAATTACATTGAAATGAAACACAAATATTGCCAAAATAAATGTCTTCATCTATCCCCCTGGCCAATCTATTAAAATTATTGCCTGGTATATATTTCAATCTGCGGGCTTGCCAATTTATACCAAGTGTTAGGGTAGGTCAAATATGTCTAAATTGAAAAGTGACACGGGTCATATCCCCCATGGCAATTCGTGGCTATTGAATTTGCTCAATTTATTTGCCATTTTAGTATTGCAAGTGGAAATAAATGCGTCTATTTGAGTCATTGTCTACGGTGCTAGAGTAATTGCGACCGCCATTTGCAATTTATTGAGACCGTCTTTTAAAATTGGAATGTGAGTATTTTGTTTTAATTAAACACTTCACAGTTCACATAGTTTTTACCCCCTAAAATATCGGGAATTCTTTATTAAATGTAAGTTTAAGTAATATTTACGTATTTAACACATACCTATATCTTCCGAATACATTGTCTAAATTCCGAAAATCCGTTCATGAAAATCCGTTGCGGTTTTTAGTAGAACGACGCTGTCACACAGACGCGAAAAGCAAGATTATGTATTGGTGACGCTTTATAGTGACTTCATGTTTTGTGAATAAATAGGAAAAACGGGAAAATGGATCCTGTCAATAATTTATTTGCAATTTTACAGTTACAAGTGGAAACATGCGTCAATTTTCGTCAGTGTCGCCATCTGCAAAATAAAGTGTCAGTTGTAAATTTAGAATAATTATTACGCGAATTTTTTTTTTATGTGTCGTTTTTAGAATATGGCGTCACTATTTTGTAAATAAATGAGTACTTATCAAGTTAAAACAGAAAAATACGTCATAGTGATTCATAGAGTATTTTTCTCATTTATGTTTATACAATTATTATGACTAATAATTAGGAATTCTTAATCATTTACATAAAAGATTATTTCTATGTAAAGATTGAGGTGTAGCCGTGCGAACCATAATAGATACAGTCAGCAAAACAGTTCTAACAAATCAATCTAATTGTCACACATTACTTTTGTTACACACGGTGCTGCACAAACATTTGTCGACCGCAATTGTTTCTGCAGACCGTACACTTGGTCAATAGGCCTGGGCTATTTGTTCACCTGAACCCATGAAGGTCACTAGTGAGGAACGAATTAGTCAATATTTGCTTTTGGTTTGTGACTAGTTTCCATTGGCAGGGTTTGGTTGGTTTTTGCAACATTTATGAAAGTTAAATGAAGTGTCTACGTTAGTTGTCAAAGATGTCATGACTGTAATCTGTGTTTATTGATAACTAGCTGTGCCCCGCGACTTCACCCGCATAAGTCTTGATCCGATGGGAATATCAGGAAAAAAAGTACCTATCCTTTGTCCTAATCCGGGTCATGGTCTTATTCATTTGCCAAATTTCATCCCAATCCCTTCAGCCGTTTTAGCGTGAAAGCTTAACACAACATACAAAAATAAAAACTTTTCTCTTTATAATATTAGTTTAGAAAAAAAAAACAAACAATCAGATCCGACACCAACGGGGTTAATGCATACCACCAATGGCTTTAATTTTGACAGTTCAACAACATTCATTGCGTTATTTACGTTGTTGAGCAGACTAATTTTTCGAACTTATGAAGCAATGGATTAGCAATATCCTTCAAAATTATTCAGATTAGGTGCTGATTTATTAGTCTAACTAGCTTCTGCCCGCGACTTCGCCCGCGTGATATTTCACCCTCTTAGGGATTAAATTTCGAAAAACCCTTTCTCAGTGAATACCTACTCTTCACAAAGAACACACCCTATACATTTCATGTCTCTAGGACCAGCGGTTTAGGCTGTGCGTTGATATATCAGTCAGTCGGCACTTTGAATTTTATTTAAATAGATTGAAATAAATGATTCAAGTTCTTTGACCTTACATAATCAGCCTATAATGTTCCCACTGCTGGGACACAGGCCTCCTCTCTGTGAGAGGGGAGTGGGCCGTAATCTACCACGCGGGCCCAGTGCGGGTTGGTAGATGTCACATGTCTTCGGATTTTTGGTTCTAGGATATGATCCTTCAAGATGTTTTCCTTCACCGTTTTGAGAGCAGTGGTGATGAAATAATTTACACAAAGTAAAGCGCCTGTCTGGGTTCGAACCTACGACCTACGCTCGTAAGTCGCGGCCGTTACCACTGGGCCACCACTGCCTCTACTTTGACCTTAAATCCTCCCAATATTTCTCTTGCCACCGCTAGGAATAGCTTCAATTCAAGCTATACTAATAATTTTATAGTAAGGACATTTTCTCACGCTTATGCCTGTGGGTGCTAAACTAGGACGCGTCGGTATGTAATTTACCTAACGGATTAAGGGCCCCGCGGTCCTCATTAACAAGTGTGACCAGTTCCTTTTAACTGGAGGAAAACCTGGTCTGAGGAATTAATGCTAGGCCATATGGTGTGAAGTTTCATTAGCTTTAATGTGTGATTTTTTTATTTATTGTTTTGTTTTTTGTTACAGGTAAATGGCGATCTGTTGTTCAACTACGGCATACTGTTATATAGTCTACTGCTGGATGAAGCCTACAGATGCAGGTACAGTCCGTTCACAGAATACTTAAAGTACTACGTACAGAAAGGCCACTCCCTTCCCCGCACTAACATCAGTTACCGCACCTCACCCCGCACTTCGAGGTTACCGTCGCAGTTCCTTAACAAGAGCGCTCGCAAACACAAGTACCTCACGCACACATTCATACGTATACAAACGTCATTTTTTAATGTAGTAGTAGTGGGTAATTATTTTGCGAGCGTTGTATGGAGTGTCCGGGGTGTGGTGTTATGCAGTCTACTGCTGGATTAAGCCTCCAGATGCAGGTACAGTCCGATTCAAACTTTATGGCCGCTCTGAACATGAGGTGAGTCGCTGCGCAGTAACGAATTCATGGGCCAGCGGGGGTGAGGGGGTGAGGTACTGCGCAGCGAATAGTGCACTTCAGAGCTGCCATAACGTTTGACGTGAACTACACTTGCGTGCAAAAAAATCGACCCACCCCATGCTCTTCGATTTGAAACTATATAATCCAACAAGTTGTACTAACAATAACCTCATATATTGTATATTAAAACCTCCCTGAAAGTATGTAGATTACATTAGTGAAAGAATGATCAAAACTGATTCATTATTTTTGAGAAAATCGCGAACTTACAAATATGGGTGTTGAATAAAGAACCTTTTTTTTTTGGAAGTCTATTAACAAAATCAAGTTTAATTTTGATTAAACAAACAGAAATAAACAAAATTTGACGTTTGTCAATTTCATCGACAAAAAAAGTCACGCATCTGAAGAATCGAGTCAATCTTGTCAAGAATATTTTACTATTTTTTTTTTTTTTTAATATTTTGCTTTAGTAAAAATATAGTGTATGTTCAAATAAATTGTACCTTACCTACTTTCACACAATATAAAATAATAAATTATATTCATTTCGATTTTTGAGATATCGTGTCTCAAATGGAGAGCATGGGGTGGGCCAATTTTCTTGCACGCAAGTGTATAAAAGTAACCTTTAAATAAGTTGTTCTTGAAATCAAAATTAAGAGGAGATACTTGGTGATTTATTAGAGAGAGTGCACCTGTGTCTGCGAACACACTTGTGCACTATAATGTCTTTAATATCTCCCGCGCCGAAGACTAGTCTCCGAGATACGGCCAGGAGGACTAATTATTAAAAAATAATAACAATTTGTTACACGATTTGCGCACATGTGTTCGTATTGAAATTGTTTTGCAGGCCATAAAAGCTTTCATAAGTCTGCAGCATTAAACCTGATACGTGCGTCCGCGACACTCACTAAAGTATAGCAAATCAACTCCAATAGAGCTTATTGAACGTTTAGTTCCGCGTTCAGATGCGCCTGAGTCATACAAACGTACAGTCATACACACATACAGGTCTTACATACATAGTGTTTATTTTGCTAGACTTGTCATGCAGCTATGTATGGTGAGCATAGGTAAATATAGGTAATTAAAGTTGATAGTTTTATTTTTATTTACTGCTTTGGATGTGTCAATGTTGTCTTATAATTATACTAAAGTCTACCTTTGTTTCTCTTCCTGCATTTTTGAATTATGATCTGGCATTATCCTGGACATTAGTGTAGGTAGGACAAAATCCATGTTTAAAGGGAGTACAGGACCTAAACGCAAAAATCGCAAGTTTTATAATGTCTAAAAGTATATGGTCGACTACAGTAAACAAAATCAGAAAAAAATATATGATACTTTGCAGGATACATGCTAGGTAGATAGTGTGTTGAAAATATAATACAACTAATTTGATAAGATAGAAAAACATCTTGAAGGTACCTCTAAAAACTTTCTTTTAACAATAAAAAATATACAATCATTCTGATTTTTTGTCAGATTATTCTACAAGCAACATACTAAAGCACTAGTGTTTTAATTTTTTAGTCCAAACAATAGATTTTTTGTAAATAAATAATTGCGTAGCTTAAAGTGAAGATAAGTAGAAGGAAGGAGTGTGTGTAAGGAGTATACTCACTTAAACTTCACTCTGTTCAGGTCTTCTTGTGTTATTTCCTTCGCCATTATTAATAAGAGTTTTTACTAGGTCCCTTGTTTTAAAGAGTAGTAAATGTTTATACTTCCCACGGAATGCATTAGCATAATCATCCTATAATGTTCCCACTGCTGGGACACAGGCCTCCTCTCTGTGAGAGGGAGTGGGCCGTAATCCACCAAGCGGGCCGAGTGCGGGTTGGTAGACGTCACATGTCTTCGAATTTCGTTTTGAAAGCAGTGCAATGGTGATGGAATGATTTAGAAAAAGTAAATTGCCTGCTTGGGTTCGAACCGACGACAGACAACGCGTAAATCGCGTTTGTTACTGTAGCGGTATCTACAACGCCACATGCGAACAACGCGTCATACTGACGTCACGCAAATCCTGCATCTCGCAAGCAGAGTTTACCGCGCAACTAGCATAGATACAACGCTCCGACATGAATCTTTGGGCGGTCGCCCGCCAGACACAACACCCGTCTGGTCGGAGGATCCTCCGTTTTCTATGGAGTATGAGTGATATTACCACTGGGCCACCACTGCTCTCCCATAGTATGAGTAGGTTGTAAATCTAAACGTAGTACGCTATAGAAACCGAAAGCGCTAATTAGAAATCGTAACAATCGGCTAATCTCACAAATATCGTACTGTAATCGACGTAAACTCAATTAACACTTATAACCACAGCTGTGAACTTCCCATAATATGTACACAGAATACTTACGTACAGAAAGGACACTCCCTTCCCCGCACTAACATCAGTTACCGCACCTCACCCCGCACTTCAGCGTATTCGTCGCAGTTCTTTAACAAGAGCGCTCGCGAACACAAGTACCTCACGCACACATTCATACGTATACAAACGTCATTTTTTAATGTAGTAGTAGTGGGTAATTATTTTGCGAGCGTTGTATGGAGTGTCCGGGGTGTGATATGTACAAGAAATGAGTATATCCGGAGTATGTGGAAGCTTTTATACTAAATCCCGATACTTTCTTGTCTAACAGATTGATGCCCGGTTTCTTTAAAGAAAATTATCGACGCGTCAAAATTAAACGCAAGTCAAGTGTTGCGATCGGCTGTTAATAATCCATTCAATTTATAAGGTAATTGGCTTCTGCCCGCGACTTCACCTAAATTTCACCCTCCCCCCATTCACCCTCTTAGGGGTGGAATTTCGAAAAACCCTTTCTTAGTGGATACCTACTCTTCACAAAGAACACACCCTCCCATGTCTCTAGGACAGCGGTTTAGGCTGTGCGTTAATATATCAGTCAGGAATTTTATTTATATAAATTAGGGTTTCGTACCCAAAGGGAGCTAACGGAACCCTATTACTAAGCTTCCGTCCATTCGTCCGTCCGTCTGTCTCGGGCTGTACCTATCTCAAGAACCGAAATAGGTAGACAGTTGAAATTTTCAAAGAATGTGTATTTCTATTGCCGCTATAACAACTAATAATAAAAATAAAATCAAGTTAAAAATTAACAAAACTTGTTTTATAAATAAAAAATTGTAGCGTTAAATATTGTACGGCGCTGGTACGGAACCCTTCGTGTACAAGTCCGACTCGCACTTGGCCGGTTTTTTTTGTGTTGATTTATTCGTTCCCCATACTGTGCCTTAATGGTTCTCACCATAGAAATGTAAAATATCTATGGTTCTCACAGTCATCTTTTCAGTAATAGGTAATTTCAAAACATTAATCTTTGGTGATCTCTGATGACCAAAACAGTCATCAGATTTAATCCCTACTTATCTCGGATTCTCCGTTACCCGGTTACCAACCCGTTGGCGCCATTTATTGACGCATGCGTCTTTCAAAAATCCAGTTAATGCAACTCAGTGAAAGTGCGTATTACCTTTGTTTACTGATTAATAAGGAGTTTCACTTGGTTCAGTTCACTTTTGTTAGTGTTAATTGCTTATGTCTGCTTTGCTTTAGTGGGTTTTGGTACCTGCTTGTAGTATTCGCTTTAGATTTATTGAGGTAGGTAGGACAAAGCATGGTTTGAACGTCTTACCGTAAAATGCCTGTGACAAAAAGGTATAAAAACTTTTGCCATTTCGACACTGGTTGTAAATGAAAACACTAGACCTGATTTATTACCGTTGGATCCCGTTTTTGAATCCCATTTTAATATTTTTGGCGTTGGATCCCGCAAAACATTATTATGTATTTCCGTTGGATCCCGAATTTAAAAAATGCAAGATAATTACGTTTTATTGTCGTTGAATCCCGAAAAGTATTTCCGTTGGATCCCGAATGCTTAAAAAAATATGAATGCGGGTACTTTCAACAACAAAATTGTTTATAATAAAATGAGGGGTCCACTAATGTTTCACCAAAACTCCATTGACAAATTTTTAGTTTACAACCAACGTTTCGTATACTATTTATTTCACAAACAACTCATTTTCTATATAATCTAGTCGTTTCTGGCACTCGCCGGCCGCTGCCGCGGCACCGCTCGCTTCGCTCGCTCGGCTCGTGCGTAGGGGTCACAGTTTTAACCTAACCTAACCTAACATTGTTTTTTTTTTTTAATAATAAACCTAATCTAACTAGTTCGGTTCCGGGTAACCCACTAAAAATAATCTCTTTTTAGTGTTTGATAAAGGTAAATCACTTTTCTTCTGAAATGTACACATGTTGTTATAATATGGGATTCAACGGAAATAGCAAACGGGATCCATCGGTAATACCTAAAAAACGGGATCAAAAAACGGGATCCAACGGTAATAAACGCTAGACCTCGCTACAGAATATATAATAGTACTTGACCTCACTTGCAAACACCTTAGTTATTTTTTGGTAAGGTTTACTACACTTTCTTTGTTAAATTACCACCACCTAAAAACTGCAATAGCTTAAGATTTTTTGTAAAAAAATATACAAAAACCAATTGACGTTTATGTCTCTAAGAGTTCTTGTAAACGTAGTTAGGAGGGTTCAATGAATCCATATAAACAAAAGCAGTGTAATTTATTCGTAAACAATAGAGTTTACACTAAAAGTACTTGATAATAGTGTCATAGATCTCTTTACAAATCAAAAATACAGGAAAAGTGCTATATTTCAAAAGGTGTAACAATTAAAATCAACACGTTTTTTACGTGATGAGAATTCATTCATTTGAACGCATTCAAATTCGGCGGCCATCTTTGTTTCGAAGGGCGCGCTTTTTGTCCAAACGTCAAAAGATTTATGGTCCACTTCCGATGCGTTCAGTTTTTTTACTATATTTTTATACTATAACTCATTCTAAATAAGTAACACGTAGTTTTTGGTAGTTTTAATTTGTGTTTGATTTATTTGGGACTTTTGTTTTTTATGTTCTTTTCGTTATTAATTACAATTTTAAGTTAGTTACTCGTTGCTCCTGTAAACTATTCGTGGTTTTTGAAAGCCAAAATTCAAGTGGACTGACAAATCCCATGGATGTCAATCAATTTGATTGGCTGGTTATATTTATACGCTTATTATGTAAGATTTGACAGCCAGATTATTCGTAAAAGACTGGAAGGATTTCAGGAGACTCAGACTGGGGGTCAGTCTGCAGCTCGATCTACATCGTTCTCACATATTATAATTATAAATTCCAACATAAATGATGTAAGTAATATTTTTGTAAAAATATAATTTAATCTGTCAAGCTCCGCTAATGAGACACAATTGATTTTCTATTGTTTCGTTGCCAATAGGCGACGCGCACTGCTTGACTGGTTAAAATAGTGTCCGTGGAGTTTCTTGCCCGTTCTTCTCCATAGGTATCTACCTACGCTTTGGAATGGGCAACTAGCTTCATATTTTCTGACTGACCGACTTCTTGACAATTCAAAAGTGCTTCAAATGCTTTGAGTTTGAGTTTGATCCAATATTTTGACTGAGTCTGTATCTACGCATTGGACTTTATATGAAAGAAAACACCGGAATACATTTTCCACTAACTTAGTTGCATATAAAGTCATTAGCTTATCTATAAACGACATATTATTGTAATTAAACGCCGTGGCGCCATCTTATCGTGGGTTAGAAGTGCCGTATCGCACATTAGTGTCCTTTTCACCTTGCCATGTAACTGATATGACACTGACCTCTATAGTAAACTATGTTATACCACGTATGTACGCACAGACGCCAGCACATAAAGCTACTACAATCTGTCAAATTTCTTTAATAGATTTTCAACTTTATCGCTAAAGCATAAGGTTCAAAGTTGATTGGGAAAATTTGACAGTTTCGGGTAGCTTGATGTGCTGGCGTCTGTACATATGAGAAATGGCGTCCTAAGTGTAACAGGTTTAGCAAGCTTGCACTTATCTGTAACAAGACTTATGTCACGACTCCATAGAAATAATTTACGGATTTTTTAGAATCACGACGAAAAAATTTGAGATATTTTTGGTCACGAAAGGGGTTTGAAGATTTTTGTATGGAGGGTGGCCCTAAGGTCGGCCGCCATTTTGATTTTTTTTCAGAATCGCGGTGCACAACAAAAGTTATATATTTAGATAGAGGACAGTTATATTACATTTTTTGTTGGTATAAGTGTCCTCTATCTAAATATATAACTTTTGTTGTGCACCGCGATTCTGAAAAAAAATCAAAATGGCGGCTGATTTTAGAGCCAAAACCTTCAAACCCCTTTGTTTTCTTTTTTGGAGTGTTCTTTCTTTTTTAATATCTCGATCTTAGCACTTACCTATGAACCTTCTTACTCTACTAGCCAGACAAATGAGAATAGGTACATAAACTCATTAATCTTGACTTTGTTAAGGCTTGTATGTACCTATTCGCATTGAGGTCAAAAAGGGACTGCGTAATAGCGTATTTGATTTAAAACCTTTGATTAGAACGTATCGTATCGAAATTGTAAATGCTTAATCATTCGGAACGTCTTTATTTTTCACTAGCTGCGCCCTGCGGTTTCACCTGCATAAGCTTCAAACCCGTCGGAATATCGGGATAAAAAGTATCCTATTTGTTAATCGAGGGTGTCAGCTACCTCCATACCAAATTTTAATAACATTGGTCCAGCCGTTTGTGCGTGAAGAAGTAACAAACATACAAACACGCTCACAAACTTTCGTCTAATGAGCAATCGCTGTAGGGTGTTTCGCACAAACGTTACATCGCACTAATAAAGCATCGATGTAATAAAACATCGTACAACTGAATTATCGACATATACCGTGTTCGATATACCTACTTAATAAAAATCGAATTAACAACTTTCGAATACACGTAGGGAACCCGTGCTATTGTGATGTGACAAGATGGATATTGGCGCCGATTCTCTTGTTCACAAACTAAACTAAATTTAAGTTCAGTGCATCTTTTTCTTTCTATTTCATTAAGAAAAGGACAGGAGATAAATATTAGTTTAGTCCTGTCAAATTAAGATACTCCATAGACAATTTAGACGTGATTAAAAAATTGGCTATTAAAAATACGTCAATTTACGTCAGGCACTGACTAATTTGACAGGACTAAACTAATATTTATCTCCTGTCCATTTCTTAATGAAATAGAAAGAAAAAGATGCACTGAACTTAAATTTAGTTTAGTTTGTGAACAAGAGAATCGGCGCCATTGACATCGATTTTTTGGTCTTTCAAACACTTCTGTCAACCCTGCCTGAAATCACACGCGTATCAATAGGTTATTAATCAAAATGGAAACGCAGCATACCTATTCCATTGTATTTTATTTTTATGTGTCTATTTTTCTATTAGGTATGTCCATTTAGTTGAATATAAAAATAGCTGTGATCATTGAAACTCGCTCACCAGGATGACGCGTCACTTGAATCGATTTCAACAATCGATTCGGTCTCGCACCACTGAGTCGAGTTACAATGATCGATTGGTATGCAAATCGCCGTTTAGTGGCCATTAACATAACTATTATGGTTTTTTTCTTTTAGTATTTTTTATTACTTTGAGTCATTATGGAACTGTTAGTAAGACTGACTGGCAGACAAAGCATAGGCCACTTAAAAAGATATAAAGTTCAAAAACTGGTATTGAGCTGCATTCGGTTAGACTGGAAGCTGACCTTAACATAGTTAGAAAAAGTCTTGGCAGATGATGACGATTATAACGAGGTGCTACAAAAAAAAACAGTGGCACTCCGGGAGTGCCGACAGAAGTGAAAACAAAACACAAACAGAATACTTTGCAATCACTCACTGACATATCGGATATAAATTAAAACCGAGTACATCCCGAGGACAGCCCAACACATCCGAAGCGGTGTCGGTTACGGTAACAGTGGCGCGAATTCAATGGTTTTTTCCCATCTCAAAAATGCCCAACGCGTCGAAAGAAGTTTTCACTGCAAAAAAAAAAAAAACGGATCTCCACCCATAAGGTGATTGACTCGTTGCTGTAGTAGTTGCAAGCGCAAATATTTGGGTTCTGGGTTCGATCCCCAGGTAAGGTTTTCTCAGTAGCAGTCAGGAGAGAGCAGTTCTGGCGCAGTGGTAACGGCCCCGACGTCGTGGGTTCGAACCCAGACTAGCGCTTTACTTTGTGTAAATAATTTCATCGCCACCGCTCTCAAACGGTGAAGGAAAACATCGTGAGGAAACCGGCATGTTCTAAAACCAAAAATTCGAAGACATATGACGTCTACCAACACACGCTGGGGCCGCGTGGTAGATTACAGCCCACTCCCTCTCACAGAGAGTGTCCTAGCAGTGGGAACATTATAGGCTGACTATTTGGCTAAGTCTGGAGTCCAGATTCATGTCTAGTTGATGGCAATAGGCTTGCTGCCTATTACATGGGTCTTTTAAACACATCTAACCGGGGCCATGTTTATGTACAGACGCCAGCACATCAAGCTACCCGAAACTGTCAAATTTTCCCAATCAACTTTGAACCTTATGCTTTGGCGATAAAGTTCAAAATCTATTAAAGAAATTTGACACATTGTAGTAGCTTGATTTGCTAGCGTCTGTACTATACCTACCTACACTTTATGCCTTACCTTTCGGGGACAATCAGCGTGATGGTCTGTCACCACAGTTTATAATTATGCAAATTAAATCACGGGCTAACAGTCCAAGTCGTATTTGTCAAAAACAGCAGGAAATATGTAAGGAATTAATGTAAGTGCTTGGTTAGACTGGCAGCGGGGGGCGGGGAGCGGCGCGGATGCGGGAACGCGCGCGATCTGCCTGTCCGCAGTCGAGCGCGGCTGCGTTCTGCGTGTTGTCGTGTCCAGTGTTTGTCAAAACATAATATGGATGAAGAAGACTTATTTTTTTACTTGAAAAAACCTCGAACTAGAAGTAGTAAACCCCGTGTAGTTTGAGAGAGCCTCGGTCCCAGCGCGGGCCGCCTGCGCACCCACTGCAGCCACTTGTATGAACGAGCTATGGCGTGAGTAGCCCGCGCGCTCTTCGCGTGCTCCCCATGCCGAACAGCCCGCGCCGCTCACCGCACCCGCGTGCCCACTATGAACACTCAAATGAAGTTCTTATGTTTGAGTACGCCGCTCCGCGCCCGCCCCGCGCCCTCGCTGCCGGTCTAGCTAAGCACTAAATGATGTTAGTTTGTTTGTTATAGTAATTTGTTAGTCTAATGGGCCCGGCTTCTGATGTAATTTTGTTTGTTGTGTCAATAATTAAGCAAGCATGCATTCGTAATTAGAAAAATACTGCCGTTGTTATGCATAGTTTATGATAATGCGACAAAAGTAATGTGATTTTTTAAGGGTGATTCCCCGTTTAATAGAAGTTTAGTCTTAATAAGTAGGTACCTGACAGTAGCGTGCATTGGTTTTCAGAATAGATAGGCACTAGGCCGGGTCTATTCTAGGCAAACGCGGTCACTAATCAGAAAAAAAAGTGACATCAAAAGTGTTGTTATTTGAGTAGGCTTGCCTAATTAAGAGTGATAAATTGCGAAGGTTGAACGTCATGGTATTATGCGTGAGACGTACGTATTTTTAATTTTGCCGTATTAACTTGAACGAGTAAAGACCAATGACAATGTGCGAATAGTACGGGAGCCAAGTAGGCCGCCCGGCGACTACCTAGCTGCCACGCGTGTTTGTATGAAGATTTTGTTTTTTGTTAGGCGCTCCACACACTGCACCGCGCTCCGTCGCGGTGAGCAGATAACGCGCCCCCGCGCGTGATTTTTTATTTTACATACAAATTCAACTCCCGCGCGTGAGCTTAAGTGTTTATATGTTTGTTACTTCTTCACGCTCAAACGGCTGGACCAATTTCGATAAAATTTTGTATGGCGGTAGTTGACACCCTGGATTAACATATAGGCTACTTTTATCCCGATATTCCCACGGGTTCGACATTTACGCGGGTGAAGTCTCGGGGCACAGCTAGTGTACTATAAATACGTAAATAAAACTTTCGGGCCACCCTCAAAAAAACTAAAATGCCAAAAAATCCCCAATTTACTTTAATTTCTATTCACTCAACGATTTGACCATAGATTATAGACATTACCGACCAATAAAAGCCGTTTATCTATTACACATTCATCACACGACGCCAATAACGTTATCTGGTCTCAAAATAACTGAATAAATAACTCACATCACGCCAACTTTAACTAAATGCGAGGTACTGAGAATTTTTGAGAACTTTTAACTATGTATATGTAGAAGTTTGACTACGAGGTATGTTGTATACTGTGTTAGAAGGGCTATGGTGAAGCTATTTAATTTTCAAAGTGTGTTTAGTATACTGTCCGTTAAGTATTTGATGGTTAAGTCATTTGATGATTGCCCATCCATAAAAAAGAACTATAGTGAAGCTATTTAATTTTCATAGCTATGTTTCGTATACTGTCTGTTAGGTAAGCTTGAATCAATCAACTCAGCCTATCGCGGTCCGATGCTAGACGTAGGCCTCTCCCAGACTGCGTCAAATATGGAAGCTTATTGTGGCTTAAATTATGCGGAAAATTAAAGGAAAAAAAGTCTATAGAATAAATACTTAAAGAAAAGAAAAAAAAAATACATTTATTTAGCACAGACTATAAGACACACAATACACATACATCAGATAAAATAACAAAAAATAAAGATCAAATATGAAAAGCGTAAAGTCCGATCCGATTTAAGTAATTAGCAGGAAAGTGTGCCTCACGGCTGCTTACTTAATCTGCCTAGCCTATTCCTAATTACTATGTTGGGGTCGGCTTCCACTGCGACTGGGTAATATGAAACCCCTTGGTAAGACTGAGCATCTAAGTGCTCATTATTTGCACAACTAGCC
This sequence comes from Amphipoea oculea, assembly GCA_945859645.1. Taxonomy (NCBI): domain Eukaryota; kingdom Metazoa; phylum Arthropoda; class Insecta; order Lepidoptera; family Noctuidae; genus Amphipoea; species Amphipoea oculea. The sequence continues at coordinate 4,161,714 of OX243886.1, read as the reverse complement.
CGTTTATAACCGACTTTAAAAAAGGAGGTTCTGTATTCGACCCGTATGTATGTTTGTATGTCCGCGATTATCTCAAAAACTACTGAACCGATTTTGATAATTCTTTCATTAGTGTGATCTACATACTTTCAGGAAGGTTTAAGTATATAATATATTCGGTAATTATTCTTATGTACGAAGTTATATGCATAAATGTACTGCATCTCCGGCATTTCTATGCGAATTTTGATGATTGTTCTAGTCGGTGTCTTCAATTCTTCAATGCACTAGTGTTAATTGAATTTATGTGGGGTAGGTACAACTAAAAAGTGAAAAATAAAAACTTTTTTACAAAAAAAACAACCGACTTCAAAAAAAAACACTACAAAATGAAAAATAACTTTAATTTCGGAAGTTGGTGTCAAAACACTAAAATGCGGAACCAACGACGCCGACTTCCGAAATTAAAGTTATTTATTACTTTGTGGTGTTTGCGGAACCAACGACACCGACTTCCGAAATTAAAGTTGCAATTTGCATTGCTTTTTTTTTTGAAGTCGGTTGTTTTTAGTTACTTATAGCATAGCTTGTCACTCTCACAAACCTTATAATCACCATACATACTCGTAGATCAAAGCATGCATGAATCGACAATGTTGTGTCTACGTGTAAATATTCCAAACGTGAGACTTACGCCACTTCCAGAGGTGGCGGTAACAATGGTGCCATTTCGATTTTTATTCTCAGAATTTTCGATTTTTATTCTTGCATATTTTCGGTTTGTGGTTTTAGTTTTTTGATGTTAGATGTGGCTTGAATTTTAAATAAAGTTATTTGGCGAATGTCCTCTATTCTTTGAAGGTATGATGTGATGTCTTTTGCATGTGAAAAATGTCTTGTTTATCGATTTCACAACCTCTTCTAGTAATCCGATTGATGTTAATTGAATTTTGGTAGCCGTGGGCTGTGTAGTTCTGATGACAAAAACAAGTTAATGGTGTCGAACTCATAACAGAGGGGCAATTCTCGTAATTTTAAGAACGTTCACAGTCTGATCTCAGTCTCAATCTGTCAAAAATACGTCTAATTTCCCTACATTTTGACAAGTTTTTGACATTTGTTTGTCGCCAAGATGAACTGCGACTAGATTTTGTGGCCTTCTGATCTGATGATGAAGACGAAAGATGCTTCGCAAGAGAAGTGGCACAACATTTTTTGTTCAATTTTTCTTTCTCAACTACTTTCAACGCTCTTTCATTTTTGTTTCCATATTATTCTATAGAAGTCAGAATGTACCTCGTGCATAGGGAGGCTCACTAACACTCCCCAGGGATGTGTCTTACAGGCGTTGCACAGGGGGGTTCCAGAATTGTTTTTTAAGAGGAACCGGGACCACCCTTATGTCCTGATGGTGATCATCGGGGTGGTTTAAATCCCACATTCCCCGGAGGTCGGGTGCCTTTTGAAGGTGTCCCTCCGAAAACAAAAAAAAATAAAAAGGTACAGTGAGGGATATTAATAGTTTAGCAAATTGACACCCATCGTCAATATGCAGTGTTGCTTATAGCAATTTCAAAAGAACGACAGTTGTGAACGGACAATTTAAATTGTTAGTCAATTTGGTTAACAATTAATTTCCCTGTTTTCGCCTAAAGCAAGTCTTGCTACGACTGTTTTAAAATCGCAAAATATGACGTAAAAGTCGACTTCCTTTTAAATTCAGTATTTCAGCAAAAGACTTCAGATTTATGGTATAAACTTTAAAAGCTTTCCACGTAATTAGTCTGCTTCAAAGAAATGTCTCTCAAAAAATCCCTTTTATATTATGCACTCCGTATTATTCCGACAGGAAGTAAATTTTGAATGTCACATACATTTGGCATATTAGTCGATTCGCACGAATGTACTCGCCCGAAACGGGTGAATCGTCACTTTTAATTTTTTTTTTCGTAGGGACTCACGATGTTAATTTATTTGCGGGCGCGTTGACAACTCCAGAAATTATGTTCCGTTTATGCCGTATATTTTGACACTCGCAAAGGGAATCAAAACGTATAGGGTACTTCCCGTTGACCTAGAATCATGAAATTTTTCAAGAAGCAATGTCATGTAGCACAAATAAAGGAAAAAATCCGAAAACCGTAAATTTGTAGTTCCATACCTACAAATTTGTACGGGACCCTCGGTGCGCGAGGCCGATTCGCAACTTGACCGGTTTTTTTCTTAACTTCTTTGCATAAAATTCAAAATGTGCCAATTGCCTAATATTGTCGACTCGCCCACAAATAAATTAACTTCGTGCGAGTCGCTTATAGAAAAAGTTAAATGTTTAAAAGATGAGAGACGGTTCGCCCATTTCGGGCGAGTAATTTCGTGCGAATCGACTAATAAGCCTCCGAGACAGGATGTAAATTTTAAATTCCCCATACATTTCACGAGGCCCTTTTGAATACTTTTTATGCATGCAATTCGTGTAACATCGATTTTTACATACGCTCTCCTTCGGCATACTTAGTTTGTAATTATGTTTTTAAGACTTTCCTTCGACATTCTTTGGATGTGGACTAAATTGTTGATTCGATATGATTCATACTTTATTTAAATAACTAAGTAATTAATCATTATTTCCTTTATTTCATTATTTACATATAAATTATATTTTTAAATATTAGGATATAAAAACATTTAAAAATATAAATAATAGTAGTCCGCCGATGTCGGGAGCAGGGTCCAAGCCACCGGGGTGGTTAGGGCTCCAGAGAGAGGAACCTCCTCACAATGCGAGCCGTATCGAGGAGTATTGCCTTCTGAATCAGGCCCTTGATCCAATCTCCTAAAGAGAGCCTCGATAGATGTTGATCGAGGCTTTCGGTCAATAATACTTGATAAAATAATTAATCATTATTATTATCAAGTGCTGTTGTAGTGCGTCAAGTGAAAGCACAGAATACTTAAAGTACTACGTGCAGAAAGGCCACTCTCTTCCCCGCACTAACATCAGTTACCGCACCTCACCCCGCACTTCGGCGTATTCGTCGCAGTTCTTTAACAAGAGCGCTCGCAAACACAAGTACCTCACGCACACATTCATACGTATACAAACGTCATTTTTTAATGTAGTAGTAGTAGGTAATTATTTTGCGAGCGTTGTATGGAGTGTCCGGGGTGTGGTGTAAGGTCGTCTTTCCCCTAAATTTTGAAAAGTGGAACTTTCAATAAGTACAAGTTTTCATTAGATTATGAACATTATATCACGCTTGGATTTCCCAAAGGCATAAGCAGGGATTGTATACTTGTATTGCTAGCCCTATATGGCCAGTGATCTCTTAATCGACCTCATCTAGTTTTTAAACATTTTAATTCTAGCGACTAAAATTACTTTTTTATATTGTACTAGTTGCTCCTTACGGTTTCACCCGCATAAGTCTCGATACCCTGGAAATATCGGGATAAAAAGTATCCTATGTCCTTTCCCGGGACTCAAGCTATTTCTATACCAAATTTCATCTAAATCGGTTCAGCGGTTTAGGCGTGAAAAGGTAATATACAGACAGACAGAGTTACTTTCGAATTTATAATATTACTAGCTGCGCCCCGCGGTTTCACCCGCGTAAATGTCGATCCCGTGGGAATATCGGGATAAAAACTATCCTATGTCCTTTTCCGGGACTCAAACTATCTCTATACCAAATTTCATCTAAATCGGTTCAGTGGTTTAGGCGTGAAGAAGTAACAATACACACACACACACACACACTCACAAACTTTCGCCTTTATAATATTAGTGTGATATAGTGTGATAAGTATGGATTTTGTTTGATATTTTAATTGTATTTTGACATTTTAATAGTATAATGACATTTAAAAAAATATTCACTTGTTTGTTAACGTTTATTTTAAGGGCGAAAGTCACGGACCGCATTTTGACTTGACTTTCCAAAGCAAATCAAGCGATTCATACGGATATGCATGATATGTAATGTGATACCTACGAATAAAGTTCCTATTCGTATGATAATCTTGCCCTGAGATTAGTGAGTGACGAATATGTGAATGATAGATGACCTAAGATGACCTTTGAATTCTTCAAACTTGTTCAAAGATTGTGTTTATTTATTCATACTTGAGTTTTATACAAACAGGTTTGCTGATTGATCTGGGTTAATTTTGATTAAGATGTGAATCATTTTGTAGATACAGTGTGTGAATCATTTTGTAAGGGTCAACATTGTTTCATACTAAAAGGTGTATGTACTATGTGATCCATTATCACATACTGACAAAGGAAAAATCACTATTTCTGGTTGTGATTTGTCTACAACGTGTTTTTTTTTATATCCCATATATCTAGGGGGTCATTGTACCTACTCATCATTATGAACAACTCTTATTATGGGACCTAACTTAAAATCGCGAAAAAAAATCAGCTGTTTCCTACATTTTGACGAGTTATCCGAACATAAATTTTAATGTAGGGTAACAGCTGTTTTTTTTTCGCGATTTCAGGTTTGGTTCCATAGTAAAAGTTGTTCGTAATGATGAGTACAATGACCCCCTAGAGTTATGGGATATAAAAAACACGTTGCATAATGCACCTAACGGGTTCCCTACATCGGTCTAGGGGAAGGGCCCGCGAAACTCAAATTTTATAATTTTTTTTGCAATTTGCAGGTCAGTGTCAAGTTAGCCTGTTGAATGACTATTTCATGAAATATCACACTAATATTATAAAGGTGGAAGTTTGTGAGTGTATGTGTGTTTATATGTTTGTTACTTCTTTACGCTCAAACGGCTGGACCAATTTTGATAAAATTTTGTATGGAGGTAGCTGACACCCTGGATTAACATATAGGCTACTTTTTATCCCGATATTCCCACGAGATCGACATTTACGCGGGTGAAACCGCGAGGCGCAGCTAGTGAAATATATAAATCTATAGGGTTGAATGAACTTAGAGGGCTGTTTAATTGATGATTTTAATGATTATAATTCTGTAAATACATATTTGTTACCAGTTACGATTCTAGACATAGAGCTATTTCCAATTCGAGACAAATCGTATAAACACAATTCAGCACAACACAAACCAAACACAGGATGATGTAAAACAGCGCAAAAGAAAGTAATTAACATTAGCAGCACACTAACAGACACATCCTGTAGACGTGAACAAACACGCGTGGCATACTTTCTCTGGACACCCGAAATATGAGTGCAAATGTAGGGTGACCATGGTTTGTGGTGAGGATACATACATGCAGAAACTCACGCCTTCATCCCTGAGGGCAGTGGCGTGCATATAGGCATATAAGCAGTGCCTACCTCGATGTATCAACATAAGCCTGTCAATTACATTTTAGTGTGTGTGTCCCACAATTAAGAAACTCACTAAATTATCATACCTAACAATAAACAAAATCTTCATACAAACACGCGCGGCAGTAGGCAGTCGCCGGACGGCCTACTCGGCTCCCGTACTATGTATTCGCACATTGCCATTGGTCTTTACTCGTTCAAGTTAATACGACAAAATTAAAAATACGTACGTCACACGCGTAATACCATGACGTTCGATCTTCGCAATTATAACTCTTAAGTAGGAATTCCTACTCAAATAACGACCCACACTTTTGACCTCACTTTTTTTTTTCTGATTAGTGACCGTGTTTGCCTAGACTAGACCCGGCCTAGTGCCTACCTATCCTGAAAACCAATGCACGCCATTGCCTGAGGGGTAAGCAGAAACTACTGATTGCCACCTCACACCTGCTACGATCGTAAACCCCTTCATTTTGCTTCGTTTACGTTAATACATATGAGCCCTGATTCACAACCATACGACAGGCTATCGTATCGAAAACCTGACATTTCGTTAACCTGATTTGATTTGCCCTCAACAGCAAATAGCTGTTGGAAGAATAGCGGGCGTCTATTTGATTTAAACTGACAAAATTTTCGCGTTTTGGACTTGTGAACAGCGTTTAGAAGACTCCTACGATAACAATGATTAATGTTCGATACGATACGGAAGCGTATCGAGTGTTTGTGAGTAGCTATGCTGGTCATATAAGAAAGAAAGAAAGAAAAAGTATTTATTGTGACTCGTACAGGAAGATCACAAACTAAACTAAACACAGTAAAAAAACGAGTGTGCTTATGACCACACTACTGAAGTGAAACTTCAAACGTATTTGGCTATGAGAGGAAGAGAGAAAGAAAATGTGCGCGCGCACTGCTTTCTCTTGCTTATATCCCCCACTCAACTCCCGTTCGCCTCGCCCGATCACACTTTTCGTAACGCGTTCGCCAGCTTACTCCCCAAGTCAAGCGTGCGTAAAAAAGTTTCACTTCAAAAACTTTGAAAGTAATGTTATTTTTTGAGACGACATTTTTTAAATGCATTTAATCGGAAATCACAACGAAGGTGAATTTCCGATTAGGTAAATCTCATAAGTTTATTTTTTTAGACCAGAGGGGCAATTCTCGCAGTTTTACAAACGTTCACAGTCTGATCTCAGTCTCAATCTGTCAAAAATGCCTCTAATACTCCTACATTTTTGACATGGATTGTCGCCGAGATGAGATTCCAACTAGATTTTGAACGTTTTTAATTACGGGAATTAACTTTCAACCAGTCTTACCAAGGGGTATCGTATTACCCAGTAACTGGGTTGTGGCGGTCGGATAGGCAGTCGCTCCGTGTAAAATACTGGTATTCAGCTGCATCCGGTTAGACTGGAAGCCGACCCCAACATAGTTGGGAAAAAGGCTAGGCAGATGATGATGATAATGACCTAGACGCTGCCTATCAATTTCGACTTTGAAAAACAGGATATAAAGTGAAATGACGATTTCTTACATTTTTCTATCTCATAGGCATAAAATAATATTTTAATTATTTCCCGCTTTAAGAGCCTATACTACCTCTGCTAAAATTCACTCTTTATCTCGCTCATACGATACTGCTCGCGGAATGAGTGAGAGCGAGACAGAGTGCGGTGCTGGGCGGCAGGCAGCGCCAATAGTTTAGGTATTTGCTTTTTACAGTGAAAATAATAGTAATTATAAAAAAAAAAAATAACATAAGACCTGCTTTAAAGTAAGTTCTGTTAGTATGCAAAGTTTCATGATCTAATTTGACGTATTTTTTGAATACCAGCGGTTTATTGTTCGGGTTAGAGGTAACTTTGGATTTTTTTTCTATCTAGAAAATTTTATGGAATCGTGTTTTAGTCTAACATTGGACTTAGCATTAATCCTCAACTTTACCATATATTTATTTCAAAATTAATGGTGCAGTATTTTCGACATAACTGAGGATCACGCTAAGCCATTTGAGGTAGTGTAGGCTCTTAACAACAAAAAAAATAATCTCCTCATTCAATCATGACAAAAATAATTAAAAACATTACTGCACATAAATCATATTGCATGATGGATGGTGTCCCAAAAATAAGTTCATATTACATACTGCCTACCCAAACAAGGCTGGTTGCCATAGCAACGCGGCGCGTCATGGCGGCGCCGTCAAAACGTGGAGGTTTAGGAAACCACCCCTGAAAACTGAAGGGAAATAGGAAAATAGTTGCATATATTGTGCTTGTGAAAGAATTTTGCTGAAATGTGTAGGGATCTTTGATAAGAAGGCAGTTTATTTTGAATAAGATAGATTTATGATTCTTTCAGGAGTAACTACTATTTGTTTTATTCAGCATCTTTAATCAGTTATATCAAATTTCTGAAAGAAAAATCAAGCTTGTTTTGTTAAAAGCATCAGATGTACTCATTCAAGTGTAAACTTGGTAAAAATAGCCATTATCACGAACAAACAAAGTCTAGAATTGAACGAAGATCATTTTTATATATTTTTTTTTTAACTAAAAATGATCTTCGTTAAATTCTTTGTTAATAATCAAAGATTTTTTCTGCCCAGCTCTTATGAAAAAAATAGTTCTCTATGTATAAATAATAATAAAAAGATGAATTAAAATTGGTAAAATATAAACATTACAACCTTGGAAATATACAAACGTATTGCAATGTTAAATGCGCTATTGCATCGCCAATAATATTACAGAAAAAAAAAACTACAAAAAAATACGACCATCACGGCCCATTATGTAAACACCAATGACCAAAAACAAATTCACATCAAACCTTTCATATTGATTATTATGAAAGAGGGGTAGAAATGAAATTGTATGTCCGCCGGAGGTTTTTATTACCAGTTATGTATGTCAGGGGTTGTAGCACTCGTAAGTACTGGTCACCCCATTTTACAGGGGTCGTTTGTTTATGTAAGTTTTGGGAGCGACCAAATATATACATAGCTAGTAAGATATAGCAATATCATAGCAACCACAATCAAAATCTGAATGATTTTGAAGGCTATTGCTAACAGTAGTGCAATAGTTCCTATTTTTGCAGCTAACAATAAATTGGAAGGACTTTCGTTTTAAAAGTGTGGTCGTAACAGCACCCGATTTGTGCAATACACTATCATTCTCAATATAAATAATTTTGAAGGATATTGCTAATACATTGCTTCATATGTTCGAAAAATTAGTCTGCTCAACAACGTAAATAACGCAATGAATCTTGTTAAACTGTCAAAATGAAAGCCATTGCTAGAACTCTTAGTGTGTTACGTTATTATCCCGCTAGACACGGAAAAAGTAGCAGAGAATTTTGGTGACAAAGTTTTTCTATACTCCAGGATGACGTGTCGTGCGTAGGTCTTGAATTTTGCCGGAATCTTATACAATATACTTACTTTATTGATATCCTACCTATCAATAAATCAACTCAACTCATCAAAAGTTTAGGGTAGTTCTTCAGGGACAAAATTTTCGATGTCTATGCGTTTATTTCTGTAACCAACTAACAAAACGGCATGTAATTTTTTTTTTGTACAGTTTAGCTTTATGCCTTACTAGGACAAATCATATTTTTTAAATAATTGCTGTCTAGGTATAAAATAAAAATATTTGAAGTTGGTTCTTCTGATTCATATAACGCGTCCGTTTGCCATTTTCCGGAACAAAATGGTCGATGTCGCATTTTCCCTTTGATACATCAATATAAATTATAATTATATCGAAAACAAATGAGTTGTCCTCTTACAAAAAAAATGTGTATTGGTTATAACTACGTTAGTTTGTTTATAAATAAGTAAATAAGGAGTGTCCGGCGTATAATACTGATTAATGTGGCGTAAGCTTCACTTGACCGTACTTGGTCGGGTAATAATAATGAGAGCCTGGCTTCCCGCGTGGGGGAAAGCCAGTCGTGCAACGGACGAGTTAGAAGGTGGACCTGCGGCTGGTTGGCTTAGATCCCGGTGTTACGAAGGAAAATATCTGATTCACCTGTGTTTGGTTCAGGTGGCATTATGATTACAATGCCTACTTTATAAAATTTATTTTATTGTTTTAAAACTTCAATCTGTGTTTCGTGTGATGCTTTTGGGTTATGGAATCGTGTAGAAAAATGACAATAATGAAGTCTGTATGTATGATGAGTTATGCATGATTGTAGGCAAAATTCTGATTCGACTGTGCCTGATTCGTATGGTTAAAACCCCCATATGACTAATGAAATAAATTAGATTTTCCCTCTCCAGCACGAAAGGAGTGCGTTTGTTACATTATAATGTCCAATGTTTGACCGTGTACAAGTCAGTAGTTCTAGTCTTATTTATTATTATTTTCTTAGCTATAACCTTTTGAATAATTAAAAAGTGACAGGAGTATAAAACTGTTCTAAATATGACACTTTTGATATGTCTTAGTCTTAGTTAAGAATGAATAATTATTGTTTAGAATTAACAATCATAACTAACGGTGTATTTATTACTTTTTATTTCTGTTTCTGATTCATCTGGGCACAAAATATTCGAACGTCGATATCTTGAAAACTACTTTATAAAAACGAGTCCCTCATACAAACATATGTTATTTGGTATGTCTATTTTCATATGAACATGTGTTACAGAGATGAAAGTGAAATTAAAATTTGGCCATATGGATCAGTCGAAGAATCAAATTTCGAAGAACTACCCTTTACTGCTGGACATAGGCAGCCTTTATATCTATACTTCTATACTAATATTATCAAGAGGTAAAATTTGTTTGTATGTTTGTATTCTCTGGAACTACCAGTCGGATTTGAAAAATACTTTTTGCATTTAATAGCCCGATTCATGAGGAAGGCTATAGGCCAGGGTTTCTTAAACTTTTAGCAGTCACGGACCCCTTTCCAGAATTTAAAACCTCCACGGACCCCTGTCAAACAATATTTTAGGAAAAGAAAACAAACCTTGTTTATGTAATAATTATGTATTATATTAAAAATCACATTTATAACTCGACCTGCTCGCAGGCGCGGTCGCAGCCCAAGATTTGGGGGGGGGGGGGGGTTTCATCATGGGTGCCGAGGAATATTTTAAGGGAGGTACATCTTCTCGTTGGTCTAGTACTCGCAAGCGTCAGCGTTGGGTTCGATTCCTAGGTCGGGTACAGTGTTAAAGGGTTTTTCCATCAGAAATTTCTCAGAAGCAGGTTGAAGTCTGGATTTGTGCCCGGTTGGCGGCAGTAGGCTCGCCCTCTATGACATTTCACTTAATAACTGGCGAAATGTGGGTGTAAGCGAAGCGAGCTCGAAAATTGTAACACTCCGCCTCTGTTGATTAGGTGTTTTGTTTTATATTTTCAAGTAGAAATAGGAGTTACATTGTCGACTTATGCAGGCAAGCTCAAGCAGCTATCAGAACCTAAAATGCAAGAGCGAGCGAAGCGAGCTCGAAAATTTGGCACCCTCTCGGATAGGTTCGATTTTCTTTCGATCATTCCAAAAGGACTAGGAATTACTTGTTTTGTCGACTTTTGAAGAAAAGCTCAAGAACCAATGAAAATTGCAAGAACGAGCGTAGCGAGCCTGAAAATTTTAGCACCCCACCTTGAATAGTCTCTGTTTTCTTTTACACATCATACAAAAAGAGAACTTACTTTGTCGAATTATGACGAAAAGCTTACACTCGTTTTACACCAGTTTAGGTTTTCGATCTAGCCTTGCCTAAGCCTTTCAACCTTACGTACGAGCGGGGTGCCCAATATCCCGAATTTGCTTCGCTCGCTCTTGAATCCTTGATTCTATATTTTATAACAGGCTTTTTAAAGGAAAATATTTATTAGGCGCCTTAAAAAACCCACTGTCATTTTATGGCTTTAAGTTTTTACTTCAGTCGGCAGTCCCCATGTCTGCCGATGTTCTTAATGTTTTTGAATATGTCAATCGGGGTTTTCGTGGCTCAAGTACTTTTTAAAGTTAGTAAGGCAAGTAGGTAAATCATTCAGACGGGTCCATATTGGCTCAACTAAAGTTCTTTACCCGAAATTGTTCTTCCTAACGATTTGTAATCCGAATGACCACTCTTCCTAAAATTTTTCATCCTAAAGTTTTCATTCATACTATTCGTAGTGCTACCGGCGATGTTCATAGCACTCATGTTTCCGAAAATTGTAATCAATAATATCATTAATGTAAATATTTTAAACTCCTACTGTTTTTTATCATAACGCTTTTATCCCTAAACATAACTACCATAATATTTTCATGGCCTCGGAGTTTATACGGGTAAGTAATATATGATATAATTACAAAACCTCTAATATTTACAAGATATAACAACTGAACCTATAATTTTATTTGATATAATGATCAGTTAATATAATAAACGATTGATATAATTTTAATGTAACTAATTTCTATAAGAATAACAGACAATATGAAATCGTTTGATATACCACTCAATAGACATAAAACCTATTTAGTCTAATATGATAAACACTTTTTTTTCATCCTATGTCATCCTATGTCGACGGAGCCCCGCTCCGCGGGGCCCCTATTTCTGTCTAAAGGGTTTAAAGTAACCTAACCAAACCGAACCTCGGGGTGCCCTTCACTCGCCCTTGCATCCTATGTCGACGGAGCCCCGCTTCGCGGGGCCCCTATTTCTGTGTAAAGGGTTTAAAGTAACCTAACCAAACCGAACCTCGGGGTGCCCTTCGCTCGTTTTTGCATCCTATGTCGACGATCTAAACAAAAAAGATATGACTTTGAATAATAGTGTACAAGATGGTTATGTTGAGAAAATATAGGAAAACAAATAAAAGTATAATAGATGTTTATTGCTACTGACATTATGAAGTTTAATGATTCGGAATTATGAACATTAGAGACAGAGTAGTTAGGAATTGTGATCGTTAGGATGAAAAATGTTAGGAAGAACATTTTCGGATTTCCAATTATCGGAGTTGAAAATTTAGGTGAACTTTGGCGCACCCCATTCAGACTCTCGACAGCTTGAATGATTTTGACTGTACTTATGAATTATAATTGAATTTGCTAGCCCATCGCTCGACACTGCTTCATAGTTAAATAATTTCCTGATAAGTATGTTAAGGTTTAACTAAGCTACCGCGGACCCCTGACACATACGCCACGGACCCCCTGGGGGTCCGTGGACCCCACTTTAAGAAACCCTGCTATAGGCTATTTAACATCACGCTATGACCCTTAGGAGCCAAGCAAATAGAAAAAAGTCAGAAAGGACACTAAGTGATAGCGCGGGCAGGTGATGCGTTGCGACGGGGTGGGTCGGGGGAACAAGAAGTTTCACGCGAATGAAGTCGCGGGCTGAAGCTAGTCGTCGATAATTTATTGACATTACTAATGTATTATCATGCGTGAAGCACTTGTGCTATGCTAGCAAAATCCTAAAAACTGTGGAATCTATTTCAAAACTGTTATAGGTACACCTTAAAACACCAACACTTAAATATCATCTTATCCAAGATGACAATCTTCTATCAATCTTAGACAACAATGGGCTCTGATTGAGCCTCTATGACTCTATGGTCTTTATGACGTCATAAACCATAGCCACAATGGTCCCCATGAGTCATCTACCCACATAGCTTACATATATGGGAAATTTTACTGTAGGATTATGGCAAGACCAAGTACCTTTTGAAATGAGTGTCTTTCTATTATCTTGGATGATGTAAGATGGTAACTTACATAGAGATTTGGAAATGAATGAAATGTCAACTTTTTGAGTGGTAAACATGGATTAACGTCGCCGGTATAAACCCAGTCCTTCAGTTTATTTCATCACCACTGCTCTCAAAACGGCAAAGGAAAACATTGCGAGGAAACCGGCATGTTCTAGAACCAAAAAAAAAAAACAAAACACAAACAGAATACTTTGCCATCACTCACTGACATATCGGACATACATTAAAACCGAGTGCATCCTGAGGACAGCCGAATACATCCGAAGCGGTGTCGATTACGGTAACAGTGGCGCGAGTTCAATATTTTTTTCTCATGTCAAAAATTACCCAACACGTATAAAGAAGTTTTCACTTCAAAAAATCGAAGACACGTGACATATACCAACCGCATGGTGGATTACAGTCTACTCCCTGTCAAAAGAGAGGAGCCCTGTGTCCCAGCAGTGAAACACTGGAACTTTCGTTATACCGATAAGACTGATTATGAACACCTGCTTAGCAGTTTTTCTCTAAATAAGACTCATACTTATTGTACGTTATCCTAATTAACAAATCGAGTCAGATCAGTGGCGGACTTACGTATTTGCCGCCAGTAGGCTATTCAAATTTTGCCGCCCCTACCGACCTCTACAGTAATGTCCCATGTCTTTTGTATACTGCTTCGCCTTTTCTTCAAAATGCTTAAAATGTTCTCGTTCATCAGCTACGAAAAACTTGCAAAGAGTTTTGTAAAGATCGGCAACTGTGATAAAATCTACGGTAGAAGCCTGAATTTGAGCATTCGCTTTGTTTAGATATTATTTCCAAAGAAACATGGTAGGTATATAAATATTAATCTTTTTAATTTCAGTAAGACATTTAATAAAAATGTTAGCCCCAAATTTGCCGCTCCTAAAATCTGCCACCCTAGGCTCCAGTCTACTCAGCCTATTGGTAAATCCGCCACTGAGTCAGTTTAAGAAGAAATCCTTATCGAAGAACTCTTTTTGGGCACCCACTACCTCAATTCTAAACACTCTGCTAATTACGCCAATTTTTACATGGTCTTTTAAAAATACTTTGTCGTGTAGATTATCAGAAACAGGAAAAGTTTTCCATACAAAGCAATATGCTTAATCTACCCAAAGATTGCTCTGTTCAGTACAAACTCAAGACTGCAATTCAATGAAACCTCTCTCGACACTATTAAGGAAGACACCTTTTGAATGAAACGACTTCTCCAAAGGTATTCTACAAATCCTTAAAAGGAATGAAATCATGCATTTCAACTCTCTTCCTTGCAATTTAATGTCTATGGTCCGCGACGAACGTTATTTGGAACCGTTAGATTCTATCAAAGACAAAATGACGTAGTTTTATAGGCATACATAGTAGTTACAAAGAAACATTTTTAGTATACATCGATGACATGTATCCATGTCTTTTTATTACGAGTTATGAATTGCAATGGATAAAACAATAAGTCGTAAAAGATGTAGGACAGTATTCGGCAGGAATGTTTGTATGCAAAAATGAAGGAAGATATGCTAATCAGTTCCTTTTTATTTTAATTCGTGTGGTTTGATTTGTGGGTCAGAATAAGGATTTGTGATATGAATATTGAAGTTTGAGAAGGCTGTTTCATTCGTAGTTTTTTTTTTTCATATATTTCTGCCTGATTTTTTTATGTTTCAGTTTTATTGCAAGACACTATCAGTAGCAATGGCTTCCATTTTGTCAGTTTAACAATAATCATTGCGTTATTTACGTTGTTGAGCAGGCAAATTTTTCGAAAATTACGTAGCAATGGATTAGCAATATCCTTCAAAATGATTCAGACTGGGATTCATAGTGTGTTACACAAATCGGGCGCTGGTACGACCACACTTTTAAAACGAATTAAGGCCGCTGCACACTTGTAACACCCGACGCCATCCCACGCTTACTTATTGGCCAAATGACGAAAATAGCTCAACGAAACGAAAAAGGTGGCCAATGAGTAAGCTTCATTGATGTCGCGTAACGTGGCATGTTATAAGTCTGTTTCCGCCTTAAGTCCTTCCAATTTGTTGTTAGCTGCAAAAATAGGGACTACTGTCAATACAGAACAACAAACCATAAACAATAAGTAAATTGAGATTTCTGCCAATTTCTGTCGTGATCGTGACCCACATTTTCGTTCCACGCTACAACCATTAAAAAAGTAATTTTCAGCTTCCGCACAAGGCATTCCTTTGCTCAATCATGTGTAACTAAAAAAAAAAAACTTTTATGACATGTGACGTCAAAAACAATATGGCGTCGACATCTGCCGCATTTTGATTACAATCGTCATTACGAGTTATGTCTTCATTAAATGCTATGGGGAGCTCAATTTTGGGGTACAAATGGTTATGAATACAAATTATTATTAATATTTCATGCGTTTATGGTTATTTTGACATTTGGACGTGCAACTGATAATGACTGCTTCGTTGGTATAGCGATCGCAAGTGCGGACAATGTGTTTAGGTGCTCCCTCATCGGAAGCATTCGCCTGTAATGTAACGTTACAGATTCGAGCATTATATCAGTGAGGGAGGAAAATCGAGCATTACAACGCGCACCTTGTAATGATGCAAAACGAGTATTACATCAGTGAAGGAAAAGAACCGAGCATTACAATACGCACCTTGTAATGACACAATATGTAATACCTTGATACAACTTGTAACATCAATGCGCTTCATTTGTAAAAAGTCAAACCTGTTATGTTACATTACACGCGAATGCTCGTCAGTCAGGGAGGTAGTATTGTAATGTAACGCTCAAAGTCGAATCTGTAATGTTACATTACATGCAAATGCTCCTGGTGAGGGAGCACCATAAGGGCCAAAGCACACACGCTACTTTTTGCATCGGCGATCGGCGATTCAGCTGCTTTTTAGAAGCTAAATGCAACAACCAAGCATTCTACACCGCACACTTAAAAACGCCAAACACGCCAAATTCAGTCGCTTTTCGGAAGCTCGATACAGCGGCTGAACGCTACACTCCGCACACATTCGGAAGCCGGTCGCAGCGATTTGGCATTTGCGCCAGCATCGGAGCAGTCGCTAAAACGCGCGATTCCGATACCACGTCCGAACGCAGAGAGTCGCCAAAACGCGATGCAGCATCGATACAGCCGCAAAATCGCCGATCGCCGATGCAAAATGTAGCGTGTGTGCTTTGGCCCTTATTGGAGTTTCCATCTCGAATTTCTCAGTAGCAGCCCGGAGTCTGGATTTGTGCCCGGTTGATGGCAATAGGCTCCCCCCCTATTACGTGGGACTTAAGGGGCTTACATGACTTAAACGCAAAAAACGCAAGTTATAGAAACAATAAAAGTATATGATTGACTACAGTAAACAAAACAAAAAAATATATACGATACTAGCTGCGCCCCGCGGTTTCACCCGCGTAAGTTTCGATCCCGTGCGAATATCGGGATAAAAACTATCCTATGTCCTTTCCCGGGACTCAAACTATCTCTATACCAAATTTCATCGAAATCGGTTTAGTAGTTTAGGCGTGAAGAAAAGACAGACAGACAGACAGAGTTACTTTCGCATTTATAATATTAGTTTGGATTCTTCAGGATATACGCTAGGTAGATAGTGTGTTGAAAACATAATACAACTTATTTGGTACTATAGAAAAAAAATCATGAAGATACCTCTAAAAACTTTATTTTTTACAATAAAAACCATACTAATATACATGCGATCATTATGAGTATTTGTCAGGTTATTCTACAAACAATAGATTTTTCGTAAATAGAAAATTGCTTCATATTTTGCAATAAATTACCAGCGTTGTGTCATCGCGCTTCTCTTTCTTTTCTATGCAGTCCGACAAAGACTGCGCTTTAGGTCATGTAGTCCTCTTAAACATAACTGGCGAAATGTGGGTGTACTATAGGTACACCTCCGTTCAATCCTTCGGGGATTATAGGCGTGATATTACATTATGTTATTATTAATATTTCATACTTTTATGGGTATTTTGACATTTTCATGTGCAACCTACGTTGTATGATTGAGTGAATAGAATGTGGGTCTTTTTATGTTATGCTTTTGGAATACAAAGACGAAATTGCTTGTTTTGTAACCGAGGTCGATAAAGTCTCAATATAGTAGTCAAAATATCCTATAGTCTGCTCATTGTAAGTTAATTTTAGAACAGTAAATACATGGAAGTCTTATTCAATGAAATCTGAAGGCCAATTCTAGTAATTTAAAACGTTTAAAATCTAGTCGCAGTATAACTCGGCGACAAACAAATGTCAAAAATGTAGGGAAATAGAGGTATTTTTTTAACAGATTGAGACTGAGATCGGACTGTGAACGTTCTTAAAATTACGAGAATTGCCCCTCTGTTGTCATATGACATTATCACATTAGGTATGTCAAATGATTTGATTGGCTTTTTTTATTTCTGCCAACCATTTACAACGATATCGTAAGACTTTACATCCAATTTAAGCTATGTACAAAGCTTTTCAAAGTTTTCGAGAACTCGGTTTTTACCAGATTTATCCCCCTGTTCCTTATATTCCTACTGATATATCTCCACTGGTAGGGATACTTGGAGATTATTTCCAATTATCGCTACCGGTAGGGATATATGGAACCTTGTGCTCCATATATCCCTATTGATCCGCACCATGCCTGGTTTTTCCGAAGAGCTGAGCAGAGGTATACAGTACACCAACATTTCGCCAGTTATGTTTTAGTCCTATATAATAGGGTGATAAACTATTCGCCATACTCTTCAGAAAGTACCATTGCTTAGTCCTGTCAGTTTTAATTTTAAGAATACAATTTATTAACTTCAAAAATCCCTAATGAATTCAATAAACTCACTACCTACTATCTACTTATCAGAATAGACATGTGAAACGAAAATGACGTCACAACAAAACCAGTAGTATCGCAAATTTTCCGACCGTGCGCGCTAACGGTCACATACCGTTAGGTAGGGCAGCTGTTCGAATATCGAACAGACATCGTGCAATATTGTGTTACCAGCCTGTATTGTTGGCGCCATCCGATAAAGTCATAGACTATAGAGATTGGCTCTGATTTGTATAAAAACTCCTTTTGTGTGCAAAGTTGGTAATTTATTTTTAAATGTAGAATGGATTAGGTAGGTATTGATGGGTATCGGGTAACATGGCGCTTGAAAATGTATGCATAATGATATTGCATATAAGAACCTAATTTGTTTAGAAAGTATGATAATTCAATAGGTAGAATTTAAGCAAGTTTTGAGTATGAACGTATAGATGGCTCTATGAGTAGGGGAAGTCCAAAATATCGAAGATGGACTGTTTGAAAGATAATTATGGTTAGAAAGGGGGTGACTACCGAGATGACGACTAATAGAGAAGTATGCAAGAAATAAATTGGGATAAGCGCAAGAGAATGATGATAACATTTATTATTTCATATAATTTGAGTATCTAATTAAGTAAACGAGTATTTTTTTTTCCGTAATTAAACTATTTTAGCTTTACATGTATTGTCAATTGATCTTTTTATTCATAAACGTTGCTTAAAGTTAAGTAATGACTAGCGACTGTCTAGTTATAAATTTTTGACTTTTAAACGTATCTTCTTTATAAATAAACCCCGAGAAACGTAAATTTCTTGCATAAAACTTTAACTGAAGAAAACTATACAGGTTGAAATTGAAAACATGCGACAAATCGAAATGGGAGATTGTACTCATCATTATGAACAACTTTTACTATGGGACCAAACCTGAAATCGCAAAAAAAAATCAGCTGTTCCCTAAATTTTGACGAGTTATGCGGACATAAATGTAGGGAACAGCTGATTTTTTTTTCGCGATTTCAGGTTTGGTCCCATAGTAAAAGTTGTTCATTATGATGAGTAAAATCTCCCATTTTTTGTCGCATGTTTTCAATTTCACCCTGTAGATCTCTCAAACAGTTATTGGATGAAAACAATAGCCATTCAAGCAAGCATGATCATCGAAACGTCAAAGTCAATACCTCCATCACTTTGATGGGCGCCTAATTAAAAGCCTCTAGCCCCAAGGGACGCCATGACAGGCAACGAAAGGGCAACTTACAATATATTCCACATGTCATTACTGACCTAATTTAGACCTACGTATGATTAACATACTTAATTAAATATACGTTGTGGGTTTTTGAAATGGTGATGAGTAGGTTCGTCATATTTTTATCGTATTCATCAGTTTTATTTTTTTGTGTGCATTTAAATATTATTTACGTTCGGTGCACTTTGGACAGTCGGTCCCAGGGAATAAATTTCCGTTACCGACAATTGAGAGTAATCAGAATTTGCGGTGAAGGTTTGAGCATTAAAGTTTAGTTGTAATTTTAATCCGAGATCTATCTGTATCGTTACTTAGAAGGTCTTTGACTTAGACATGTTCTTCGGGCGTGAATTACCTGCCTCTGAGTAGCACTTCCAGAAGGTACGGCCACTTTGACGTCAACGTGGCGGGACCAGGGATGTCTTGACATACTTCCTTTACCTTTAGAGGTACAAATGTCTTGTTTAGGGTACAAATAGTACATATGTAGTACAAACACTTTAATGTAATACATTTTAAATTGGGGACTTGATCCCGTCATCTCGATGCTCACTCCCGTCCCTATCATGTATTTGTAGTTTGACAGTTGTGGGGGCAGGGACGGAAATAACGCTTAGTCGCAGTATGTGCAAAGTAACGTTTATGGATCTCGGCCTTAGGTCATAGAATATTTAAGGATCTGTCTGTTGCTTATAGAAAATAATTGTATTTTTTTTTAAACAAATGACAGCTTTATTGATAACTGAAGTCTTTAATTTAGTTCGGTAGTTCCTTATCAACTATTTCTTGAAAGTAGAAAGAAAATAAAAAAAGAAAAAAAAGTAGCAAATGTTTGAATAATAAACCTTTGAAACGTGCGGAGATTTGATATAAATAATTTATTCAAATAAAACTTATTGTTTTATTCCAAAACTTTTTATATGGCATGCTCCCTGCGGTGATCGAATTAGGGAATATCGTAAAACGTCCAGTTTTTTGTTTGTTGAATATCCGAAATTCTTTTGTTTTCTCCTATCTCTATGTAAGTTATTGTAATCGTGTCAACCCCTTGTCTTTTATGATTTAGCACTTAAATACTTTAGTTTTTTATTCACATATTTTTTTTTTACAAAAAAACTGTGGGGTTGAAATCAGCATTATTTTTTTTTGTTAACATTGTGGTTATAATTTTTTTTTGGATAAGAATGTTTCTTTTCAACATCAATTCTCACCACAGTGTTAATTTTTAGTACAAGTTTGCTCGAAATTGCTATCGCTCGAGCTTTAAACCTGATTTTAATAGTTTCTGAGTTGGAGTTATACAGTGAAGTTGATTGCTGGTATAATTACAGTTTTAACGCGAAGTAAAAAGATCGAAATTACACACGCATGAAGGGCTAACAAGCTGATCGAAATTACACACGCATTGATCTTGATATAAGTGTACCTAATCTTGGCATAATTACTGCTTGAATCGACAAGAGTAATACGTAATAAGATGACTACAGCACCAGAACTGTGATGATAATAATAATTATACCAATTAACACTTAATTTATTGCTTTTAAGTTAAAGTTTTGTTCAGTAGTCCAAAGTTAATGGGCCATTAACTAGCCAAAAAGACGTTCGTTGCCACATCTCTTAGTGTTTTAGAAGTGCAGTAAAAACACGAGAAAGCCATCAAAACTTTAACGGGCATTTAGCAAGAGCAATTCACGGACTTGTTTGAGATAAAACCAAAACGCTGTCGAATTTCTTTTTGACTTCAATGTAAGCAAAAAATTACTTAGTTTTTAACGTCGTTGGGTTGAAAATCGAATGTGTAAAATCCACAAAGTTTTTGTCAAGTCCAATTCATATTATTTCTTTTTAAAACGTCGATAAAATCAGTACCAAACATCGAAGTTTGCCCATTTTGTATAATCTTTTAACTTTTCGGGCCACAAAAGAAACCGCGAGTTTTTGCTGTTAATTTTTTCTTTCACAAATTCCTGAGACTTGATACCTGATCGGAAGGCAAATAATCAAGGTGTTGCAAACAAAAGAAGATTTTAACACAAAAGGGGTAGAGTTTAGAATTGTTTGATTTTATAATTTGACGGGACCATAGATTTCCCGCCTTATAATTGTGTCTGGCGCCATTTTGGGATATTTTATTTTATTTTAAAAGGGTTCTTTCGTCTTTGTGATTGTGAATTAGTGGCTTTTGAGGATATTACAACATTATTACGAGCCAAAGCCAGAGATAAAGGGATTTATTGAATGTACACAAATCAATCGGCCTAGCCTTTTCTCAACTATGTTGGGGTCGGCTTCCAGTCTAAACGGATGCAGATGAATATCGGTATTTTTCATGGAGTCGCTCCATGTTAAATACTGATATTCACCTGCATGCCCATCTGATCTCTACAACCTAGTTACTGGGTAACGATATCCTTTGATAAGACTGGTTGTGAGACTTTCGGGCTTCTGACGACCCATAACGACTGTCAAAGATCCACGAATGACAACCAGGACCAACGGCTTAACGTGCTTTTCGAGACACGGAGGGGTCTCGGTATGAAAAGACGGTCACCCATCCACGGACCGACCGCGGCAAGCGTAGCTTAACCTGATCGATCGACCCGTGCAGCTGTTATTACTTAGCTACGAGCTCCTCCTCTCGTTTGATCGTACACAAACTATGTATCTTTTATCATAATCAGCCTATATTGTTCCCACTGCTGGGACACTGGGCTCCTCTCGTCGAGCGTGGGCTCAGTGCGGGTTGGTAGATGTATCTTTTATGGGAGTACCTAAAACGATTTTAAAAGGTTCGTAGGTTTTGTGGGCGATACTTAAACAAGCGATGATCAAGTTCTAAGTTTTGTTTGTACAACCACCTTTCAAGTGATCCTCGGAGGTAGGGTTGCCAGCGGGGCAATTGCGTAACACTTTATCAATTGGAATCGGTTTCATTCTGACAGTTCAACAACATTCATTGCGTTATTTACGTGTTGAGCAGACAAATTTTTCGAACTTATGAAGCAATGGATTAGCAATTGGCTTC
This sequence comes from Amphipoea oculea, assembly GCA_945859645.1. Classification (NCBI taxonomy): domain Eukaryota; kingdom Metazoa; phylum Arthropoda; class Insecta; order Lepidoptera; family Noctuidae; genus Amphipoea; species Amphipoea oculea. The sequence goes on along the minus strand of OX243886.1, from coordinate 4,139,540 downwards.
GAAATGATTCTGATTCCGATTGATAGTGTGTTACGAAATTAGGGTGCAGGTCTTAAAACCGAAAAGCCGGACATTTGGATAAAAAAGCAGGACGCCCTTTAATTTTTTAGTCTTAGTATAACACGACAATTTTTTTTTTAAAGTAAAAGTAGCCTTTTTTATCATTTACTTATACATTAGAGTGGGGTGGTGATGAAAAGTGACGGAGACGCTTTGGTCAAATTTAAAAAGCCGGACAGGCCGGTCACCGTCTGATTTGGCCGGACACGCAACCAAAAAGCCTGACTTTATCCGGCTTTATCCGGACGCCTGGCAACCCTACTCGGAGGTGTAGGTAGAGGTGTAGGTACTCTTTCATGTGTGGTCCTTGAGATTAAGCCACGGTTTGTGTTTATGTGGGTGTGGGAAGGTAATCAAACTCAAACTCAAAGCATTTATTTCAATTAAACCATGTATAGGCACTTTTGAATTGTCAAAATTAAATAGTCGGTCAGTTAGTCAGAAAGCTGAAGCTAGTTGCCCATTTCAAAACGTAGATCTCTATGGAGAAGAACGGGCAAGAAACTCCAAGGACACTCTTTTAAATCAAGATATTACAAAATCCTGGGTACATTATTCTTGTTGCTTCTATATGTGAGAACAATGTAAAAAAAAACACAGAAATGAAGAATGGTCCGTAGATGGGTGCCGTCTTTACATACCGAGACCCCTCCGTGGGTCGAAAAGCACGTTAAGCCGTTGGTCCCGGCTGTCATTCGTGGATCTATGACAGTCGTTACGGGTCGTCAGAAGCCCGAAAGTCTGACAACCAGTCTTACCAAGGGGTATCGGATTACTCAGTAAATGGGTTGTGGAGGTTAGATAGGCAGTCGCTCCATGTAAAATACTGGTATTCAGCTGCATTCGGTTAGACTGGAAGCCGACCCCAACATAGTTGGGAACGGCTAGGCAGATGATGATGATGACAATCATTCTTTTGCCAATGGTGATGAGTCCCTGTCTTACGACATAAGTGACACATGAAGTTTGTTCGAGAAAGTAACATCGAAAGCTCTTTCCTCAAAAGGCCAGTTCACACATAGTCCCTCATTGTTAGAATCATTGTCTATGATTCTAAATGGATGGTTTTCTAAACTTATATTCATCTTTGTCCATTACTGTTGTCATTTCCAAAGATGGCCACCAGATATAAAATGTTAGCCTCATCTAGGACCAAAATGTAATGTGAAACCTTTTACATCTCTAGTATAATTCTAACCTATATTATAAATGGGAAAGTGAGTTTTTTGACGTAATTTGACAGATCCTACATTACTTGAAATCGTAAAAAATCATAGCGCGAAAATGTTCCCGGCGCAGATCCATTTTTAATGAGACACGATAATTTAAATTAGCTCGCAAACAGTGTGGTGGGAAATTTTGAAATTGGAACGTAGGTACTTATTTTTACTTACAAATAATCATATTTTCAAAATAGATTATAACTGGCCAGTCTCTCATACATATAAAACCTTTTTTTCGCAATACTTTCTGAGTTGCCTGGTATGCTACTTTTCTGAAGTCCTGAGCCACAGCTATTAGTTTATTGTTTCTCTAATGCCGATATCAAATCTATCACACCTCCCTCAGATGTCTGTTATCTTCCTCAAAACTTTCCTGGACCACCTTTAAATAAAAAAACCACGATTACACTTGATAAAAAGCCTTTACAAGCACTTAATACTCCACTCTGTTATACAACGTACTAGAACCTTCTAAAACGTTGCTTCCATGAAACGTCAAAGAAAGAAAGAAAGAAAAAACACAAAAGACTCGGTACTGTAAAGGTAATTTCAATTGGTACTATTCATGTATGTTATAATGACTATGGAAAGGTACTGAGGGTGACAATGGTGGCTTAATTTTGAGAGACATTCCAAGTACTTATTGTTTTGCAAATATAATTTTAGTGACATTTTTCGACGCCATGTTTTAGTTAATTTAGGTTACTGTATTGTCATTTATTTGTGTAAATAGTGGTACTTAGGTATTATTCATTAGAGAGAAGTAAAAATATACTGAATATAAATGAACTTATATCATTTTGGAAGAGAGAGCAATGATGAGAGCAGTGGTAACGGCTGCGACTTACGAGTTGTAGGTCGTAGGTTCGAACCCAGACAGGCGCTTTACTTTGTGTAAAATATTTCATCACCACTGCTTTCAAAACGGTAAAGGAAAACATCGTGGGGAAACCGGCATGTCCTAGAACCAAAAATTCGAAGACATGTGACATCTACCAAACAGCACATGGCCCACGTGGTGGATCATGTCCCTAAATAAATAAATTAATTGTGGCCCACTCCCTCTCTCTGAGAGGAGTGGGCCCCTCTCTGAGAGGAGTGAGTATCCCAGCAGTGGGAACATTATAGACTGATAATGTATTTTGGAAGAAAATAAATGGAAAAATATTGCTTCAAATGTCCCGCTCATTTGTATATCTCACGTTTAAATAATAAAATATTAAATTATCAATGTACGTGTATAAATACAGTTATCATATAATACAGTTATTTATAATTTGCATGTCTAATATTTATAGCCTTTGCATGCAAGTTAATACAAGAAAAATTCATTGCCAAAATTAATATTTACACATTACTTAAAAGCTTGCAAATACCTTGCAAATTACATAGGGTGGAGCCAAATGTCATCGACATTCCATTAAAGACATCAGACAAATAAATACGTTTGCATGAAAAAGAAAGATTAATATAAAGGGCGCCATGACAGTTAAAACCATGAAGGGTCATAAACACGAGGTTCTAATAATTCAATTATGCTATCTTATTAGTGTTTATTTTTATGTGCTAGAATAAAAAATAAGTATGTTGTAGAGATAACATTCACGCAAAAATTAATGTTGAAATGACACTTAATCATGTGACATTATAATTTGGGTTTAGTTTTATTTCTCCGAATAAAATAAAACGGATCTAGAGTAGATAGCATTCACGAAAATAAATACCTCTTTTTTAAACTCAAAGAAGGTGAGGTTCTATGCTTTTGCTTTTGTAAGGAATGTATTTTTAGCAGCTGTATTTTTAGTATTGTATTAGTATTTTTAGCCGGCGGTCGAGGGAATGCGTTCCTGATACCTATTTATACTTCTATGGATAATATACTATTTATTCCTTTTTTTTCTAATAGATCATTAGATCTTATGTTTAGTTTAACAGTCCCCCACCCATCACAAAATTTTCTCTTTATCACACAAAAAAAACACGAACAAGCACATACCAGGACAGTCCCTCTTCCGCTCAAAACCATAGCCACACTACACAGCACGTTCCTGCCATAGATTTATATGCACCTTTATGCTACACCCGCCCGGCGGCAGGTGATGGACGCAAGCGCATCCATTGTTGTTGGGGGCTCAACGATGGATGGACAGAAGGACGAATGAACGGTGGCTGTGTTAGACGTGATCTATGTAGGTTAGATTTTACGATATTTTTATAGAGGACTAACTTTTGCCCATGACTGCCCGCGTGGAGGTCGGAAATGATTTCCACGGGAACATATTGCTGGAATAGTAAGTATCCTATAAATAAATAATATTCCACAACTATCACACAACGCCATCTAGTCCCAAGCTAAGCAGAGCTTGTGTTATGGGTACTAGACAACTGATAAACATACTTATATATTTCTAAATACATACATATTATAGATAAATTACACCCAGACACAGAACAAATGATCGTGCTCATCACACAAACATTTGTCCTGGGTGGGAATCGAACCCACGACCTCCGGCATAGCAGTCAGGGTCACTAACCACTAGACCATCAGGCCTGTCAAATTCCTATCTTATGTCCTAACCTAGGTTATAGTCTACCTGTGTGTCAAATTTCATCGAAATCCGTTCAGCCGTTAAGTGCAGTACCTAAGGTCCGACCGCGGCAGATTTGCCAAAGATGTAAACAACAATTGCCGCTCGAAATTGAATAAAATCGATAAACAAGAGTATTTTTATTTTAAGTAATGTTTGTTTTCGTCTAGTTAGTTCGGAGATTTAGTCGAAAACTTTAATTGCAACCTTTAATTTGTGCACAGCAAAGTCGAACAAAGAAAAACTCTGTCATCTGTGTTGACCCTAATAGAAGATTCTTCAAAGAAAAAGTAATGAACACGGTTAATAAACGGTAGAAAGAGCACAGAATACTTTAATAGTATAAGAGGAAAAAATGAAGTACGCGGAAAATGTAGTAAACATGTTTTCAAGAAAGAGTACAAAATCCTATATTTCACACTCTACCAACAACATGTAACAACAACAATGGCGATTTTCACCCGAATTTTGTCCATTTTTTTTTCCACTTTTGAGACCATTGAAAAAAATCCTTTTATTTCATTGAAATAAACATCTTGTATACAGTTCGTGGTCACGGAGATTGCATCCGTAGTCACGAATTTGTAAACGGCTTGAGGGATTTCACGATGTCTTCTGAAAAGGTAATAATTTTCGATTGAAGGAGATAATAGTTTTGTTTATATCGCAAAGATTTGTACTTAGTGTTATAACTTATAAGGTCGAAATTGAATATTTCAAGTCCTAAAAAAAATATGTAAAAGTGAGCGTTCCTGGTATAAGATACCTACAGAAGCGTAACCCTAATTGTACGCAATTATATATGACTAGCTGCGCCCCGCGGTTTCACCCGCATAAGTGTCGATCCCGTGGGAATATCGGGATACAAAGTAGCCTATACGTTAATCCAGGCTGTCAGCTACCTCCATACAAAATTTGGTCAAAATTAGTCCAGCCGTTTGAGCGTGAAGAAGTAACAACAGACACACACACACACACTCACAAACTTTCGCCTTTATAATATTAGTGTGATTCTTTACGCAATTTTTTGTGTTTGTGTAAAACGTATTTTTTTTCTAAATAAAATAATTCGTATAATTATAACAACTAAATATAATATGAATCATGACCATGCACTTTGAATCATCCCCGTAATGATTCCATATTACAAATCACCATAGATTCAAGACCACCGCAGAAGTACAGTCGCACACACAAACGTTTTAACGTCAGGATTATGGTAAGAACCATCTTTTTTTGAAGTCAAATGGGATCCGTGCTCAAGAATCGTGGTAATTACTTTTGTTAAGGAAATTATGTATTTGAATTTCAAATTTTGTTAGTATTGTGGGGAGTGAAGATATTAGAATAAGTAGTAGGTACTTTGGTTAAAGCCTTGAAGATCTTTTTTTATTCCTACTTAAACTGCAATTATTATAAAGAGAAAAGATTTGATTTTTTGTTCAAGCTAAAACGGCTGAACGGATTTAGATGAAATTTGGGGCATGGGTAGACTATGAACTGGATTTGGATATAGGACACTTTGTATCCCGGTATTCTCACCGTGAAACCGCGGCGCGTAGCTAGTTAGCATAAAACAATAGCGTGAAATATTTTAATAGACCCGTACTATTAAAACATTTCATGCCATTGTTTTATGATTCCCTTTTAAAAATATTGAGCAATTAAAAATACAGAAATCTTAAAAAACACTGAATAATGCAGATTTTTTTTAAATTTAACAATATCATTAAAAAGGTTGAATATTTTTCACGAAACATCGTCAGATTTTTGAACTATTGAATCTCATCATGAACACGTCTAAATATGTAGCTGATGATCGTTTAAAAAACTCTGAGATATAATTATAAACAACACTACCAATAACATATCTAAGGGCTAATTCTTCCAACGCCAGACAATTTTATCCGAGGAATAATTTTGAATTTTTGACAGTTCTTCCATACAAAATGTGTCAGCGTCAATTTTATTCCACGAATAAAAATTATCTGTACATTGAAAAATCAGCCCTAAATCATAAAACAAATAAACATATTTCTCCCTACCATTACCAAAAGTGTAAGAAATACCTTTAAATACCCACCTCCAACCTTCCACCATTGTTTTTAATATTTTAATGACACATAACCCATGAGTTATGGCCCAGAACATAGAACCCTTTATCTATACTTTACGTGTTTTTAAGTTATGTTTTTGACTCCTTTATGCCTCCGGGTATAGTCCTGTTAAGTTTGGGATAATTTTATGTTTTAAGTTGATGTTGTTCAATGTGTTTTTTCGTTGTGGGTGGGCAAAGAGGTTATGACTAAGTTAGGTTAAGTTAAGGGACAGTATGAACATAAGTTACTTTGAAAAAAATGTTTAGTGTTTTAGCTTGTCAATAGTGTTTTCTTCCAATACCTGCGTATAGACGACCAGCTTCATCTTTTTGTCTGATCGACCCCTTGACAATTCAAAAGTGTCTGTAATTGGTTTATCTGGGATCCCTTCTTTTCGCATAATGTTCTTTTTCCTAATATACTTTGACATAACTATTTTGGCATAATTTGTTTTGGCATAATAATACTTTGCCATATTTTTTTTTTGGCATACGGTTTATGTTGGCATAATTATCTTTAAGGCTAATTTGTTTTCGCACAAATTTAATTCGCATAATACTAAACGACGTCAAGGGCACCCCGAAGTTCGGTTTGGTTAGGTTCCTTTAAACCCTGCAGACAGAAATAGGAGCCCCGCGCAGCGGGGCTCCGTCGACCTGACGTCGTTAGAAATAAAACGAGCATGCTAAATTTATGCTTTAGAATGTTATGCTTAATCATTATTATGATTAAAGAAATGATGCTTAAAAAAATTATGCGTAAGCTGTTATGCGTACCTAAATAATGTTATGCGAAAATACAATTAGAAGAAACAAAAGTATGCCAAGTTATATTAGGTCTTAAAATTTTATGCAAATGGATAGGGAACCCTTACTTCTTACTATCTTACTTCTTACTAATATTATAAAGGCAAAAGTTTGTGAGGATGGATGGATCTTTGTTACTCTTTCACTCAAAAACTACTGAACGGATTTTGATGAAACTTTAGAGTAATATAGCTTATACATCAGAATAACACATAGGATACTTTTTATCCCGACATTCCTACGGGATCGACACTTATGCGGGTGAAACCGCGGGGCGCAGCTAATTTTAACATAAAATATATCCTATGACACTGCAATACTGTAGCTTCCCAGTAGTGAAAGAATTTTCGGAATCGGATCAGTAGTTCCGAAGATTATTCCCTACATACAAACTCAAAAATATTACCTCCAAACCGGCATGTTCTAGAACCAAAAATTCGAAGACATGTGATGTCTACCAACCCGCACTGGGCCCGCGTGGTGCGTTACGGCCCACTCCCTCTCACAGAGATGAGGCCTGTGTCCCAGCAGTGGGAACATTATTGGTTGACATGAATTATAATATTAGTAAAGATTGCAGTCATCTCCCAATCAATCCATAAGTATAACTTTCCTAATGAAAAAACACTGCAAAGTGAAAAATAACTTTAATTTCGGAAGTTTGTGTCGTTGGTTCCGCATTTTTGTTTTTTGAAGTCGGTTGTTTTTTTTTTTTGTACAAAAGTTTTATTTTTCACTTTCTAGTTGCACCTACCCCACACAAATTCAATTAACACTAGTGCATTGAAGAATTGAAGACACCGACTAGAAGAATCATCAAAATTCGCGTAGAAATGCCGGAGATGCAGTACATTTATGCATATAACTTCGTACATAAGAATAATTACCTAATGTAGTGTATACTAAAACCTTCCTGAAAGTATGTAGATCACATTAATGAAACAATTATCAAAATCAGTTCATTAGTTTTTGTAAAAATCGCGGACATACATACATACGGGTCGAATACAGAACCTCGTTTTTTGAAGTCGGTTAAAAAGTAACTCGAACAAAGTACCAACCTGTCACAAAATATCATACTTATATCGAACACCAACGAAATAATTGTCCTGTGGTGTTAAATTCTTTAGTCCTATTTATTCAAATCAAACGTCTCGGTTCCATCGATCACAAAGCTGGCTGCAAAAAAAAACCGTGCCACAGTAAGTGGCAGACGGTAAAAAAAACCGCACATTCAGCCTGTCCGTTTACCTGGACATTTCTCGGAAACTGACCGGTGTTATCAGATCCGCTACTTTGTATATTCAAGCTTTTTGGTGAGAAGGTGACAGCAGAATAGATGGGCTGTAGTATTTTAGATGTACATCCGGTAGGTATACATCGATCACAGTCTGAATCATTTTGAAGGATATTGCTAATCCATTGCTTCATATGTTCGAAAAATTTGTCAGCTCAACAACGTAAATAACGCAATGGATGCTGTTGAACAGTCAAAATGAAAGCCTAGTAAAAAATATTTAAAGTCTTAAAACAAGGAAAGTCGACTCAAAAAACTTAGTTAATACAAAAACAAAAGAACATCTTTTAACAAGAATTTATTATAAAACAGATAGGGTTCTTTACGATGTGTGAAACAGTCGTTATTAAGCTGATAAATTAAATGAATGACCCTATTTTGTACCCCATACTGTCCTAATAAGGAACCCTCTGTAGTTTAGAACTAATGATACAAATTGATTTGTTTTTTTTAATTTATATTAAGATTTTGGATTATAAATCTTGGCTTTTTGTGGTCCAGTTTTGTTTTTACTTTTTTTGGACTTGTGTTAGACTTCTATAGCATCCAGGATGTGAGATGATTGTATGGTACAATTTTTGTGAATGATGTAAATTGTTTAACCATTGATAGTATACATAACATAATCACCCTATAACGTTCCCACAGCTGGGACACAGGCATCCTCCCAGTGAGAGGGAGTGGGCTGTAATCCACCACGCGGACCCAGTGCGGGTTGGTAGATGTCACATATCTTTGAATTATTAGTTCTAGGACATGCCGGTTTCCTCACGATGTTTTCCTTCACCGGTTTGAGAGCAGTGATGATGGAATAATTTACACAAAGTAAAGTGCCTGTAAGTGAAATTATCCGGAAAAGAACCGGAGTTACCGACATAGCTTGCAGAGTAAGCAAACTGAAGTGGCAGTGGGCTGGCCATGTCTGTCGAAGGACTGATGGCCGGTGGAGCAAACGAGTCCTGGAGTGGAGACCGCGTACCGGCAAGCGTAGTGTGGGACGCCCCCCAGCTAGATGGACGGACGACCTAAAGAAGGTGGCTAGGGTACACTGGATGCGGAAGGCGGAGGACAGGGTGTTGTGGCGCAGTCTGGGAGAGGCCTATGTCCAGCAATGGATTGCGATAGGCTGAGTTGATTGAAAGTGCCTGTCTGGGTTCGAATCTACGACCTAAAACTCGTAGGTCGCGGCCGTTAACACTGGGCCACCGCTTTTCCTTTGATAGTATGAAATATTTATATTGATGATACTTAGAACGATGAGTGCTTTTAAAGCATTTAATTTTTACTATGTAAAAATAGTCGTCATACTCTGTAATAGTAGATGTTGCCATTTAAATTATGTCAGTTATACTAATGAATATTTTATGTTTTGTTAACAGGTAAGCAAAAATTTATCTGCATTACGGTGGTGACTTCTTGACGTAAGTACTTAGTTACTAGTAAGAAAATTAAAATAATTATTTCTAAGAAAAAGTGGAATTAACTGGAAAAAATTGGTCTTACCCCAATTACTGTAACACACATTCAATCATGTTCCGAACGATTTCGAAGGAAATTCCCAATCCATGGCTTCATAGGTTCGAGAAGTTCGTCTTTTCAACAACGTGAATAACGCGATGAATGTTGTTGAACTGTCAAAATCAATGGCATTACTATTGTTACGCAACTACCGAATTAGTTTTTACAAGCAATCACACTATAATATATCACACTAATATTATAAAGGCGAAAGTTTGTGAGTGTGTGCGTGTGTGTGGTTATATGTTTGTTACTTCTTCACGCTCAAACGGCTGCACCAATTTTAATAAAATTTTGTATGGAGGTAGCTGACACCCTGGATTAACATATAGGCTACTTTTTATCCCGATGTTCCCACGGGATCGAAACTTATGCGGGTGAAACCGCGGGGCGCAGGTGGTTGCATATAAACTGCATAAATATTTGATATCTTTCTCGTATACTGAATCGCCTGTCTTAGAAAAACTCTCCATATAACAGACTTGTTGCTCTCAATTGCGTCTACTACATGACATACTGCATACACGAGTTCATTGGCCTCTGATAAGGCGTACAGAGAAACATTTCTCCAACAGCTGATTGTTTATCAAGATTTCAATCAAAGACTCATTCATTAAAGAGTTTATCTATTTTCTTTAGTACTTTCATGATAGTCTTTCTTTATTGTGATTGTGTATCTAGTTATGTAGACTTTGGAAATAAGTTTAAAAACTAAAACCCGACTACTGAAAAGGATGAAACAAGAAAGTACCTTCCCGTGGTCGCATGCCGCTCTACTAACATACCTACTTATAAGCTATGGTAGCATGCAACCACGGGAAGGTACTTTCTTATTTGATTTATTTCCGTTGGATCCCGCTTTTGAATCCCATTTTAATATTATTGGCGTTGGATCCCGCAAAACATTATTATGTTTTCCGTTGGATCCCGAATTTAAAAAATGCAAGATAATTAAGTTTTATTGTCGTTGAATCCCGAAAAGTATTTCCGTTGGATCCCGAATGCTTAAAAAAATCTGAATGCGGGTACTTTCAATAACAAAATTGTTTATAATAAAATGAGGGGTTCACTAATGTTTCACCAAAACTCCATTGACAATTTTTTAGTTTACAACCAACGTTTCGTATACTATTTATTACACAAACAACTCATTTTCTATATAATCTAGTCGTTTCTGGCACTCGCCGGCCGCTGCCGCGGCACCGCTCGCTTCGCTCGCTCGGCTCGTGCGTAGGGGTTACAGTTTCAACCTAACCTAACCTAACATTTTTTTTAAAATAATTAACCTAATCTAGTGTTTGATACAGGTAAATCACTTTTCTTCTGAAATGTACACAAGTTGTTATAACATGGGATTCAACGGAAATAGCAAACGGGATCCATCGTTAATACCTAAAAAATGGGATTCAAAAGTGGGATCCAACGAAAATAAACGTCTTATTTCATCCTTTTCAGTAGTCGGGTTTTAGTTTTAAACTTATTTTTTATTTAATTTATTTGGGGCTTATTCCATTATTATTTATATTTTTGAAAAGTGCTAATTAAGCCCTTTCATTTGATAACTCCACAGCGTGATTAAATTTTTTTTATTTAAAAATCATGACTTTATGTCCGCTAGAGGGCGCCGTATTCAATTTAATGTGACGTCACATAGCCTATAACCAGTGGACGATCGAGACGCTTCCAACGATACTTACCTCATTTGTCTAATTATGACAAGGAGTTTATAAGTTATGAGGGAACAGATGAACATACATACATACTTACATACATACATACCGGTCAAAATCATAACCCTCCTTTTTGCTTCGCCGTAGTCGGGTAAAAACTAGGTCATATTTCGACTTTTGTTTTAAAGATTCTTTAAAAAAGATTCCTTGTTACTCATTTTTCTGTGCATGGTAGCCCCTGAAGCCTTTGCCCTGCATATGAACCGCGGGATAACTTCGTACACAGTGTAATTTCGTAACTGTAACAGTGGCATTCATTTTGATAGTTCAACAACATTTATTGCGTTACTAGCTACGCCCCGCGTTTTCACCCGCGTAAGTGTCGATCCCGTGGGAATATCGGGATAAAAAGTAGCCTATACGTTAATCCAGGGTGTCAGCTACCTCCTTACAAAATTTTATCAAAATTGGTCCAGTCGTTTGAGCGTGAAGAAGTAACAAACATATAAACACACACGCATCACAAACTTTCGCCTTTATAATATTAGTGTGATTTACGTTGTTGACCAGACATTTTTTGCAGAAGTAATGGATTAGCAAATCAAAATGATTCAGATTCTGTCTCAATCGCAATCTGAATCATATTGATGGATATTGTGTTACGCAATTAGGTACCTACAGTGCTTTACCTGGTTTAATGGTAGCAATGTCGATTTTGACATCAGACTCTTTCTTTAATTCATCGATTTAAATTGCGTTCCTCTCAATTGGGCAATATATTTTCACTTGCAAGATTTTAAGTCTTAATCCGACCACATGTTTACCTAATTACTTATGTCCTATAAAAAATAAAATAAATTTAATTCAGGCAAAAGCCATAAAAATCAGAATATAATAAAATGACAATGCAATTAAAATAAACGAATGTGTAAGTGTAAATTATAAAGAAATTAATTTTAATTGATTTTATTTTAACTGAAATTAAGAGATGCTGGACCAAAAAGTTAAAAATCTCTTTCTATAATATTGTTGAGAATATCCAAACATAAAGGTTTTGTCGCATTGGCAACATTTTAATTTCATTTATTACTGGTTTTTGTATACTGGCAACACTGATTTATCCTGTGCTCCATGAACGTTTTGTGCTCTTGTACTTATTAAATAACCTATTCTGGAAATATACAGTTCTATTGCTTAAAATCAACCAGCATTTTGTTGTACAAATATGTACAATCAATCCATGACCATACACAAATACCGTTATCTAGTTAATATAAACAAAATAATTCTTCTTTTTTCAAACAGCATCATAATATTTTTCAATCAGCTTTGATTTTGACTGACAACACACAATATATTCCGAAGGTATTTTTAATTTGATGGCTCGTTACGCATTCTGATCATTAATCAACTGTATTATCTTTCTCTGCTTACGTTCCAAGGCGCTAGCGTGAAGTTTACGCATTAATTAACTTGTTCGGTTAAATTGACTGGAATTTGGAACAATTATCTTTAAATATGCAGGTTTATAATTAAAGTTTTTCGTAACTTGCTTCAAAACATATTTGGTACTAGCTGCGCCCCGCGGTTTCACCCGCATAAGTCTCGATTCCGTGGGAATATCGGGAAAAAAATTATCCTATGTCCTTTCCCGGGACTCAAACTATCTCTATACCAAATTTCATTTAAATCGGTTCAGCGGTTTAGGCGTGAAACGGTAACATGCAGACAGACAGAGTTACTTTCGAATTTATAAAATTAGTATGGATTACGAGTAGTATGGATTACGGAACAATATTGGTAACCGAAATTTTAATAAGTTTGTGGCGGCATCTACATCGCCACTTGTGAAGTACGCATCACACTGACGTCACGCAAAATCCTGCATCGCGCAAGCAGAGTTTACCGTGCAACTGGCATTTATACAGGGTCCCAATAAAATAGGTGGACAAATTTTAACACAGCGCTCAGTACGTCTAACTAATAAAGATATCCAAGCAAAAAAAAAAAAACTATGATTAAAGTGATTTTATTTTGACCTAAAATAATAAATTGCCGGCATTTTAGTGTACCGCGTATCGGCAAGGGTAGTGTGGGACGCCCTCCAGCTAGATGGACGGACGACGTAAAGAAGTTTGCTGGGGTAGACTGGATGCGGAAGGCGGAGTACAGGGTGCTGTGGCGCAGTCTGGGAGAGGCCTATGTCCAGCAGTGGACTGCGATAGGCTGAGTTGATTGATTGATTCACATTAGTGTATTTTCGTTAGCTGATTATTTTTCTTGTAAGTATCTAATGCGTTTTTCTCATATATTTTTTTACCATCGTCCTTATTTTGGTGGTGGTCATGCAAAATCCTGCATCGCGCAAGCAGAGTTTGCCGCGAACTAGCATATATTAGGTCCTTACATATGAAATTGGCGTTTTTCGTACTGGCCACTTTAATCACGAATTTCTCCTCTTTGGTAAGGAATTCCAAATTCAAATTTGTACAGCTATTTACTCATGTATTTGTGCTTCGATGACCGTCATTCATTTGTTTTTTTTCTTCTGTTTTTTCTGTTTGCGTCACTCATTTTACAAAATGGAAAATTTAAAATATCGCATTATTTACGAGTACGAGTTCCGCCGTGGCACTAGTGCTGCGGAAACGACTCGAAGGGTGAATGATGTGTATGGCGGTCATGTTGCAAAAGAAAACACAGTTCGTTTTTGGTTCCAACGTTTTCGTTCTGGAAATTTCGACCTGCAGAACAAGCCCCGTGGACGGCCTGAGACCCAAGTTGATAATGGAGAATTGAAGGCTATTGTGGAAGCGGACCCATCGCAAACCACGTCCGAGTTAGCTGCAGGCTTCGATGTTAGTGATAAAACTGTTTTAATTCACTTGAAGCAAATTGGGAAGATTAAAAAGCTTGAAAGGTGGGTACCTCACGAATTGACTGAAGCAAACCGGCAAACGCGCGTCGACTGCTGCGTTACATTACTTGAATTGGAATGTCTTAGACATCCTCCGTACTCCCCGGACCTTGCTCCAACAGATTACCATTTTTTTCGCAATTTGGATAACTTTTTGCAAGGGAAAAAATTCAACTCCGATGGGGCAGTCCAAATCGCCTTCAAAGATTTTATTGATTCCCGTCCGACTGGTTTTTTTAGTAAAGGGATCAATGAACTACCTATAAGATGGCAAAAGTGCATTGAAAACAATGGTTCATACTTTGATTAATTAAATATATTATATTAAAAAATATTCGACTTTTTGTTCCTTCCATACAAAACGCCAATTTCATATGTAAGGACCTAATATTATATACATCGTCCCGACATCAATTATCGGGCAGTTGCCCACCAGACACGACACCCGTCTGGTCGGAGGATCCTCCCTTTTCTATGGAGGATGAGTAAACTTTACACCTGGTCCTCATACCTCTATAAGTTGTGTGAAGATTAAAACAGTCAGCTGGATTGCTCGGACTGATGACGATGGACAATCACGATTCTGAACATTTAGATTTTTCAAAGTTAGTTCAGATGTCGTAATAATTTGTTTTAGGCCACATCGTAAAAAGTCCCAGTTAACTTAGATAATTTAACTAGGACTGAAAAATACCCGATAGATACCGGGCATTTAGGCACCGATAGACACATTCAATCCGGATTATTCCACTTTGCCCCACCAGCCTGGAATGCCTAAAATTTTGCGTGGTATAGTAATTTTATTTTAGGTGCATCGTCCTCACATCCAAACTAATATTATAAATGCGAAAGTAACTCTGTCTGTCTGTCTTTTCTTCACGCCTAAACTACTGAACCGATTTCGATGAAATTTGGTATAGAGATAGTTTGAGTCCCGGGAAAGGACATAGGATAGTTTTTATCCCGATATTCCCACGGGATCGAAACTTACGCGGGTGAAACCGCGGGGCGCAGCTAGTATTATTATATAATTATAATTAATGTACCCATGCAAAATATTGTACCTAAAACATTTTAAAAGAGTAACGGTGGAGTTTCTTGCGCATTCTTCTTCACACGAAAACTACCTTTTGGAAGGGGCGACTAGAATCAATTCTATTTTATGGTAATGTTTGACGTTCAAAAGTGCCTTTTATGCGCCTATTTGAAATAAATGCTTTGATTTTGACTTTTACAGTGGAATCTGCCCCACTAAATTGAAATAGTGGGGCAGATTCCACTACTTTAAAATCCTGTTGGATTCTGCCCCACTAGGTTAATCACTCAATCAGAGACGTAATGCTTATCCTAGTATTGAAAAACAAGTCCATAGTTCTGAATTAAAATGTTCACTTCATCTGCTAAAGTAAAAGTCACATTGTAACCTTATACAAAATGGTCCAAACACGAATTTATGAATATATTGTCAACAATATCAGGTAACCCATTGAAT
Organism: Amphipoea oculea; assembly: GCA_945859645.1. Taxonomy (NCBI): domain Eukaryota; kingdom Metazoa; phylum Arthropoda; class Insecta; order Lepidoptera; family Noctuidae; genus Amphipoea; species Amphipoea oculea. Next base: position 4,123,867 of record OX243886.1, on the reverse strand, counting down.
AATGTCACCCACGCATCTATTTTAAGAAGAAAACTCGACAATAATGCAACCGGTTAAAAAGAAAGTGTTTACTCTATGGAAAGTGAAAAGAAAAGCTTTGTTTAATCGTTGTTTATGGCAGACTGTGTGAATGTCATCTTGGACACTTCGTTAATTCTCGTACTCACTTGTCTGAGTCGTTAACTAACGTCTTAGGATGCATTTCACCAATGAAACGGAACGCAGTCGATACATCTAAACCGCGTTCAAGAGCTGTCAGAGTGTCAGCATTGTTGAAGAATATTTGTTGCATTGTTATATTTGGGATGCATGAAGAAGCCACCTCGTGTAGCGCAGTTTGTTCCACCAGTTACTCAACTGAAACGACCGCTCGGCGCATCCTGGACAGTCACACCCAACACCTTATTTGACTGGCCAATTCTTCCCTTGCGGTGGTAGGGCTAACGCCTGCCTGGTTTGCGACCACGTTCCCACTGGAGTCCGGCGTCAAGCAGCCTGCTGTGTTTCATCGATGCATGGGAGTTCCAGTGCCTTATGCATCTTCTGGGCACGCTCGTTCCATCATCGACCTCATCCATTGCTTTCCATCAGGCGTGATCGAAGTCAAGAGAGGGCCCATTCTGCAATAAAAAAAAATTGAAATATTTAAGCTCATACAGTAAGTTAGTAAATCGGATCGGCTTATAGTCCAATCGGATTAACAAATTGAAATCGAATTCAATAAAACTAATGCTATAAGAAAATAAGTAAAAGAAATAAAAACAAGTATAATTTCTGTTCCTGCATAGTCTGTGCAACAATCTAATAAAGACAGAAGATATTAAGACCAGGGAAGTGAAGATAGAAAGAGACAACAACACTAAATATACGAACAAGAAAAGGACAGAGTATCTGCAGTTGATTGCACTTTGATTGTGCGTTCCAGTTTTATAATTAAAAAGATTAAAAAGAAAAAGGCTGTATCCAATGAGGTTTTAATGTAATTTCTTATTTCCGAGACTGATTTTTTAATAACGAATGTTTCTAATAATAAATAGATAATCCAATCACAGCTTTTTTAAACATTACGTAATGGTTTTGATAATGTTTCATCATAATCTGGCGATAAAAAAATGTTTGGGCGGGATTATTTTTTATTACAATGATGACTACAATATTTTTATAACTGGCCTCATAAAAATTAGATAATGCTGTGTATGGGTTGACATTGACAACCAAATGTTTTGAATTGCTTTAGATAAGTTGGCACCTCCCACATTTCTCTACAGCCAATTAGGACATCTTGTAAGATCAGATATGCTTTTGAAGAATTCTCTTTTTCATCCTATGCTTAAGTATTTAGTAATGATGTCAAGATTTGCCAACGCCAGAGATGATCAAAGTCTAAGTCAAATCGTATATTTCAAATGGATCATTCTTCTTCTAGTTTTCGTGTCGACGGTACTCGTTGTTTTTTTTTTATATAGTTTGAGCCCAGTAGATGGCTGCGTTGATTGCGGTATCAGTAGCATTATTTAGGTCATCCGAGGTGTAGGTGAACACGTTCTTATATTTTTCGTCAGGGTTTCGGAACGGAAAATATAAGAACGTGTGCGCTAAAGAGAAGATTTTGTATGAAATGCGTGCATTCAGGGTCTCAAAATCTGAATTCCGAATCAGAGCCCTGATTCACAACCATACGACAGGCTATCGTATCGAAAACCTGACATTTCGATAACCTGATTTGACTTCCCCTCAACAGCAAATAGCTGTTGGAAGAATAGCGGGCGTCTATTTGATTTAAACTGACAAAATTTTCGGGTTTTGGACTTGTGAACAGCGTTGAGAAGACTCGTACGATAACAATGATTAATGTTCGATACGATACGGAAGCATATCGAGTGTTTGTGAATAAGGGGGCAGAAAACCAGACGTATGCGACGAGCCTAACGCGGGAAAAAATAATGTTGTTCGTTGTTCGTCATTGATTTTGAAAAGTGTAATTGACAAAAAAGTTCTGCCTAGGTACTATTTAGTTTTAATTTCCGCGCATTAATTGAGAAAAGTACCTACTATACAAGCCTTGGCCACCACTAGGCATTGATGGCCGCTGCAGTAATGTACTATAGAAATCTTATCAGCTTGTATGAACAGATTGTCATTTATACCCGAAATTTTGCCCACAAATGATTGAAACCGAGAAAATGATGAATCATTATCAAGTATGGACCCAATTCGAACCTAGCACTGCGGGATGTGCGGGCGCCGCTGCTGCGGCTGCTGAGACCCTCAAGCGGCGCAAATACCCTTATGGGCAACTACAGCTTTGAGCCGTTTGGGGTCGAAACGCTCGGGTCATGGGGCCCGAGCGCGCGTCTCCTTTTTAAGGAAATTTCTCGCTGGCTGGTCGATACTTCACGTGATCAGAGGGCTGGGTCGTTCTTTGGCCAAAGAATTAGCATTGCCATTCAACGTGGCAATGCTGCCAGTCTTCTGGGCACGTTTCCGAATGACAGCGATGCGGACGAATACTTCGACGCCTAAGTGTCCTTTGTTTTATTTTTATTTATTTGTATTTAAGTTAGTTAGCCATTTATTTTAGTATCTAGTGTATATAGTTAGTTACTTATTATGAAGCAATAAAACTGTTTTCTTATCTATCAATATCCATATACTAATAATCTTTTTTGTACATAGATAATTGATTCAGAACAATATGATGTTTCCTGCTTCAGTGATCAAGATAAAATGTTGTGCATTACAACACAACATAAAGTACTCTTGGAATTCCGCCTACCCCCAAACGGGAAACAGACGAAAAGATAAAATACTTACTCATGATGGTCCACCACATCAAATCATCGGACTAACTAAGAAAGACAAAGACGAAAGATGATCACTATACGAGTGAAAGAGACAAAGAAGTGTCGGCTGCACTTTGATGCAAGAACCGATCCTATCTAATTCAAGGGAAGCGACCGGGCCACAATTTTTATGGTTTTTTTTTAACATTACAAAGGGTTTTTGACTTTGTATTGCAGTCACGACTAGTAATTTTAGACAGTATGGCCCATTGAGTCGTTCGGCCTTTAAAACTGAAGGAGGGCTATTCCTAAATTTTTTTGAAGAAAGTTAGTTGGATCGACGAATTTTGTTGTGGTCTTAGAATTTTTGCTGAAATCCCTGCTTTCCGACCGTTTGAATGCGGAAGATGGAGAACCGGCTGTTCCAACGTAACTTGGGAGAGGAAAATGCCCAACAGTAAACTGCAATATGCTGAGTTGATTAGGTCATCATAATTGTGCACGTGTAGTCTCCGAAAGTCAAGGATCGAGTCTTACCAAGGGGTATCTTACCCAGCAACTGGGGTGTATAGTACAGAAAGGGAGTCGCTTCTTTTTAAGCACTGGTATTCAGCTGCACTCGGTTAGACTGGAAGCCGACCCAACATAGTTGGATAAAGGCTGAGTAGATGATGAATTATGCACGCGTAGCATAACTACCGTAGAAGCAGAAGAAACGAAAGACAAAATGACAGATTGTAGAAAGATATCTACGGGGCGGTGCAATGTAAAAACAAACAAGTGTCACTTTTTAACCGACGAAAAAACGGAGGAGGTTATCAATTCAACGCGTATATTTATTTTTTTTATGTATGATCATTGATCACGCATAACTTTTTACAGAGCAGTCCGATTTTGATAATTCTTTTTCTATTGGAAAAGATATACCCCGAAGTTGGTTCCATATAAATTTGGAAAAAAAATCCAACCCTAAGGGTAGGAAAAAAACTTTTTAACAAAAAATTAAACCTCCGAAAAAACTGAAAAGCAAAAAATAATAAACTTTTTTAATTTAACCTTAATAAATAAGTTCTTTACCTAATGCAAGTATACCTAAGTAATTTTGAGTCGGCGCCAAACAAGCAAATTAATATCGTTGCGAGTGGTCGTGCGGAGAGCGCATTTTTTGTTTGAAATGTTAATGTTTATCGCTAGAGATTTCACGTTGCTTATTTGTTTAAAAATTTAAGGTAATTTAGTAATCTTTGTTCATTGATTGTTTGGCGCCGACTCAAAATTACTTAGGTATACTTGCATTAGTTAAAGAACTTATTTATTAAGGTTAAATTAAAAAAGTTTGTTATTTTTTGCTTTTCAGTTTTTTCGGAGGTTTAATTTTTTTGTTATAAGGAAAGAGACATGTCATATTTATCGTAGAAAATACATAGAAGAGTTCCAATGCCTTAGGCATCTTCTGGGCACGCTCGTTCCATCATAGACCTCATCCATCACTTTCTGTCAGGCGTGATCGAGGTCAAGAGCGGACCCATTCGCAATTTTAAAAAAATAGAAGTGGTCATGCGAAAGATATATGTACTTCAGAACAAAGTAATGATAAAATACGCACCTACTTCTACTATAATGTATTAAAAAACCATAAGACTATAAACAAAAACATTGGCAAGTAACCAAAAGTAATTGCATAGATACAATCTTCTAAAGAAAATTAAAAGGGAAAGGTAATTTGAGAGCCAAGAATGCTATTTATCACTACGATGAAATACTATGTCTGGGCGGTACGCGAAAGATTTTGGCGTGATATTATAACTTCTGTAGGTACATCTGGGCTCTAGAAGCGTCATAGTATTTGTGTCTAGGCTTATAAATTATATAAATAGTCGCTCTCATAAATATTGATACTTCTATTGATTCATAACAAGAATTTTTTTACATTACATAATGTATGTATTTTTTTTTTGGATGGGCATTCATGAAACGACCCCTCCCGCTCTGGGTGGAGCGGAAGTATCAGACTCTTACTGACCAAAACCCATCCGTATTCCTTCTTTAGCCCTTTGTGTTCCGGGGTAGCGGTAACCCTTTCGGACAATCCCGCTACTCCAGCAGGCTTCGGCTCAAACAGGCCCCTTCCTTTATGCTGACATCTCTTTGAGGCGCGTGTGGAACACATACGCACCATCCGGCATAATTTCTGTATATAAGTACATACATGTTTTATAAAGGCGCCATAGTCTGCACAAAATACCCAATCATAAGGTTGAATGCTTTTAGAATAAGATCTGAATGTCATTTTATCTGTTTTGTTTATGTTAAAATAAAGAAAGGGGTTTGAAGATTTTTGTATGGAGGGTGGCCCTAAGGTCGGCCGCCATTTTGATTTTTTTTCAGAATCGCAGTGCACAACAAAAGTTATATATTTAGATAGAGGACACTTATACGAACAAAAATGTTATGTAACATAATATCCTAAAGCGTCAGGTTTCGGAGTTATTCACCGAAATATAAGTCGAAAACAAAAAGGATTTTTTTTGTTTTTTTTGCCCTCCAGGTAAGCATATTGAACTATTGAGGTAATAGAAACGTTATGAAACCTTTATGGAGAAGAAACAAATAAAGAATGGGTATCATTTAAGCTATCACCAATTTAATTAGTTTTGTGTTTCTTAAATAATAGCGTTTGTCCTCCAAATAGTAGATCTGTCACCAAAATGTAGTCACCAAACAATGCAAGTGACCTAACCAAACCGAACCTCGGGGTGCCCTTCGCTCGCTCTTGCATCCTATGTCGACGGAGCCCCGCTATCTGAGAACGAAAATATTTCGTGGCGATAGATCTATTTATTAGGTGATACAAATATTTCGTGGCGATAGATCTATTTATTAGGTGATACAACTTGATGACAAATATAAATTTTGGTGATAGAAAATATAGTTCCCATAAAGAGTAGACATTTTTTAAATAAATAATTAAATACATAGGTACGGCAATTTATAGTTCGTTTTTTAATCCCAGAGACTAATCAGACATTTAAGTCTTTTGTGTTTTCGTTTTTTTTTAGTATAGAAGACACTTGTCAGAATAGTCTCTGGGATTAAAAAACGAACGTTAAATTGCCGTGTTTAATTATTTATTTAAAAAATGTATATTTTTCATTTGTTTCTTCTCCATAAAGGTTTCATAACGTTTCTATTACCTAAATAGTTCAATACGCTTACCTGGAGGGCAAAAAAACAAAAAAATCCTAGTTGGTTTTGACTTATATTTTCAGTGAATAACTCCGAAACCTGACGCTTTAGTATATTATGTTATGTAACATTTTTTGTTTGTATAAGTATCCTCTATCTAAATATATAACTTTTGTTGTGCACCGCGATTCTGAAAAAAAATCAAAATGGCGGCTGATTTTAGGGCCAAAATCTTCAAACCCCTTTCGAATCAACCGCGATTTCGTCCGCGCTAAATTTCTTGACCCATCCCGTCGTTTCGAATTGTCTGCCTGCGGTATTACCTATTAAGTATTCTGTGCTATTACTTAGTTTTCGCTTACCGTTCTTTCCTACTCTTGTCATTTTGATCGGCTCCTAAGAGTCCTAGCGTGATTTTATATAGCCTAAAGTCTTCCTCAAAAATTGGGCCATCAAATGTAGAAAGAATTTTTCAGAGATTAGCGCGTTCAACCGAACAAACCTGAAATCGCGAAAAAAAAAAATTCAGCTGATACCTACATTTTGACGAATTGTGCGAACATAAATGTAGGGAACAGCTGATTTTTTTTCGCGATTTCAGGTTTGGTCCCATATTAAAAGTTGTTCATAATGAGGAGTACAATCTCCCATTTCGATTTGTCTCATGTTTTCAATTTCAACCTGAGATAAGTCCATCGTTTTGACGTAACAACGGCTTAATGTTGTTGGTAATGTTACGTTTCGAATATTATCTTTATCATCGGCTGTTTTAGGGCATGCATTGTTAAATGATCACTATGTAGCTAAAACCTTAGCAAAATATTCAGTTATTTTCATATCATTGAAGGCGTATTAAACCGTGCTGTTTGGAAAATAAGGGCCATTTTATAAATTGCAAAATGGTGTTGATATTTCTGATAATTTGTCCCACAGAAGCTGGACGCTTTTCCTATTTAATATTTTAGTTATTATTGGTTTTACAAAAGCGTTTCTTCCACCTCTCTCCTATTTTAAATGTCGGGAATAGATATAAATATTCTTAGCACACTTTACTCGATAGCCCATAGAATCGTTGCCAATATTTAAACAGATCTAAGAAAATTAGTCATTAAAAACAAGATATTTAAAATAAGCCCTGATCTACGATGATGTATGGAAACCATTTTTAATTTTATCTCCTAACCCAAATTCTTTTAACGATTAATAGAACAACATTCTCAAAAAGCTTCCGTATACATTAATATACCAATAACTAGTCTGTCCGTCTGTGTATAAATAACTCGGGAACATTGCATAAGTCTGGAGCGATGCCAATGACAATATGCACATGTAGAATTATATGCATTTCGATGTTTTATTTGCAGTAAAACTAGTAAGGTCGTTGGTTATTAGGTAATTAAGAAGTAATTTAAAATATATGGCAGAGTTTCGAGCTATTTTTTTTAAATACTGTCGCTTAAGAGGAAATACGGTCAGAGAGACTTTTGAAAAATCCTAATTAAAAAGTCATAATTCGAAGTTTGGTCCTCGCTTATTTCCTCATCCAGGCTTAGTAGGCGTTTCGCCCGCTGAGTTTCGTCCGATCCGGTCGAAACAGGAGTTTCATTATTATTATTTTCGAGGTTTGGCTCTCGCCTATTTCCTCCTCCAAAATTGGACCAATTTAAAAGATATTTCATAAACTAAATAAGAAGGATATATACTGTGTCCCTATGTATTTCTTTTTTCATTAATAGTTGTCAAAGTACCCTAGACCTCTGTTGACAGCGGTTTAAATCGGCATTTTTTGAGGGTTCTAGTGCTTATAAAAATAATGTATCATCAAAATGGAAAACATAGGGACATACAACATATTATAAGTAGTTAATATTTATTATCCTGTAAAAAATAATTGCTTTACGGTCATTAACCAGAAAGAAAACAGGCGAGAGCGTTTGTATGGATAGACGACCACCCGCATTTCCTCTTAATGGTTGGGTTTAATACGTAAAAGTGAAAAAAGCTGTTGTGGACACCATGTAACCAACCGTAATAAGGAAGTTTTCGTATTTCTTTATTACCGATAGCAAAATGGTCCACCACCTCTTGGCAACTGGCGACCCAACACGTCCTCATTTAAGAATCCCGAACCACCGTTAGCTTTGGTTTCACCACTTTGCTGCCGGAATTTTTTGGGATACATGAAGAAGCGATCATGTAGCGCAGTTTGTTCCGCCAGTTACTCAACTGAACCAAGCGCTCGGCGCATCCTGGACAGTCACACCCAACACCTTATTTGACTGGCCAATTCTTCCCTTGCGGTGGTAGGGGGTGGGAATGTGGTCGCAAACCAGGCGGGCGTTAGCTAACGCCCGCCTGGTTTGCGACCACATTCCCACCGGAGTCCGGCGTCAAGCAGCCTGCTGTGTTTCATTGATGCGTGCGAGTTCCAGTGCCTTAGGCATCTTCTGGGCACGCTCGTTCCATCATAGACCTCATCCATAGCTTAAAAAAAAGGAATTGCACCATTGCTTAAATAGGAACCAAAGATAAGAGAGATAAAGATGTAGGTATACTTACTCATAGGGAGTTTTTAACTGCCGACCCTTTGTTCAGCAATCGGAGACTTTAAAATTATAGAGATAGTTATTAGTTATCAAGAGGACTTGCACTGGAACTTTCATCACCACTGCTCTCAAAACGGAGAAGTGCAACATCGTGAGGAAACCGGCATGTCCTCGAACCAAAAATTCGAAAATATGTGACATCTACCAACCCGCACTGGGCTCGCGTGGTAGATTATAGCCACTCCCTCTCGTAGAGAGGAGGTCTGCGTCCCAGCTGCAGCAGTGGGAACATTATAGGTTGGTTATGCTAAGAGGACTGGCAGCAAATACCCAGGGCAGTAAGCCCAGCTAACAGTTACTGTACTGATGTGATAATCTAATAGAGGTGTGCAGTATGCTGTGCCGAGGTTGCTGATGAGGCTGAGGGTGATGACCAGGTATGCGCGGTCGCTGCATGCTGGTGGTCAGGATACCTGTTGAAACCGTGGGTGCTGGCTTGCTAGGTGACTCGCCGCTCTAAATCTTGCGGGAGTGATGATGATGACGTCACGCTGAAGTAATTGCACGAAGGCTGCGCTGACGTTCATACACGGGGTCACCAGAATAGAGGTCGGAGGAACAGGGTATAAAGTTCACTCATCCTCCATAGAAAAGGGACGATCCTCTAACCAGACGGGTGTCGTTTCTGGCGGGCAACTACCCGATGATTAATGTCAGGCCGTTGTATCTATGCTAGTTGCGCGGTAAACTCTGCTTGCGAGATGCAGGATTTTGCGTGACGCGTTGTTCGCATGTGGCGTTGTTGATACCGCTACAATCTTTTCACCACACTGAAACTAGAGGAAAATTACTATGCTATTAGAAACATTAAACCAAAAATACCGGTTCACACTCATAGTTAGTTCCAACTGACTAATTATAAACCATACTTAGTTTCGCTGGCTACGCACCGCATATGCAAAAGAGGCGTGATTGTACAACCAGAAGGGCGTTAGCCACGTGTATGCTTGCCTATAATTTATACGTATGAAGTTAATTAATGTAATTAGTGTCCGGTACATAGTGGTTAGTGGAACGGGTGTAGGGTTAGGGTGACCGTTTCCGGTTAGGCGCAAGTTATGAGCGGTGAGCGATTTTTCGGTGTTGTTTAAGATTTATAATTTTGAGTGAAAGTATCTCGTGGTCTAGTCTTTTCTAGACTTTGTCGATGTCAATTTCCAGTTAAAGCAACTGCCTATTTGACCTTTAGAATCCAGCTACTGGATACCGCATGGTAAGACTATCAGTTTTGAGGTAACGGCTGTCAAATATACGATAGGAACACGGGCAAAAATGCTTCTTTCATATGGTTATCAGTGGATAATCCTGGAATCCTGTTGTTACTTTAGATGCAGCGTTTGGCTATCGTGCCTTTTTAAAGAAAAGTAATGCTAATCATTTCAACTCCGCTTTTAACGTCCTAAAAATTTCATAGATGTGTGTATGTTTGTCCACGCAATTCTCCGCAACTATTAATCGGATCGTGACCATTTTTTTTATTGGCTTACATTTACTTCAACTTAGGGAACAGTCCAAGTTTCATCAAAATTGACTCAAAATTATGAAATAACTTTAATTCCGAAAGTCGGTGGTAAAAAACTAAAATACAGATCCTAAGACACCGACTTACGGAATTAAAGTTATTTCATAATTTTTGAGTCAATTTCCTTTTGAAGTCGATTTAATTGTTTTGAATTACTTTTTTCTAAATATTTACTTGCAATGCGGAGGAATTCTTCGACTTCATAATTATTTTAGTTTGTTTAAATAGTTTTAGTTAGGTTAGGATATTATATTTTTATGTTAATAGATTGTTAGTTAATTTACCATAAGAAGTTTTCAGCGTATATATATTTTTGCCCTCTTTTAAAAAGATAGATATTATTAAAAAAAAAACATTTTGGTACTTAGATATAGTAGATTTTGTCAATCAAAATTATCTTCGGCATTATTCCTTTTCATTGCCAAAAATGCATCGAAGTGTATCACTTGACTGCTCAATCTTATTTTTTGTACCATAGACTATTTGCTCCCGTGTCCTACAAACACAGACCGTTACGTCATTTATAAGTATAATGTATTATTGAGTGTAACTTCTTCAAACAATGCTACAACTGATAAACTCTGCGAACTTTGAGAAAATATACAGAAAAAAACGATTTACAAGTCATTAATTTCTTGTTGTTAAGTAATTAGTTTCACAATAGAGATTACATTCATGTTTAGGTATGTAGTATGCGTCAGCGTCATTATTACAAAAAAATCGTTTAAGTATATTCAATAGAGGAATTTTTAAATGATCGACACAGAAGATAGCTAATCTATTATCAAAAAATAAACCTGCGTTCAGAACACACTCATCATCTGCCTAGCCTTTTTCTAACTATATCGGGGTCGGCTTCCAGTCTAACCGGATGCAGCAGTATTTTACATGGAGCGCCTGCCTATCTGACCTCGACAACCCAGGAACTGGGTAATGCGATACCTCTTGATATGACTGGTTGTCAGTTTCGGGCTTTTGATTAAAATTAATGATGGTGTAAATTGGGTGTTTCTGGATCTCCTCGGATAATTGAAATATTAGAATAAATAAATGACTGATTGATGAATGATTGAATATTAGAGCAAATAGTACCTATTTTTGAATACAATGAATGGTAGGGTAAATTGGGTGTTTCTGGATCTCCTCTGATCCAGAAACCCCAATTTACACCGACTACCCGTAACGACTGTCAAATATCTACGAATGATAGCCAGGACCAATGCAACGACCAAGGCACGGGTCTCGAATTCTCGAATATACACTAAAAAATTATTAAAAAATACACTTTTTTTTTCAAAATAATTATATAGGGTTATTGGAAAAACACTAACAACCTCTCATCGTACTCATCATTATGAACAACTTTTACTATGGGACCAATCCTGAAATCGCGGAAAAAAAAATCAGCTGTTCCCTACATTTATGTTCGTATAACTCGTCAAAATGTAGGGAACAGCTGATTTTTTTTCGCGATTTCAGGTTTCGCGAGTTCAGTACAATGACCTCTTAAGAGGTTGTTAGTGTTTTTCCAATAACCCTGTATATAGGCACTTCTTGTTTTTCAACTACCCAACGAAACAAACTCAGAAGATTTAAAATCACTTTATATCTGCAGTTGCACCGGTATCAATTGAGAATAAAATATAATTTTAACACTTAAAGTTAACGGACTTCACAACGTAATCGAGTTATAATAACAGCCATAATAAAATAAAACATTGCCAGTAAAATAAAATAAATTAAGGAAGTGAAATTAATTTTCCGCATATTTTCTTGATTGTATTTTAATGATAAATGAGAAATTATTGAAAAGATCTTCCGTGTGACTTACTGCGTATAGTACAGTCCTACCAACTTATCTGTGAACTGAAAGAGGACGGCACCGTCGATTCAGTGTTGCTAATTAATATAAGGTGCCCAAAATTAAGTAAGTTTTCAAGAAGGAAATTTCACTTTAGACATAATCGTTTAATAAGAATTACAGTTTATACTAATTTAAAACATTGATACCTATATAAAAATAATTTGATAATTTACAGTAACGTAGGTACGCTAACAGTTTAGTCTCTCAGCAATAAACAATGGCTTTATCTAAAAAGTAATCCAATGAAGTGGAAATTCAGCAAATAAAATGTTCCACGGGGGGGGATACAACTTTCATTTGGAAGAGCGATTATCACAAGATGACGCTGATATTTTAAAAATTACTCTACTGGTGAGCCAAGACCTCCCGAAACCAATTAAAATCTTTAGAATAGGCAAATACTCACCGGGAAAAAGCCGCAGAATCAAGGTATGTTACGACACTTCAGCACCCGCCAAGCATCTCCTTCGCAATAAAGATAAGTTGCCAGAAAACATTAAAATATTTTCAGACCAAACCCCAGCACAGCAAAAATATTTTAAAAATCTTAAAGAGGAACTAATACGTCGCCAAAATGATGGAGAGAATGGACTGACCATAAAATATGTAAATGGCACACCTACAATAATAAAAAACCCTACAAAAAACTACGAACAATAAACGACACAATACCTACGACGGTCGCTAGCAATACCTACCAAGTAATTAACAATTACCAAAATATAGAAAGCCATAAATCAAGGCTCAGATTTTTCTACCTTAATGCTCGAAGTATACGCAAAAAAGGAAAATTCGACGAACTTAAATGCATTCTACAATCGCTACCTAATACTATACATGTTATTTTACTGACTGAAACTTGGATAAGAACTGAAACACAAGCCTTGGAACTACAAATAAACAACTACTCGCACTACTACAACTACAGAACCGATTCGAGAGGAGGTGGAGTTTCAGCATATGTCCACAATGACCTCAAACATAATTTATCTGAGTCTAAATACACAGGAGGAAACAACTATTTATGGATACGACTAGAACGCTATGCACTGGAAGTAGGAGTTGTATACAACCCCGGCGATACTAAATACACAGATTTTCTTGAGGTTTATGAGTCGCAACTACAACAAAGAAAGAGGGCGATAGTGTTCGGAGATTTTAACATTGATCTATTAAACAAAGACAAAAAGACTAAACAATATAATGAACTCTTGAAGGGAACTGGACATACATTACTAAATAAAATCACTAAGAAACATTGTACAAGAGAATCGAATACTAGAAAATCTATTTTGGACCATGTCAGCTCCAACCTCAAAGACGATCACTTCCATATAGCAATAGCTGACTCTTCAATGTCAGATCACAAACAAATATATGTTGAACTCAAAAAAACGAAACCCCCTGAAAAAATTCGGACCCAATACGAAGCAATTGATTTCACGAAACTACATGATATACTAGAAACAATAAACTTTGAAAAATTAGGTGATGACTACGCATTACTAGAAAACAAAATAAAATCAGTAATTGATAAAAGTAAAACAACAAAGACCAAAATACTGAACCTACCCCAAAGCGACTGGATAAATAAAAACATAATTGATGATATCAACCAAAGAAACGTTTTGTGGTCAGAACTAAAGAAGAATCCGAATGACACCAACCTGGAAGCAGAATTTATTACAAAAAGGAAACATGTTGCCAAACACATGCAAGATACAAAAAATATTTTCTACTACAAAAAATTTTGCAATTGTATTAATAAACCTAAAAAAATGTGGAACTTAGTAAATATCCTAGCAAACAATAAAATTAAACAAAATTGTGCTCCTTCAAAGCTATTGATCGATTCCAAACACATTACAAACCCAACCGAAATTTGCCAGTTTTTCAACGAATACTTTGCCAGTATAGGCCCCCTTTTAGCCAGTGAAATACCTAGATCATTTCATGATGATCATACACATGCTTTACCAAAAACCCCTCCCGAAAGCACTCTAGTGTTATCAACTTTTGATCCATGCTCTGCAACTGAAATTACAAAAATCATATCAAATCTCGACCCTAACTGTAGTACTGGATTAGATGGAATCACTACCAAAGCAATAAAATGCGCAAAAACTATAATAGCGAACAACCTGAGCAAATGTTTCAACAAACTGCTAGCTGAAGGTAATTTTCCCGATAGCCTGAAAGTGGCGAAGGTAACTCCCATTCACAAAGCGGGTTCAAAAATGGACCCAGGTAACTACCGACCTATTTCAGTGTTGCCTGTATTGTCAAAAATATTAGAAAAAATCCTACACAACCGATTAGATAAACATTTAACTTCTATTAACTTTCTTTCAGACAGGCAATATGGGTTTAGATCAAAAAGTAGCACACTAACAGCTACAGTCGACCTTGTTACTAAAATAAAGCAAAATATAGATGGGAAAAACATAGTCCTTGGTGTATTTATTGACCTCAAAAAAGCGTTCGACACCGTGAGTCATGAATTGCTACTTAAAAAATTAGAAACCATCAAAATTACCGGAAGTGCCTTAAAAATGTTCGATTCCTATCTAAAAAATAGATCGCAGTTAGTTAGGTTAGATAATAAGTATCAAAGTGGTGCATTACCTATAACGTGTGGAGTTCCCCAGGGATCAATTTTAGGGCCCCTGCTCTTTTTAATATATATAAATAATATTCAGGAAATTACACTACACGGCCATCTTACTCTATACGCAGATGACACGTGCTTATTTTATTTCGGATCTTCCATTCATGACTTAGTTTCCCAGGCTCAAGATGATCTAAATGCCCTTTTTTCATGGTTTCAATATAATTTATTAACAATAAATATTCATAAAACATGCTATATCTTGTTTAAAGCAAAAAACAAAATAATACCTCCACATAATCCATTAGTAATCAACAATGTGCCCTTACAGCAAAAAAATTGTGAGAAATACCTTGGATTAAGAATGGATAGTTCTCTATCGTGGACTGTTCACTTGGATCATATAAAAACAAAGCTTACGTCTCTACTTGGATCCCTCCGACACGTAGTTCGATGTATTCCACATAGACTGCGTCACACCATCTATAACGCCTTAGTAAAACCACACCTACTATATCTGGTTGAAGTTTGGGGCAGTGCGGCCAAGACGAAGCTAGCAAGTCTTCAAGTTGCACAAAATAAATTAATAAAAATGATTTTTAACTATCCATATTTAACATCAACTTGCAAAATTTATGAAGAAACCAAAATAATGAACATTAGGCAGTTATATATCTACAATACATGCATTTTCATTCGTAAGGCACTTAACAAAAGTATACAGACTAACCTATCGTTTACTAAAGTAAAACAAGTAACCCAACGTAGCAGTCGTCGAGCTAGTTTTCTGATACTACCGAAGATGAGAACTAAGTTTGGCAAAAAAATGTTAACTTTTGAAGGAGCACAATTATATAACAAAATACCCTCATGTATAAAAAAGTTGCACTCATTTAATGCATTTAAAACTCAACTAGCTGCTTATTTAATCACAAATAACACCGTTCCTAAAAGCTGAATGCGTTCGATGGGTGTATCTGATATTGCTACCGTGACGTCTGTGACGAACTTTATATAATTTATATTTTAATCATTGTTCTCATGTAAGTGACTTTGTGTTTTTTTTGAGAATAAAATATCTTTAAACCTATTTAATGCGAAGTTAAGTAGGTACCTACTCTGCAAGAGGTACCTGGATGTCTAGCATTTAGTTATGACCGTACCTAATCCCTAACACCAGATTTGACTAATTATAATTAGCAGTGGTACCTATTGGTAGTGTAGTGTGATAAAAAAAAAACAAATTGCTTTACAATAATTTATTGAAAACCAGGTTTACAGTAATTGTGATCTTTAGATGAACCTGCATATGAATGAACATACACGAATGAATTTTTGTACCAGTTTCTTCTGCTGCGTGCCCTCCTTAACTATTTTTGTAATTAGTCCTTGACTTACACCTGAAATATAAGATAATAAAATAAATATTTGTAGAAATTTGAAATCTGGCAGGTTAGTTAACTCACTCACTTAGCACGATACCTAATAGATGTACGAGTACGTTACCGTTACGCTACGAAACGAATATTTCGTATATTTAAATAATTAATTAAGTATCGGGTAATTTATAACAAGAAAGTTGACAACACTAACCTGTCGCTGCCGAAATTCGTTTGTATATTTGATTAAATGGAATAATCGGAGACCCCGCCCGAGCTTCTTCTTCAAAAAAGGTTTTAACCTGTAGAAAAATGTTTCGAGCATCACTTTTAATAGCTTTCGGCATATTTAACTTTATAAATTCAGCAATATCACGACAAAACAACCAGAGAACCCGAATGTAGTAGACACTGACAATCGAATGACATTTCAATATGACGGCCGTAGTTCCAATTTTCGCCATTTCACAGATAAGTTGGTAGGAGTGTATATATTATAATCTGTGCTTACGGTGAATACAATTTATCTTCAACAGTGCATTTTGCCCGTTATGACATACGGTGCCTTTTTTTTTTCTCTCGCGGTGGAAATCCTCATGGACTTCCTCTATCGTGGGGGTGACAGAGAGGCATGGCCGGACTCTTACCGGCTAAAACCGCGTGTTCCACCTCTACCTATGGCCGGGGGTGCGGGATTCGCATAAGCATTCACCGCTCCCCCGACAGGCCTCGACCCGCTGTTCCTCAGACAAATTTAAGTTCCCTCAGCGCGCTATGGAGCGGGTTATGATCGGAGTTTCTTGAAGAATATAATCTGGAATGAAATTATCCGAAAAAGAACCGGAGTTACCGACAAAGCTTGCAGAGTAAGCAAACTGAAGTGGCAGTGGGCTGGTCATGTTTGTCGAAGGACCGGTGGCCGGTGGAGCAGCCGACTACTGGAGTGGAGACCGCGCAGAAATAGATAGACCTAGATAACGCAAGTATCACGAACTGTAATAAAAAAATATTAAACATTTTCAAAGTTAATGCTTTTTAACCGACTTCTAAAAAAGGAGGAGGTTCTCAATTCGAATGTTTGTTTTTTTTTTTTTTTTTTATGTTTGTTCGCGCATAACTCCGTCGCTTGCCAACCGATTTGAAAAAGTCTTTTTTTGTTAGAAAGGGTATACTTTCCAAATGGTCCCATGAAAATTTTATCGAAATCGGACAAGCGGTTTTTGAAAAATCAACAAAAATCTAAAAATTTATCTACATTGTCTACATTAACGATTTTTTTGTTTACTTTTTTGTGGGGTAGGTACCTACAACTAAAAAGTGAAAAATAAAAACTTTTTTACAAAAAAAAAAAAAGACGGGTTGCACTCCGGGAGTGCCGGCAGAAGTGAAAACTTGAATATTAACGTTGAAATAAATCAATTATTAATTGAATTAATATAACTAAGTTTTTTTGCGTCACTTTTTTCATTAATCGATGCACTTTGTTCAATTTCCATTTTTTGAAACACTTTATATACACGAATTTTACGAATACACAGCAGTGTGGCTACTACTCAGACGGTCGAGCCATCAGCTGTCCATCCACGTCCGCGTCCGCGTCCACCATCACCATCACATCACATCACCATCACCATCGCCATCGCCATCGCCATCACCATCACCATCACCATCACCATCGCCATCACCATCTCCATCGCCATCACCATCACAATCGCCATCGCCATCGCCATCGCCATCGCCATCACCATCGCCATCGCCATCACCATCACCATCCATCCATCCATCCATTATCGTGTCTCACTTGGTTCACTTCGGTTGGCGCCGCCGTAGAAAGAGATGGGGGGGGGGGGAATCTCTCCTGACGGTCACGTGTCCTGACGCGAGTTTAACATTTTTTACCCATTACAAAAAGTGTTCAACGCCGCTAAAGAAGTTTTCACTTCAAAAACAACCGACTTCAAAAAAAACACTACAAAGTGATAAATAACTTTAATTTCGGAAGTCGGTGTCAAAAAACGAAAATGCGGAACCAACGACACCGACTTCCGAAATTAAAGTTATTTATCACTTTGTAGTGTTTTTTTTGAAGTCGGTTGTTTTTTTTTGAGCTGAAATTTTGTACAGAGATTCTAGACCAGATACACTCTTCAACCCGTTTGCATTGATATACCCTTTCCATTATATATTTCGGCCACATAATGCGAAGGGGAGATAGCAGCCTTGAAAAGCTTGTTATTGTTGGCAATACCGAAGGAAAGAGAGCGAGAGGCCGGTCGCCAACACGATGGTCCGACCAAGTGAAAGCAGCTACGTCCTCAAGCAATTTCCAGCAGGTGGTGTTGGCAACTTTGGACCGGAGTAGATGGAGGCCGATTGTCCGTTTGAAAGGATCCAGTGACCACGATCCTCAGTAATGAGGGACCGATTGCAGAAGAAGACCCTTTCCGTAACACCCTGTATAAACACACACACACACTCACAGACTTTCGCCTTTATAATATTAGTGTGATATAGTGTGATGGTCCAGCCGTTTGAGCGTGAAGAAGTAACAAACATATAAACACACACACACACACTCACAAACTTTAGCCTTTATAATATTAGTGTGATTTACCAATTAAATTCCACAGTATCATGAATCCTTAATCCCCGTTTAATATACTGGTTATTGGAGCCCAAGCATACAGCGGAGCTTTATGCAAAGTTATAAAACAACTGTTTCACTTACCTAAATAACAGGATTGTATCCAAAGTATCCGTTATTCGCATTTTATGACGCCAACGGGTAGATAGGGTGTCCTATTATTAGTTCGACCACAGGACTTTATTGACAGCAATGATTTACTGTTGCAATGCGAATTGCAGCTGGGTTGAACGTCTAAACGTACGCGAAGACACGTGTCGATTTTTCAAGATTTAAAACGTTTAATATTACATTCAAACTCAAACTCAAAGCATTTAAATTTCAATTAAACCAATTACAGGCACTTTTGAATTGTCAAGGGGTCGGTCAGTCAGAAAGATGAAGCTAGTTGCCCATTCCAAAGAGTAGGTACCTATGGAGAAGAACGGGCAAGAAACTCCATGGACACTCTTTTAAATCAAAATAATATGGTTACAAAGTCTTGGTTACATCATTCATGTTAAAAATTATACATGTGAGAACGATGCAGAACGTTAAAAGCGTCCATAATGAAAAGATGAAAAAAAAAACAATTCAAATATTAAATTAAAATAAGCCGTGGCAGCAAAGAGATGACCAGCCCCTACTGACGGCGCCCGTTCACGAACATGACGCATGTATTAGCACCATTCAGTTCAACCATTTTGAAGGGAGCTAAATGATCCAACACATGCACCACCATCAGCGAGACATTTGAGTGAGCATGACATACTCTCAGCCGCCAGAGCACATTCAAGTCAATGAAAGACGTACCCAGTAAATGGTAGCTTTATAGTATGTACATAGTACTCACACATGTGCTATGCAATTATACTATACAAGGAGATTGAATTTACATAATGCAAAAATAGTATTTTAAAATCTTCAGCAGCTCCAACAGTATTTTCTAATGCTAATCAATTTATTTGTGCGTCCTTATGGAGCAGGGCCAGCATTATATTACAAAGATAATCAGCAGTGGCGGATTTATGAATAGGCTGAGTAGGCTGGAGCCTAGGGCGGCAGATTTTAGGTTCGGCAAATTCGGGGCTAACATTTTTTTTAAATGTCTTACTGAAATTAAAAAGATTAATATTTATATACCTACAATGTTTTTTTGTAAAGAATAAACAAAGTGAATGTTCAAATTCAGGCTTCTACCGTAGATTTTATCATAGTTGCCGATCTTTACAAATCTCTTTGCAAGTTTTTCGTAGCTGATGAACGAGAACATTTTAAGTATTTTGAAGAAAAGGCGAAGCAGTATATAAAAGACATGGGACATTATTGTGGAATTCGGTAGGGGCGGGAAAATTTGAATAATCTACTGGCGGTAAATGTGTAAATCCGCTACTGATAATCAGCCTATAATACCACTTCTGGGACACACGCCTGATCTTTTTGAGTGAGAGTGGGTTATAATCTACCACGCGGGCCCAGTGCGGGTTGATAGATGTCACATCTCTTCGAATTTTTGTTTCTTGCAAGGCCGCAGGAACTCGTTGGATGCGAGAAACACAAAACCGGTCGAAGTGAAGGTGCTTGGGGGAGGCCTATGTCCAGCAGTGGACGTCTTTCGGCTGAAATGATGATGATGGACATGCCAGTTTCCTCACGACGTTTTCCTTGACAGTTTTGCGAACTGTACCCTCCCAACTAACATTTTGGTGATAAGAATAAGTGCTACATAAGTTATTTACGAGAATTTTGAGAACCTAAGGTCCTATAAAAGCACTAACATTTGGTGATATAGCGCGTTTTAGCTGTCTTATAACCCTGATTTGGGCCCACAATTTTAGAACTTAAAGTGACTTAATAGTTATAGAGAAGTTATAAATGAGTGACAATAAAGAGCTACAATAGTGCTATTGAAGCAGTGCTTACAACATTAAGTGTATTGCAAGCTATACACAGGTTACAACTGCAAGCTAAAGTAGTAATGTAGTTATGAAATCCACTCTAATAACTTTTTTTAGTAACATATTAGTGCTTCCTCGACATAATATAAACCTTAAGAATACATTGCAGGTATTGAGTAGCAATGAGCATCACCCAAAGCGCCAACATTTTCACCTCTTTTCATAATTTTTGTGCTTTGTTACCGTCAACAGCGTTAAAATATTTAGCAGTACGAATATTCATCGCCGATATGTCATGTTTGAAAGTGACTTTATGTTTAATAAAAAAGGTAAGTCAATTTAATGTATTTTAGATTACTGCAATGGTGTTATGATTATTAAAACTCACTGCTATGATAAGTTTTCTGTGACAATGTGTATATATTTTCATCTCAATTTTGAAACGCCTCAAAAATAAACTGCATTTAATGATAATATGTAGAAAAAAATTCTAAAAGGTTCTAAAAGTGAAAAGACAACAAGTTCATAGGTTCAGTTTGCACAATGGTTCTATGTGAACCTGTAAGTTGAATATTTTCTGGGTTCTGTTATTGTTTGCATAAAACCTTTACATATCACGTAGGTACTTGACTGAATAAATCAAAGAATTCCAAATTCTATTATTTATAATAATTATGCAAACAAAAGCCTGTACGAACGTTACATAAGTTACGTTACGTTACCTATGTTTTGAATTAAAAGTTATCTTTTACAATACTGAACTTTTTGCTGTATGATACTGAACTCTTTTTTTTGTAAATTAAGTTTTAGAAGCTCATCTTGTATGTATTTTACATTATTATTAAAAAAAACCTGTTGTTTCAGTAACTATTCCCATATTTTAGTGGTGGTGATGTTAAAGTACCTACCTACTCGACACCGCGCCCAGTTCCAACTTCAAGACGCACACATCACGCCATTGTATTCGCGTTACCACTCGCGCCCCACCACCACCGCCTTTGACTGATTTTGTTATTTCCTACTAATACTAAAGATATTTTGAATAAAACCAATTTTTTTCAAAGAATAATGAGTATTTTTTTTACACTATGTAAAAGAGGTATGAAGTACAGAAAACCAGTGTTGTTAATACAAACTATATACATCTATATATATCTTTGAAAGCAGCTTGGCTTATATTTTTTTGTACAGCCCATGTTCGTAAATCATTCTTTAAATTTATATTTTGCATATATTCACTGTCTTTCTCGTCGTCCGAGGAGTTTGAACTACTAAGAGGAAACAAAATGTTGTACTCATCATTCGTCATATCACTTTCCTGTTGTACGGAACCCTGTCGTATATTTGTTGCTTGCGCTTGATATAAATCGGTACCTACCTATTATACTATACTATATCGGTGCCAAAACATAATTTTTGAGGTTAGATTAAATAAAGATGTATTTAGGTGATATAAAATTCTACAACTCAACGTAAAGTAATAATTAAGAGTAGTAATGTTTACACCTATTGTATATGGCCATAAAGAAGTATTTCTAAAAACCACTGTATTACCTAAGGTTGACCGAGTAACCCCATTATACGATCATTAATGGTTTAAAGCTGGTTTCCGACTCTTGTAGCATCCAGCTCTGTAGGATTTATAATTAGCTCCTATATGATACTAATAGCTTTCTTGTTAACTCTTAGGGTTCGATAGAACTCGTTAAGTGGTACAAAGTATTTCACTAAAACTATTTAAGGACATCAGCTGTTAGTAAGTGTTAGTAGATACCTTACAATTACTTACAATGTTTTACGCTTCTTAAAGCTATTACAGTAAGTCTTAGGGTGTTACAAAGCATCTAACTAACTCTGTTTAAAGAAAATAGGCGTTAGTAAGTGTTAGTAGACACCTTACAATTGCTTACAGTGTTTTACGCTTCTTAACGTTATAAGAGTGAGCTATACAATGGTTCCCACCAACTCCATGCTACCGCCTTAAGTAATACAATTTTTCTTTGTAACTGTTATTCCTCTTGAAGGTTTAATTATTTATCATTAACACCACAGTAGAATCGAATGTTATAATAGGAGCTCTTATATATCATTTATAATACTATGAGAGCTAAAAAAAGGTTGTCCTTAGCGCCAAAATGTTTGTTGGGTTATAGGTTGATAATGCTACATTATCGTCATTCATAGTGGGTCTTTTAACGCATCCCATGCTACATGATGGGATGGCTGAGGGAGAGAGCCTCACGTCCCAGCCGCCGCGGGAGACGCTCCGGGCATCGGGAGCAGCGTGACGACTCCCGGCCACCGTAGGCGCGGGCCTACGGACGGAGAGTAATGGGTAGTTCACCTTCCGATCAGGACCAGGCCGCGCCTTAAAGAGATGTCAGCATAAAGGAAGGGGCCTGTCAGGGCCGAAGCCTGCCGGGGGTGCGGGATTGTCCGAAAGGCTTACCGCTACCCCGGAACATAAAGGGCTAAGGAAGGAACACGGATGGGTTTTGGTCAGTAAGAGCCTGACACTCCTTTCCGCTCCACCCAGAGCGGGAGGGGTCATTTAATGATTTCCCATCCACAAGAAAAAAAAAATCCCATGCTACATTGAATTGTTTAATAGATAATAAATATTACATAAACGATACCCAGAAACCATAATGACCGCGGTATTTATTTTAAAATTAACCCTAATGCAACAATAACTCTATCTGACAGCAATTTGTGTTGTTTAAATAACGTTTTATTACAAAAGCACAGGAAACGCCGCGTGTGTGTTGTTGTATAGAACATTAAGCACTGCATGTTATGTCAATTGTCACAACTTGCGGGAAGTTTTGGTACAAGTTGTTAGGGGGACAGTGATTTGAGATTTTTACGGGATATTCTATGTACAGTCAACCGCAAATGTAGATGATGAAAATCAGAAAGTCAATACTAATGAACGGAGTTCGCGTCAGAACTGGGTGGCGTCGAAGTGATTCAAAAGTATGTGATTGTAAATTATACCAAACATTTACTACTAGTAGGTACAGCTGCCATATATGATGCGAACTCCGTTGTCGTCGTCTGGATTTGTCCTCAGTTGATGGCAATAGGCTCGCATAGGACTTAAACATATCTGGCGAAATGTGGATGTACTATAATAATAGGTACACCTTTACGCAACCCGTCAGGGAAAACAAAACGTGAATGATAATGTTTGTCGCGAGAAAATAAGGCAACATAACACTTCTTCCATAGTAAATAAGAAACTATCTCCAGTAACGTCTTTATTCATTCAATAGATTCAGTTAACCGTCTACGTAATGTTATCGATAGACCAGAACAAGCGCCGTTTAATCTAAGGTCATTGACAGCATTTGTAGTTCGCATAGCAATCAATCGTTAAATAATTCAACAGCTGTGAATAATTCTCTTGTTATTTGAATAGCAAATGACATCTAAATTCGGCGGCTCAATTTTTTTTGGTACCTATTCTTAGAGCGTTTCCGCAATGCAGCGATCCGAATACGAATTCGAAATCCGAGTTTGATTTAAGCCTGGAGGCCAATTCCCGGCTCCCTAGGTGGAATTGGTCCCTGGTCCCAGTTTCGAAGTGGGACGAGTTGCCCCCTTAGGCCCCTGGTCCCAGTTTCGAAGTGGTACGAGTTGTCCCCTAACGAAATTATTTAAGTTAAAAAAAATTCGTAATAGTGGTATTAAACATATAGGGGTGTCAGATTAAAATAAACACATAATT
Source organism: Amphipoea oculea (assembly GCA_945859645.1). NCBI lineage: Eukaryota > Metazoa > Arthropoda > Insecta > Lepidoptera > Noctuidae > Amphipoea > Amphipoea oculea. The sequence goes on along the minus strand of OX243886.1, from coordinate 4,099,668 downwards.
AATCAAACCCTCATTAAAAAAAAAAACGAAATGACAGGCACGCTTATTCATATCCGTATTTGCATTTACAATTAGGATTATTTATTTAAATTCCTCCATGAACATATGGTCACCCTAGTCCACAATGAACGCAATAATGTGTCCACATTTGCTGGGCTATTAACTCCGGACAACAGCAAAGGTAATAGAGCGAAAATAGTTTATGAAAAAAGGGAAAAAGTTTTATTTAAATACGAAGGGCTTGTTAAATAACAATTTGTGGTGATCGCGATGTCAAAGATTATTTTTTGGAAATTGAAAAATTGTTTTAATTGTTTTTTTTTGTGGTTTGGGCCTTCCTGCGTTTAAATAATCTCTACAGAAGAACTGGTAAAAGTCCATTAAAAATAATGACTCCAAGATATATACAAAGTGTCAAAAAATTAACCTTAAAAACTTTAAGAGGTGCTTTAGACCATCGAACTGAACAACTTTCACTATGGGACCAACTCTGAAATCACGAAAAAAAAATGCGCTGTTTCATACATTTTGGTCGAGTAGGTATTGAACTTTTGTATGAAACAGCTGTTTTTTTTTTCGTGATTTCGGAGTTGGCCCCATAGTGAAAGTTGTTCAGTTCGATGGTCTAAAGCACCTCTTAAAGTTTTTAGGGTTCATTTTTTAACACCTTATAAGTATAGTTTATATTCCTCAAGTATAAATTACTGGGCATTTTCTGCCGCATAACAAACAAGACAGGACATACTGTGAACCTAAATAGTATAGAACTGGTGCCCTAAGTGCAGGCCACGTACAAGATGGCGGGACGAGCTGGATAGGTTACGTCAAAACTCGAAGAAGGACGCGTGGACTTACGAAAGATGGAAGGAGTGGAGTCTGGTCTTTGCCCAGAAGACGCAAAAAAAAAAATCTCGTGAGAGAAACTATTTTAATTTTAATTTTATGTATTTTAATTTAATTTTATTTTATTGTAAATCGGACTGTGTGAAATTATGAAATTATGGATCAATTAGTTATCCGAAATAAATGAATTTTAATTTAGGTAATTTAATATTATGCTTAATTTTTAGATGAAGTAAATAATAATGCTAAAGAGTTTGTTTTGTTGGGGTAGGCCTAGGACCTTTAAGGAGCCGAGCAAAAATGAAAAACCGGCCAAGTGCGAGTTGGATTCGCGCACCGAGGGTTCCGTACAAACCTGTTTAAAATATTTTTATTATATGATGTAACAAAAAAATTACGGTTTTCGCAATTTTTCCTTTATCTGTGCTATGAGACGTTGCTTCGTACCAAATTTCAAGATTCTGAGTTCACGGGAATTACCCTGTAGGTTTTGATTCCCTTGCGAGTGTCGAAAATTTGCGGAAATGTGCAGCATAAACGGCTGTATCTTTTGATTGCGTTGGCTTAGAAGTTTGATTTTTTTACAGCTCCAAAGGACAGTAGACCTGAGTATTTGATATAAATTCCAGCTTGATACCTCCACGCTTTCCTAAGAAAAAGGGTCTTGACAGACAGACAGACGGACGGACGGACAACAAAGTGATCCTATAAGGGTTCCGTTTTTTCGTTTCGAGGTACGGAACCCTAAAAAGACATAAAAGCTAAGGGGACACGAAGTAATAGCGCTGGCAGGCGATGCGATGTGACGGGGTGGATCGGGGGAACAAGAAACTTCATGCGATCGAAGTCGCAGGCAGAAGCTACATAGTAACGAAATATAATGGAAATCCAATGCAATAAAACGTCAAAGCATAGTCAGTAATTATTTAAATATATGAATGGATGGAAACATTGATGAATGAATCAGAGGTTGAAGCGGTACAGGAAAACCGCAAGTAAGTAATTACTTTTATCTTTTACTGTAGTTTCCTTTACCAGGAACTGTGCTTTTATTGTTAAACTGAAGTTTTTTTTTTGTCTCCTTGTGATGTCATTTTATCTTTATTAAGGCCTGAGCAGACGAAGGACTTTTGTCCGTGGAGAAATTGTCCGCAATGATGGCAATCCCAGCAGTCTAGTTGTCCTTCGTGTGCGTTATTGCATAGATTTCCATACGTTCTATTGCCGCGGACAAAAATCCGTCGTCTGCGCAGGCTATTGTAAAATGGCTGTCTCATACAGTTTTAGATTTGCATCTAACGGCTCCTGTCACAGTCAGGATCGTCAGTATATTTAGTACTTCTTGGCCATCTTCCAGTTCCTGATTAGTACAGCCGGTTATAGCAATTAGCTGACACACCTTTGCATATGGTTGTGATTTTATTTTATTTATTAAATTTTTATATATATTTTTTTTAATTTTATTTATTTGAGCAAAGTAAATTTTATAGATTCGTATTCTAAAAAATAAAAAATAAGTAAAACTATTATTTTTATTTTTTTCACATGAGAGAGTAGAGAGGCCTTTGCCCTGCAGTGGGACGTCACAGACTAATAATATATAAATAATTTTAAGCAGACAGAAATGTAAATTTCCCGCCCTTCGACCACCAAATCAGACTCATCAATCACCAAGCACTCTTGAATACCAAAAAAAACATCCCATAACTAACTCCCCAGACATACTAAATCACACCAAAATAGTCTCAAAAATTCTCTAAAGGAATCCGTATCACCGTCATGGTAAAACCATCACACAAGATATTTGGGGCAATAGTTCAACGCTCTCAACCGACATCGTTTTTTCCTATAAATTTTTCGCACTTGGGAGTGTATAAATATTTGTATTAGATCATTCTGTGTTTTGAAGTCTAGAGTAAACTTTTTTAGTCTGCTCACGGTGATATGGGCCAGATTTTGTGTTAGAAGATCGTGGCCTAATTTAAAAGGGAATAAATTCTTGGAAGTAAAATTAGGGTTTACTGTAATTAGTTTACGTATCTGGAGTTTATTTGCAATGACTTAAATTGTTATACATTCCTCTTATAAAAAAACTTAAATTAATTACTTCACTGACAGACGACGCACAGTTCTGCTGGGGCCATGATCCATGAATTCAGTATTAGATTCTAGACCAGCGTAGATATACTTTGTCGGTTATCAAAAAAAAAATCAGATGTTTCGTAGAAAAGTGCAAAACATACGCGGTCAAAATATATGGAACAACAATTTTTTTTAGCCGACAAAAAATTTCTACCCTAGGGGGTCTAGAATCATATGCCGAATTCATGGTTATAGTTTGCGCACTGCTTAAAACATTATCCTGTATAATGAAAGTAAGAACTAAGGAAGAATTAAAAAAAAAAAAACATCTCCTGAAAAAGTTACATAGGGGGGATGAAAGTTTGTTTTTGTCGATGGATATCCCATCAGGCGTATAGCTTGTAACGAAGAAGTCTTCAATAATCTGGTTTAAATAAATCTCAATGTTAATGATGTCACGTGCGTCATACATGACGCAAAAGAAAACCATTTCTTTATTTTCTTATCATTCAATGGGTTGTTTTTATGAATGAAATCGCCATTTGTTTTAATTGCCGCGAAAGACGTCATATCTTCGTATCACACTAAAGCCTTTTTATGTAATTCATTATCAAACATATCTATATTATCAACTCAGTCTATTCCACCACCTCTGCTGGTTCAATCAATCAACTCAGCCTATCGCAGTCCACTGCTGAACATAGGCCTCTCCCAGGCTGCGCCACAATACCTTGTCCTCCGCCTTCCACATCCAATCTGTCCCAGCCACCTTCTTAAGGTCGTCCGTCCATCTAGCTTTGAGATGTCCCGCACTACGCTTGCTGATACGCGGTCTCCACTCCAGGACGTCTCGTCTGCTCCACCGGCCTCTGCTGGTAATTAGGCCTTTATTCGTTTGGATTGCCTTGTGTTATTTTTTCCTAATGGTCTTCGGTCTTCACCTTAGAATAAATAGAATAGAATAGAATAGGTCTTTATTTGCTTAGAATGTAGGTACATAAAAAATAAGTTGTTAAATTATATGAACCCAAGAACCCATGTACATTCTGCCTTAATATAGCATGCAAATGTAATACAAAGTAATGAATAATAAAGATACTACAAAAAATTATCATTTAAGAAATCCTGCACAGAATAATAACATTTATCTACAAGTAATTCTGTGAAACGCTTTTTAAATTTTTGCAACGGTAAGTTTTTAAGTTGGTCAGGTATTTTATTAAAGATTACAGGAGCCATACATATAAATAGCTCATCCTTTTCAACTTTATGTACTTTGTATACTTAAGCTTTCATCATCATTACCATTGACATCCTTGTTTTACCCACTGCAGTGCATATACACTTGGGAGCAAATAAATCGAGCCACTTCCTTTTTTCACGTATAATGGTTATTATTTTTGGTATTATGGAACGTATCAAATCGAAACATATATCGCCTAAGAGCTTATTTAATAATCTTTACAATGAGGGTAAATTATTGAATGATAACCTTATTTAATGATAAATTATTGGCTCTGAAAGAAAAACGGTAATTTTGATAGAAAATTGTCAGTCCAGAAAAAAACAATTAAAAACAAAATTATGGTATAAACTTATTCTTAATATCTTGTATTACCCCCCCTTGCCCTGATTTCGATAGATTTTCTGGACTGTTTTAACCCTACAATTTTCTATCAAAATTACCGTTTTTCTTTCAGAGCCAATAATTTATCACTAAATAAGGTTATCATTCAAAAATTTACCCTCATTGTAAAGATTATTAAATAAGCTCTTAGGCGATATATGTTTCGATTTGATACGTTCCATAATACCAAAAATAATAACCATTATACGTGCAAAAAAAAGCAAGTGGCTCGATTTATTTGCTCCCAAGTGTAGGCTCTTTTGTGCCACGTTTCCATGACCTATGCTGCCTCATTTACAGTAGGCTCCAAAAGTTAATTGACATTTTTCCCTTACAGCTGTGATGCCACATTATGATTTAAAATTGAATAAATGTCAGGAGTACCTGATAAAAAATAATAAGGTATTACTTACTTCCTCGTTATTTCTAATGGTATGTTTAAGGTACTTAAATTAGTTAAAATTACAACATTATAGCAGTTCAAATATTTGGATCACTAGAATTTGAAATCATAATGAGGTGTATGACAGCTGAACTGAAAAATGTCACCTAACTTTGGGAGGCCATCTTGCATTATCTCCTCCTTGTGTTAGTACTAAATGGCTTATATGTATTAATACTTTGTAAACTTATTCTTCAAGCATATTTTACACGGTATTAATAACTTCTAAAGCGTGCGAATCAGATAATACTGCATTCAACACTGATTCAAAGATTCTCCGATCCATATCTTGGAATTTGCAGACAACTCTGCTATCTTACATTGTAATCATATATAGTATATGATATCAGATAAGCCTATGTTATCTGTAACTAGCTAAAGTTCACAGTGAATTGTATGGTATGCATCGGTAATCAAATTCTGATATTATCAGGATTGTATAACTGTCAACGACCTGAGCACAGTACAAATATAAGACAGTATATCAATGGTTCTATTTTCGTGTTACCACTGCACTCCATCGGCATATGAAAGAAAATACAAATTTGTATGTAAATAGTTTATCACTGGATTCTTTTTTTTTGATGTAACAACAAATTTAGAGTTTTTGGTCTTTTTCCATTATTGTGCTATATGACCTTGCTTCTTGCCAAATTTCATGATTCTAGGTCAACGGCTATAAATTTTGATTCCCTTGAGAGTGTCGAAATATACGATTTTTGCGGCATATACGGCCGTATCTTTTTTTACTTTAATTTAGAAGTTTGATTTAACAGCTTCAAGGAACTAGAGACTATATACTCTGGGTATATGGTTTTAATTTCAACTCGTATGTTTGTAGTTGATCTACCGTTATAACTGTGATCTAGGATATGTCCTTTTATTACTTACACCCACGGAAGAGATAGGATGGTGACCTAGTTCTAAAACAAGCCTTTAACGGTACGGTAAATTGTAAACTTCAAACCAATAGTTATTTCTGTGAAGTTTAAGTTCAACTTAATATCCTTGACTAACTAGATTGAGAGCTGAATCAGGAAGCGGTTTTCCTCAAAGATTTAAATCGTTAGATTTGCCCTCACCGTACATAATCGCGCTGAGAAGCGTTAGCTCAAACAATGATAATAGCGTTTCCATGGCAGTTGAGACGTCATTGTATGAGTCAAACCGAAAAAGAAATGCGACTATCATTTTGACGCGGTAGGGGAATTCTAACGATTTAAATCTTTGGTTTTTATAGACATGGATTATTTTATTAAGAGATTCCTTTCTTTAGAATCAAACTAATGTCGCAGTAATCCAGTTTTGGCTCAGCAACTTTTATTAGAGTGGTCCTGCGTCCGTAGATGAGTGACCATCTTTACATGCCAAGGCTCCTCCGTGCCTTGGAATTCGTGAATCTTTGACAGCCGTTATGGGTATACAGAAGCCCTATAGTCTAACGACCAGTCTTACCAATGGGTATCGTATTACCCAGTAACTGGGTTGTCGAGATCAGACAGACAGTCGCCCCTTGCATAATACTGGTATTCAGCTGCATCTGGTTAGACTGGAAGCGGACACCAACATAGTTAGGAAAAGGCTAGGCAGGTGATGAGCTTTTATCAGAACAACACCAACATATTGAGAACAATCTTTTTTTGATTACACGTTTACCTTGTAAAGCTAAACACAAGATTTCAACACGAAACTGAAATCTGAACTAATGTAACAACTGGTGCCTTGCCAAATCGATCACAAGTACGTTTTATCCCATTTACTCATGAGGTAAATAGATCTAAATATTTTATATAAGTCTGCCAATAATAACACTCAAATAAACCCAGATTAATTTGGAAATGGTTAATCTAATAGTGATGTTGTTCATGTAATTTTACGAAGACCTATTCAATAAAAGCAGGAGCTATGGTGGTCCAGTGGGTTACGACTGACTAGTACTTGTCGTAGGTATGAACTCAGACAGGCGCTTTATTTTGTATAAATTATTTCATCACCACTGCTCTCAAAACTATGAAGGAAAATCTCGCGAGGATATCGGTATGTCCTAGAACAAAAAATTCGAAGGCTAGTGATATCTACAAGCCCTTTTTCCATTCTTAAAGTTCACTTGCAACCTCACTCAAGTGACCGCACACAATTCAAAACCGAATTCATTTGTTTTTAAAAGTGTATGTTTAGCGATACACTACAGTACATCTATGAAAGAAGTTACAGCAAAAATTCAATTAATGCCTTGAATTTTACGTCCAGGATCACACGAAAAGCTTATCCTAGCTTTTGTATGCTCTAAATCTATATTTCGAACTGGTTAATCTCACAAACAGCTTCAAAACGAACACAAATCTGAAATCAAAATATAACTTGAGCGAACCGCTTCAGTCTTGTGCCATTATTCCCATTATCGACAAGGCCAGGTAAATAGGTCTTGTAGATTTATCGTCAGGTCAGACCTAATTCTATTGAGTGTCGATACTAATATCATTATTAGCTTTTAACACTCATTTATGTAAGTTCTTTCCAATTGATTTGTTGGTTTGTACTCATTTACGGAATTTTCTGGGAGGTGTAGATTTTTCTTTAGCTGAATTGAATGGATATTTGTTTTGTGTTGGTTCTGTTTCTTTAATGGTTTTTGGAACTGGGTTGGTTACTTCTAAATGCTGTTTTTATTCAAGTTTGCAGCTGTAGTAACTTTTATCCTTTTTCCAGAGTTGTTGTTCATTAATATCATTGAAATGTAGTAGTACATAGGGAGTTTGAAGTCTTTTGCTAATGCTACTGGGCTACTATATATTTTAAACATATTCTTGTAGCATTTTAACGTCATGCTTGTAGTCCTCGAAGATTCAAATAGAGATGTATAGTAGGTGTTCTGTAATGTGTGTGTATCCGCCACCTTATTTTTTTGTATATTATCTGTGGCATTAAGAGTCGAGCAAGTGCTACAAAAAGAAATGGTAGTATTTTATTTCGTCCTCATACAATATTAAGTTTAATTCTAGAGGTATCTTCGATCCGTGCAACAAAACATTATTAATAAATACGTGGGCAAGTCGTCCACAGTAGGGACACTCAGGACATTTTCTTAGTTATGTTTGTATATAGTAGTAGTAGTAAAGTAGCTAAAAATTCATTGACCAATACTCCAAAACCTGCTGCATCGTTTTATTAAAGTAATTACGGATACTTGCATCATCATCATCATTTCAGCCGAAAAATGTCAAGCACCGCCACTTCGACAGGCACCCTAATTGCGTAACATACTATCAATCTGAACCTGAATCATTTTGAAGCCAATTGCTAATCCATTGCTTCATAAGTTCGAAAAAAAAATCTGCTCAATACGTAAATAATGCAATGAATGTTGTTGAACTGTCAAAATGAAACCGATTCCGATTGATAATATGTTACGCAATTGCCCCGCAGTTCTGTGCATCTCGCATCCAGCGGATTCCTTGCATATATATATACCTACTCTTAAATAAACATATGAAAATTCTAGCAATATGCCAATTAAATTCCCAGACAATATTCTACAATAAAATAATATAAATGTTAAACACGTAAACTAACAGATTTGTAGTTTCCAATACTGAATTACATATTATCATAGGAAATCCATAGTTGAGTGTGGCTGACTACAGATTTATGTTCATGATTTACTGGATCAGGCGTTTGTTCTTGACATAGATCTGAGTGCGTTCATCTGTTGTTTACCGGTTTTATAAGCAGTACGATCATGTGGTGTAACAGTTTTTGTGTTCACCTATGATCTGACTAGGTTTTCTTTATGACTTCGATCGGAACTTCGATCTTGATAGAATTGGCTAATTTGATCAAAGGATTTGGTTGGTTCTTTGATGTTTCTCTTGCTGAACTCTGTATGATATCTAATGTTATCTTTGTTTTGTCATCTTTTGTGCTTAAATTATGAATTGGTTTTAGTTTTTGCTGAAGGACTTATAAAACTGCGTTAGTATTTGTTACCTATATTTTTAGCTTTGTGCACTATTTCTTCAGTTCTTGACCCACATCATAATAATGATATGTGTCTGTTTAATCTTACTGCTATTATTTGTCAGCTCATCTGAGAGTGAATTTTTTTTAATAATTTTGGTAACAGCCTCTTGAGTAGGCAAAGTTTTGATAAATTGAACGACGCTGATTAAAAAAAAGACGGCACTCCGCACTCCGGAAGTGCCAGCAGAAGTGAAAACTTGAATATTAACGTTGTGCATTTTTGATATTTTTCATTAATAGATGCACTTTGTTCAATTTCCATATTTTAAACATTTTATATACACGAATTTTACGAATACACAGCAGTGCAGTGAGCAGCACTACACAGACGGTCGAGCCATCAGCTGTCACCATCCATGGATGCGCGTGCCACGCTGTAACATAAACACACACGAACATTCGCGCAAGCGCCCTGCGCCGCCTAAACGAAACAGCAGGCATACATTTTCGCCGCGCCGTAGAAAGAGAGGGGGATACTTCCTCTCCTACGCCGCGCCGGCTGTCTACTCTCCATTCGTCTTACGAATTTCCGATCAGGTCACTTGTCCTGACGCGAGTTTATCATTTTTTACCCATTACAAAAAAAGTGTACCACGCCGCTAAAGAAGTTTTCACTTCAAAAAAAAAACTCGAATAAAAAGTGCATAATATTAAAATTAGTTTCTTGATAGTAACTAGGCATATATCGGGATTCTAAAGAATTATTTTTAAAACAGGCAAATGACACCCATGATCAATTAAATATTGAATGATTATTATTTGTCTGATTTATGAAGACATAATAAAAAACAATAGATACTTCAAAAGCTATCATTCCTCCTTAATTAATATCATCGATAGACTATAAAAAAATCCATTTCTCCAGCCCATAAAAGATAATTGATATAAAAGCCAATAATTTACAATTTGGGGGTCCAATTTGATCAAACTTGACCCCATAAAGAGGTCAGCTGTCCAGTGGTCCGAGACGACATGTGCTTGGACAAAAAATATTCCGTTAGCATGGGGTTCCGGTGGCCATACGTTCGGGGAAATTATTTGAACAGACAGGACAAAATGTTGGTGAAATTACTGGTAAGAATGTTGTTACTCAAAATTTTGGTATTCAGCTGCATCCGGTTAGACTGGAAGCCGATCCCAACAAAGTTAAAAGGCTTACAAGAAGTAACAAATGATAAATTTTACGTCTTGTTAGACATCTGAGAGAAGTGTATACTTCTACATAAAAATATGGTGATGTCTAATTCAAATAATTTATTTTCTCTCCACACTATTATTATAAAGGCGAAAGTTTGTGAGTAAGGGGGTGTGTGTGTTTATATGTTTGTTACGGCTTCACGCTCAAACGGCTGGACCAATTTTGATAAAATTTTGCTTGGAGTTAGCTGACACCCTGGATTAACATATAAGATACTGTTTATCTCGATATTCCCACGGGATCGACACTTATGCTGGTGAAACCGCGGGGCTCACCTAGTCACAAAGAATAATGGCATCATATAAATTTAGACAAGCTTAGAAACTAGTTTGTGAGAGACTTGTGACTGCACTAGGAATAGATGCCTGTATACGCACCGCACGGTATGAACATAATTAGCTATTTAGTAAATGTGAAGGGATATTTTGACCTATAGCAAGTTTTTAGTCGCAAAACTATCTATTGACATTGGAATCTTGCAGAGCGCTAACACACTAAGTTGACTACAAAAATTTGGAGATAGGTATTTGTTAAGCCTTACAATCAAAGTGAAAAGTGTAAACTATTTCTCTACTTAAATGTCGATTAAAAGAGCATTACCTTTCCTCTATACTGTGAGTACATATATATATTTTATCATTATGTATTTATTTAAGTATACTTATGTTATTTCTTTTTTTTTTGCATTATATATGTAGGCTTATTTAATATTTTAGTTTTAGACTTCACACATTCATATTTTTCTCTTCTTGTTCTCACACACTATTGTCTACATTTCTTTTTACTTCTCCATTCGCAGGTCTGCTGGAAGAAATTTCTTAAGAAATAAGCAGTACCTTTGTACGCAAATTATAATCATATCATATCCTTATGTATTTTACTGTGTGTACATAAATAATAAAATAAATAAAGTGCCAGGCGGAACCTGAAACAGCTATAGTCGTCAAATAGATCAATAGATGGTCTATCCTGCGATTTCTTCTTCCTTGTTAAACTTAAAACGCAACATTCTCTCCGTATGTCTGTCCCTAGTTAAATTAACGCCACATATTTGTATAGGATTAAGTAATAAAACTGCACAAGTAATAAGTAGTGATGGGTTACAAAATATCTTGCCTACGATACCTATTCAAGACATAGCATTAGTTGATTCTTATCACGAGAGTGGGAAGTTAAGCCTGTAGTAATATGTTGGAGTTATCGTTGAAATTGTAGCTTGGACGGAATACATTGAAAGTTATGATTTTGTGGTAGGGCTTTGCATGATTTTGTGGAAGTTGAATTACTTTGAACGTTTAATGATGTTTTTATGTGTTCTTTTTTTGCGTAACAGATAAAGTTGGGTTTCTATTTTAGTTTCGTTATTTAATTTTTTTTGCTACATCCAAACTAATCACACTATAGCACTTAGCACTAATATTATAAAGGCGAAAGTTTGTGAGTGTGTGTTTATATGTTTGTTACTTCTTCACGCCTAAACCACTGAACCGATTTAGATGAAATTTGGTATAGAGATAGTTTGAGTCCCGGGAAAGGACATAGAATACTTTTTATCCCGATATTCCCACGGGATCGAGACTTACCCGGGTGAAACCGCGCGGTGCAGCTAGTATTATAAATTCGAAAGTGTGTCTGTCTGTCTGTTGCCTCTTCACGCTTAAACCGCTGAACCGATTTAGATGAAATTTGGTATAGAGATAGTTTGAGTCGCGGGAAAGAACGTAAGTTAGTTTTTATCCCGATATTTTTACGGGATCAAGACTTATGTGGATGAAACCGCGGGGCGCAGCTATTAAAAAATAATTCTAAAATATTTGCTGCACGATACGAGTCACTTATTGTAAGGAACATTCCTGCTCTGGAACCCTAAAACCTAGTAATTGCCGATGCTGCAGAAAAAACCCAGGTCACATTACCCTACTTCTCTTATCCCAATTTATTTGGAGTCAGTGCAGCATCAGCAGCATCGCAGACATAATCTGCATTCGCGACTTATTTGCCAAAAATGTAAACAAATATGATTTAATGGAAAAATAACTTTAATTCCTACACAATAAAGTGCAGTTTACGCTACAATTTCAAACATTTTTATCACTTTTTCAATAGTGCTAGTCACTCTGAAATCAACTTAAACAACATTAAAATAAAGTTGATATTTGTTTAACTTGAAATTATAAATGCGAAAGTGTGTCTGTCTGTTACCTCTTCACGCTTAAACCGCTGAACCGATTTAGATGAAATTTGGTATAGAGATAGTTTGACTCCCGGGAAAGAATATTAAGATAGTTTTTATCCCGATATTACCACGGGAAACTTATGCGGGTGAAACCGCGGGGCGTTGTTAGTGTTTTTATAATATGACGTGTAAAAGTGATTCCGATACCTATCCTAATTACAGAATAAACAATTTCATTTCATTTCACCCAAACATCCTGAATAATCTCTATTATATTTTATTTTATATATTCAGTGAATATGTGTCTAACAACAACCTTCTTTTTTGTTCCAGGTAAGGACAGTCCCACAACGTCGCCACGTCATGCTGAACTGCTCGATATCTTTATTTGCCGTTCACGCTTGACGGAACGTGGGTGTGCTACAAGCTCAATTACTGGTAATAACGCTTTGTCGCCTAAATACAGGGCAGGGTTGTCGCCCTTGAAAATGTGACGATATTTTTTTTTTACTGGAACTGTTGTAGCGGTATCTACAACGCCATATGCGAACAACGCGTCATATTGACGTCACGCAATTCCTGCATCTCGCAAGCAGAGTTTACCGCGCAACTAGCATAGATACAACGGCCCGACATGAATCATCGGGCAGTTTCCCGCCAGACACATCACCCGGCTGGTCGGAGGATCCTCCCTTTTCTATAGAGTATGAATGAACTTTACACCCTCCCATACCTCTATACTGTCATAATTATTGTAGGGTCAAGGGAACTCTTGAAAAAGATAGAAGGAACGAACATTAATAAGTATGCATACAGACAAACGACACGCGTCAACAGCAGAGGCTACTGCAGCCGTCGACGATAGGTACGGTGCTCAATTACACGACCGGCATGTTGTCGAAATTTCGAAGACATGTGACATCCACCACCCCGCACTGGGTCCGCGTGGTGGATTAGGTATGGCCCACTCCCTCTCACAGAGAGGAGGCCTGTGTCCCAGCAGTGGGAACATTATGCTGATTATGATGTTGCCGACAGCAGTCGCCGACACGCTTTGACGGCTGCAGATGCATCTGCTGTTGACGGGTGTCACTCATGTATATGAGCACTAAGTCGATAGCTCACTGCATGTTGTGCGATTTTGTCTATGGAATCTGGAATGTCCTGGAACCGGTCAACCTTCGCAGTACCTAGACTGCTGTTATTGACCGACTTAATTTTGAAATTTTGGTTCAAGTTACTATTTAATTTTGGTTTGACAGCTCGCGTCCTGTCTGTTCGTCCGTCCGTCTGTCTGTCAGCGAGATGTATCTCATAAACCGTAATAGGTAGGCAGTTGAAATTTTCACAGTGTGTATTTCTATTGCCGCTATAACAAAAAACAATAAGAATAAAGTATTTTACTTTAATAATAATAGACTTTATTTTATTTAAAAACTACACACGAGAAATGTGTTTTTTTGGGCGAGTTAATATATGGGCGAATAATTTATCCGCCTTTTTTTCAAAACTGGTAACCCTACCAGCAAGCCAAAATGGGCGTTGTTAATTTTTGGCTGTAACAGCTTTTTGTATCATTCGACAATTTTCTCGGTCAGTTCAGGGACAAGTTTTAACTGAACTTGTATTTTATTCCTTTTCGGGGTGAGCAGAACTCTTGGCGGTACCTATTTTAGGCATAATGTTGTTTCATGGTAATGTAGAGTTCTTTTTATCTTTACAAGGAAAGGAAAAAAAAAAAAAAAAAAAGAAAAAGAAGGAAAGGAAAGGAAGGAGGAGTAATTTGAGAATGAGTCGCTTTTGTAACTGATTTGTGGAACAAATTGGTTACCCTAATATGTTTTTTAAACGAAGAGCTTGGGCTACGTAATAACAGGTCGATCGATCAGGTTAAGCTTGCCGCGGTTGGTCCGTGGATGGGTCTTTGAATACCAGGACCCCTCCGTGGCTTGTCCCGGCTGACATTTGCGGATTTTTGACAGTTATTACGGGTCCTCGGAAGCTAGAAAGTCTGGTAACCAGTCTTACCAAAGTGTTATCGTATTAGCTCGTAGCTGGGTTTTGGAGGTCAGATAGGCAGTCGATCCATGTAAAATACTAGTATTGTGCTGCATCCGGTTAGACTGTAAGCCAGCCCGACCTAACTGACACCAATATAGTTGGGAAAAAGGTAGGCAAAATTATTGATTCTGTCTTTCAAAATAATTCAGTCAATTTTTTTTCCTAATGGGATACTTTGTTCCAAAGTATTGTCAATCACAAATCAACATAATATTTTTAGGATTTTTCGATGGCAATCTTAATTTGTGCCAGTCTAGAATTTAGCTATGATCACAGCATACAGCACAGCATATAGCATAGTAACACTTACGATTCCCATTACTTTCTCATTTAAAACCTAAAATGCACAGCCCTAAATTTAGCTATGACTGCAGCATTGTCAGTACCACTCATAAGGTTTTCATTACTTTCTCACTTAAAACCTCGTGTGAATAACAAAAACACACCTACATTACCCTTCAGGCATTCTAAACCATATGTGAATCTCAAAACAACCTCCCCTTTTTCAAAAAGAAAGTAAAAAATAAACAACTCAATAACACGCAAGTCCACTGCCGACCCCTTTCATGTCCACACCGTGATTATACAAATACATGACACGCTTGTAATGTCCCATAAAAAGAGGAAATGGACAACACATCGCAGAAAGTCTTCGACCTAATTTCGGTGTGAAGTTTATCTTATGGAGCGCGTTTCCGTTGTCTCACGGAGAAAAGGGGGGCGTCCTTATGTTGTACGGTACGGTAGGAGCATAATCAGCCTATACTGTTCCCACTACTGGGATACAAACCTCCTTTTTGTGAGAGGGAATTGGCCACAATCCACCACGCGGGCCCAGTGCGGGTTAGTAGAAGTCACATATCTTCGAATTTTTGGTTTTAGGACGTCCCGGTTTCTTCACGATGTTTTCCTTCACCGTTTTGAGAGCAGTGGTAATGACATTAAATAAACAAAGTGCCTGCCTGGGTTCGAACTCACCACCTATAACTCGTAAGTTGGAGCCGATACTACTAGGCCACCATTGCTCTGTCTCTACGGATGGAGAAAGACACGATTTTGTAAGATATGTCACGGTATATCGACAGAAATGAGTGGTAAAGAGCGGAAATAAGGACTTTTGTATCACAAGATGTCCTTGTTATACAATCTAGAGTAGTCTGCCTTGTCTAGACTACTCTAGATTGTATAACAAGGACTACTCTAGAGTGTCACTTCTATTGTATTTCAACTTAATGTGGACATAATGACACTTGAGATTATAATATAATATTATGGAACTCAACCAGAACCGTAATCATGTGCTGGATGACGTCATAATTATGACGAGTTCGTTACTATGCCAAGAAATATAACATAATCAGCCTATAATGTTCCCACTGCTGGGACACAGGCCTCCTCTCTGTGAGAGGGAGCGGGCCGTAATCTACCACGCGGGCCCAGTGCGGGTTGGTAGATGTCACATGTCTTCGAATTTTTGGTTCTAGGACATGCCGGTTTCCTCACGATGTTTTCCTTCACCGTTTTGAGAGCAGTGGTGATGAAATAACTTACACAAAGTAAAGCGCCTGTCTGGGTTCGAACCTACGACCTACAACTCGTAAGTCGCGACCGTAACCACTCGGCCACCACTGCTCAAGAAATACAGGGTGTTACGGAAAGGGTATATCAATACAAACGGGTTGAAGAGTGTATCTGGTCTAGAATCTCTGTACAAAATTTCAGCTCAAAAGCATTAACTTTGAAAATGCTTAATATTTTTTTTATTTCGCACATCACGGCGCTGCACTGGCGCGCGGCGGCGTGATGTGCGTGTACGATGCGCACAAACACACTACAGATAATGGATAATGACCCTCGTAGTGCGGTGACACGTTTGTTATGATTTCAATTTAATAAACTATCGAAATAAAAAATATTAAGCATTTTCAAAGTTACTGCTTTTGAGCTGAAATTTTGTACAGAGATTCTAGACCAGATACACTCTTCAACCCGTTTGTATTGATATACCCTTTCTGTAACACCCTGTATAGGTAATAGGATAAGAAATATAGGTAGTTTATAAATATAATGGAATCTTATTTGGACGATAATAATTTATATTCATCTCTTTCTCTTCACAAATTTCTCGTAACCTCCAAACAATGTGAACGCACATATGCTGCGTTTGCGCAACCCGTCTAACGTTACAGCACATGTGCGCCGTATACGACTATAATATAAATTATTTCAGGATCCGCGCCAACCGACGAGCATGAATCGGTGGCTATTTCTAATATATTGTACTGAAACTGTTTTTGTAACCGTTACGAATGATTGAAGGTTATATTAGGTCCTTACATATGAAATTGGCGTTTTTCGTACTGGCCACTTTAATCACGAATTTCTCCTCTTTGGTAAGGAATTCCAAATTCAAATTTGTACAGCTATTTACTCATGTATTTGTGCTTCGATGACCGTCATTCATTTGTTTTTTTTTCTTCTGTTTTTTCTGTTTGCGTCACTCATTTTACAAAATGGAAAATTTAAAATATCGCATTATTTACGAGTACGAGTTCCGCCGTGGCACTAGTGCTGCGGAAACGACTCGAAGGGTGAATGATGTGTATGGCGGTCATGTTGCAAAAGAAAACACAGTTCGTTTTTGGTTCCAACGTTTTCGTTCTGGAAATTTCGACCTGCAGAACAAGCCCCGTGGACGGCCTGAGACCCAAGTTGATAATGGAGAATTGAAGGCTATTGTGGAAGCGGACCCATCGCAAACCACGTCCGAGTTAGCTGCAGGCTTCGATGTTAGTGATAAAACTGTTTTAATTCACTTGAAGCAAATTGGGAAGATTAAAAAGCTTGAAAGGTGGGTACCTCACGAATTGACTGAAGCAAACCGGCAAACGCGCGTCGACTGCTGCGTTACATTACTGAACCGGCACAACAATGAAGGTATTTTAAACCGAATCATTACCTGTGATGAAAAATGGATTCTTTACGATAATCGGAAGCGCTCAGCGCAATGGTTGGATCCTGGCCAGCCAGCCAAATCCTGCCCCAAGCGAAAATTAACCCCAAAAAAGTTACTTGTAAGCGTTTGGTGGACTAGTGCCGGTATTGTTCATTACAGTTTTCTCAAATCTGGCCAGACTATTACAGCTGATGTCTATTGTCAGCAATTACAAACCATGATGGAAAAGCTAGCGGCTAAACAACCAAGGCTGGTCAATCGCTCCACGCCACTGCTGCTTCACGACAACGCCAGACCACACACTGCGCAACAGACGGCTACCAAATTAGAAGAGCTTGAATTGGAATGTCTTAGACATCCTCCGTACTCCCCGGACCTTGCTCCAACAGATTACCATTTTTTTCGCAATTTGGATAACTTTTTGCAAGGGAAAAAATTCAACTCCGATGGGGCAGTCCAAATCGCCTTCAAAGATTTTATTGATTCCCGTCCGACTGGTTTTTTTAGTAAAGGGATCAATGAACTACCTATAAGATGGCAAAAGTGCATTGAAAACAATGGTTCATACTTTGATTAATTAAATATATTATATTAAAAAATATTCGACTTTTTGTTCCTTCCATACAAAACGCCAATTTCATATGTAAGGACCTAATATTAGGATTTAGGACTCTTTTCACCACAATGGCTATACTATTATTATCTATACCTACTTCTCTTATTTTGGCGCCAACTTTACGATCGATAGTCGCACGTACTGTGGTTAAAAGATTAGCCAATCAGCAGAGTTCATAGCGGGGCTGATCGCTCAGGTTACACCAGACGTTCTGAAATATCGTGGCCCGGCGTGGCGGTTATTTTATTGCACTTATCTTTCTGACTCCAGCTGTTTTCAATCTGCCCTTTCCTCCACTACTTTCTTAGTCTAATTCTTAGTTAATGTGACATGGTACGTTTGTCTAAGGTATCATATTCCAGAAGGCCAATTCTCGTAATTTAAAACGTTCAAAATCTAGTCGCAGTCTCATCTCAGCGACAAACAAGTGTCAAAAACCTATCAAAATGTAGGGAAATTAGTGGTATTTTTGACAGATTGAGACTGAGATCAGACTGTGAACGTTCTTAAAATTACGAGAATTGCCCCTCAGATATTGCTCAAGATGCACTCTTATAAAAGTTTCATATTCCAAAGTAAAATCGACTTGTCTTTTTTGAAACGAAAACTTCGCGTTGGGCATTTTTTGAGATGGGAAAAACAATTGAAATCGCGCCACTGTTAGCGTAACCGACACCGCTTCGGATGTGTTTGGCTGTCCTCGGGATGTACTCGGTTTTAATATATATCCGATATGTCAGTGAGTGATGGCAAAGTATTCTGTTTGTGTTTTGTTTTCACTTCTGTCGGCACTCCTGGAGTGCCACTTTTATTGGGTGGGAAATTATCAAATAATTTCTCCCGCTCTTGGAAGAGCGGTAGGGCGTGCCAGGGGCCACGGTATCTCTTTCGAACAACCCGCGACCCTGGCAGAAATCGACTTGTCTCATTCTCACATTCGACAAAGAAGAAGCAATGCACTTAGAATATCCTGCGTATAAGAAAAATTAAAATATGCAACGAACAAAAAAGTTATTTTACTATGGGAGTATTAACTGGGTACTACAGCTCCCTCATCAGCTGTCGGTATCAATTAAAGTCGCGCCATTTTAATTGAGACGTCAAGTAAACACCAATGACATTGCGTCGATAAATGCAGCACTCGTTAACAAATGAATAGCGACCAATCATCTTTATTGTGCTAATTGATGTTAACCAATTAGTAAAGGAATTCAAGCGTACATTGTATATCCCGGCTGGGGTATCTACGCGTAAACTGTTATCCTGTTTATTGGCATTTTAGAGTGTGTAATTTAGGAGAGAATTGGCAAATCTTGACAGGAATATTGGATTAGTTTTGGCTAAGATTGTTAAACTAGCTGCGACCGCTAATCTATTGGCAATGCATGGTGATCATTGCCAATACTAACATGGCATGGCAAATACATGGCATTTAGAGGCTCCCAATTCGAAGAGAGAAGTAGTATTTTCCAGCATTTCTGTAAAAGCTATATATAGCTGTAGGCCGACCGCTTAACTGAGACGTTGCCTGAGGTAGCAGCGCGGTTCGGGAGGGGTGTGGTGACGTGATGTGAGAGCTCAGTGATTCGTCAACTTGTGAGAACTATCACCCCTCCCGCACCGCGCAGCTGCCTCAGGCAAGGCCTATAATCCATTTGAAAAGCGTGGTGATTAATGCCTATACTACTCGTACCATGGCATGGCACATTTTAGGTGGCATTTAGGGGCCCCCAAATCTCAAAGAGATGCAGGATTTACCACTATAATATCTACCGCGCCGAAGGCGTCCGTTGAGATTGGCCGCTTTGGCCGGAACACGGTCTGGAGGACTATTATTATATTTGTCTATTTGCATTCTGTATTCCTTCAAAATTTTATCTGTCAGAGCTAAAGCTATCCTAAGAAAAGAAAAGTCAAGTGTTATAAGTAGCCATTAATAAAAATAAAAAATCTTAAAAACAGGAAACTCTTCGTCATTTCTGAACTCCGTTTATTTCAAAACTGTACATCATATAACAGAAATGAGGAGATACGCAGGAGGACCAAAGTATCTGACATAGCCCGAAGAATTGCTAAACTTAAGTGGCAGTGGGCAGGGCACATTGCTCGCAGAACAGATCGCTGATGGTGCCGAAATGATCTGAAGTGGCGACCGCATACCGGAAGGCGTAGCGTTGGAAGGCCTCCCACAAGGTGGACCGACGACCTTGTGAAGGCCGCAGGATCCCGTTGGATGCGAGAAGCACAGAACCGGTCGAAGTGGAGGTGCTTGGGGGAGGCCTATGTCCAGCAGTGGACGTCTTTCGGCTGAAACGATGACGATGATGACATCATATAACGTTACGATCTTCGATTCGCCAGTTGCCGAAGATGCGCCGTTGTTAGTAGGTCAGTACCTACTAACAACGTTCAATATTTTTCCTCGAACCGTTTTAAATTGTAAACTTTCATACATAATATTTAGTAACTGTTCTTGTACACAAGAGGATGAAAGGAGTATAAATTGTTTATATAACCTTGACAAGGGGTTTATTTCGGTGCAGGATGTGTTGTGTAAGCTGTTGGTCGGGACTCGGGAGATCAGTTGCTATGCTGAATACTAACTGATGTTGGATTTAATAATAGAAATTAATGAAGAAATTGATAGAATGATAGATGATACAAATGCTACTGAAGACGATGAAGGTAACAAAGACACTACCCAAATGGAACCATTTTTACGACTACACAACCCATTGCATTTAATATGCATTTAATATTTAGGCCACAGCAAGGACAACCACTAATACTACTGAATGAAGTTTTAATGGTAAATATATATTACTGTTTGTCTAGCTGTCGTTTTGATGGTATGTATTTGTAAGGTGTTCTGGACAAAGGAATTTATTTAATGACATTTTGTTTTGATTTTGGGCATGTTGATCAAGAATATTTTGAAATAATATAAGGTGTTGAAAAATTAAGCCTAAAAAACTTTATGCAATGGATACAAATACTACTGAAGACGATAAAGGTAACAAAGACACTGCCCAAATGGAACTATTTTTATGATCACACAACCCATGCATTTAATATTTAGGCCGCAGCAAGGATAACATCCACAAGTGGGGGTTCATGGACGGCTCATACCTCCGGTGTGTATGCGGTGTCTCTCCACAAACAATGACCTGCACACGTGAGGACCTAATTGCTGCGTCAGCGAACGGTACCTACTCGCGTTGCTGAATTTTGGGCAAAAGAAATTTAAAAAATTACATATATTTGACTAATCAGCAGAGGTCCACACTCGAGGTTTGCCAGAGGGCTATGGAACAACAGACCGGGTTAGGAATAGGACCATCCGTTCCATCACAAAGATAACTAATGTCACTTGGAAAGCCGCCACGCTAAAATGGAACTGGGCTGGACACATCTGCCGCATGTCAGACGAACAGTGGGCCAAACTTACGACCCAATGGGTCCCTCTTAATGGCAAACGACATCGTAGCACGCCCAGACGGAGATGGCGGGATGAGCTGGACTCCTTTAATCTGGTCCTTAGCAGCTTTGAACAGAGAGAGGTGGAAAGAGAGTAGGGAGGCCTTTGCCCTGCAGTGGGACATCACAGGCTAATAATAAATATTGTTTCGTGTTATTTTTGCCATCGACACGTTAGGAAGAAGAATATTGTATTTAATTTCCTCATCCCAAAAATAGACATGGCTACCTTCAAATTCACAGTACGAAAAACATCAGTTTTATAGCTAATAAAAGTCAATAACATTTGTTATTTCAACGTAATGTTTATCGATATTAGAAACGTGACGTGGCCTGATGTAACCGCTATTCCTCGTGTGGCAGTTTGCCAGATTGTCTTCTAGCATCCGAATGATTAATCCTAAGCTTTGCGTGAACTGTTTCAAAGCTGGTTGAAGTTTTATGGCTTGTATTGTACTGAGGAACAGTCGCCCTGCTGTCTCCAGATTTTGCTGAATGTAAGTGGTTTTCATTGAGTAACTCATTTAGCTTTCCAGGATATGAAGATAGATATCAATCAGTCAGAAGATGACTAATGTTGGTACTTCTGTCCTCGGAAGTTTTGTTCACTGCTTCGTTGCGTTTGTTTGTTTGATTTTGGACTTCAGGGGGTCTTCTCTAAATGCATGCAATCAGTGGTTTCGCCTGAAATTACGGGTGATTTATACGCGGTATTACTTACGGGAATGAGATTAGTTCGATGCTCTAACTAAGAACGAATGACAACACGATTTGATAGTGGTCCCTAGTCCCGATGTGTTCTGTCCGTCCGAAATTCTATTTGTCACTTCTTTCGACGGACCATCTACGTCCGGACGGGCTCGTATCTTCGTTGACGGACTTAGAGAGTAGATTTCCCGTTGAGTCCGTCACCAGTCGGGCTTATCTGAAAAAATGCATGCGAATAATAAAAAATAAATGTTATTCCTGAATGTTTATCTGCGTAGCCTTTTCCCAACTATGTTGGGGTCGGCTAACCGGATGCAGCTGAATACCAGTACTTTCGGGCTTCTGACTACCCGTAACGACTGTCAAAGATCCACAAATGACAACCGGTACCAACGGTTTAACGTCTTTCCGAGGCACGGAGGGGTCTCGGTATGTAAAGATGGTCACCCATCCGCAGACCAAGCTGCCTGACCAGTCCTGGGGTGGGCGGCGGGGTCTGTCAGACTCTTACGCAAACCCCGACTGGTCTGCAACCCCCGACTGGATTGCAAACTCTCCTTGAGCAACATACCCAACATCAAAATAAAATGTCATTAAATGAATTCCTTTGTTCAAAACACCTTGCAAATACCATCAAAACGACAGCCAGACAAACAGTAAAATCTATTTACCATTAAAACTCCATTCACCATTCAATTGTCAGAATCATGGGAACGAACTCAAAACGACAACAAAAACTATAAACAATGGTCTATTACGAACGGCTGAACTCAAGTAAATTGTATTATAAAAATAAAAATAGTATAAAAATGTGTTAAACGGGAGGAGCGTGTTATGTGTCTTTAATGAGACCATAGAGTAGTGTGGGAGACAGAGACTTCTTGTTGATGCTGTTTTTTTTATTTCTGGGACTATTTTCTTTGGCTTAAGGCGGTACACCGACCAAATAACTTTGAGCATTCGCGACAGAGACAGAAAGCAAAATGACCTCCTCGTACGAAAGGGATGCAGCGTACCCTGCGCATGCCCCTTTATCATAAAACTCGCAATTGTTTTTGGAATTATTTAAATAAAATAATAATAATAATAACTTTATTGATACTAAAATACCTTTGATACAATAAGTAGTACATGTAGGTTACAAATACAATCAGTTGTAAAAAGGTGTCTGGAAGGGTTGAAACCCTGCCTCCTAAACTAGGGGAAACCTGTGCCTTAGGAGACAGTGTTCTACTGTTACTTCGTGCACAAATAGTCCTTTTCATCGCATCTTGTTCGTAGTGAACCTATTTAAATACATGAACGGTGGAATCAGAGAAATAATGCTAATGATAATAATAAAAAATAAAAGTAAAACAAAAGAAAATTTAAATGAGGAAAATGAATATTTAGTTTGCTAAATTGCGTGAGAAGTATGTGTGGGGGTGTGAGTGGGGGTGTGTATATGTGTGTGTGTGTGGGGGTGGGGGTGAGTGTGTGTGTGTGTGTAAATAAGAATAGCGATCGTTTTAAATAAATTAAAACATGGATTATTCAGATTTTTAAATTATCTATCCATTGGTGAAATCCTCAAATTAATAGAACGTCAACTTTAGCAAAAGATGAATGCAATCAATAATTTTAGTCACTTTTTTAAAAGGAGATTTTAAATTTAAGTCTTCAAAGTTTAAGTCCCATGTTGAGGCGCAAATCTGTTATCTTTGGCGTATGACTTTGGAATAAGTATTGAAGAGTCCACTTGTGGGTATCAACGAAACTGGCGAATTAAATAAACTGACCACTGAGGGAAACTGACCAGTGATACGCGGACTCATGTAAAGGGTAAATATGAATTTGGCAGGAGCTTTCTCCTGTAACATTGAGATCTTTATCAAAGTGGTTTTAGAAATCTGGAGGTTTCTCGAGGAATAAGGTTAGATAAATATTAATCGTTCTGTGCGGGAACTTGCCGATTCATGAATAATGTAGTTCGTTAGCGTTGAATTGTTGCTTTAAATATTCCTAAATGATGAAAGGCTTAGAAATTCAGAGAAGGTTAAACAAAAATGTAAACTGTTTTAGTTTTTATTCTTAAAAGATATATAATAAGGTCCCATTAAAATAGATGGACAAACTTTTAGAAATCATTCAGATCACCAAAATAAGGACGATGTTACCATCGTCCTATAATAATATATAAGAAAAATAATATATAAGAAAAACGTATTAGATACTTACAAGAAAAATAATCAGCTAACGAAAATACACTAATGTGCCGGCAATTTATTATTTTAGGTCTAAATAAAATCACTTTAATTTGTGTTTTTTTTTTTGCTTGGATATCTTTGGTTAGACGTACTGAGCGCTGTGTTAAAATGTGTCCATCTATTTTAATGGGACCCTGTATATTTTAATGGGACCCTGTAAGGGCAATTCCCATATTTTTTTATTAAACATTTGGATTCTAATCTCTGTTCCAATCTGTCAAAATAACCTCAAATTTTTACATATTTTTGACAAGCTGTTGACATTGATTGATATTGTTTCATATAAACGAATACGTGTTTTGCGAATTTGATCTTTATTAGTCACTAGAAATTTCGCAATGACAGCTGCCAGAACGCAGTCCTTCGACGGACAGACTGTAGATTTTGAACATTTTTAAATTGGTCTTCAAATCCATTTAAAAATGCATTTAGCCTCTGTATCAACCCTACTCTATGCGCGCAGCCATATGCGCGAAGGAATGCATTTTACTACGCGACGAGCCTAACACTTGTGTTAACATTAACTCGAAATAACGCCATATTTGAATAACTCAAATATGCTTGTAATTATATGCGGGACAGGTTCGTGATGTACTAATCGGTATGTGCCGAACACTGAAGCTTAACCACAGAATACTTAAAGTACTACGTACAGAAAGGCCACTCCCTTCCCCGCACTAACATCGGTTACCGCACCTCACCCCGCACTTCGAGGTTACCGTCGCAGTTCTTTAACAAAGAGCGCTCGCAAACACAAGTACCTCACGCACACATTCATACGTATACAAACGTCATTTTTTAATGTAGTAGTAGTAGGTAATTATTTTGCGAGCGTTGTATGGAGTGTCCGGGGTGTGGCTTAACTAAAGGTTAGATGGCAGTTCGTTTAGAAATACCGGCTGGTATACTGGTTTTTAGGTGTTCCGTACCCAAAGAATGCCCACGGAATCCTATTCTGTCTCGTCTGTCAGCGGCAGTGGCGTCCATTGGTTTTCAGAATAGGTAGGCACTAGGGCGGGTCTAGTCTAGGCAAACGCGGTCACTAATCAGAAAAAAAAGTGAGGTCAAAAGTGTGGTTATTTGAGTAGGCATGCCTACTTAAGGGTGATAAATTGCGAAGGTCGAACGTCATGGTATTACGCGTGAGACGTACGTATTTTTAATTTTGTCGTATTAACTTGAACGAGTAAAGACCAATGACAATGTGCGAATAGTACGGGAGCCGAGTAGGCCGTCCGGCGACTGTCTCCTGCCGCGCGTGTTTGTATGAAGATTTTGTTTTTTGTTAGGTATGATAATTTAGTGAGTTTCTTAATTGTGGGGCACTCACACTAAAATGTAATTGACAGGCTTATGTTGATATATCGAGGTAGGCACTGCTTATATGCCTATATGCAATGCACGCCACTGGTCAGCGGGCTATCTCATGAACCTTGATAGGTAGACAGTTAAAATTTTTAGAGTGTGTATGTCTATTACTGCTCTAACAACAAATTTACAGTGGGTAATGCATCAGCAAACCCCCCCTTTTTTTGTGGGATAGGAAATCATCAAATGACCCCCTCCCGCTCTGGGTGGAGCGGAAGGGAGTGTCAGACTCTTACTGACTAAAACCCATCCGTGTTCCTTCCTTAGCCCTTTATGTTCCGGGGTAGCGGTAACCCTTTCAGATAATCCCGCTGAGTCGGACAATCCCGTTGAATCAGCAAACCCCTTAGTTTGTATTTGTCCATAGGTGGTTGAAACCATTCTCTACCATATGGCCCGTTTATCATCCATCGATCGAAGCTGTCAACCTATTTAGTAGAAAACACTTTATTACCTTAATATCTCCACACCTGTTGATTTTTTCCTTGTAATTGATTCTCGTTTAGTATACTCGTACTGGATATCACCTGACCGTATATGGGATAAAATAATGACTTACCTATCAGCTGAATGGTATAGAAACCTAGATTTTAGTA
The DNA here is from genome assembly GCA_945859645.1 of Amphipoea oculea. NCBI lineage: Eukaryota > Metazoa > Arthropoda > Insecta > Lepidoptera > Noctuidae > Amphipoea > Amphipoea oculea. The sequence goes on along the minus strand of OX243886.1, from coordinate 4,073,252 downwards.
GTCTGTTCTTCATAGATAGAAATCTTCGATTGTAATGCAAGTTTTATTAAATCGATAGGTATCAAAGAGTACCATAATGGGCCGGGACACATAAACACGATACGACGTCGTGTCGTGCTACGACGCAGCATCGTTTCACCGTTTGAATGACTTATTATTATTATAAGCCTGTGTTGTCTCACTGCAGGGTCTGCAGGGCAAAGGCCTCCCTTCCCTCTTTCCACTTTTCCCGGTTTGAATGATACGTCACGTGATATACGTCGATTCATATACGTCGTAGCACGACGCGACGTCGTATCGTGTTTATGTGTCCCGGCCCAATGGAGTTAGTACTGGCGTATTCAGAAAGTAGGTATTGTTTAGGTTATTTGATTAATGTTGGCAGTTTTTGAAGTGAAACTTCTGTACGCACGCTTGACTTGGGGAGTAAGCTGGCGAACGCGTTACGAAAAGTGTGATCGGGCGAGGCGAACGGGAGTTGAGTGGGGGATATAAGCAAGAGACAGCAGTTCGCGCGCATATTTTCTTTCTCTCTTCCTCTCATAGCCAAATACGTTTGAAGTTTCACTTCAGTCGTGTGGTCATAAGCACACTCGGTTTTTTTGGTAGCGCTGCTTCCTAAAAACTTAAATATGAGTTTATTATATTATGTAAATATCTATAAGTGCAAATAAACAGAGGAAATTAGTTTATTACAAAATAATATGACCAATTTCGTAGATTTTTGGTCAGATTTTCGAGGCATCTGCCCAGCCTTCTCCCATCTATGTTGGGAGTTGGCTTTCAGTCTAACCGAATGCAGCTGAATACCAGTATTTTACGTGAACCGACTGCCTATCTGACCTCCGCAACCCAGTTACTGGGTAATAAGATACTTCTTGGTAAGACTGGCAAATTTTCGAGGTATCACTTACTACTAAAGATGTTGTTGTGGCAGTGGGCAGGGCACATTGCTCGCAGAACAGATGGCCGATGGGGCCGAAAGGTTCTGGAGTGGCGACCGCATACCGGAAGACGTAGCGTTCGAAGGTCTCCAACAAGGTGGACCAACAACCTTGTGAAGGCCGCAGGAACCCGTTGGATGCGAGAAGCACAGAACCGGTCGAAGTGGAGGTGCTTGGGGGAGGCCTATGTCCAGCAGTGACCGTCTTTCGGCTGAAGTGATGATGTTCAAATCAACTCAGCCTGTCACAGTCCACTGCTGGACATAGGCGTCTACCAGGCTGCGCCACAAAACCCTGTCCTCCGCCTTCCACATCCAAGCTGTACCGCCACCTTCTTAAGGTCGTCGGTCCATCTAGCTGGGGGGCGTCCCACACTATGCACACAAATTCACAAATTCTGTTACTGTGACCAAACTCTCTCTGAAAAAAAATCTATGTATCGTGTAATATTATCTCTCTTTCTAACTTCTCAAAGTGCGGCCGTTACAACAGTATTAATATTAAAAATAGCCATTATATGTCTGTCTGTCCTACTTATGTCTGTCCCAGTTGTCTCCAGTGTAAGTGTCACAGGCCCTATATGGAGGCTAGGCTAGTCTTTGATTTCTGTTCTTACCTTAAAGAGTTATTAGTGATGGGACAGATGTTATCGATAGTTTCTCTACGATTATAATTAAGGTTTTATGGGTCACATAGATAAATGGACTTATGTCTAATTTTATTTTAATGATATCAGTGTCAGGTTATAATTCAATTTTTATGTTGAGCAAACCGAATGGCATTTGATAAAAATTATTTAGATTATGTTAATTGTTTTAAATACTTACTTAATATAAGCTAATAGACTTAAAATAATAATATGTACACGTATATTAAAAAATAAAAGGGGGAAAGATTCATAGAGCAACAAAAAATTCGTCCGCATCGCTGTCAATAGAAAAAGTATATTGAATACATTTAATACCGATTTATACATAATCAGCCTATAATGTTCCCACTGCTGGGACACAGGCCTCCTCTCTGTGAGAGGGAGCGGGCCGTAATCTACCACGCGGGCCCAGTGCGGGTTGGTAGATGTTACATGTCTTCGAATTTTTGGTTCTAGGCCATGCCGGTTTCCTCACCACCGATTTATAATTATATCGATTTGCCATTCCTATCCAAACCAAATTACTTTTTTATGCTTGCACTCTAGACCACCTTACTGACATTTTTCTTGTTAATATTTTTTAACAAGATTTGAGGGGGTAAGTAAACAAATAGGCAGACAGGAAGCAGACCATTTTGAATTAACTAAATTGCCTATTAAACTTGCAACAACCTTCGAAAGTTAGGTAATGAAGTTATTTAAAGCTAAATGCAACCGTGAAATTGTTGGTATTCGTTACATAGTTATAGCAACTAAATAATTTTATGCTTCCAGTGAATTACCGTTTTAGGTTTTTTGTTTTGAAATGTTAGACTGAGCTAAATGTGTTTGAAGTTTCTAGTTCAAGAAGGTTTATGTTAAACTGTTCATTCAATGAATTGATTTTTGTTTTTCTTGTTTTCCTTCTCATAGACTCAATCAGGCGCCATTTTGTATTGGCTTTTGTGAGATTCTCATTGTATGGATTGGTATGACTAAGTTTTGACCCCTTAATAGGTTTTTATCTCTGACATCTCTTCAACATCTTCTAAATTTTCATCTTTAATAAAATAGGTAGGTTCGTGCAACTCAAATAAAGTTAAATATTATAATAAACGACATCGGTTCTTAAAAAAAAAAGATGCTAGCTGTCTTTGGTTCAAATATTATTACCAAGTTCGAGTTTATCAAAATTGAAAAGAATCTCCCATCACTCTCGGCTCCAAGAAAACCAATTTAAAAGAGTAAAACGAAAATATGAGACCTGATAAACTGTATGATTAAAGTAAAAAGGGCAATAAAATAGATTAAACCTTTCGCTAATATCGTTAAATTATATACCATCGTGATCGCCATATTGCTTTTCATTGCCGACGCTTATTTTTACGAAATTATATAGATTACTTGTGACCAAATTGGCAGGTAATATCGCAAATGGATTACCTAGATTGTCTGACAAAAAAACTATGATTCTTCATCAATTTTATGGACTAGGGCTCTCTCCTGAAAGGGGTAGGTACCTAGTATTTTAGTTTGTTATGACTTTGTGTTTAGTTTGATGTTATTTTTAGGGGCTGTTTAAAAAAAAATCCTACAAATTTTTAATATTGACTGCTTCCTTGGTCACTTGGTCGTAGGTGCCATTACTGAGCATGAGGTCTTTTCCTGGTTCGGCAAAGTGTTTTTGGGGGTTTCCATAAATACTTATGACTATAGTTCCACTCCGTAAACTCATATAATAATAATAAGTCAAAAGGCATTCTCCATAAAAAATAAAAACATCGATAAAATATACCTCCACAGTCACATCACTACTTGTCTTTGCACAGCGACCCATATAAAATAAAATAAAATAAACTAGTACTTATTGCTTTTGCCCGTATAAGAAAAGTGGGTATTTTTATATTAATTGATCAATGAAAGCTGTTTCGCTGTGCTATGCAGTAAGTGAGTAGTATTTCTAATTGCTTCACGACTTGGAACTATGGTTGTTTATTATACTTTCTGTATTTCTTTATATGGGGTCGTCAGATGGTGGTTGTTCCATATAAGATGAATGAGTCAATGGGAAGATGTAGGAAAAGTAAAAACATGGTTTATAGAAAGTAAAATGTTGTTTTTGTAGTCATTATTGAGAAGGAAATAATATGGAGTACTTTCGTTTCAAAAGTTTCAGTATTTTTTTAACATGTACAGTCACGTCTAAAAGTATGTATACACTTGGCAATTTTCAATTGCGATTTTTTCGTGAAATAACGAATGCAACGTTGAAATACGACACTTAACATAAACCTATGGGTTCGATCAGAGGGTGAACGTACCAATCCCAAACCAGTTAAGAAGATATTTTGACTTTAATTAACTGTCATTTTAACAGATTTTGACGGAAGACCTTAGTTCTATGTTATTTTTAAAGTTTGCTTAAAGACAAAATTAGGATTAAAAATCATTGCAGCATAAGTATTTAGGAATTGCTGTAATTTTGAGTTAAATCCTAAAAGTTGGACTGTTCCTTAGTTGGACCAACACCTACCCAGTTAATGACCAAGATTGAGCCAGTAATTGACCAACGTGTTGACTTATACCTACATGAATAAAATAAAAGGCCATTTATTTTTACATTCAAAAATAAAGGAGAAAATCGCCTTTGAATAAAGCCAAGTGTATACATACTTTTAGACGTGACTGTACAGACTGGAGCACATCAAGCTACTATAATCTGTCAAATTTCTTTAATAGATTTTCAACTTTATCACTAAAGCATAAGGTTCAAAGTTGATTGGGAAAATATGACAGTTTCGGGTAGCTTGATGTGCTGGCGTCTGTACATAATTAAAGTAAATTTGATGAAGATTTTTATCAGAATTGCTTAGTGTTTGTTAAAGGGGCTCATGGCTAACTAATAACAGCATCGGTCGATAGATTAGGTTAAGCTACGCTTGCCGCGGTCGTTACGGGTAGTCAGAACACCAAAAGTCTGACAACCACAGTCTTACCAAGGAGTATCGTATTACTCAGTAACTGGGTTGTGGATGTCAGATAGGCAGTCGCTCCATTTAAAATAGGTACGGGTATTCAGCTGCATCTGGTTAGACTGGAAGCCGACCCCAACGTAGTTGGGAAAGGGCTAGGCAACTCTTGGTGAGACTGGTTGTGGGCTCGGCAATTCTTAAAGCCTCAATCAACTCAGCCTATCGCAGTCCACTGCTGGACATAGGCCTCTCCCAGACTGCGCCACAGCACCCTGTCCTCCGCCTTCCGCATCCAGTCTACCCCAGCCACCTTCTTTAGGTCGTCCGTCCATCTAGCTGGGGGGCGTCCCACACTACGCTTGCCGGTACGCGGTCTCCACTCCAGGACTCGTCTGCTCCACCGGCCATCGGTCCTTCGACAGACATGGCCAGCCCACTGCCACTTCAGTTTGCTTACTCTGCAAGCTATGTCGATAACACCGGTTCTTAAAGCCTATTTTTATAAAATTATTTGCCAAATCTATTATCGTACCGACATTATTGCGCAACAACTAGGTACCTAATCCTGTCTTCAAATTTAAATTCCCTCACCATCTGCTATACCCATCCATAAACATGCCTCTATAGTCTATGGTGTAATCAATGGTGTTATCTATGCAGTCATGGTGGGCGGATCCTATTACGCCACGTGCCGTAACATATGGCCTGTTGCATGTGGCTCGAGTGTGAATTGTATCATCTATGAGTCGTTTGGAGGTGTGATATGGGCGTACAATTTTGTCGAGATGATTTTTCGGTTATTTTTTTTGTGGAACTGCGAAATATTTGATGATTTGGACTAGTCAGATTAGGAACAATGTCTTCATCTGTATGTCGATTTAAAAAGTGTCTTAAAAGTTGTTACATTAAAGTGTAAATAATCACACTAATACCATACAGGCGAAAGTTTGTGAGCTAGTGCTAGTTACTAGTGCTTTATAAATTAACTAGCTGCGCTCTGCGGTTTCGCCCGCGTAAATGTCGATCCCGTGGGAATATCGGGATCAAAAGTAGCCTATATGTTAATCCAGGGTGTCAGCTACCTCCACAAAAAATTTTATCAAAATTGGTCCGGCTGTTTTAACGTGAAGAAGTAACAAACATATAAACATACGCACACACACACTCACAAACGTTTGCCTTTATATTTATTAGTGTGATATCTCAATCAAAGATAGTTTTCCGAACATGATAGCAAATGTAGGTAAAAGTACAACTGGAAATGTAGAGGATTTTAAATTCTTAAATAAACTAATAAAGGCTGAAAGGCTGATGATGATGAGGAATTTTTTAGGTACCTGCAAGAATGGGCAGAGGAGAGATATAGAGAGTTTTGACTTGACTGCTTTACCAACACATTTTTTAGACGCAAATCATGCTTTTCCCCTTGCTTTGGAAATTGTTTTTATTTGGGTTGTTGTTGGTGTGTTGTTGTACAAACGCCAGCACAACAAGCTACTACAATCTGTATTAGATAGATTTTTAACTTTATCGCTTTAGTCAACTGAACCGAGCGCTCAGCGCATCCAGGACAGTCACACCCAACACCTTATTTGACTGGCCAATTCTTCTCTTGCGGTGGTAGGGCTAACATCCGCCTGGTTTTCGACCACCCTCCCACCGGAGTCCGGCGTCAAGCAGCCTGCTGTGTTTCGTCAATGCGTGGGGAGTTCCAGTGCCTTAGGCATCTTCTGGGTACGCTCGTTCCATCATAGACCTCATCCATCGCTTTCCATCAGGCGCGGTCTAGTTCAAGAGCGGACCCATTCAGCAATAAAAAAAATTAAAAAATGCACCAATGAAAGCTCTTATTGTAAGAAGCAACCCTAAAACAAACGAACAAACAGACATTTTATAAGCGTTATGATGAGTAATACCTGACTCATGATGAAAATCGTAAAAATGTGTGAGATTGTAAATATCATTTCTTTTTTTATTACGTTTGTTTTTCATTTACACAGTATCATGCGATGTGTGTGTGTGTTTTCATTGCATCTTTTTTTGTTAGCATTTTGCTGCCCCTCTTCATTTTGGGCAAAGGCCCTCCATTTTTTATACCATCTCATGTGATCCCGAGTTTCATCTTCTCAATTCTTCCTCAGTATCCATACTAATATTATAAATGCGAAAGTGTATCTGTCTGTTTGTTACCTCTTCACGCTTAAACCGCTGCACGCTGAACCGATTTTAATGAAATTTGGTATAGAGATAGTTTAAGTCCCGGGAAAGGACAAAGAATACTTTTTATCCCGATATTCCTACGGGATCGAGACTTATGCTTGTGAAACCCCGGGGCGCAACTAGACTTATGCTTGTGAAACCCCGGGGCGCAGCTAGTCTTTCGTAAAAGAAAAGAAAGAAAACATGTTTATTCTGCACAAATAAAACTCACATTACAAAAAATAGGACATAAAATACACACATACAACGCGTGACGTGAGTCACATTGATTCGTTACAGAAATACCGTATCGTACACAACAATGGATACCTACACCATTTAATTTTAACACATACGTTCACCTCCCGAAATAAGTGACACAGTTTATGAAAAACTGTAACAGTTTTAGGTCAGTGCAATGGCTTCGCAGAATTTGATTATTATTGAATAGGTACAATGAATTTTTCACGGCCTCACCGTGTGTAACGGATTCAACCTATTATCATAGCTTTTTCCCAACTATATCAGGGTCGGTTTCCAGTCTAACAGGATGCAGATGAATACCAGTATTGTTCATGGAGCGACTGCCTATCTGACCTCCACAACCCAGTTACTCGGTAACACTCCTTGGTAAGTCTGGTTGTCAGACTTTCGGGTTTCTTTTAAGGGATTTAATCTATCTAGGACTTAATTAACAAAAATAACAAAATTAAAACCTAACTGAACTAAAACTATACAAAAACTAAAATGTAGCGTCGAAAAATTCATCCGCATCGCTGTCGACTGGTAATGTACCCAAGAGACTGGCGGCATTACCACGTTGTGTGGCAATGCTTAGCCTTTGGCCAAGGTAAAAGCCAGCCCTTGGGTCACGGGAAGTATCAACCAGTCGTTTTGAAATTTCCTTAAAAAGACCATGAATGGACTTGAAATGGAGTTGTTCGATTGATATTTTTCACTGATGGAGAGATTTCATGGAATACTGATGGCCGATGGGGCCGAATGGTTTTGGAGTGGCGATCGCATACCGAAAGACGTAGCGTTGGAAGGCCTCCCACAAGGTGGACCGATGAACTTGTGAAGGCCGCAGGAATCCGCTGGATGCGGAAAGCACAGAACTGGTCGAAGTGGAGGTGCTTGGGGGAGGCCTATGTCCAGCAGTGGACGTCTTTCGGCTAAAATGATGATGATACTTATGATGGCAAACAAAACTATGAATTAATGGATCAATTCAACTGCTGTTATTTGTAATACTGGACATGGAACAATCTTCTATGCTAAGAAAATACAATTCTGAAAGTTCTTGTGACTATTTGTAAACAATATATCGTCGCTCGCATGACTTAACTGTCCTGTTTCATTTTTTACCCGACTACGGCGAAGCAAAAAGGAGGGTTATGATTTTGTGACCGGTATGTATGTACTTATGTATGTATGTTTATCTGTTCCCTCATAACTTAAAAAGTACTTATAATAATTTGACAAATGAGGTATCGTTAGAAGCGTCTTGACTGTCCGCTGGTTATACAGGGTGAAATTGAACACATGCGACAAATCGAAATGGGAGATTGTAGGTACTCATTATTATGAACAACTTTTACTATGGGACCAAACCTGAAATCGCGAAAAAAAAATCAGTTGTTCCCCACATTTTGATGAGTTATGCGAACATAAATGTAGGGAACAGCTGATTTTTTTTTCGCGATTTCAGGTTTGGTCCCAAAGTAAAAGTTGTTCATAATAATGAGTACAATCTCCCATTTCGATTTGTCGCATGTGCTCAATTTCACCCTGTATAAATATAAAACTGTACTAAAACAGAGTAATCTCCGTATCATTCTGTTTTCTCAAAAATATAGAAGTTGCATTCACTTTACAGTATGTAAAGACGTGACGAGTTGGCAAGGTTTCAATAAATAGCACTCAGCGTTATCCTGGCATACAAAACATAGCTTTTAGACAGTAAACTTTTGATTAGATATACTTAACATTCATTACATCGATAAAAAAAATAAAACAAAAAATTGTAGATAAAGTTATATTAATAGACAGATACATAGACAACTACTTCTAGAACTTTGTGATTTTTTTTATATAAAAAAAAAACTAAACTGGAAATTAAACCCACATCCTCAAGAATCAAGTTTCCAGAATCACAGACAACAAGATCGAAACACATCAAAGTCTATGGTATTTATAGAATGCAATGCTTTCCGGCCGTAGACTAGATAGAATGTTGGCTATGGGCCAACGCGGACATCGGTTGTCTATGGAAATAGATTCGGCTTGTATTTCTTGATTGTCTATGGTTTTTGTCAACCTGTGAGTTAAGAGGAGACGTTTTTACGTGTGTTTGATGGACTTAAAGGGTTATGTAAAATGGTTTGAAAGACTGATTTTCAGATTCTGTCGGTTTTTGGACTTTTGGGAAGCATTTACACGATTTTAGTTATCAAATAACCTTTAATAACACATCGATTTCAATCTATGTCTGTCCTACAAAAAATGGAACAAGTAAATGACACGTTATTCTTAGCATAGCCTGGTCATCACGACTGGTCGTCCTATACACTTGATTTTTCAAAATGCTCTGACAGTAAAAAATAAATAATATCTGAGATAATCTTGTCTAATTTGTGATTTTATATTTTTATGTGTAGAAAACTATTTCTTTCTCATTCAAACTTTGCTTTACTACCTAATTCAATAAAATATGATGTTTTTGCATCTAACATGTTTACATTTTTGGCAAATGAATCGCGAATGCAGATTACTAGTGTCTTTTAAATCCAGGTAAGTATTTTTAAAACAATCTTTTCAGTTTTCAGATAATAGCAAATTTCATGGTTAGGTAAATTCGCACACAGCCAGAAACAAAACTAAAATTATTTTACTAAATATTTATTTATCATTTGCGAATTAATCATAAATTATAATCATATTGCCTTGAGGGTTTAAATATCAACATTATTCCCCATTGAATACACAGACGTGCAAACAAAACTGATTCATCATTTCTACTTACAAAACCACACACGTTTGTTGATTCATCTGTCACAAAAAATAACCCCCTGAATACGTGAATAATTGGCAACATTACCAACGTGCGAAAATGAATGAATATTGCAACGTAACCCTTAACTGCTTACAGTGAGTTATTTATGTGTTTTTGCACCTGGACAGGCAAAACCAATGGGGCGGCAAATAGAGGGTTGATTGTAATCTATAATTTATATGGAAGCGCATGAGTGGATTTTACTTTTGAATGTATTATAGCATTAATAAGTTTAAAATTTAAATAATTTGCATGATTACTGCTATAATTAAATATTTAAGAGGAAATCACAATACTTGGTAGTCAGTTAGGTTCTTGAAATTGACCTCTAAATTCGAATCCAACGCATTATATAATAGGCCCTTTGTCATAGACAAAATCCATAAAAAAACACACAGAAACCTTTGCTGATTACATCATACTAATCTCCGTAAATATCTTTAGTGTCATTATGACATTATGTGTTTTTCTCAATCCGCCATGACACAATTTGATGTTTGTTTTTCTGAAATGTTTACTCGATTACGAAGCACTAAGTTGCTATTCGATGTGCGAGGTCACTTGTGTCCTTAATCATATTGATCTTTGACTAGTGTAATCTGTCGTGTTTGCTTGCGAATAAACATATTTTGGACGCAAATATTTTGGGCTTAGAGATTAATAATACCTAATTTCATAATAAATCTTTACTTACTAAGGCTAAAATAGCGGGAAAAACTTGAGTCCTACCGAAAGGACTGGCAAATGTAAGAATTATGTGGAAAAGGAAAATGGAGGCCTTTGCCCTGCAGTGGGACAATGCAGGCTAGTTAGACAGAAAAAAAAAAAAAAAAATATTTCTACATTATATTACTGGTTCATAAAATGCATAATCTTAATTAGAGAAAGGTGTCTGAGGTACAGATAGCGCCATCCACGAAGACCCATCTTCTTCCTAATCGCTTACAGTACAAGTGTGCAACATTCCGCTAGTGTTTTACTTTTGTCGATACACTGTAATTACTTATTTGTGGGTACTTAGTGTATATAATAAAACTAAAACACTAGCGGAATTAACTAGCGATTAGTAAGAAAAATGGGGCGCGTTTTCGTGGATGGCAATATTTATAGTACGGTCCTATGTCACAGACCCGGCTCTCTTAGATAGAATGTGTTAATTTAGATGTTTCTTTTTCGGTGTGGAGCCGATTTTTATCATCACGTTTATAGACACCTAGTTTCGCCATGTCAAAATTCGCCAAACAAAATTATGTCTAAAATCTTAAGATAGTGAATCTAGGCAAAGAAAGAGAGATATATCTACCCAAAATGATCAGAAAATAAAATAAAACTACAGATTTATTGAACTTCCTTTATATTACGTACAAACAACACAAATACCTATTTCATAATAATACTTAGGTATTATAAAAAACAGTGGCACTCCGGGAGTGCCGACAGAAGTGAAAACAAAACACAAACAGAATACTTTGCCATCACCTTCTGACATATCGGATATACATACATCCCGAGGACAGCCGAACACGTCCGAAGTGGTGTCGGTTACGGTAACAGTGGCGCGAATTCAATGGTTTTTTCCCATCTCAAAAATGCCCATCGCGCCTTAAGAAGTTTTCACTTCAAAACATGTAGGTAGATACTATATTGGAGAGGTCGTCATATTTGGTCAGCACCTCAATGATTGCCATAAAATACAATTTTTTCACTAATTCACTAAAGCTTCGTGACCAAGACTTGAGAGTACTTATACACTTACAAAAAGCAATAACCCTTTTAACTGCTACACTCACATATTAATAGTGACGGAGTGACAGATGACATCAGAGCCAAGTAAGAAAGGTGACGCAAGTGATGCTTTGTGAGAAACATCTGAACACGATTTGGCATTCGACAAAGAGTGCGGCAGAAGTGTCACTTTCAAACAAATGAATGTGAAAAGTTTACGCATGTAGACAAAGCTGCAATGGGTCTTTCTTTAAAAGGCAATTCCTGCTTTGTTTGATTCGGTTAACATCTTAATAATAATGTTTGGACTTTATGAGACCATGACCTCTGAGTTTGTTTCGGCATTTCTTCTTAGGGATCAGTCTTTAGGAAAAAACTAGCAAATTTTAAAATATTTACCAAAAAATTGCCTTGCAAAAGTGTCTTAGAAGATCTTTGTACAGAAATAAACACCATTTCATTTAATTTCATCAGACACAAACCAAGAGGTTTGAACAATCGAAAATTGACATCTACAAACATTGGTTCCAAGTCCAACTAACTGAGCCAAAATCTCACAAACGTGGCTATCGTTCGCAATTTTATCCAACGCTTTGGTCCAACATTTGTTAATTTTTACGTAGTGAATAACTGGGGATAAAGTTCTCTTCAAGGTACGTGGTGTCACCCATTAAATTGAACAAGTTTATAGGCCTTCCAAGGCAATGAGTATCATTGTCATCCCTCCAAGATATCTTTAGTACGTTGATCAATTAAAGAGACTGACATTTAGTCTTCACGGTAAATTCTTTTATCTGTCTATACCATCATATTATACACTATTGATGTGCGAGTATTTAATATTCTATACGTACCTAAATAAATAATGTATAAAACAAAGTCGTTTTTAGAAAGAAACAAAGAAAACTTGTTTATTGGGCATAAACAAAATGTACGTTACAAAAAAAAAGACATAAAATACAAACATACAAAAAGCCAAAAGCCTCGTATTCAACCAATCAAAGTTTGCCTATTTTGTCCATGTGCGTGTGTCTGTGTCCGCATAGTTCTTCCAAATTCAAAATGGATTTTGAAAAGGTAGTCATTTCACCATAGTTTAGAGAATTTATTCTGGAATTTTCTGTGTATATTAGGTAGATTATTATTTAACTTACTTAAATATAGCACATAAAGTAATCTCAAAGTTCCCCACATTACCTACAGTATGCGTTCCTGACAACTGTCAGTGCGACAATTCAGTTAGCACTTATAAAGATCAAATTCGTAAAACACGTATGAAACTGACAGCTGCTGTCAAAAATGCATTCCCTTGTCGGCCGGACTGTAGTTAGTATGTAGATCCGTGCGAAGCAAAAGTTCCCCTTCTGTTCATCTTATGTTTTCGCACATGTGTATGATTTATGCCGAACACAAAACACACGATTTGTTTGTACAAGATTTTCAAATGTTGAGATGTTGATTTTTATGATTTTTGCAGATCATAAAATGACATTGACTCATTAACATATCAATGCATTGACTAAACATATTGATAGAGTGCCAGTTTTATGTTAAGATTATTATTTTAACTAAAGAAGTTAATAATTATTAAATACTTTTTAATCAAAGAGGTTTTATACTTTAATCTGTCAAGCTCCGCTAATGAGACACAATTGATTTTCTATTGTTTCGTCGCCAATGGGCGACGCACGCCGCTTGACCGGTTAGTATTATTATAGTATTAGCTTCTACTCCTGACTTCGTCCGCGTGAAATTTCTTTCATGAATTAAAGTTAGACTATTTATTTCGGGATTTTACGTGAAAATCCCGAAAATTTGGTAATTGCAAGTTCAGTTAAAAATAGCCTTTACCCATCTTAAATAAAGCTTATTTCAACTTATTTAAGATTTTTACCGAAATCCGGGAAAAAAAATGTCGTCGTAAGGAAGTCTTCACTTTCTGTGTCTGTTCTCCGAAGTTAAAAGGTAATTAATATAGTCACTGGTAATTTGACATTTCTTTCTAAAATGAATAGGTAAGGAAATATACCTAGCTAGGTACTTACTTTCGTGACCGCAAGACGAATGAAATTACCTATTTATACCATTCCAACAGACCAAGACTTACTCCAAAATCCTCATTACCCAAAATACTTTAGATAAATCTGCAATAAATCCATCCATACTTGTTATACAATTTGCTAATCTCACCCATTTTCAATACAGAATTAAAAACAAATAAAATAAAAAACCGGTCAAGTCCGAGTCGGACTAGCGCACCGAGGGTTCCGTATAAATTTGTGAGTATGTGACTAAAAATTTACGGCTTTCGGATTTTTCCTTTACTTGTACCACATGACATTGCTTCTTGCTAAATTTCATGATTCTAGCACAGAATAAATAGTACAAATAATTCTAGGTCAACGGGAAGTACCCTATAGGTTTTGATTCCGGAACATAAACGCCCGTATCTTTTGATTGCGTTGACTTACGGCCGAAATTAATATCGAATCCATGAGCCAAGATATAAATCGATCGTCGATATATACCAATCTATGGATCGATCTCCAACCCGCGTCCTAATATCGAAAAATGACGATCCTGCTGTCGCTCAATCCGCAGATATCTTGAAATCCTTTCCCTCTTCGTCATTCCGTTTTAAGAAAAAATTATAAAAATAGACATGGTTCGTTTGTTTGTAATAAAAAAAGTTAAGCATAAACAGGTTTTATAATTTTATTTTATGGATGTTTAATACATATACCGAACGACGTAACAATTCTATTAATACGAAAAACATTGTAATAAATTCAATACGTATTAGGTAAAAAGGAATGTCACGACACGGCTAAAGCCAGGACACGTTTTATTGTCTATGGCGTGGTGCCCGAGTAGCAGCGTTGCCAATTTGTAAGAATTTTCCCAAACTGCGGGAAAACTCAACACCATTAGGTATTTTGTGGGGAGATCATAACATACATTGTATGTGAATATTTGATAGGTAATAATATTGTTCATTTTTGGTATAGAATGAAATATTTTTTTTTAACTATTTACACGGACGAGAGGCGTAATTTCAGTCAGCAGTAAATTTACTGCTAATTTTGATAGCCTAAACCTAAAGGTAAACTCTTCATCATCCAGACTTTGCATGTAGTTCACAATTTTAAATCTCCGCGCAGAAGCACGTTGACGTCTCATTTCTTCACCAGCGTCACTATCGGTATTATCCCAATCCGATAATTGAGCCAGAATTTCCATATCACTATCACTGGAGAATATTGACAGTGCCATTTTTCAAATGAAATCCGTGAAGTCAATCTTATATCCAAGGAAATTCTAAGATTAAGATTTGGATTGTTTACACCGATCAAAACAAACGTCAAATTCAACGGATAGGTTATTGACACACTCAAACTGTCATTTTTTTTGTTTTTTTGATCTGTAATCTGTGATCCGTCCTCTCAAAGATAGATTGGTTGAAAAGATTGCAATTGCAATCCGCGGATCGTTTTTTGCTACACTTTACTACAAATCTGGATTGAATTTTCGATCTTTAATCTAGAGATATTGGATTAGATTGGTTATTAATTTCGGCCGTTAGAAGTTTGATTTTATCACTGCTTCAAGGGATTGCAGCCTTGAGTATTTGATATTAATTTCAACTTGATAACTCCACGCGTTCCTGAGAAAAAGGTTCTTAACTGATGGACAGATAATCTTATAAGGGTTCCGTTTTTCCTTTTGAGGTACGTAACCCTAAAAACAGCGAAACTTTGACCCAATTCTATGATTACATAAATCTATATTTAAAATACAAACAATCTGTTTGTAGATTTATCCACAAAACAGATGAGTCTTGTACTAGAAAGTAATATAACTTCAATCGTGAAATGGTTCAATATACACTAGACCGAAGACCAGGATAAACTAGTTTCACTTGTCTTGTATGACTAAAGCGTCCAATTTAATTTGAGCTGCGGACTAGATGGGAATGTAGAAAAAGAGAGATCAAGTTAGGCTGGTGTTTAGTTTAGGCTATTTTCATTGAGTTTACTTTTCGCCAGGAAATTAGGTTTTTGGGTTGAAACGATATGTATGTTGGTCTGTTGGTGAAGCCACGAAATAGTGATTTTACTTTAATTGAAATTTTAGTAGGACAAATTGGTATGGTGGCATTATTTTAGGTAAATATTTTGTAAAGTTTTACAAAGAATTTAAATCTACTCTTTCTAGTGTGAATTACTATAATTAAAAGGTGTGCCGGATGGGCGTGATCCACGGTCGCGAGGGTTGAGGAGAGGTTGTAAGTCTCCCCGTCCAAATGGCGCTGGCGTCCTGCACCATAGATTCGCGGCGTTTCAGGAATTCTAAAGACTTGACATGTTGTAAAGCGCCTGGGTTCGAACCCACGACCTACATCTCGTATGTCGGGGCCGTTACCACTGGGCCACCATTGCTCTCGTAATCTAACTAAGTCATCATCTGCCTAGCCTTTTCCCAACTATGTTGGTGTCGACTTCCAGTCTAACCTGATGCAGCTGAATACCAGTATTTTACATGGAGCGACTGCCTGTCTGACCTCCACAACCAAGTTACTGGATAATACAATACCCCTTGGTAAGACTGGTTGTCAGACTTTTGGGCTTCTAACTACCCGTTACGACTGTCAAAGATCCACGAAAGACAGCCGGGACGAACGGCTTAACGTGCTTTCCGAGGCACGGAGGGGTCTCGATGTGTAATGCGTGGTCACCATCCATGAACCGATCGCAGCAAGCGTAGCTTCGTAGCTATCTGACCTCCACAACCAAGTTACTGGATAATACTATACCCCTTGGTAAGGCTGGCTTCTAACTACCCGTAACGACTGTCAAAGATCCACGAATGACAGCCGGGACCAACGGCTTAACGTGCTTTCCAAGGCACGGAGGGGTCTCGGTATGTAAAGATCCACTACCCACCCATCCACTGACCAACCGCGGCAAGTGTAGCTTAACCTGATCGATCGACCTGTGTGGCTGTTATTATTTAGCCACGGGCCCCTCTCGTAGTTTAACTAGTGTAATAAAAAAACCGAGTGTGCTTATGACCACACGACTGAAGTGAAACTTCAAACGTATTTGGCTATGAGAGGAAGAGAGAAAGACAATGTGCGCGCGCACTGCTTTCTCTTACTTATATCCCCCACTCAACTCCCGCTCGCCTCGCCCGATCACACTTTTCGTAACGCTTACGTCACGCGTTCGCCAGCTTACTCCTCAAGTCAAGCGTGCGTAAAGAAGTTTCACTTCAAAAATGTATTCGCAATAAACTCATCTAGCCGCCTGAGTCGGTCTGAGTAACCGTTTAGTTAGTTTATACTTCCGCTGTCCTATTTAGCTCTATGAATGAGTTGCACACTATGTAATACTTGTTTACAGAGCTAATGAGAATGTTCAGTTTTTTAGATGTAGTTATTTAGGTCAAAGACAGGATGCAGTTCTTCGATAAAGATTATTTTGTGAAGCTATCCATACTAAAATAATATACACCGTGTTCTTCACGATATCCATAAACTTTGTCAAACGCTTCAATAGCTTTAACAAATTAAATCTAACACAGGAAGTAGTATTTAAAAAGGCTTCGTTACAAAGATATTGTAATTTCATTTAGTGTTTAATTAAGCTATGCAGTAAGAAAGGGTCTTACAACTCAGTTTTGACAAGTTTCAGCCCGCCAAATCTTATGAATGAAAATACGCCATCGTTGCCAATTCGGATAAAGAGGCATGCATATCGGGCGGTTTACGTCAAGGTATTTAGTTTATATGAAAATTAACAACAAATAAAAAATAAGAATTTATTCATTAATGTGTCCATGCATGATGAAAAATGCTTATTTCCATGGTCTGAATATCTGGTCGAAGTTTATGTATATCGTCCGGAACACGGTGTATACTAATATTATAAATTCGAAAGTAACTGTCTATCTGTCTGTATGTTACCTTTTACGCCTAAACCGCTGAAACAATTTCGTTGAAATTTAGTATAGAGATAGTTTGAGTCCCGGGAAAGGACATAGAATAGTTTTTATCCCGATATTCCCACGGGATCGATCGTATATAATATTTATGAGTTAGAATGAGAAAGACGATAGTGTTGAAGTAGGATCGTTTTGTTTTTGTTATACTCCAACAATTGGCACATCGAGTCTTTGAAAAGGTTCAGATTTTTAGAGCGTCGTGGAGACCGCGAATGAGCAAACGTAAGTTAGGAAATGCTCGCCCTTAGGCTAGGTGGAGCGACGATCTTCGCAGGATGGCTGGTAGCAGCTGGATGAGAGTTGCCGAAAATCGAGCTGAATGCCGTGCAATTGGAGAGGCCTATGTCCAGCGGTGGACTGCACAGCTGTAGGCTTATAGAGGTATGAGGAACAGGGTGTAAATTTCACTCATACTCTATAGAAAAGGGAGGATCCTCCGACCAGACGGGTGTTGTGTCTGGCGAGCAACTGCCCGATGATTCATGTCGGGCTGTTGTATCTATGCTAGTTGCGCGGTAAACTCTACTTGCGAGATGCAGGATTTGCGTGACGTCAGTATGACGCGTTGTTTGCATGTGGCGTTGTAGATACCGCTACAAAAGTATTGATAGTCCAATACGAAAGCACTGGGGGTCTTTGCATTCAATGCTTTTTGATTTAATGCATGCTTAATTTTCTCAAACGACTCTTAAATGGTCTTTTGAAAAAAGGCCTTGCTGATTTGAGTAGACTTGCCCCGATCAAACTATTGTGGATATTAATGGCCGTTGATGTAATTTTGTGTGGTAATTTTGTTTTCTTTATTCAGTGTTATACATGTGGGAGTAATTGAATAGACCACTTTTGGTTGGACCATCTATGCTAGTTGCGCGGTAAACTCTGCTTGCGAGATGCAGGATTTGCGTGACGTCAGTATGACGCGTTGTTCGCATGTGGCGTTGTAGATACTGCTACAGGCTGATGATGATGGAGTAAGCTAAGCCTCTCAAACAGTAAAAGAATGAACATTGATCACCACGCCTGCTCAGCGCGTATTGGTGATTTCAAACCAATAAGTGGAGGATTTGTCAAGATATTTTATTTAATCGTAACACTTTTATAGTTTCTTAACACTCGAATTTCACCATTTTTGAAGCTAATGTTCTAGTGTCTGTCAGAAAAGCTCTTTAACATAATAAATCAATATAATTTATGCTGATCACCTTGTAATCCGATCGGTTTAGGTGAATATTCAGTAGTTTTATTTTATGGTTCAAATGCTCATGTTTGTTTTATTTCTGATAAAGAACAAGCTTTGGCCTTCAGAATTATGTAGTCTTTGTTCTTAATTCATTCCGTAGCAAATTTCAGTCAAGCCTACAACCTACTCCTCTGTCTAACTCTAAGGGGTAATACATACATATTGGGCTCGGCATGATTCGGTACAACAGGTTAGCAAAATCGAATATTTTGTAGATTTATATTCGGGAAAAAGCCGTTCGGGTTAGCTCGAATTCTGCCGAGCCGACCTGAACGTGATTAAGCGAGGATAGATGCCGAACGCAGTTTGCCGATCGACACAGGCTAAATGAAGGCTAAATATGTGTAGGGATTGCATCGAGACGGCTTTGTGGTTCGACAAATACTGCCGAATACAATGTGAAGAACTGAAGACCTTAGTAGTGGAGGTTCTTGTGACAAAATCTTCCAAGCAAGAACTGCCATCAGATGTATTTCTGCCATCAAGTGTGACTGTTATGCATTTTATAGGATCGTTTATTGCAAATTGCTATACCAACCAATATAATCAAAACTTCATTTGATTACTCAATAGCCTATGATTGCTTTTCCATTAAAATCATAGCTTTGACTTATGAACGTAGTAAGTGTCAAGTTATAAAACATAATCGGTTAAAGGCTAATTTACACGAAGGGAGTTTCTCGCCTTGAATATCGGAAGCAGATAAAAATGTCGACTCATGTAAGTTTATAAGTTTAAGTATATGTCGCTTGCTACCGCGTCACCAGTCCTAACTCTCTATATATTTTGGCTGCTGAGACCTAAACTACAAACGTACAAGTTTACAGGGATGTTTTATAAAATGCGGCTGTTACTTTACTATATTGTGGTGTCTAACGACTTCCACGCGAACGAAGTCGCGGGCAGAAGCTAGTGTTTGATAAAGGTAAATCACTTTTCTTCTGAAATGTACACATGTCGTTATGACATGGGATTCAACGGAAATAGCGAACGGGATCCATCGTTAATACCTAAAAAATGGGATTCAAAAGTGGGATCCAACGAAAATAAACGATCTATACTCGTACGTTTGATAGTCGCAGGCGCAATAATAGCCAAGCCTCTGAAGATAATAATTAGACGTTTTTGTATGAGTCGGAAGTTCCGACTTTTAGAATCATAGTTCCAGAAAAAAATCCCAAGACTAATCAGGTGACTGATTAGTTTTGGGGCTTGCAATTCGGATATTCTGATATCTACAGGGTGAAATTGAATTCATGGGCATCCTTTGAAGGGGTCATTGTAATCATCATTATGAACAACTTTTACTATGGGACCAAGAATGAAATCGCAAAAAAAAAAAATCAGCTCTTCCATACATTTTGACGAGTTATGTGAACATAAATGCAAGGAACAGCTGATTTTTTTTCGCGATTTTAGGCTTAGTAAAAGTCGTTCATAACGATGAGTACAATGACCCCTTAAAAGGATGCCCATGAATTTAATTTCACCCTGTATATTATGCTGATATTCATCGTTTTTTAAATCCAGATTTTGCTACGGTAATTTTTACGGATATTACGGCTAGTATTTCACTTTTAATTAAGGATGGATTCGAGACAGATGTGTATGGTCACACTCGTATGATAAAATTATAGTACCTAGAGATTTTGTTAGACACAATCATGATCTCGGAAAGAGCTTGGCGAGTCTCGCATAGATCTTGTCGCTTCTCGAAAGGCGAGAAAATCTCCTCGTGTAAACATGCCTTAAGAAGTTAAGTTACGCAAGTTACGCTAAGCTAAAAGGTAGCTAAGCAACCAGTCTGTTAGCCAGTCAGTGGGTAATGTGGGGCATGCACGCAGAAAATTAATATATCAAAACTGTTCAAGCAAAGCGCTGCAGTAGATTATAATTAATTGTATCGAAATATAGGAAGAAAGTTTGTATGATTGTTTTGAACTTTGGCTTTCGGAGCTACTTACTTTCTTGGTTGATTATTTTGTCCCTTAACAGAAGGCCAATTCTCGTAATTTAAAACGTTCAAAATCTAGTCGCAGTCTCATCTCGGCGACAAACAAATGTCGAAAACTTGTCAAAATATAGGGAAATTAGAGGTATTTTTGACAGATTGTGACTGAGATCAGACTGTGAACGTTCTTAACATTACGAGAATTGCCCCTCAGAAGTCAACTCGTTCTCAGATAATTTTGGAGTTAAAATTAGAATCCATACTTAATATTATAAATGCGAAAGTGTGTCTGTCTGTTACCTCTTCACGCCTAAACCACTGAACTGATTTAGATGAAATTTGGTATAGAGATAGTTTGAGTCCCGGGAAAGGACATAGGATCATTTTTTATCCCAGAAATCATCCTTTAACCGGTTGAATGCCGTAATTACAGACACAATTAAAAAGCCATTGTGTCTCGTGTAGATCTACGTTCCCGGCATACGAAAGGTTAAGAGGGTGAAAAGGGGGGTGGAAGTTTGTATAGGAAATCAATAACAGTTGAACCGATTTATATGAAATTTGGCACCTGGGTAAACCATGACCTGGATTAGGACATAGGATACTTTTTATCCCGAGATTCCTACAGGATCGAGACTTATGCGGGTGAAACCGCGGGACGCTGCTATATCTTTTAATCTACGGACAACAGTAGATAAATTCACACGTAAAACAGTAACCCCTGGATTGCGTCAGTTTGCACTAGCGAAATCCGAGTACACACCACGCCCTGTCGCCTACGTACACCATGTACATATTGTGTACACGAAGTACACCTAATATTTGTCTCGTGAGAACTGCAAACAGAATCATGGGGTAATCTTTTTAGTAGTGACGCCATTTTTTTTTTTCTGAATGGGCCGCTCTTAACCTCGATCACGCCTGATGGAAAGCGATGGATGAGGTCTATGATGGAACGAGCGAGCCCAAAAAATGCCTAAGGCACTGGAGCTCCCACGCATCGACGCAACACAGCAGGCTGCTTGACGCAGGACTCCGGTGGGGTGGGAGGCTGGTTGCAAACCAGGCGGGCGTTAGCCCTACCACCGCAAGGGAAGAATTGGCCAGTCAAATACGGTGTTGGGTGTGACTGTCCAGGATGCGCCGAGCGCTCGGTTCAGTTGAGTAACTGGCGGAACAAACTGCGCTACACGAGGAGACTTCTTCATGCATAATAATGAAATCAGAAGGTCGGAACTTTAAGAGGCAATGTTGGGCTGCAAGTCGGTCAGATTTCTTTAGCGTTTAGGTATGTTGTCTGTTATCAGTTATCTTACAGGAGGATGACGTTGTCCATCCTTTAGATTTAATCCTTTAGTCGCTGCCGTTTAAGAAGGTCATGGGTGGTCTATACTTTGAAGAGAAAATCATACGGGAAACAAAAGCTAAAGTACGTAGGTGGTCTTATTTTTTTTTTGGAAAATTCAAAAGTGCACGTATTCTGTTTGTGTTTTGTTTTGACTTCTGTCGGCACTCCCCGAAAGTGCTACTGTTTTTTTGAAGTGAAACTTCTTTACGCGCGCTTGACTTGGAGAGTAAGCTGGCGAACGCGTGACGTAAGCGTTACGAAAAGTGTGATCGGGTGAGGCGAACGGGAGTTGAGTGGGGGATATAAGCAAGAAAAAGCAGTGCGCGCGCACATTTTCTTTCTCTCTTCCTCTCATAGCCAAATACGTTTGAAGTTTCACTTCAGTCGTGTGGTCATAAGCACACTCGGTTTTTTTTTTTTTACTGTGTTTACTTTAGTTTGTGATCTTCCTGTACGAGTCGCAGTAAATACTTTTTCTTTCTTTTTTTCTATGTTTTATCTATGTATGGCTGGTGTATTGATGAATACTATAATCAGGACTAACTGTTTATTTTTTCTTTCTTTACAGGTAAGGACACATTTCATTTCGGAGAAAAACTCTCTGCATCTCTACAATCGTAAGTTACCCCTAGATCTATGATAAAATCATAGTTTTACAATCTGTTCTACCTACAGGACATAGATAATAGACTCGTAAGCAAGAACAATGTCATAGAACATAATAATTATACTAATTACCAAATTAACTAAGTCCTTCAAAGACACTTAATGAAGGAACAGTCAGCAAAAGAAATAAGTATGCAGGATCGTCGGATATAGTTGAAGTTTAGTAAGAAACCGGTGGATATTCTTGAATAAAATTTAATTTTATTAATAGAAAACAAACAGCTCATTTACCAAATTAAATTTCAGTCGACAACATCCATCGGTTTCTTACTAAACTTCAACTATATCCGTTGATCCTGCATACTTATCTGTTTTGTTGACTGTACCTACACCGTAAATCTAAAATTAAGAGCCAATCAGCTTGCCATGCCTTCTCAGTAAGTACATATTTACCGACATTAAATACAATTAAAAGACTGTTAAAACTAATAGGCTATTAGTATCAAGATTATATCATCACGCAATACAATAAAGGAACCAGGAAATGCCTAACTCCACGATCGCCTGCCACAGAGTAATGAGCAAATGGAATGTCAGTTGAGATCGGCGGGAAATATCTGACATTTTTTTTTTTTTTGCTGTAAGGCTCGGTCTTGGCCTCGATCACGCCTGATGAAAAGTAATGGAAACAAATCTGAACATATTTATAGGTACTTTATGTTTGTTTGGAAAGAAAGAAAAATTCGTTTTATTGGCATATTAACAAAAACACCCTAAAACTGTGAAAATATTAAGAAACAAAGCTATACGTTTGCTGCTATGCTTGTTTAGTGGTGTGATGGTCCTCAATCAGAAATATAATAGCGACGGCGTTGATTTTTCCGAGACGGACTTGTGGAACAAAGTTATTTTTCGCTCGTTATACTCTGCACACTTGGGGAAAGACAGCTAGGTCGAAAAAGTGTAACATATTGAGCGTGTAGTGACAAAAGCGAAAGCAAAAAAAAAACTCGGTCCAACCGAGTATCTTACGACACATGTCGAATTGATTATTATACCTATGCTAGATAATCTCTTACTTTTGACATCTAGCTTACTGGATCATTGAATTGACCGAAGTTACCAACATTTTTTAAATGGTTTCTAGATATAATCTGTAGTAGTGCTTCTATATGTGAACCACTATACATCCAGCGCACCCCTTTTTTTATCGTGGGTAAATGATCATGCATTCTGCTCTACCACGGGGAGATAGTGCAGTTATGTGGGACTAACCCACTAAAACTTCACCGTGTCCTCCTCTGCCGCTTACGGCAGGAACACGGGCACGCGTTACACCCTTTTTTTTTTTTCTCGCGGTTGAAATCCTCATGGACTTCCTCTATCGTGGGGGTGACAGAGGCCCCATGCCGGGCTCTTACCGGCTAAAACCACCGCGGTGTTCTACCTCTACCTATGGCCGGAGGTGCGGGATTCGCATAAGCATTCACCGTGAGAAATCAGCGAGTATTTACTCTGATTGACTTATCCTTTCAGTACGATGGCAATCCAAACTCCTTCTGGGCCATTTAGATTGCCGTCGACACGCTAAGAGGAAGAACATTGCTACAAATTATGTCATCCCTACTCTTGTCTAAAAATATCACAGACTGCGAAGCCCTCATTATGGACTCTTATTAGTCACTCTTTTAGTTATTTATGTAACTGTTTTTTAATACCTAATTATGTACAGTTGCATATAAGACTTTATCTACACCAATGATATGAATCTTCTAAAAAAAGGTTCTGAAACAGTTTTTTGCAATACTTATATTATCATTTTTTGCAATACTATAAATATCAAACAAAAAAAATGGCGACCGGCGGGATACGAC
Source organism: Amphipoea oculea (assembly GCA_945859645.1). NCBI lineage: Eukaryota > Metazoa > Arthropoda > Insecta > Lepidoptera > Noctuidae > Amphipoea > Amphipoea oculea. Next base: position 4,048,707 of record OX243886.1, on the reverse strand, counting down.
GTGAATTCGAATAACCTATAAGTTCTTTTTTAAATTACGGCGCTGTGGTAGTGAAGCGCGCGTGGATGACAATGTTCTTTTTTTGAAAACGAGTTGCATAATGAAATTTAGTACAACATAATAACACTCGTTTGGATGATATTATGGTTACTATGACACTGGTTGTTTTAGTGTTGGCAATAAGCTAACTGTTTCAGAAACTTTTATAGAGGATTTATAGCATGGGTGTAGATAAAATCATTTTCTCCACGAGTGAGCTCTTCATTTACTACCCACTCCATGCCCCTAAATACCTTAGCGTATTCAATATCTAATTCATCATAGCAACTACATTTCCCAACGAAGATCCCACATGATGAATATTAAACAGTATATTTATCAATGACTAGCTTGCATCATCATTCTGTAAGCGTAGAAAATTACCATTACCAGATAAAGTTGACCTTTCTTATCAAACATATTGCTCTACACTACAGATCAGCTTATATTTGTCGAGTTATGAATCAAAGTTATTAATTACATAGCCAGATTTATTGGACCCATATTTCCAATACAATTACTCTACATCAGAGGTCTTGTTATATCAGTCCAACCATTTTACCAAGACCTCTGGTAGCATATTAATATTACGACAACATAGGTCTACTTTCGCTGGTTATTAATTTACATAGATAGCCATCTACCGCAGGTGTAAATACATTGGTTACTAAATGATAGTAAGCCTATGATTATAATATTATTGATTAATATTCAGGAGGGTAGTCGGAAAAAACTATCGATATAGTATGACTAAGGTTTTAATTAGATAAAGGGAAGTTGTGTCTTTGTTAGATTATAAGTAGACAAAGAGGCTACAGTGTGACCAGGAATTTGTTTAGGCCACCTACCATAGTGCAATACTGTCGAGTGTTAATAGTGAGGGGCAAGTTTTTAGTTGAATTTGTTTTTATCGACAAATGAATTTGTTTCTACGGTTTTTATTACATTGTAAACGTTTTAAAGTCGATTTAATAATTAATAATGTTGTCGGTTTTTTTTAAATAATTGATTAATGAAAATAGTCTCTATTTATAGCATATATGGAGAGAAAGCAAATCTAGTTTTTATCGTGAACTATTTTTCCCACTTGTACACACGACGACACATCAAGCTATACTTGCCGGTTTTAGCTGACCTCGCATTGTATAGGCTTTCGTGCAATGAACAAGTCAGTTTATACTGGAAATGTATTAGCTGGAAATTATTTGCATTATATGTCGTCGTGCGTACATATGAAAGTTCTTATTAAAACGGGCACTACCGAAAACTATTTTAGAAAACTAAACAAATTCATTTTTAAAATTAGAACCGTGTAATCCCGTGACGTATAGGTAGAGGTGACGGTTGCTCCATATGAGTCCAGTAAAATAAATAAGTACTGTATTCTGGTTTAAATAAATTAATAGCTTGTGCACTTGCCAATGGGGACAAGGTTGGTCTCTTTCAGCGAAATGCATTTAGACAGATATATTAGTGAAGAGTCATCTATTCCTATTCCTATATGAGACGAGACGGATAATGACCTCTGCAATGAAGGTCATCTTCTGAGCATAAGCATAATAATCAACCTATAATGTTCCCACTACTGAAACACAGGCCACCTCTCTGTGAGAGGTAGTGGGCCGTAATTCACCACACAGGCCCAGTGCGGGTTGCTAGAGGTCACATGTCTTCGAAAGCTTGGTTCTAGGACATGCCGGTTATTCGAAAGTTTTAGGTATTGTTCAATTCGGCTTTAACTCTTTTGATACGGGAACATTTCTTCTTCTGGCTGCCTATCCAGTATGTTAAACAGTAGATCTTCTTGCCATCACTCCTTCAATCAACGTTTGTTTGCTTACATCAACGAAGAAGCAGTCTTCAACAATAGAAACATCGACAATGCTTATTTTTCTCACCCATAATTGAACAAAAAACCGTTAAATACTTAACGATCCCAACAAAATAGTACGATGACTCAGCACGAAATCTATTCCCAGAATCGAAAGCGTCGGGCATCTGTGAAATCAATTAAAATAATTGAATCGACTAAAAATAACACGGCTTCCTTTGGCGCGACGATTGACAATGTGATTTCGGTGTTTCCCGCCTAAACCCATAGACAAAATTAGTTTTTACAGCTACTTTTACAACGAGTCGATTTTCAACTTTATCTGGCCAGCTACAAAGTTTTAGTTAGTTAAGGTTTGAAAAAAGATCGTTTGTACCATAGAGTACCTACGCTCCCTTTCTTTTGTTAGTAGTGTTGTAGCTAAAAATAATTCTGAATGGATGTATCGAAACAAATCTATCGGTGTTTTGAGGTTGGTATGTTTCTTATTACGGTAATCTTTTTATAGTTACACTGGGTATCCGGTTGTGTGTGTACTTGGGTTCCTCTGTTCTTAAAGGGTGGATTGACTGGACATTGGGGAACTGGCCGTCGTAAACATTTATTCAATGCTTGAGTATTTCGTTTCATCTTACTTTGCCTTCCTCTTAAGATCTAATTTGAAAACGTATGCATATTTCTTATAGGTGAACTCAGAACAAGGATAGCTACATGTATGAATAGCAATTAATGTCGTTATGAAATTATACTGATTCTTATTCGGTGTAAGTATCTACATACATTTAGCCCTGTCTATCTAACCAATAATATTTCTTTTCCTGATTTCACGATGAATTTCTTTGAATGTTTTCATGGTTAATAATTTAAAAATACATTTTAATAAATCAAACAATTATACGCTTACACGAGGAGTTCTTCCCACGGGAAGTTCTTCTAATTATATTTTGTATTAAAAATATTTCTTCCTGCCTTAATTTTTGTCAAATGATTTTGTTTTTCATTGGAAGTTTAGTAGGTATTGTCGTTAGTCATAAGGCAACGTGCCAGAAAAATATTATAGAAATGGCAACCGTGAACTTTTATGTTATACAGTGCGATATAAGCTGTTAGGAATAGCTATTTCTGGACAAAATAAGCAGCTAATAAACCCAAAGAAGATTGTAGAATGTTCTAGATTTGCCGTCCACATTTAATACAACACCAAAAATAAATCAATAATAATAAATTATAGAAATAAATCATTTTAAGTTATTTGGATCGCATAAAGTATAAATCATTATAATTACAATGTGCAATAAAAGAATATGTAATAGAACAACAGAACAGCACAACCATAAACAAAAATAGTGAGGTGAAAAAAACATAAATAGTATCGATTGTGCGTAGGAGCGAACAGGCGCGCCCTAGCTGGGTTAATAACCCTCTAACTAAAACAATATGGGCTCGGGAATTTGGTAGAATGCCACCGTTTTACAAAAGCGGTATAGTGAGAGAAAAAGGTGTTTTAGTCAAACATAATGATTGGGCTATTAAGTTAACACTGAATGATATTTGAATTTTATGAAAAAATACCACTACTCTTTTTTTATGCTATATTATTGAGCCCCACTGCTGGGCAAAGACCTCCCCTTTTTCTTTCCATGCCTCCTTGTCTTGTGCGATCTCTGGACTCTGGCCTTGCAAATTTTTACATGAAAAACTATCCCTTAATTTAATCATTAGGTATAATCCTAATGGTTTCTGGTTTTCTAGACTTCCTTATTAACGTTTACAAACATCTGTAAAGTAATTCGAATTATTTAGTGATTTCTAGAAACATTTTCCTGCATACCTGATAGTTTTATTGCCAAATGCCCCAGGCATCTAGCATTCCTATTTTAAGTACCTATTACTTGTATAGTTATACAATTTATGCTAGTTGTAAAACTATACCTTACTAAATTTTCTAAAGTAATTGTCTTTCTAAAAATTAATCGAATTAATTCGAAAATCTATTAAGGTCACATAGATTTTGTTTTAATTATTGTTGTTGTGTCTCCACCCTACAAGATTTAAAAAACCGAACATCAATAATTCCATTAACAAAATTCGAACTTTTTTTTCTGCGATGAGGCATAGACAAATTGATGCTTTTATACTAAATTGGATACCCGTTAATCAGCCCCTTTAATTAATGTAATTTTACTAAATGGACTCTCATTCTATTTTACTACTTGATTTCTAAGAAACGATACATTGGTTCTTAATTGGACATCCTCCATTTTACAGGTATTCATTAATTACTAATTTATTAATTATACGAAGGCTTGGCTGTGAAGGTTTTAATATTCTTGCCCCATCATGGCATCATGCTGTCAAATTAGTTTATTTTCTAATTCAATTCTTGTTAGAAGATGAGAGATGTCATTATGAAATTATTCCTGTTGGAAAATTACGTTTTAAAGAGGCATAGAGTTATTGATAGAGATGTAATTAATATCTATAAGGATTATCGACTGTTTTACTTCTTTTAATTGTACTTTTTACTCATTGATTAACCGGTCGAATGCCGTAATTACAGAAATAGTTAAACATCCATCGTGTCTCGAGTGGATCCACATTCAATACGAAGGGTTAATTAATTAATTATTTCCTTATTTTAAAACCTGCGCATGGTAATAAAATAGCCTTTTATTAAAACTCCGAATCAAACCAAGCTTTTACAAAATTTTAACGAATTCCTTTCAAAGATAAAATAGAAAGTGTAGGGTAACCCAATGCTTCCATTTTATCATTTGGATCGCAGGCGCACGTGGGTGTTCAATTCCTTTTCGTTTTGGTATCTTTGAATGTGACTAGACCAGTTTTATTAGCGACATCTTCTGGGGAAGAATCTACGCCTACGTGTACTTTCCGTGAATGAAACTTTGATTCTGGATTCTTGGAGCGGATTAAAATAGTTTTTGAAACGTTAGGTGTTAGATGGTTTGATTAGACAACTGAGGAATTGTTAGGTAAAATAGTTGCCTGTTAAAAAATACTTCTTCTTAGACTCAACTTAAAAAAAAACCAATGAGAAAAATAAAAAAATCCTAAAAACTGAGTAAAGTAACTTGCATGTACCAAACCTATGAATAACTCGACTGTACAAACAGTTGCTATTTACTCTAAAGTATAATTAATCATTTCTAATTGGACGTTAATTACGCTTCCCACGTTGCTTTACCAAAAAGAATAGGTAGGTACCTCACTATATTCCCGCCAAAATTAAAAAGCCCATGTCTACACTTCTGGGTCAATTCCACTATCAAAATGCCACGTCAGTGGTGTTAATGTGTTAAACAATTCTAATTTTAATCTAAATAAGCGGAGCGTGAAGAAACAATTGTTTGATGTTAACCTAAAAAAAGTTTTAGGTTACTCGAACCATGAGCTTGTGCAACAATTACAATGATAACGAAATAAGTAATGGAATTAATTTACTTGGTATTTCACATCAACACCTACGTGACACACAATCAAAAAGACTATCGATCTTTTTTCGGGTAATCTTTTCCCATCCCTAGAGGTAATAGTTAAAAAAAGAGATAAAGTATCGAAAACCCATTTTTAATATCCCTCGACATTCATCACACCTCTAACTAATACTTTGATAAATATGTACTATATATTTCTTTCTAAAACATGATCATAAAAAAATATCTGATTAATGAGCAATTCCCTCCAAAAGTAATTAGTAAATGAAATAAATTACCCAAGGTGCTAGATCCCTTCATCCTGACAGACAAACTACGTAACTGTGAACAGACAAAATGTTTACAAAAATAGACAATACCTTTTGTAATCTTTATTAATCGTTGACAGAACTTTGTTTACGTTTTCATAATTAACGTTATTATTTGAGAGCTGTTATAAATCTGTCAATTGTTCTTATTTCAAAGGGCGAAGGAATTTTGTTTAATTTCTTCACGTCATTTTTTTGTGAATTATTTTGTTGTTAATTTGAATTTTTGACGTTTCGATTTTGAAAGATAGAATTTATTTAAGATGGATGAAAGAAAGTAATTAAAAACTATGCGCACAGCTGATCTATTCTGTAAAATTCTCAACGTGAACCTATGAACCTAAGCCTTAACCTAAGCCTAACTTGGGTAACCTTTACCTAAGTTTTCACGGTGATATTATAAAAAGCCTGGCTGGAGAGCTCACTAACTATTGAATTTAGAACTACCATGTTTTGCTATCAAAATGAATTACTATAAGGGAGGAAATAAATAAATAAAATGACCATGAAATAAATAAATAAATACCAGACAAGTGTATGAATACAATTTAATTTCAAAGGAAGATACGTTTTACAACAATTTTTACGATTAGAAAGTCCTATTTGAAATAAACCTCTGAACATTGTCTCTGATATTTATAATCTACAGTTACAGGGAAACTTAGGGCCATAGGAATGCGTGACATTTCGAGAATAGCTATAATATTTATATAAAATGAGATCAGGAGGATGACGATGTGTTCAACAAATATCTGAATATAATCTTGGGATTAAATAAAGTAATAAAATGTATTACCTACATCTTATTTCTTCTGTCAACTTTAAGTCAGTTGATATAAACATAGCAATTTATTCAAGCATTGAATTGCTAATTGGTCATTTGTTTATTTAGGTATCTTTAATTTATCTACTAATCTTTTTAAGTAATCTTAATAGAAAATATTGATAAAATCTACTTCGTAAAATTGTTTAAAATGTATTAATCTTAACATTTATTAAAATAGCAACGACGTCCAAATTATACATTGAATATGTTAGAAAAAAAAGTAATTGCTATTAAATGTGTGATGCCGAAAAAATTTTTTTTTTATTGTTTTCCGTTTGTCTGTTTGGATGTGTGTTCCGAAGACGTGTTAACGTGTGATGCCGATAGTATATTTTTTTGAATTTTTGTCTGTGTGTCTGGAACATTAATCGCGGACATCCACGTGGACAAAGTCGTGGACAAAAGATCGCGTATGTATAAAAATAAACAGGAAGTCATCTTGGCACAGTTGGCACCAAATGCATACATAAGTGATATAAAGTAACCACTTGACAGCATCATAGAACTAATGACTTCTTAGTAACATTTAAGACGTCCCCTCCCTACGCTCATTGTCTATGACAACTTGTAACACGTAATCTCGAGATTCAAATCAATTTCATTTCATTAAAAATTTGACTTTAACATTGCGAGCCCGCATGCTTTCGAATACTTTCATTACACCAATTGAATGAGTTTTTTGACCTCAATACACAAAAGGGATGAAGTTTTAATCGTGTCAATCGAGATCAAACATCGATTACGATTTATCGATTCGATATTGTCATCGGAAGAATGAGTGGTTGTCATTGCTTGTTACACAGAGGATCGAAAAAAAAATAGTGTTCGGGTGGGAATTTAAAATTAAACGTTCGATATTTTTACTACACATGAAGCTAGCTGCCGTTTTATTCTTCCAACTTTGAATATTTTTTTGTTGACTGGTTCTAAAGTTTGTTACTAAAATGTCATTCAAATAAAACATTTCTTTCCGGAATTCAATAATTATCATCTGGGATTTCACTGCTTAATTTCGTTCGTCTTCAGTCCTCAGCATCCTATGTTACTTCAGTTCATATAACTAATACACCATCCAATATACGTGTGCTTAAAACTAATTTATTACACACGCCAGATATAATTTCAAGTGTCTCTTAAACTCAAGTAGCCAATCTTTCAAAGTGAACCATTTCTTTTGTACTTATAACAGCAGGGTGGGCTGAAATAACAAAAGTCTAACGTCATTATTACGCTACGTGTGAACTGTTTACACATTTACAATAATTTTCGAGGTTAGAAATGGCGGGCATTCTTTCGTTCTATTTTGACGCCATCTTGGGGTTATTGACCTGGGTTCGCGCGTCCCGTTCACGGGGAACGCTACTCAAACGAGTTGGTTGCATTTTGCATTCTGTTTAGTTATTAAATGGTACAGTCGGTCGTAGCATGCTTTGTGAATGTTCTTTGTTTTGAAGAAAGAGTGTTTGTTTTGGCGGGCGTGAGCGAACTTTTCAATTGAAAAAATAAATCAGTTTATTTTCTAGCCTTTCTTTAAGTGAAAATATTTACAGGATAGAATAGTTTAGATTTCAGATTATCTAAATATCTGTGTTTTTATACAAAAAGTGTACAGATGCCTTAGATATTCTAGGATTCAAGATTTTAGTCTTCGTCTCTCCGTGCATTCTCAATCATTAGTTTGAAATGTGACCTACTCTAGTAGTCTAGCAAAAATGCGTGTACAACTTACACTCAGTCAAAAGAAAACGAATGTTTTTCTGGCATGCCAGACAGCCTGGCAGTCATAAGTGTCTCGCCCCACGCAAATCATAAAGTTGATTCCACTAATGGAACAGTGTCATTAGAAATAAACTATGTAGTATTACATGCGATGAATATGCAGTTTTGTGAGTTGATATTAGTCGTTATTTAACTGTTATTGTGTTATTAGTACTAATATTTTTTTGTTCAAAGAAACGTTGAAGAGTTTGCTTGTTTTGATTTCTTAGAAAAAGTAAAAAAAAAATGCCTGAACTACAAACCTGAATTTAAAAACTTAAAAAAAAAAGAACAACCGACTTCAAAAAAAAAACACTGCAAAGTGATAAATAACTTTAATTTCGGAAATCGGTGTCGTTGGTTCCGCATTTTAGTTTTTTGACACCGACTTCCGAAATTAAAGTTATTTATCACTTTGCAGTGTTTTTTTTTTTTTGAAGTCGGTTGTTCTTTTTTTTAAAAAAGTTTTTATTTTTCACTTTTTAGTTGTACCTACCCCACAAAAAAGTAAACAAAAAAAGATCGTTAATGTTGACAATGTAGATAAATTTTTAGATTTTTGTTGATTTTTCAAAAACCGCTTGTCCAATTTCGATAAAATTTTCATGGGACCATTTGGGAACTATATACCCTTTCCAACAAAAATAGTAGATTGTACAACTAAGGCATAAAAGAAGCTATTTTACCCCGAGACATTTATATGTGGATATTACATACATACATACATTTATAGTGGATAGTTAAGTCGAGGGGTAAAATGGCTCGTTTATGCCTGAGTTATACACTGTGCTTTTCACTTCGATTGCGAGAAAATGAAACAGGAATAAAGTATACAGTACATAATTAATCAAAAATTTTGCATCCATAGCTAATGCCCCCCACCACAGATAATATCGCCACGAAACTTTTTTAAAGTTTTTTTTTTTCAACATTTGTCATTCGACTTGGGTACTTCATACTGCCAAAAAATGAAAACGTTTCTTTGCCTTTTTAAATAATAAATGACAACTATTTTACCTGATTTTATTAAATTAACGATAGAAAACACGGAAGTGGTATAAATTAAAGAAAATGAAATAAATCACGACTTTAATCTGCGAAGTTTTATTGTGCGTGTGGCTGTTGGTCCTGATTTCCTTAGTCTCAGAAAAAAAAATTACTTTATGCACTAGAACATAAAAAGCGATTTTATGTCGCCTAAGCACAACATAAAGACGGACTTTTAGAGCATGAGAAGTGAAAAATAATTTTTCAAATCGGTTGGCAAGCAACGGAGTTATGCGTGAACAAACATAAAAAAAAAATACAAACATTTGAATTGAGAACCTCCTCCTTTTTAGAAGTTGGTTAAGAACCTCCTCCTTTTTAGAAGTTGGTTAAGAACCTCCTCCTTTTTAGAAGTCGGTTAAAAAAATTACAAACATTCGAATTGAGAACCTCCTCCTTTTTAGAAGTCGGTTAAAAAACTAATTAGGAATTGTCTTTGGACTGTCTTTGCTCCTGATTTTATAATAATTTCAAGTCGTGTGGGTTTTCCCATTGGTAAACATCGTCCCCTATTTTACTCAATTATGGGAAGAATTTTCAATAATCCTTCCTCAGTGTTCATTTTTGGTATTTAAGACACTCTTGTGCAACATTTGAAGCTTCTGGACCCAGCCTCTTAGTGAAAGAATGAATTTATGATTTCTATTAAGTAGATTTTGCGTAATTGGCTACTTTTCCTCCTGTGGTAAGATTGGTAGTCTGCAAGATAACATCAGATTACTTGTGTTATATTTTATTTGTTTTACGTTTAGTATCAGTCAAGGAGGTTTAAAATAAAACCTCCTTGGTATCAGTTTAAAAGTGATATATTTTATCTATGGTTTTTTCATGTCAGTGGATGTAAAAGGAAATGGCGGAAATCTGTTTTCAGACGTTGGAACCGGTAGATTATTTTTGTAAGAACGAATACAGATACTAATATAGTTGTTGAGAAAAATATAACTAAGAAATAAGTAATACCGTGCTTTATTTCGTCTCCTTACTTCTGAACTTAATACTTGCCTTTGTAAGTACTTCCGTATATAGACTTATCTATGATGTAGACTCGTGCTAAACTCCAGTCAAGCGGTCAAGCCCACAGTTATAGATATAATGAATGAATGATCCCAACATGGCTTAACCAGACTCGATTAATCGAATGAACCCTAAGATTCGCACTAGCTCCTGTAGCCTCATTTTCCCATGAACATGAGGCTACAGGAGGCTTCCTTGATATGCAAAGGTCGCTGTAGCACCATTGCTACAGCGACCATTGCATATCAAGGAATAGACCGGGGGGCGCGGTAATGGTTGGGAAGACGTGCCCGAAGGATAGGTAAGGATTTAATCTGTCAAGCGCCGCTAATGAGACACAATTGATTTTCTATTGTTTCGTCGCCGATCGGCGAACCGCGCCGCTTGACCGGTTAAGAGCCTATCGGATATGCATCCTAAAGCAATGATGAAGATATAAATTTATATCACATTGACTCATTCATTACAGTCATAAAACATTTATAAAGTCCTTGAAAGATTTTATTTCATTCCCTGAAAAACATATGCCAATAAAAGACTCGAAACAGCAAAATTACATGTCTTAGCCACAACCTTGACTTCTAAATGAACTCTTTATTACCTACCGAATTTATAGCCTAAAGCCAAAATTAGCCGAAAAAACTTATCGTGGTTACCAGACTGTGAAATTTGCGTCCTTAAGGCACTTGTCCTACCGCCGACGATTAGCGAGAAGAGCTAGCGACTAGAAAAGAGTTGGCGAGGAACGAGCAGCGAGTGTGTAGTTCTGATAGTTTTGTCGTATTGCTATGAGCGAGTGCGACGAGAAGAATGACTGCCCAGTCACTAGCAGGTATTATCTACCTGCCAAACGAGAGTCGCTAAACGAGTATTTTCATTGTTAGCTCTTGTTGCTGCGACAAACTAGTGAAGGGATAGTTCTCGCTAGTAATTTGAACAGTCGGCGATTAACTATTAATATAATATGGACTTCTGTAACAGACACGGGACCAGTGGCGTGCATTGGTTTTAAGAATAGGTAGGCACTAGGCCGGGTCTAGTCTAGGCAAACGCGGTCACAAATCAGAAAAAAAAATTAGGTCAAAAGTGTGGTTATTTGAGTAGGCATGCCTACTTAAGGGTGATAAATTGCGAAGGTCGAACGTCATGGTATTACGCGGGAAACGTACGTCTTTTTAATTTCTTGAACGAGTAAAGACCAATGACAACGTGCGAATAGTACGGGAGCCGAGTAGGCCGTTCCGGCGACTGCCTACTGCCGCGCGAGTTTGTATGAATATTTTGTTTTCTGTTAGGTATGATAATTTAGTGAGTTTCCTAATTGTGGGGCACACACACACTAAAATGTAATTGACAGGCTTATGTTGATATATCGAGGTAGGCACAGCTTATATGCCTATATGCAATCCTCGCCACTGCACGGGACATACATCTATTGCAAGTTTCTTGAGCGAGCAATAAGTCGATAGCAAATCGCTTCCTCGTCGGATAGGACATGTGCTTAAATAAACCCAGTTACAGACATCTGCGATACATTTGTGTGTAAAAGAACAGTATTATTAAAAAGGCTTATTACGCAATTTTAATAGGAGTAAACCCAACATGTGATTTGAACGCTGTGTGGTAATACAGACCTCCACGTTACTTCCTGTTAGCGCTGAAAGATGTGATTAATATGTGTGAGATGGCTGAAACTTTGCATCTTGTTATAACGTGATTTGCAGACATACAATGCACTTACTCCTTTCCCACAGTAGAACGAAGCGGGGGGAAATACTACAGTTCATCCAAGCGAATCATCATCTGCCTAGCCTTTTCCCAACTATGTTGGGGTCGGCTTCCAGTCTAACCAGTGCCGGATTAAGACTACTTGATGCCCTAAGCAATCCACGCCTATCCACTAGTCGCCTCGTATTTTTCCAAAACATCGACGAGGGATTTGTAAAGATTGGCGCACATCTCTAGAGACTTTTTGGGTCTTGTAATATCTTGCTGATAAACAGCCTTGCCGTTCATATTCTAGCAAATACTTTTTCGGTGCTGTTTGAACCTTACGATGGTGCCCCCAAGACGTTATGCCCTCAGCAATTGCTTAATTTTCTTATGGGCTACTCCAGAACTGAGTCTAACTGGATGCTGCTGAATACCAGTATTTTACATGGAGCGACTGCCTATCTGACCTCCAAAACCCAGTTACTGGGTAATACGATACCCCTTGGTAAGGCTGGTTGTTAGACTGTCGGGCTTCTGACTACCCGTAAGTACTATCAAAGATCCACGAATGACAGCCGGGACCAACGGAAGCACGGAGGGGTCTCGGTATGTAAAGATGGTCACCCATCCACGGATCAACCGCGGCAGGCGTAGCTTAACCTGATCGATCGACCTGTGCGGCTCTTCTCTCGGCCACAGGACCCGTTCATCCACGCGAATTATTTCATAATTCCTTACGCGGGAATTCTCAACATAATAAATAGTTTAGAGACTCGGTCAATGATCGACTACTGGCGTTACACACAATCACAATCAAGAGTCATTTTGAAGGATATTGCTATCCATTGCTTCATTATGTTCGAAAAAAAATCTCCTCAACAACGTAAATACGCAATGAATGTCGTTGAACTGTCAAAATGAAAGCCATTCCTACTGCAGGTAATTAGCGTGTTACGCAATTATCGAAACTGAAACGATTTACCAACAGTCGTTTGGCCCATGAATCGTTGGTCAATATTATCTTTAACCCATTAACGTTTCATCCAAAGAACTTTTTACCCATGAACGTTTTGCCAACATAACTCTACGTCAGTGAATGCTTAACCAACAGAATGTTTTGACCAATAATGTTTTAACCAACAGAATGTTTTGATCATCAATCTGTTTGCAAAGCGCGATATAACTGGCAATATTCCCTTCCTGATTATACCTTAAACAAGTCACAGTAGAAGACGCCATATTACGTCAAACCTTAACTCCGTAACCACATACCCAACGTCACAGCGTGATTACCTATCCACCTCAGCTTCTAGTATGACCAGATGTGGTCAAGTACCAGTATTTTACTCAAGCAAATGTCTGACCGCAACCCAATTAGTTGGTGTACTGGTATCCTGAGGTTAGTCTGTGTTGTTTATAACATCACTAGCTGCGCCTCGCAGTTTCACCCCCATAAGTTTCGATCCCGCGGGAATATCGGGATAAAAACTATCCTATGTCCTTTCCCGGGACTCAAACTGTCTCTATACCAAATTTCATCTAAATTGGTAATAATAAGAGGTAACAGACAGACAGACACACTTTCGCATTTACATATAATATTATTATCTATATGGATACTTACTTTTATTAACCAGTGGTAGCCCAGTGGTAACGGCCGCGATTTACGAGTTGTAGGTCGTAGGTTCGAACCCAGACAAGCGTTTTTTTTTGAAGTGAAACTTCTTTACGCACGCTTGACTTGGGGAGTAAGCTGGCGAACGCGTTACGAAAAGTGTGATCGGACGAGGCGAACGGGAGTGGAGTGGGGGATATAAGCAAGAGAAAGCAGTGCGCGCGCACATTTTCTTTCTCTCTTCCTCTTATAGCCACATACGTTTGGAGTTTCACTTCAGTCGTGTGGTCCATAAGCACACTCGGGTTTTTTTTAGCCTATACTGTCCCACTGCTGTGCAAAGGCCTTCCCCAAGTCCTTCCAGGAACTCCTCTCCCGCGAGTGCCAAGCAGTTTACTTTGTGTAAATTATTTCATCACCACTGCTCTCAAAATGGTGAAGGAAAACATTGTGACGAAACCGGCATATCCTAGAACCAAAAATTCGAAGACATGTGACATCTACCAACCCGCACTGGGTTGGCGTGGTAGATTACGGCCCACTTCCTCTTACAGAGAGGAGGCCTGTGTCCCAGCAGTGGGAACATCTTAGGCTGATTATGTATGTGTGTATGTACTTTTATTACACTTTAATATGACATTGAATGGATGGAATGAGTCAATGATGATAATATGGTTAGAAAGGGGGTGACTACCGAGATGACGACTAATAGAGAAGTATGGAAGAAAAAAAAATGAAACCCGGCTACTGAAAAGGATGAAACAAGAAAGTACTTTCCCGTGGTCACATGCTAGCATAGCTTATATGTAAGTATAAACAGCGGCATGCGACCACGGGAAGGTACTTTCTTGTTTCATCCTTGTCAGTAGTCGGGTTTTAGTTTTTAAACTTATTTTTTATTTAAGTGTTTTGAGGCTTACTCAGTAATATTTATATTTTTGAAATGTGTTAATTAAGCCCTTTAATTTGGTACCCAACACAGCATGATTAAAAAAATATTTTTTTTAGGTCAAGGCTTTTTTTCTGCTAGAGGGCGCCATATTCAATTTAATGTGACAACACATAGCCTATAACCAGCGGACGATCAAGACGTTCTTAACGATACCTCATTTGTCAAATTATGTCAAGTAGTTTAGAAGTTATGAGGGAACAGATGAACACACATACATACATACCGGTCACAAAATCATAACCCTCCTTTTTGCTTCGCCGTAGTCCGGTAAAAAGACATGTTGCGCCGACCTCGAATAAATTGGGATAGGGTAGGAGAGTAATGATTGAAATGTGACCGCGAAGTAAGTCGAAATGCTACATTTTTTTTGTCACAGTGTAAAAAAATACGGTAACCGAACACAGCTACTGTTTTGTTTTTCATTCAACTCTTTGTTTTTTGTAACTGAAACGAGGTAACAAATAAGAAAACAAAACTACAGTCTCATTGTTGTTTTGTAATCCCGAAATGCTTGTACCTTGTTCGAGTTACGGCTTTATAATCCTTACGTGACTTGTGCCGTCTCTTTCGCTCTTGTTGAGATCGTGGGCGGGTGAAAGGGATGGAGGATCGGTATTATAAACTCGAGACAAACTGTAGTGTTCATTCACATAGAGTCACTGCACCGCATTCTGCAATAGTGCTGTTACCTTTATCGATATTTTGTAGTGATTTGTTGTTCTAAATATCTTACAAAGGACCAGTTTTATCGAAGCACAGCTCTTGTTTTTCGTGATCATCCAGTATGAGCTGAAATAGGTCAAACAATGTTCTTATTTCTTCATTTTGAGGAACATTCTTAGCCAACCATCCTTCAATATTCGTTTAGCTTTTAAAATCCAGAATCATCAAATGTGCTAATAAAGCCCTTTCATTTGATATCCCACAGGGCATGATTAAAAAAAAAATGTTTAGATCATGACTTTATGTCCGCTAGAGGGCGCCATATTCAATTTAATGTGACGTCACATAGCCTATAACCAGCGGACGATCAAAACGCTTCCAACGATACCTCATTTGTCAAATTATGACAAGTACTTTAGAAGTTATGAGGGAACAGATGAACATACATACATACATACATACCGGTCAAAATCATAACCCTCCTTCTTGCTCCGCCGTAGTCGGGTAATGAGTAGACTAACTTCTTCGTGATATTAGATCATAATCTAGATAAATAAACTGGTTCAGTCAGGTTCAATTTGAAGCTCCCCGTCTATAAGGATGGAACATGTTCGCAAGTTGGCCAATGACAGCTGGATGGCTGTAGTCAAGGATTAAGTTAAACAACATTGGAGAGGCATGTCCAGCAGTGGACTTCTATAGGGCAATACTAATAGGAGATGCTAATAGCCAGCATTAAGTCCTATTCAAACCTAAGCGGTATTCGCTACCGTCTGCGGTAGAGAAAACCGAGTGGGTATGCGGATTATGCGGTAATATTCCAAAGCGGATTTCACTATCCTTGTGGGTAGAATACTGAGTTCGAGGTTTCGCCCAACAAGCGAAACAATACCTATGCGGTACTATGGCACCAAATATTCCGCTCTAGCCGCGGAACTTGATACTAAATACCTGAGCGAAACCCGCGCGGTATGCACTTCTATCCACAGCGGCAACGAATACCGTTTAGGTTTGAATAGACCTTTAATCTGTCAAGCGCCGCTAATGAGACACAATTGATTTTCTATTGTTTCGTCGCCGACCGGCGAACCGCGCCGCTTGACCGGTTAATCTTATACCTAGTCGTTTTTTTCAAAAATTACAAAGGTCTACGATAATACGTAAATCAACCTGACATCTCTATTAATCGAGTAGTTAGGAAGTCCGTTCCGTTAATCGCAGATTGAATATTCAATCGGTTAAGCCGTGTTGTGTTGTGTTGCAAGCAGCATTCGTCACGACTTGTGACTTCGAAGGGACTAATACCTGTAAAATACAAGGTATACTATGTGCCAATGGTGTTAGAAAGGAAAATAACAAGAAATGTCAGTAGTTTGGCAAATTATGTCAAAGTGACATTTGGTGTTTGATTTTGAGCGAGACTTAGAACGGGTAGCTTGGTAATTCGTTGGTTTTCCATAGAAAGACATTAAAAGAAATGCCAGGAAAATGTCATGGCGTTTGTAGGTTGTTAAAGTAGTAAAAGATTATTTTCTCTGTCGGTTGTTTCAGGTTTTTTTGCATCTAAATTTTGTAGCATTATACGCTAAATGCAAAGACAAACTATTTCATATTCTTTTAACAAGAAAAGGAGTATCTATCTGAGCTATGGTATATGACACTACCTTGACTTTTGAGAACTACATTTTAAGCAAATGTATCTGCATAAAATGTAGTTAAATAATATAGTTATAAAATTTATTAAGAGTGAATTCCACAAACCTCGATTTTGATATTTTGACAATTTTTCCATCTGTCAGCCAACTGTCAGACGTCAATGTTATTTAAAGGGCTTACAGGACCTAAACGCAAAAAAACGCAAGTTTTAGAAACAATAAAAGCATATGAACGACTACAGTAACAAAAATCAAAAAAATATATGATATTCTTCAGGATATATGCTAGGTAGATAGTGTGTTCAAAACATAATACAACTTATTTGGTACGATAGAAAAAAATCATGAAGATACCTCTAAAAACTTTCTTTTTACAATAAAAACCATACTAATATACATACAATCATTATGATTCTTTGTCAGATTATTCTACAAGCAACATACTAAAACTATAGTGTTTTAATTTTTTAGCCCGATTAATAGATTTTTCGTAAATAGATAATTTTTTTTTATTCATCACACATAAAAATGTTTTATTAAAATATTCAGCTAATATTATGCTAACAATCTTAAAATAATAATATGTAAATTGCTTCATATTTTGCAATAAATTACCACCGTTGTGTCATCGCGCTTCTCTTTCTTTTCTATGCAGTCCGACAGTGACCGCGCTTTAGGTCATGCAATCCTCTTAACGGATAAAAGATAACTGATTATTGTAAAATCGGCTCTTAGGCACGTAAAGTTTTGTAGTCCATGAGAGACTTACAAAGTATAGACGCCAGCACATCAAGCCACTACAATCTGTCAAATTTCTTTAATAGATTTTCAACCTTATCGCTAAAGCATAAGGTTCAAAGTTGATTGGGAAAATTTGACAGTTTCGGGTAGCTTGATGTGCTGGCGTCTGTTCCAATGCATTATTAGTTGAAAGGTGTACCGTTTTGTGATCACTGAGTAATCTGCACCCTATCAATCATAATCTGAATCATTTGAAGGATATTGCTAATCCATTGCTTCATATGTTCGAATGATAGCCTGCTCAACAACGTAAATAACGCAATGAATGTTGTATTTTCTCATTGTTTGTTGTTTTTCTTTTTAGTTAGTTAGTAAGTATATTCATGCATTTATGTATATTTATTTGTGTTTATATTTATATGTAATTAGTTATCACACTAATATTATAAAGGCGAAAGTTTGTGAGTGTGTGTGTGTGTGTGTTTATATGTTTGTTACCTCTCCACGCTTAAACCGCTGAACCGATTTAGATGAAATTTGGTATAAATATAGTTTGAGTCCCCGGAAAGGACATAGGATAGTTTTTATCCCGATATTCCCACGGGATCGACATTTACGCGGGTGAAACCGCGGGGCGCAGCTAGTATATTATATTCATAGTTTTAATAGGTTTATGCGTTTCTTTATATTTAAAATATTTATTCCTCAATTTTCATGATTGCACCTACCACTGTTTGTTTCTGCATCACCCAAAGGTTGACTGGTAGAAAATGCCTATGGCATTAAGTCCGCCTCTGTACATTTATGTGCTTGAAGTATTAAATAAATAAATAAATAAACTGACAAAATGAAAGCCATTGCTAATGATAGTATGTTACGCAAGATGTATTTAGGAGAGAGTATTATCAATTAGCCATCTGTTCTCTGGGATCTTAGATTGCGATGATGCGTAGGAACAATAGAAACACCGCCAACTGTAATAATTTGATAAGTGACATATTATTAGCCAATGTCATTAAATATTCAAGACGATCATTATTATGTTGCAACTGAAAAGTATAAAACGTCTTTCAATTCCAAACTACTGAGCATGAGGTCTTGGATTCGATTCCCAGGTTAGGCAGTGTTATTGGGTTTTTGAAGTAAAAATTTTTTTAGGCGCGTTGGACATTTATTAAGATGGAAAAAAAAACATTGAATTCGCGCCACTGTTACCGTAACCGACACCGCTTCGGATGTGTTCGGCTGTCCTCGGGATGTACTCGGTTTTAATGTATATCCGGTATGTCATTGAGTGATGGCAAAGTATTGTTTGTCTTTGTGTTTTCACTTCTGTCGGCATTCCCGGAGTGCCACTGTTTTTTTTTTTATCTAGAGTATCACCGTGGCAGCCCGGAGTTGCCCCCCATTACACGGAGCTTAAACATATCTGGTGAAATGTGGATGTACAGACACCAGCACATCAACCTACCCGAAACTGTCAAATTTTCCCAATCAACTTTGAACCTTATGTTTTAGTGATAAAGTTGAAAATCTATTAAAGAAATTTGACAGATTGTAGTAGGTTGATGTGCTGGCGTCTGTACTATACCTCACACACACACACACCTCTATCCAACACTTCTGGGGAACAAGGCGTGATATTGTGTTATGTAATCCTAGACGATATCCCGAGCTGTGAAATACAATATTACTTTTACCATAAGCAGTCGATATTACGCTATCGATAACCCAAAAAATATCGATACATTTCCCATCCCTGGCTCTCCGGGATAGCGAACCGGTTACCCGGTTCAATTGGCACACAATCCTTGTTTTTGCTTACACCCTGTATCATGAGATGTTTTGTAACATACGTATATGGCGAATATATTTCATTCATAGATCCTTTGATTAGATGAATGAGTTGCATAGTAGCCTGGTTTCGTTTTTTAAATTATTTGCTGATGTGTTTTTGTTTATTCAATGACTTATGAACGATTCGCAAATTATATACCAGAGGGGCAATTTTCTTAATTTTAAGAACGTTCACAGTCTAATCCCAGTCTCAATCTGTCAAAAATACCTCTAATTTCCCTACATTTCGACAAGTTTTTGACATTTGTTTGTCGCCGAGATGAGACTGCGGCTAGATTTGTACTCTTCAATTTAGCAACTTTTTTAATGAATTATAACGTTGCTAAATTGAAGAGTACAACTGTGACGTAGCATGACAACTGAATAGACTGGTATTACGTTTAGTCGGTTAACTAAATCACGTAGTTTTTTTGTTTACCTTTATTTAACTACCTAAGCCTACAAAGTTAGTACAGTAGAGATTTCGGACTTCATAAATTGTTGCCAAACAAAAGCTGACAAAAGCACCCTACATCTTAAAGAAATGTCTTCAAGTGCCTTTAGATTCCTTTCAAAGGCTATTTCTGGAACCTAATAAAAGCTATCCAAGCGTCCATTTTAGGAACAGACTGGTTTCAACCCACGCATGGGTTCTATTGTAGCTCATAGATCCAGATTTCAAGCTACCTAGATTTGTATTCTGGTTTATTCCTAGATAATATAAACTTTACTCCTATTTTCAACAAAGGATATCCAACAATAGCTATGAAAGGAAAATGGCTAGGAAATACAAAGCAAAGTTTGTAATGTAAAAGTTCTCAACAAGTATTTCAATTCAACATCATCTGCCTAGCCTTTTCCCAACTATGTTGGGGCTTCCAGTCTAACTGGATGCAGCTGAATACCAGTATTTTACATGGAGCGACTGCCTATCTGACCTCCACAACCCAGTTACTGGATAACACGGTACCCCTTGCCAACAAGTATTTCAATTATCCGTTTTAAAATTACTCCATTATCGATCTTATGTATGTACCGATTATTTTAATTCGACCTGGGTTTCCCCCTGATTCGGCGTAATATTTTGACGGCATTGCATCCGCTTGGGTTCTTCAAAAAGCATCTGGGGAATAACCGACTCATTTCGTCTTCCTGAAAAGTTTACCAAGCCTCTTGAGTAGGTACTCTTGACGCGAGAAAAATTTCTGAGTTTCAACCATCATCATCTCCCTAGCCTTTTCCCAACTATGTTGGGGTCGGCTTCCAGTCTAACCGGATGCAGCTGAATACCAGTCTTCTACATAGAGCTCTTTGGTAAGTCATTTGCATTTATTTCAAATAGGCACATAAAAGGCACATTTGAACGTCAGAAATTACCTTAAAATATAATTGATTCTAGTCGCCCCTTCCAAAAGGTAGTTTTCGTGTGGAGACGGTTTCGGTTAACGACTGTTAAACACCCACGAATGACAGCCGGGACCAACAGCTTAACGTGCTTTCCGAGGCACGGAGCGGTCTTGGTATGTGAAGATGGTCACCCATCCACGGACCAACCGCGGCAAGCGTAGCTGAACCTGATCTATCGACCCGTGCGGCTGTTATTGTACTTAGCCTTTACCGGACGAACAGTATCTACCAAAGTGAACTCATACTTTCAAATCATCAACAGAACTTAAAATGTTATCCAACCTTTAAAAGAAATACCTCTTTTCTTGTTATAAGCTCACGATTCCCGATAAGTAGCCCGTATTGAAGTTGAGCATAATAAGCTGTTCTTATGAGCTCTCTGACTCAACAGCTCAACACTTATTTGATAACGTTGCCACTCAAAGTGGGTCACACTTTAATTTGAATGAACTATTTCTGATAATATGCATTGTAATGCTGGTCGATTCAACTTTGTTGGTTAGAATGCGGCTGCATAATGCATTACAATATTTAAAGCTCCAACTGCTTCTTGAAATCCATAGCCTATATACTGGACAATGCTTATACAGGCTGAAATTAAATTCATGGGCATCCTTTTAAGGGCTCATTGTACTCATCATTATGAACAAGTTTTACTATGGGACTAAACCTAAAATCGCGAAAAAAAATCAGCTGTTCCTTGCATTTATGTTCACATAACTCGTCAAAATGTAGGGAACAGCTGATTTTTTTTTCGTGATTTCAGGTTTGGTCCCATAGTAAAAGTTGTTCATAATGATGATTACAATGACCCCTTAAAAGGATGCCCATGAATTTCAATTCACACTGTATAAGAGAGCAGCGGTGGCCCAGTGGTATCGGACGCGACTTGCGAGTTGTAGGTCGTAGGTTCGAACCCAGACAGGCGCTTTTACTTTGTGTAAATTATTTCATCACCACTGCTCTCAAAACGGTGAAGGAAAACATCGTGAGGAAACCGGCATGTCCTAGAACCAAAAATTCGTAGACATGTGACATCTACCAACCCGCACTGGGCCCGCGTGGTGGATTACGACCCACTCCCTCTCACAGAGAGGAGGCCTGTGTCCCAGCAGTGGGAACATTATAGGCTGATTATGATGATGACTTATATAAACCTAGAGTGGTCGTGGCTGAATAATAACAGCAACACTGGTCGATCGAAGGTTAAAGTGCGCTTGCCCAGGTCAGTCCGTGGATGGGTGGCCATGGGGTAACACGCGCGGCAGTAGGCAGTCGCCGGACGGCCTACTCGGCTCCCGTACTATTCACACATTGTCATTGGTCTTTACTCGTTCAAGTTAATACGACAAAATTAAAAATACGTACGTCTCACGCGTAATACCATGACGTTCGACCTTCGCAATTTATCACCCTTAAGTAGGCATGCCTAATCAAATAACCACACTTTTGAGCTCACTTTTTTTTCTGATTAGTGACCGCGTTTGTCTAGACTAGACCCGGCCTAGTGCCTACCTATTCTGAAAACCAATGCACGCCACTGACAACCAGTCTTACCAAGGGGTATCGTGTTACCCAGTAACTCTGTTGTGAAGGTCAGATAGGACGGATGCATCCGGTTAGACTGGAAGCCGACCCCAACTTAGTTGGGAAAAAGCTAGGCAGATGACTAATATAGGTAATCTATTGCAAAACCGGTTGACATTTTTCGATATGTAAGGGTTATCTTGTATTTGACTAGGCACTCTTTCGTATGTACCTAATATGTAGGTGTCTGTGCATGTCGGAAAATCCTACTTACTACTGTATTATATTATATAACTATTATATTATCACACATCGTGAGGAAACCGGCATGTCCTAGAACCAAAAATTCGAAGACATGTGACATCCACCAGCCCGCACTGGGCCCGCGTGGTGGATTACGGCCCACTCCCTCTTTCAGAGAGGAGGCCTGTGTCCCAGCAGTGGGAACGTTATAGGCTGATTATGTATGTTATGTATATTATCACACTAATATTATAAAGGCAAAAGTTTGTGAGGATGGATAGATGGATGTTTGTTACTCTTTCACGCAAAAACTGCTGAACGGATTTGGATTAAATTTGGCACACAGATAGTTTATAACCAGGATTAACACATAGAATACTTTTTATTCCGATATTCCTACGGGATCGAAACTTATGCGGGTGAAACCGCGGGGCACTGCTTTTATTCCTATAATGATGCGTTGAAGTGCATTCATATAATCATAGCAAAATCAGCCTTTAACGTTCCCATTGCTGGGAACCCCCTCTATTACAGGGAGTGGGCCGTAATCCACCAAGCAAACCCAGAAATGCATAATAATAATATGAAATTACCACTAAGCACTTTATTTAACGACAAACTCTCACTTCTAATTTTAACACATCACTTTATATTATCTTTACAAAGTATATTTTTTGTCCACTTTCTCAGAATTTTTAACATTTAAAAACAACTGTAAAATTAATAAGAATTCACATCCGTATAAAAGTGATATTACGATTCTTCTTATGGATATCATAAAAGACGTCGGAGAGGCCCAAAAACGCACTTTATCTCATAAGAAACGTTATCTTGATGAAATGACCATAAAATCCTCACGATTTTTTTAAACGTACACAATCCTTTAGTAAACATACTTTAGATATCGCTGTGGATTTTTGTGTGGAAAAAAATGTTACTCCATTCTTTTTTCGTGTCGAGTGTACTTTACATTTTTATCACTTCTTTTAATTTAAGATTTTGTTTAGAAAGTTGGAAAAGGGTTAACTAGTGCATTGTTACGTTGTTTTTTTGTACCTACCACGGGTTGGTATAACACAGCTGCGTTACTAATAAGTAAAGTAGCATTTACCTGAAAACATAAGTAGTACATTATGAGGTTTCCGAGCACCTAATACATTTCATTGTAGTTGTACAATTGGCTTTCTCACAATAAATCACTTTTCTAATCCCTATTAAACATATTGTATTGTGATTAGTTGCCAATGTTTACATTCCAAATGTCATTCAGTCAAACGTCAGTTTCTGACAGTTAGTGGCGACATCTGGTGGTCGCCGATTGACAGTTGTAGTTTAATCGATAGTTTAACATATTGCATAATGCTACTTTACTTATTAGTAACACATCTGTGTTATGCCAACCCGTGGTAGGTACAAAAAAAACAACGTAACACCAGAAACAATTGATAAGAGATATTAACAGTCCAGTCAATAAAGGAGTTGTAGAGTGCGTGAGCAGGGAGCCAGGGACCTAAGCGATTCCTTCAGAAACTTGTTCAGGGTGCTTAGGGAGTGAACATACTAGTCTTGACGTCTTGGAGGTGAGACGGAGTGGGCACAAAGTTCCCACGTTTGGATTTTTCGCATATATGTCAAAAACGGTACATCGTAGGTAGAAATCTTCTCATACCAAATGAAAGCTCATAAAATTATCTACAACTTTTATGTGTTCACTTTTTCCGAATTTTCAACTACACCCTTTTGGGCCATTCGTTGACTGAACTTATAATAATACAATATTGAAAATAATGTTGTCGAAAAGATGCGATGAGTCCGCAAAAATAATTATTACATGCAACCACAGACAGTTATAGGATTAGACGGATTAACTGAAGCTTATACCGAACTAAATGAAGTCGATGGGATCAAAATACAGCTTTTTATTTTTCATTGACTTAGGACGAAATAATCAAGACCACTTTTTTTTTTTGGGTGGGAAATTATCAAATAACTTCTCCCGCTCTGGGCGGAGCGAGAAGGCGTGTCAGACTTTTACTGACTAAAACCCACCTGTGTTCCTTCAGTTGCCTGTGCCAGGGGCCATGGTCTTTCTCTCAAGACCACATCATGAATCAAAATTCCTTGTGCTAACATATATTTTGATCTCTGTCTACTCATACCTTCTAAATACTCGTTCTCAAACGTGTACCAACTTCGCTTTCCAAGGCACTTAACCCGATTCTCGAAATACCAACTTATTGAATTTTCATTGGCCATTCGTTTTAATATCACCGTTTACTGTTTCACTGAATGAAATTCATTTTAGTACTTTTAAATTTTTACGAGATAATTATGGTTGTTTCGCGCTCTGATATTTTATCTTTCCTGCATTTAATCTTAAAACGTTTTTCTAAATAATGTCAATAGAAATACTGGACATTCTAATAGACAAGGTGGACTTACCAATAGATATAGTGGACATACTAATAGATATAGTGGACATAGCAGTAGATATAGTGGACATAGCATTAGATTTAGTGAACATAGCATTATATATAGTGGACATAGCAATAGATATAATGGACATAGCAATAGATATAGTGTACATATCAATAGATATAGTGGACATAGTAATAGCAATAGTGTACATAGCAATAGATATAGTGGACATAGAAATAGCAATAGTGGACATAGCAATAGATATAGTGGACATAGCAATAGATATAGTGTTATACCCGTTAATGAAAACTAACCATTACTTGATGATATAGTCATAAAACTAGGTTATATTGAAGTATTCATTTATACGATATTTTTAAGACCAATAGAAATGCTTTATAGCTTCTATTTATAGCACTTGATTAACCTAGTTGTAGACAACAATTGCGACAGTCACTTGTTACCGGTCTGAGAGAAATTGATACTAATTAAATGTATTTTTTTTATGTTTCTATGGGAGAAGCTAGAATACGAAGCTAAACATACATATGAAGGGATCAGGGCAAGAACCACTTTTGTCACCTAATGAAAAAAACTGAGATATTACTAATTAAAAAGAAAAGATCTTAATAAAATAGTGTCATTTATACCCGAGGCACTAACTGTAATAGGTGTAATGGTATAGGGGGTAGGGGTAGGTATAGCTGTCACAGTCGACCACGGACAACGGTTGTTTTTTTCCTGAACGGTCCGGACATTGTATGTTTTTTCCCTGTATCGATATTTTAAAAGCATGAAAGCTCGGAGACTATGGATGTTATTGCCCTGTTGTTTTTGACAGAACATAGCGACAGGTATAACCATTCAGACTGCATTGCCAGTTGAAAAAAATTAAAAATGTGACAAAAGTTGTTCTTTTCCTGACCGCTTCATATACATATAATAATCCTATAATGTTCCTACTGCTGGGACACAGACCTTCTCTCGGTGAGAGGGAGTGGGTCGTAATGCACCACGCGGGGCCAGTGCGGGTTAGCTAGATGTCACATGTCTTCGAATTTTTGGTTCTAGGACATGCCGGTTTCCTAACGATGGTTTCCTTCATCGTTTTGAGCAAGCCTTTGTAATTGAAAATGTGTCATTTTTGATTCGACAAACTGTCGAATGGTTGTTGAATGGCTATACTGGATTCTGTCTTACAAACTCTAAAACCAATGACGTACTTACATAGTTACCATCAAAACGCGTCCTACTCTACAAAACATCACCATGACAGTACATATTACTATAATTATAGTTTAGTATCGCGCGAGCATCGGAGTGCATGTCACTACAGATCTTAACAGATTTGATATTATGACAATGAATTGTTACTTGTTGGAACGTTCTGCTGGGGACTTCGGTGTTACTCCCAGTTTTTGACCGATTTTTGGAAGAAAATAACATCTTCTCTTTGTGTCGACGATACTTTGATTTGACTTCTTTAAACGGAGCGGCTGAAAGACGTCCACTGCTGGACATAGGCCTCCCCCAAGCATCTCCACTTCGACTGGTTTTGTGCTTCTCGTATCCAGCAGGTTCCTGCGGCCTTCACAAGGTCGTCGGTCCACCATGTGGGAGGCCTTCCAACGCTACGTCTTCCGGTACGCGGTCGCCACTCCAGAACCTTTCGGCCCCATCGGCCATCTGTTCTGCGAGCAATGTGCCCTGCCCACTGCCACTTAAGTTTGGCCATTCTTCGGGCCATGTCGGTTACCTTGGTTCTCTGCTGCGTCTACCTTAAATTGGGCTAAGGGCAGGAATACGATGATGATGATAAGATGAGATTTGATTTTTTAGTTTTCTATCAACAAAGGTCTCATAGGATTTAGCGTAACGTTATACTAGTGGATGCCAAGCTTCACAGCTTGGCTCATCGCCGCAAGGTTGCCTGCCTGTCGGTCTTCTACAGACTGTACTTCGGTGAGTGTGCCCAAGAACTCCACGACTTCATTCCACCGGCCCCCTTCTACCTTCGGACATCCAGACGCACTGCAGGTTACCATGCCTACCTAGTTGCTGTTCCACCAATTCGCACTAAGCGTTTCCAAATGTCCTTTATAATGCGCACAGCAAAAGAGTTGAACTCACTACCTGTCTGTGTTTCCGAGCGCATACAACCCGAATCTCTCCAAAGTGAGAGTGAACAGTCTTCTTCTGGGTAAGAGACCAAGTCGCTCCATCGTCGACTTTGTCTCTGTCACCTTTGACCTAGGCTAGAGTCAAGAGCAAGCCCACTTCAAATAAAAAAAAAAAAATCTTACCAGATTCCGTTTGGTTTCTTAGTTACAAGGAGCTCAAAAATGAAATTCCAATGGAATGGAATTAGAATTTCTTAGTAACAGTCAGGACACGGCGGTGTGATACCCCGTGTCTCAGAAAGCACGTTAAGCCGTTGGTCTTGCGCCTGATCTCTCTCCGGTCGTGTCGGATTGCCGTCCCATTGGACAATGAGAGTGCCGGAAGAGAGAGTGCACCTGCGTCTGCACACACACTTGTGCACTATAATATCTCCCGCGCCGAAGGCTGAGGCTGGTCGCCATGGCCTAAATTCGGTCTGGAGGACTTTAATTTATTTACAAGGAGCTCATTTTAAATTGTATAAAAAAACGACAAAAACAAAATGACTGAATGAATTTTAATGTATTTTAGTTGAACCTTTCAGGTTAATGAGTCTGGATGAACTTGCATGCCATGCTTGCAGCAAGGCTGGTAGAGCGATTGACTGTCCAAGGTGCTCCTGAGGTACATTTATGGATATATTGAGAAGGCAAACACAATTTATGACCAAACAGGTGATATATTATATGTGACAGACCAGGGACGGAACAGATTTATAGAGATCGTTTTCTTAGTAACAAAAAACAAATAAAATGTCTCATTTATTAGTCATCTTAATAAATAATGCAAAGTCATCTATTATCGATGCACTATGCAGTTCATAGCACCTATAAAATACTTTATGAGGAGCATGGAAATGACACATAGGACTGACTCATGGGATGATTAGACAGAATGGTCGATGATGGGCTGATTAAATTACGACTTTACGAGACGACAAGGAAGAATTAGCCCCTTCGTACACAAGGCTACTAAAATCTTAGATAGTCAACGATTTTAGTCTTCAAGCGACAGCCGCCATACAAATCCATTTTAAGTTGAAAATGTCGGCGACGCGACTCGTGTACGAACTTCAATTAGCTTTCTTCTTCCTATGTGTATAAGTCTCAGAATCCATCAATGAGCTCTGTTCCTCAGCGGATCGCACAATGAACATGTGTAATTTTAACAAAACAGAAAATACTTGTTATTGTTTGTTTGTTTTTTACGTTTTCACGCTGAAACGGTTGTACGGAATTGAAGGAAATTTGGCACATAGGTAGACCAGGATCTGGATTAGGACATAGTTTTTTTTTTGTAAAGAAAAAGAAAGATAGAAAATGCCTTTTCCTATTTGAGACAGTAGGCAATAAAGGTAGTCCAATTGATGTTAAGCGGTTACATCTATCCAGTAACATCTTTAGTCAAAACGATGAAGAAAAACATCGCTGCATCGTGAGGAAACCGGCATGTCCTAGAACCAAAAATTCGAAAACATGTGATATCTACAAACCCGCTGGGCCCGCGTGGCGGATTATGGCCCACTTCCTTTCACAGAGAGGAGGCCTGTGTCCCAGCAGTGGGAACGTTATAGGCTGATTATGCTAAGGTCCTATTAAACTAAAGGAAAAAGCATGCATGATTACGAACTCTTTTGCGGTCACTGCAATATCATTACTGATGCACATTACATTATCAGGTCCCAAGAGGAACATACCATATAAATGACGCATGCGTTTGACTCACGAGATGATGGGACTCAATTGAAAAGCTGAACCAACCGTGTTTGACAGACTGAGTCGCCGATGACTTAGTGTGGGGTGCAAGTGTTGAGGTTGAGGCGAATTGACATCATAAGTCTCATGGAAATGCGGATGCACTTTTAAAGAATCAAAAAAAATCAATATTTATTTCTGTAACTGCCCGTGACATCGCAGCGGCGGGCCCTATCAGAATACCAGCGCTGCGACATTTATTTTTTAAATGTCGCAGCATCATGCTGAGATAGGAGCCTTTTGGCCTCGTATAGGAGTTTCTGTCTCATTTTTCTTTTTGTTACTTTTTTTTATATTACTTGGTTTTTTATTTTTTACTGTGTTTAGTTTAGTTTGAGATCTTCCTGTACGAGTCGCAATAAATACTTTTTCTTTCTTTCTTCTTTCTTTCTATATTTCATTCATCGCCCATCTAGAATAAATGTCCTAGTATATTATCGTGCTGTGTTGTAGAATTTACCTAAACTTTCTGATATCGAACGTGAGCAAGTATCGCGAATTGACGATCAAGGTTCATTACCTTTTTTTGTGAGAAGAGGTCGTTGCCATGCTGTGGATAATTTATTGAAATAATTATGGTCATATCCTTATTAAATTAAAATAGATCAGGGAGATAAGAAACTACTTTTTTGAAGATAGAGAGAGTAGGTATTCGGTAGAATAATACCTCTCTCGAAATTATTTAATTTCACCAGATTATCTGATTACTAGCTGTGGCCCGGGACTAGTTCTGTGATTCAGGATGAGAAGTACCCTATGTGCCAAATTTCATTGAAATCCGTTCAGCCGTTTTAGTGTGAAAGCGTAACAAACAAACTCATTTCGCATTTCTAATATTAGTTAGGATGGTTGAGAAAGCCGGTTGTAGATGAAGAAGAGAGAGAGAGAGAGATAAAATATCCGTAGTTTTTTGGGCTATTACCCTATATCAATGATTAATTTAAAAAGAACCGAGTGTGCTTATGACCACACGACTGAAGTGAAACTTCAAACGTATTTGGCTATGAGAGGAAGAGAGAAAGAAAATGTGCGCGCGCACTGCTTTCTCTTGTTCTCGTTCGCCTCGCCCGATCACACTTTTCGTAACGCTTACGTCACGCGTTCGCTAGCTTACTCCCCAAGTCAAGCGTGCGTAAAGAAGTTTCACTTTAAAAATCAATGTCATCAATCCGCTATAAGCTTGTCGAACCCACTCAACCCCAAGTCACTCACGCGTTACAATTCTAACTTAAATTGCTCGAATAATAAAAATGCATCGACACTTATAAATTACAGTTAGTACTTGAGATAGGAGGCAGTGAGTTATGCCCACAGCTGGGCAAAGGTTGCCCACAACTAGATAATTGGTATAAATTGTGACAGTCGTTAAGACGCGTTAGGCAATTGTTTTATGTAAAACCGACAATTAGCGAGTTCTTGTAATCACATAATTGCGTGATTAAAGATCATGTGTCATCATGACTGTACATTTACAGAGAAAAATGAATAAAATAAATAGTAATAAGGGTATAGTAAGATTGATTGCGCAGAGTAATTCGGTGGTGTTTTAAAGGACAAACATTGCAATTGACGGGAATATAATTTGGGGACTTAGGTCAAAATTTGCACGTTAGAGGAATGTAATTCGACTCGTGCTAGACAAAGGGTTGTTGAAGAAGTGAAGGTTACATAGTGACACGAAAAGTATTTGTTTATATTTTCATTTCATTTTGTTCCGTATAACCCATCAGCTTTCAAAGTAAGAGCGTAATTAAAAAGAGAGAGTAATTTGAAAAAGAGTGTCCATGGAGTTTCTTGCCCGTTCTTCTCCATAGGTACGCTTTGGAATGGGCAACTAGCTTCATATTTTCTGACTGACCGACTTCTTGAAAGTTCAAAAGTGCCTGGTAAATGGTTTAATTGAAATAAATGCTTTGAGTTTGAGTTTGAGCAGAGTTATGGTAAGAGTGAACAGGCATCTTCTAGGAATGCTCGCCCCATCACGTGTTGAATTCATGGTTATATTATGCGTTGATGTTCATACTTTTGTGAAATTGGATAGTGATTTATATTGAAAAAAAAAAGACGGGTTGCACTCCGGGAGTGCCGGCAGAAGTGAAAACTTGAATATTAACGTTGAAATAAATCAATTATTAATTTAATTAATGTTACTCATTTTTTTTCAATATTTCTGCGTCACTTTTTTCATTAATAGATGCACTTTGTTCAATTTCCATATTTATATCCACTTTCGGTCTTATTCATAAAAAAAGCCTATTGAAGGTTTAAACCATTCATTAGTTAAAATGCTCAATAGGCCTTTAACCCCTTACTGCATAGCGTGACATATCGGGCATCAAGGGTTTTTGTCACCTCATTTAAATTTGGTACATTTCTTTTTCTTCTTGCAACTCTTAAATCAAAAAGCGATATGTCACGCTTTGCAGTAAGGGGTTAAGAGTTGCAAGAAGAAAAGAAAATGTACCAAATTAAAATGATGTGACAAAAACCCTTGATGCCAGATATGTCATGCTATGCAGTAAGGGGTTAAAACATTCGATAAAATTTTGTATTCATAAACGCTTCATAAACGTTCTATAACTAGAATGTCCTACAACTTCTAAATGTTGCCATTATAATGAAGTCATCCAACAAATTGGCCAACACATTAAATCGGCATACGAGAATATCTGTCTATGAACCAGTGCTACGAACCGAATATTTGTGTCCATAGACATTATTACGTATGAAAAACTAATTTATTGTCTACAGTTTCAACAGTTTTGACGCGACAACGTCATGGTCGTCATGGAAACCAAAAAGTACTCTGTGAAACTGACTTTTCAAACATTTGTACGTCAAATGTCATTTTCTTCGGCCATCTTTGTCGTGTCTCACTTGGTTCAATTCGGTTGGCGCCGCCGTAGAAAGAGATGGGGGGGGGGGAAATCTCTCCTGACGGTCACGTGTCCTGACGCGATGCCCTGACGCGAGTTTAACATTTTTTACCCATTACAAAAAGTGTTCAACGCCGCTAAAGAAGTTTTCACTTCAAAAACCGAGTGTGCTTATGACCACACGACTGAAGTGAAACTTCAAACGTATTTGGCTATGAGAGGAAGAGAGAAAGAAAATGTGCGCGCGCACTGCTTTCTCTTGCTTATATCCCCCACTCAACTCTCGTTCGCCTCGCCCGATCACACTTTTTGTAACGCGTTCGTCAGCTTACTCCCCAAGTCAAGGGTGCGTAAAGAAGTTTCACTTAAAAAACAATAATGATAAATTGTTCAACCGAACCGCACGTTACAAAATTTTGCTTCAGTGCGGTTAGTGGAAGTGCTCAGGTGCGTTTCGTCCAAGTGCGGTTCAAATCAGTGCTCTGAGTGGAATACCTCGTTATACGAGCAATAACTTACGGTAGAAACAATAGATTAATTTTATTATCGCTCGCGTGTCATATTTGTTGTAGTTACGAGTATGTCAGACAGTATTTATTGCAGCTGTCATAATTATATCACAGATAATATTTGATTTCGTAAGTTGAAAAATATATGAGACTATAAGCTGTTGTTATGTCAAGATTTAAACATGTTTAGTACAATCATTAGTCTGACTCCGACATGATTTGATTGCAAGTGCGTATCGATTCTAATATTCCTTCCGTGATATTAATTAAGTGTTAAATTTATTTGTCTATTTCGAGTCTTTGGCCCATGGTGATTCAATTGGAGCTTGTAAACTGGCCACCTGCGATAGAACACTGTAAGTACCGTCAATATTAGCAAATGTTTAGTCAATACGCGTTATAGGTCTACCAAAATCTCATAGCGTACAAAAAAATTTGTCATTTTCATATGGATTGACATTGCCATATGAAAATTTCATTTTTTTATGCCACAGATGAGATTCTGGTCTTCTTCTTAGCGTGTCGATAGCAATCTAAATGTACTCGGCTCAGAATTCGGCCACTTGTTTGGCGCCATCACTAGCGTCCATCCAGTGGCGTGCATTGCATATAGGCACATAAGCAGTGCAGTGTAGTAAAATCTTTATACATTGTATGAAGATGTTGTTTTTTGTTAGGTATGATAATTTATTGAGTTTCTTAACTGTGGGGCACACACTAAAATGTAATTGACAAGCTTATGTTGATATATCGAGGTAGTGCTTAGTATTTAAACATTAGCGAGGTTTTTTTAGGCTAGGTTAACAAAGAGCCTATGCTTTCATGTAGGCACCAAGTCATCAAAGATTTCAAAACGCCGTGACAAAATCCTCTCCAATTATAGCTATCAATCTTGTCACAAAGGCTCACCTCCATATTTAGACGTACAATCCATAAATATATGCCTATTCAGTCAAGATTCGTGACTATGCAACTTATCTAGACTTTTAGAGCTTTGTAATGCCTAGGCATGATTTCACTCCTATTTGATATTCGTATTGTCTCTGTGTTATTTTGTTTATGGTTATTGTCTATGCACAACGACTAGGTCGCACGTACATAAACACCGTTCCGACCGAACTGAAACGTGCGTAAAAAAATACGAAAAGTCCTTTGGAAAATCGAGTTTTATGAAAAAAATACTGCGTAAATCAATCACAAATAAAGTTTTTTAAATACTTCGATAATAGGGTAGTTTCCTGGGTAAAAAAATAATAATTCTAATTAGTCCGTCGTGACGTCACGCCGTGCTAAAAATTGTCGCACGGCGTGACGTCACGACCCCCAACTCCCAAATTTTGACGCGCTTTATCTTTGTCATTTTTTGTTTGATTGACAAAAGAAAAAATATGGGTCCATTATTTTTCGATAATCTAACTGACGGACTAATTAGAATTTTTTAGGAAACTAGCCTATTGTGCTTTGTCGGTACCGATTTTGTTTTGAAGATTTTACACATCTTTTTTATTATTTATTTACACGTAAAGTTACGTTAAAATTAGCAAGCAAAACGAATCTTTGTTGGCTCATAACTTTTTAATGGCTTTTTATTTGACTATGCTGTTTTCATAAAGACAAAATTAATAATAAGGCAAAACGATACCATGTTTAACTTTGGATGTACAATGTCCAACAGTGGAGTAATACCCTCCCGAAATTTGTATGGAAAAAATATCGACTAGTGCCACCTTAAGTGAAGAAGGTGTGAGTTCTTGTATGTATTTACTTATGATTATTTTTCCTTTGTTACAGGTAATTCACACAAACTACTAAAAAGGAACAGCA
Organism: Amphipoea oculea; assembly: GCA_945859645.1. Taxonomy (NCBI): domain Eukaryota; kingdom Metazoa; phylum Arthropoda; class Insecta; order Lepidoptera; family Noctuidae; genus Amphipoea; species Amphipoea oculea. Next base: position 4,014,536 of record OX243886.1, on the reverse strand, counting down.
CTTTATCTATGGAGAATATTGACACCAAAAAGGTTTTTATAACTAACTGAAAACATGGTATATCAATATAAAACTATAAACCAAAATTTTTAAGGATTTCTCATCCAGTATTTCGTCAAAGAACCCCAAATACCATAATTCATCTCATACCGCCGACAAATAAAAGTCAATTGGTTGTCTATGGAAGATATACAATGTACTGTTTGACCCAATCATCTGCCGACTCCCTGCTGTGTCCCGCGTGATGATTTAGCTGTATTATACCCTTGTGCTATCCCATATTATTACGCTGGTTTGTTATAGCGTGTGAATATGATTATCGTACAGATTATATAATGAATTAATACATATCTATAGTGCGTGTATGACCAGCACCCTAATTGCGTAACACACTATCAATCGGAATCTGAATAATTTTGAAGCAAATTGCTAATCCATTGCTTCATAAGATCGAAAAATGTGTCTGCTCAACACGTAAATAACGCAATGAATGTTGTTGAACTGTCAAAATGAAACCGATTCCGATTGATAATGTGTTACGCAATTGCCCCGCTGATGTATGAACATAAACGAAGCAAAAGGGAAAGATACTGTTACACATGCTAAAAACCGTACTATTGAGTATGCTTCATACGAGCATGCTTATGAGCAGTTTACATTTGCTAGCAATAGGCATGCTAGTTTTAAGTATGCTCCTGAATAAGCATGCTCATAACAAACATTCCAAACACACATGCCATTTTATAGCGTGCTTTCTCGCTCTCTGTCAGTTCAAACAAAGTCATGGACTATCAAACAGCTATCCGTATGGAATTGAATAAGATCATCCTTTTGCTGGCGATGCAATGCATCCAGAAGCTTCTATCAGCTCGGCAAAAAAAAGAAAATAAAGAGAACTAGCATGCTCAATAAGCAAACCTGCTTAGACGCGCTTAAAGCACGCCCCCTTCCACCCGCGCCGCAGGTAGCATGCTCAAAAATCGCACGCCTGTCGATTTTTAAGCAAACTCGAAATAAGCATGTGTAACTGTACCTTTAGGCTCATATCTTGCTTAGTCTCTCATTTGCCCGTTGCAAGTCATACAAATCTATCATATTTATCAGAAACATCTGCAAGTTAGTGATGTACTGCACATAGTACATCACTAATTTCATTCCCGCACTGTCAAAATATTTTGCGAGCCCAAGGCTCCTCATAAAATTGGGCACTGTCACATCTTGCCCTCATTACATTACACCAAGCAAATTTGCACAACCACTATTAACTTTGGGACAGTGTTGCCAGCAAGACCGCTTGACCTCTCCTGCCCTAGTTGGTGCAAATAATTGTCTTGTCTAGTACATGTTCTGGTGTATTTCGTATTGGAAATAACTATGTTAAAGGCGGTAGCTGTAAGTTATACGATGGATGATTTGACAGGTTTTGTACAGAAGCCAGCACATCAACCTACTACAATCTGTCAAATTTCTTTAATAGATTTTCAACTTTATCGCTAAAGCATAAGGTTCAAAGTTGATTGGGAAAATGTGACAGTTTCGGGTAGCTTGATGTGCTGGCGTCTGTACATAGCTATGCCCTTTAGATACCACAAACTAAGGACATAAAAAGGGTAAATTCTAGCTAGATACTAAGCACCAGCTATTATGCTAAGCATTAGCATAATCAGCTCCACTATTATTCCCACTGCTGGCACACAGGCCTCCTCTCTTCGAGAGGGAGTGGGCTGTAATCTACCACGCGGGCCCAGTGCGGGTTGGTAGATGTCACATGTCTTCGATTTTTTGGTTCTAAGACATGCTGGTTTTCTCAGGATGTTTTACTTCGCCGTTTTGAGAGCAGTGGTTATAAAATAATTTGCATTAAGTAAAGCGCCTGGCTGGGTTCGAACCCACGACCTGCAACCCGTTAGTTGGGCCCGTTACCACTGGGCCAACAATCCATCGTAATCTTTATAATCCCCCAATTTTAGTCCACAATCCTAACAAGGGATGAAAGTCATGCATACATGGACTGGTTCCGAAATAAATGAATTTATTATTGCACTTTTCTATGGAACAGCCGTTTTTTTTTTTTTTTTGATAACCAACCGTTTTTTTTGAAAAACATGTACTTACTGAATTCAAAAACGCTGCTCTCAAAAACGGTGAAGGAAAACATCGTGAGGAAACCGGTATGTCCTAGAACCAAAAATTCGAAGACATGTGACATTTGCCAACCCGCACTGGGCCCGCGTGGTGGATTAAGGCCCACTCCCTCTCACTGAGAGGAGGCCTGTGTCCCAGCAGTGGAAACATTATAGGCTGGTTATGGTTATGATTGTACTGAATTAATGGTTGTGCGTCAATGATGCCACCATGTATACAAAAAAAAATCTGCATGAAAACCGTGCAAAGCAAGGGCGTGTGGCTAGTATATATACAAGTACTATGAGTAATAAATAAACTCCGCCCTATACCATACTTAGGTCATCCGACATTCGAGACCCAGTAGTTAGGTCGTTAGGGCATGATGTCATTTTGTTTGATATGCTAGGGGGACACAGCGGGAAGCCATCATAGTCTATAATAATTCTAGGTTATATTATTATATTATATTACTAGCTTCTGCCACCGACTTCGTCCGCGTGAAATTTCTTATTCTCCGTCCCACCCCGTCGCCTCACATCGCTCGCCCGGCGCTTATTTTTATTTAGCGTTCGTTTTGCCTTTTTTTCTTTTTGTTCGGTTCCTAAGGGTCCTGTCGTGTGTTATACAGGGTGTTACGGAAAGGGTATATCAATACAAACGGGTTGAAGAGTGTATCTGGTCTAGAATCTCTGTACAAAATTTCAGCTCAAAAGCAGCAACTTTGAAAATGCTTAATATTTTTTTATTTCGATAGTTTATTAAATTGAAATCATAACAAACGTGTCACCGTACTACGAGGGTCATTATCCATTATCTGTAATGTGTCTGTGCGCCTAGTACACGCACATCACACCGCCGCGCGCCAGTGCAGCGCCGTGATGTCGAAACAAAAAAATATTAAGCATTTTCAAAGTTAATGCTTTTGAGCTGAAATTTTGTACAGAGATTCTAGACCAGATACACTCTTCAACCCGTTTGTATTGATATATAGCCTATAGCCTTCCTCGAGAATTGGGCTATCAAATGCAAAAATAATTTTACAAATCTGACGGGTATTTTCTGAGGTTAGTGCATTCAAACAAACAAATTCTTCAGCTTTTTGATTAGTACAGATATAGATAGATAGATATGTAGGTATAGATATGCCTGTCTAACTGAAACCAGTAGGGAGCCATTAGGCTTTGTAGGTATATGGCCTAGGTTATAACCACACTAATGTCATATTTATACTGTGCTAATGTCATAAAGGCGAAAGTTTGTGAGTGTGTGTGTGTTTTTATATATTATGTTTGTTACTTCTTCACGCTCAAATGGCTGGACCAATTTTAATAAAATTTTGTATGAAGGTAGCTGACACCCTGGATTAACATATAGGCTACTTTTTATCCCGATATTCCCACGGGATCGTAACTTATGTGGGTGAAACCGCGGGGCGCAGCTAGTTAAACACAAAAACTAGTCTTGAGTGCCAGTATCATTACAGGCACATGAGCCTTTTCAGCTTTATCTCAGGCATTTCAGCCGGTCTCATCAACATCATCTGCTTAACCTTTTCCCAACTATGTTGGGGTCGGCTTCCAGTCTAACCGGATGCAGCTGAATACCAGTATTTTACATGGAGCGACTGCCTATCTGACTTCCACAACCCAGTGACTGGGTAATCCGATACCCCTTCAGACTATCAAAGACCCATGAATGACAGCCAGGATCAACGGCTTAACGTGCTTTCCGAGGCATGGAGGGGTCTTGGTATGTGAAGATGGTCACCCATCCACGGACCAACCGCGGTAAGCGTAGCTTAACCTGGTCGATCGACCCGTGCGGCTGTTATTACTTAGCCACAAGCCCCAAGCTAAATTATACCTATGTAATTTTTTTTTCACACTAGTTTGCGGTCCCAATTATACTCGTGTTAGTTTTATTTTTCAGATTTCCCATTATTCAATTCTTTTCATATTTACAGCATACCTACATTGTTACTTTGCATGTAATTTTACACACATGGCCTACAATTTACATCATCCATGCCTGACTCACCTAGTTCAAATATTTACACAGAATTTTAGTGCCCTAAAATTATTCAGAAACCATGCCAAATCCTGCAAAATGCCATCCACATGGACTGCACGTGGCAAAAACAGGTCATGGTTATCAAACAAATGGGTTTTCCATGTAGGTACAGTCAAATTAAGGAGCAAATAAGCAGGCAGCTAACTTACAAATAAAAACGATTGCGCTGTTAAAAAAAAAAAATATATTAGCTTGCTGTAGGCTGTGCCTTGGTATAGATTCAAGGGGTTTATTCATAAACGTTGATTAAAATTACGAGACGTTTAAACGTTTTAAAAAATATGGTTAAACAGTCACTAGGCCTTACTTAACTTTAAGTAACGTTTATAAGCAAAGGGGTAAAAGTGTGGCCAGCAAATATTTATCTTCTTTACATAGTATAAAACATGTTTTTTTTTCGTGTCTCTCTATATGATCGCTTAGGTGTTATAACTTGACAATTTTGATGTGTTTTTCACCATAATTTAGAACATTTTATTCCGGAAGGTATATTCAATTAATCAAAAAACTCAGATTTAGCACAGAAATCTTTATGTTTTGACATGTTGGTATCTATCACACCTGTGCAAAGCATGGCGCGGGTCGCAAGTTTTAAATGAATAAACAAATCAATTGGTAGTTATTTTTAAACAAATATCTGAGTGTGTTAAATAGTCCAGTTTCAATATATTTTTTTAGTGAGTCGAAGTATAATTTAAAAGTTATTACACAACACAATAAAAATTAATATTGGCACTGTAGTCGCTGAATATTTTCCCCTGTATACCAAACTCTTTTGCCGACTGTACTTAAGTAATGTTTGCATACTTACAAGTGACGTCACTGCTTCAAGCTGCGAAGTGCGAAGTACATAATGGGGTGAAAAGTGTCCCATAAAAGCTCCGGGTTAATGTTAGTGGGTTGGACTTAATATAATTTATTCTAGTAGGTCAGTGCAGCAGCTGTTTTAAACTGCAACGTAGACTTTCCTGACCTTCGTTGAGTGAGCTTTTCATTAATAGCTGGTTTTTGTAGAATATAATAGAATAAAATACACTTTTTTTGTAAATGTCCGTGGTATTTACTAAGTATATACTAGCTGCGCCCCGCGGTTTCACCCGCGTAAATGTCGATGACGTGTGGAATATCGGGATAAAAACTACCCCGTGTCCTTTCCCGGGACTCAAACAATCTCTGTACCAAATTTCATGTAAATCGGTTCAGCGGTTTAAGGAATATTGGGATAAAAAGTATCCTATATATGTTAATCCAGGGTGTCAGCTACCTCCATACAAAATTTTATCAAAATTGGTCCTGCCGTTTGAGCGTGAAGAAGCAACAAACATATAAACATACCCTCACACACACCTACAAATTTTCGTCTTTAGAATATTAGTGTGATTTTATGGCAAATTACAAAAATTGCTAAAAATACTGTTTAATATGATATACCTATAAATACTGTTTAATATTCTAAAATACATTAAAATAATAACAAGTAGCCATTTCGTTTAAAAAAAAAACGGGTCTGAACATCGATCGCATGTTGAACGATCGTAAATACATCGATAAACTTCCAATTTCGATCTATACGAGTGAAGGCTTATTAAAAAATATTTATTAGCTAAAGTACTCGTATGAAAGAGATTAAAAATTATCGTCAATTATCTGAATTAAACTCACATATCGTATAAAATATAGGCGATTATTTTACTTTGCAATTATACGATTATGATGTCAAATAAAAATAATCGTTTTGAAAGTTCCCACGGTTATAGGTACCTACTAATTAGGGAAATTAAAATAGTTTTGATTTAGGTAAGTACAGTCACGTCTAAAAGTATGTATACACTTGGCAATTTTAAATTGCGATTTTTTCGTGAAATAACGAATGCAACGTTGAAATACGACACTTAACATAAACCTATGGGTTCGAAAATACTATTTTCGTAATAACATAAAATTTCATTCAAAAATAAAGGAGAAAATCGCCTTTGAATAAAGCCAAGTGTATATGTTACCGGCCAAACCCGATTTCAGGACAAACTAGTTTAGCCTAGGCTAAACTAGTTCCGTCGACATAGGATGCAAGGGCGAGCGAAGGGCACCCCGAGGTTCGGTTTGGTTAGGTTACTTTAAACCCTTTACACAGAAATAGGGGCCCCGCGAAGCGGGGCTCCGTCGACATAAGATCCAAGGGCGAGCGAAGGGCACCCCCTATCGCGTATAGGAAGAACTAGTTTAGCCTAGGCTAAACTAGTTTGTCCTGAAATCGGGTTTGGCCGGTAACATATACATACTTTTAGACGTGACTGTACTTACTTAACATTTTTATCGATTCATCTTTCTCGATTAAAGACAGGTTCTGACGTTTCAATTAAATGGTGAAATTACCTTTAATTATATGATGATGGCTGTCATGGTTGATTTTAATGAAGAGGTTAGCAAAGAAATGAGGTCATATTATTATTAATAACTAAATGTTGCCCGCGACTTTTGCGATCCAGGATGAAAAATAGCCTATGTTTTTCTCCAGGTCATGGTCTACCCATGTGTAAAATTTCATCCAATCCATTCAGCCGTTTTAGCGTGAAAGCGTAACAAACACAAAAAATCAAATCTTTTCTCTTTATAATATTAGTTTATATAAAGTTGCGCATAAAAGAAAATTCTATATTAAATTAAAAATACCTAATAGTTATATAGGTACGACTTTTGTTGATAATGTTCAGAATATTCAAAAGTTTCAACATTATAATTATTTGTTACACAAAATGATAGGTACCTAAATTAAAACTATTTACATTCAAGCAACGTATTCAAAATAAATAAATTAAAACAAGAAAAACATCTAGTCAAGTACTCTAACAACTAATTAAAAACCCATAATAATTATATCATCAAATAGAACCGTCACTATTCCCCTTAACCCAATTCACACCACATTGTTGCCATATAAAACAAATAAATCTACCAAAACTGTCTTTACGATATACACGACTGTCTTGAAAATATCTAATGCCAATAAAATTCGTATAAAACCAGCATCGTACAATGAATGGGGCAGTAAAATCTATTAAAGTTTTCTTACAGGGCTCGGCTGTAAAATGGAGCCATGTGTTCAAGGGTTTTCATTATTTATTTATTTGTTTGATGACCCTGAAAGGAGTCTTTAGTTCTTTTATAGTTCAGGAGTGAGATCATCATTGTTTTTGTACGCTTTGATGTCTTGTGTGTAATAAATTATATCATTATAGAAATTATGATTAACATCAGGCAGCAGATTTCTTCTGCACCAATAAGTAGGTATACAAATTGTAAAAAAATTAACCTAAAAACTTTAAGAGGTGCTTTAGACCATCGAACTGAACAACTTTCACTATGGGACCAACTCCGAAATCACGAAAAAAAAAATCTGCTGTTTCATACAAAAGTTCAATACCTACTCGGCCAAAATGTATGAAACAGCTCATTTTTTTTTCGTGATTTCAGAGTTGGTCCCAAAGTGAAAGTTGTTCAGTTCGATGGTCTAAAGCACCTCTTAAAGTTTTTAAGGTTAATTTTTTTACACCTTACATATTTCCTTCTTTTTAAGGAAATTTCAAAACGGCTGGTTGAAACTTCCCGTGACCCAAGGCCTGGCTTTTTCCTTGGCCAAAGGCTAAGCATTGCCATTAAACGTGGTAATGCCGCCAGTCTCTTGGGTACATTACCAGTCGACAGCGATGCGGATGAATTTTTTGACCCTATATTTTAGTTTGAATATAGTTTTAGTTAAGTTAGGTTTTAATTTTGTTAATTAAGGATATATGTATTATTCAAAAGCAAATAAAACAATTCTTCACTCACATATAAAGGTGGTATTGTCTATGGCAAGTGAAAATTGCATGGAATTAGTATGTACTACCTATATAAAAATTTATTCCTGTATTAGCACTTTCTTTTTTTATTTTTCGATACAATTGAAATATTTTAAAGTTGTTCATTTCAGAAAACTGTTTGTTGCTTGGTTGGTTTGTAAGAGGTAAATGAGGTAATCTCTGAAAGTAATGTAATTACAAAAAATATTTCGCTTGTAACAAGCTACACTATTGCCGAGTGACATAGGAATATGTTTTATACTACCTACTAGCTGCGCCCCGCGGTTTCACCCGCGTAAATGTCGATCCCGTGGGAATATCGGGATAAAAAGTAGCCTATATGTTAATACAGGATGCCAGCTACCTCCATACAAAATTTTATCAAAATCGGTCCAGTCGTTTGAGCGTGAGGAAGTAACAAACATATAAACACACACACTCATAAACTTTCGCCTTTATAATATTAGTGTGATAGTGTGATTATATAGTGTACTTCTAAACGGACGAAGTCACGAGCTTCTAGAAGCTAATCATTCATAAAATAAATAAAAAACTCTTAAAATATTTGAAACTTTATCTCATCGCGGAGTTTAGGTACCTAAAGCTCCGCGATGAGATTAAGTCCAATAAAATATTTTTGCTCCACAAAAACCCAGACAAACCATTTTAAAACTGGAAATACCATCTAATATTCAGTCAGTTCAGAGAAAATTATTCGTCACCAGCATTAAACGAAATGAAGGACACTACTCAACGGGATTATTCCACGGCCGCCATAATGGATTGTGACGTCATAGCTTAAGCAGGGTACACATACATGACTGTTTAAACAAGAAAGTGCGCGCTTTATAGAGTGGAAGAAAGTGAGTGCTAGATTCAAAATAGGTCGGATTAGTTAATTTTTTAGGTCATGGGAATTAGTGGGTGTGTGTTAAAGGATGGGCAGTAAGTACCTAGTTATGAAGTGATACTATTTTAATGTTTTGTAGGTATTGGCTATAAACGGACGTAACGCGTAGCGGACGCAGTGCGACTCCCTTATGAAATTGGGGGCTCGTAGCCAAATAACAACAGCCGCACGGGTCTATCGAAGACCGAAGGTTAAGCTACGCTTGCCGCGGTCGGTTTTTTGATTGGTGCTCATCCATTACATATCGGGACCCTACGTGCCTCGAAGGCTTATTCCCGGGCGCTCCATAATTTTATTTATTTATTTATTTAATACTTCAAGCACATAAATGTACAGAGGCGGCGGCGGCAAATTAAAAGCAATGGGAACAATTTTATAAGGTATTTTAATATTTTAATAAAATTATGGAGCTCTTAGGAATCAATGTATGGATTGAAATTGTGGAGCTCCTACGAATAAGCCGCCTCGAAAAGCCGGCTGTTATTCGAAGATCTTTGACAGTCGTAACGGGAAGGTAGTCAAAAGCTCAAAAGTCTGTCAACCAGTCTTACCAAGGGGTATCGTGTTACTCAGTAACTGGGTTGTAGAGGTCAGATAGGCAGTCGTTCCAATTGACAATGAATTTGATCTTTGACAGATTTTGTATGAAAGAACTGTCAAAAATTCAAAATTATTCCTCGAATAAAATGGCTTTGGAAAAATCAGCCTTTAAACAAAATAAAACGAAACAAATTCTGCTTTCTATAAACAAAAACGAACCAAATTCTTTTTTAAAGCAAAACTTACATACAGGCTAGAATAAAATTTAAAAGATAAATATACCCAAAACAACCGACTTCAAAAAAAAAAACACTACAAAGTGATAAATAACTTAAATTTCGGAAGTCGGTGTCGTTGGTTCCGCATTTTCGTTTTTTGACACCGACTTCCGAAATTAAAGTTATTTATCACTTTGTAGTGTTTTTTTTTTGAAGTCGTTTGTTTTTTTTTTTTGTAAAAAAGTTTTTATTTTTCACTTTTTAGGTGTACCTACCCCACAAAAAGTAAACAAAAAGATCGTTAATGTAGACAATGTAGATATTTTTTTAGATTTTTTAAAAACCGCTTGTCCGATTTCGATAAAATTTTCATGGGACCATTTGGAAAGTATACCCTTTCCAACAAAAAAAGAAATTTTCAAATCGGTTGGCAAGCAACGGAGTTATGCGCGAACAAACATAAAAAAAAAACAAAAAAAAAAATAAAAACATTCGAATTGAGAACCTCCTCCTTTTTTAGAAGTCGGTTAAAAATATGATGAATCGACAAAAACACATGTAGGTAATGAAATTTCCATTAAATTACATCTAACGTAATGTAATATACCTAATAATACTTAGTCTAATTGAATATAAAACAACCTTTGTAATTAAATTAGATTAGATTAGATTAGCAAAGTAACAATACCTACACGCTAAAAACTAATTAAAATCGACTAAATAATTATTAAATCATACATCACTCTTGACACATTAACATTTAAGTACTTAGTCGATTATGCAAATAATAATGTCTCATCACGATTATGCAAATAATAATGTCTCATCACTATTATGTTAAATTAATATTTGGTGCAGCACTAATATTCCCGGGGGAGTGATTTAAAATAATATTATGCCTCGTTTACTTTTGGTCGAGTAAACACTATACTAATATACCATTGAAAACGACGGAAGCCTTAAATTCCTCACCCGACGTATCAATTGATTTATTACGAGCGAACGTGCAAGCCTGCCCGGTTGAATTTCAATTTAAACATATTAACCCCGCAGTAGTAATAAAAGCTTTTAAGCAAATTAAGATCAAATTGACAGAAGATCTTTGGGGAATGTCCATTAAAGTGTGCACCTCCATAATTGAGTCTATTGCGCCTTACTTAGCCTTAGTATTTAATTCGTGTGTTGATCAAGGAGTCTTCCCCGATTTAATGAAATAAAGTAAGGTAATACCACTTTACAAATCCGGGGACAGTAAAGACACCAATAATTATAGACCCGTATCCGTGTTGCCGGTTTTCAGCAAGGTGTTTGAAAAGATAATGCTTAATCAGATGCTCAATCATTTTAACACAAATAAAATCCTTCACGATCAACAGTATGGTTTTACCAAAGGACGTTGTACGACCGACGCCGGTGTAACCTTATTAAAACACATTTTTAACGCGTGGGAAGAGGCTCAAGACGCCATAGGGATCTTTTGTGACCTCTCCAAGGCATTTGATTGCGTCGATCACGAAACCTTGCTTTTGAAACTTGAGCATTACGGACTTGGAAAACTTGCGCTCAGTTTAGTTAGTTCTTATTTAAATGATAGACAGCAGCAAGTTCAAATAAATGGTGTCAATTCACATGGTTTAACAGTAAAAATGGGTGTGCCACAAGGCTCGATTTTGGGTCCTTTCCTCTTTTTAGTGTATATTAATGATCTACTCCATTTATTAAAAAACCAACCACAAATGGTGTTATTTGCTGATGACACTTCTTTAATTTTTAAGGTAAATAGACGTGCTATAAATTTTGACGACGTAAATAACGCCCTACTGCAGGTCCAAAATTGGTTCACTGCTAATAATTTAGTATTAAATGGAAAAAAAACTAAGTGCATAAGATTTTCTTTACCAAATGTCAAAGGTAGTGATTGCGAGATAATATTGAATCAAGAGAAACTAGAATTCGTCGATACAACTGTTTTCCTAGGGATCACGCTCGACTCAAGGCTACAATGGGGTCCTCATTTAACATCTCTTGCAGGACGGCTAAGTTCAGCTGCTTATGCTGTCAGAAAAATCCGTCAGTTTACTGATGTAGATACCGCGAGACTGGTCTATTTTAGTTACTTTCATAGTATCATGTCTTACGGTATTTTACTTTGGGGACGGGCTGCAGACATCGATTCTATTTTTATTCTGCAGAAAAGAGCCATCAGAGCCATATATAATCTTCGCAGGCGCGATTCTCTAAGGGAACGGTTTAAGGAAATTAACATCATGACGGTACCTTGTCAATATATCTATGAAAACATCATGTATGTAAGGAAAAATTTACATCTTTTTAGTAAAAGAGGTGAGAGACATAATTATAGTACTAGAAATAGGGACCTATTAGTTCAACCAGGTTTCAGACTAGCTAAAGTAGACTCATCTTTTATGGGGTACTGTTTAAAATGTTATAATAAAATACCTCCCCACATTCTTCAACTGAATGAGACAAAATTCAAGTCTTGTATTAAACGCACACTATGCAGGCAGGCATATTATAAGTTAGGGGATTACATCGCGGATAAAAATGCCTGGCTCAATGCTGGTCCTGCTCCACAACCACAACTAATTGATTAACACTTGAAAATACTGTTGGAGCTGCTGAAGATTGTAAGTCTATCTTTGCATTGTATAAATTCAATCTCCTAGTATTGTATAATTGCATAACACATGTGTGAGTACTATGTACACACTATAAAGCTACCATTTACTGGGTACGTCTTTCATTGACTTGAATGTGCTCTGGCGGCTGAGAGTTTGTCATGCTCACTCAAATGTCTCGCTGATGGTGGCGCATGTGTTGGATCATTTAGCTCCCTTCAAAATGGTTGAGCTGAATGGTGCTGATGCATGCGTCATGTTCGTGAACGGGCGCTGTCAGTAGGGACTGGTCATCTCTTTGCTGCCATGGCTTATTTTAATTTATTATTTGAATTGTTGTTTTTTCTCATCTTTTCATTATGGACGCTTTTAACGTTCTGCATCGTTCTCACATGTATAATTTTTAACATGAATGATGTAACCAAGACTTTGTAACCACATTATTTTGATTTAAAAGAGTGTCCATGGAGTTTCTTGCCCGTTCTTCTCCATAGGTACCTACGCTTTGGAATGGGCAACTAGCTTCACTTTTTCTGACTGACTGACTTCTTGACAATTCAAAAGTGCCTGTAAATGGTTTAATTGAAATAAATGCTTTGAGTTTGAGTTTGAGTTTGACAGTCAAGTACTGTCGGTAGAGTGCAATGTAACAATGTAGTTAGAATAACAGCGGTGGAATTTCTTGACCATTCTTCTCCATACGAAACTACCTTTTGGAAGGGACTACAATCAGTTAAATATTTTTGTAAATTTTGACGTTCATAAGTGCCTTTTATGTGTCTATTTGAAATAAATTATATTATTTGACTTTGACAAATAGAGTAGTGTTTGAACTGGCCTGACCTTGTGAAGCTTCATTTGTTGGTGAGTGTTGTCAAAATGGAATTAGGAATTATATCAACAGGTGGGCAAGAGGGTCGCCCAATTGATTCTAGTTGCCCCTTCTAAAAGGTACTTTCAAATGGAGGAAAATGGGCAAGAAACTCTACCGTTACTCTTATAAAATGTTTTAAAATATTTTGTTTACATTAATTGTATTACACTATGTGAAGAACCTATAATAAAATCACTTTACCGCAATAGAATAGAATAGAATACTCTTTATCGTGTACGCCATATAAATTACAGACATAAATATAGAAGCTAAAATAGAAAAAGCAATTGGTAAAAGAATGAAATCATTTGTCACTTTCCAAAACCGTTTACTAGAGAGCTTACTCATCCAATGCAAACGCGCCTTAATAGAAATAGGTCGAGGCTAGTAGGAAATTGTGCCAATGGACCAAGTTGATGGAAAAAGGAATTTTATGACACCAATTAATGTATTTCGCATAAAGTATAAATGGCAATAAATTAGGAGAAGCGATACTTACTGGGGAGTGGAATATTTTGCTCACAATACTTATTGGTCTACCGACTTTCTTCGCACGGTTTTGTGACTCGATAAAACATCGATTTTTTTTTATTATACGTCAATTAAACATTAATGTACTGGCTGTCCTGGCGAACTTCGTACCGCCGCAGAATTAACCCATTCGCTACGGCGGGCGGCGGACGCCTTTCGGCGTTTTTTGATTTAATATTTAGGTGCGAAATACGCCCATCGGCGTTTTTTTCTTAATTGCTTTTATCTTGGCAAAAATAAGTCACAAAAAATTATACTTGCAATATATGCACATTGTTTTTGAAATACAAATATACAATAAATCGGCGTTCCATATTATCCTAATGAGGTGCGGAGGACGCCCATCGACGTTCGCGACGAAAAGTCCAGCACCTGGCTAATAATCGAAGTTTTTATCGCCGTAGCGAATGGGTTAAATAATGTGACAAAGTTCAATGGACACGTCAAAATCAATCAATCAAACAAATCTATTTACATAAGATTTATAACCGACGAAATGTGCGTACTTTTTGGGCAATAAAATCGTGACACATTTTACAATGTACGAGTACACTCACAAAATATAATTTGAAGAAAGAGTATGTAAATAATGATGTCACGTAGATACATATTCAAATCTACGGAAGTGCTAATTTTGTATTCAAACTTGTTAGATCGCCACTTCCATAGTCAATTTTATTTCCGTGACACAGAGGCATCATTTTGGATTATTAATTTTCTAATAATAGATCTGACGGTAGTTGTGACGTCAAATCACACATGCATGATCATGGGACTTTGAAACTGACACATTATCTGCTAATCCATCGAGATTCTACAATAATCTTCTTTAGTCATCATCTAGCCTTTTCCCAACTATGTTGGGGTCGGCTTCCAGTCTAACCGGATGCAGCTGAATACCAGTATTTTACATGGAGCGACTGCCTATCTGACCTCCACAACCAAGTTACTGGGTAATACGATACCCCTTTGTAAGACTGGTTGTCAGACTTTCGGGCTTCTGACTACCCGTAACGACTGTCAAAGATCCACGAATGACAGCCGGGATCAATGGCTTAACGTGCTTTCCGAGGCACGGAGGGGTCTCACCCATCCACAGACCAACCGCGGCAATCGACCGACCTGTGCGGCTGTTATTATTCAGCCATAGGCCCCTCATAATCTTTAGTATCAACTAAATATCTAAGAATAGTACTGAACTAAATGGTCAAATTATAAGTCAGTCAGAAAAATTGCTGCACAGATGCACTATGAAAAACCTTTGTTAACGCTGGCCACGTGGCTGAGTTCTGGTCGAAACCAAAGCTTGATTTACACGGTCGGGTGAAGGAAAACATCGTGAGGAAACCGGCATGTCCTAGAACCAAAAATTCGAAGACATGTGACATCTTCCAACCCGCACTGGACCCGCGTGAATTACAGCCCACTCCCTCTTTCTTCCCCAGCAGTGGAAACATTATAGGCTGATATACCATAATATTAAGTTGAAGCAACAGATGAAGTAAACACAATTTTTTAACGTGATAACGTCTTATAAATCGATGAACGCCGGCTGCACGCACCAAAAACCATGACTCATTGTCACGTTCCGCCTGCGCCGAGCGTGCAAGCGAGAGCGCGGAACAAGCGATAGAGAGGCACGATCGAATGTTTTCTTATGACGTTGTCACGTAAAATTATCGTCCGTAAACCGACTTTACAGACAACCAATGTTTTAACAAATAATCTACTAAACAGTTTTTCACGACACCCTTGGAAATGACGATAAGTGCAAAAGACTCAGCAAGATGATTCTAATCACACTAATATTATAAAGGCGAAAGTTTGTGAGTGTGTGAGTGTTTATATGTTTGTTACTTCTTCACGCTCAAACGGCTAGACCGATTTTGATAAAATTTTGTATGGAGGTAGCTGACACCCTGGAATAACATATAGGCTACTTTTTATCCCGATATACCCACGGGATCGACACTGATGCGGGTGAAAACGCGGGGCGCAGCTAGTTTAAAATAGCTACTAAAGTTCGTCGTTGAGATAAACCAGTAGGAAGTGTCGATCATAAAAGCTGACATTGCCATCTAAATATTATTACTATTTATAATTAGTTTCTCTTTGGGATGGTGGTGACATCACCGCGGAAGTGACGAGAATTTTGTTTAGACTATGCTTTACTGTGAGAATATGTAATGAGCTTAGTTTACATAGAGTTTTTTTTAAGGGCTTAGTTAGAAGTGTCTTCCGTACCTACTCAGTAAGCTGGTACGGCATACTATTATAATATGCCGTACCTGAGCCCTGATTCACAACCATACGATAGGCTATCGTATCGAAAACCTGACATTTCGGTAACCTGATTTGACTTCCCCTCAACAGCAAATAGCTGTTGGAAGAATAGCGGGCGTCTATTTGATTTAAACTGACAAAATTTTCGGGTTTTGGACTTGTGAACAGCATTGAGAAGACTCCTACGATAACAATGATTAATGTTCGATACGATACGAAACATATCGAGTGTTTGTGAATAAGGGGGCTGGTCTATATTTATACTCCTGTTATCCATACTTGATATTATAAATTCGAAAGTAACTCTGTCTGTCTGTCTGTATGTTACCTTTTCACGCCTAAACCGCTGAACCGATTTAGATGAAATTTGGTATAGAGATAGTTTGAGTCCCGGGAAAGGACATAGGATAGTTTTTTATCCCGATATTCCCACGGGATCGAGACTTATGCGGGTGAAACCGCGGGGCGCAGCTAGTACTATTATAATATGCCGTACCAGCTCTATTCTTATACTGCTATTATACTATATAATATAATAGTGAGTTCTTGTATATCGATTTTAATCAATTTCGAGCGTCCATTGTTGTTTACATCTTTGGCAAATTTAGCGCGATTGGACCTTAATAATCTTGTTTATCCCAGCTCTTACCGATGACTCAGACACCTACCTAATTATAATAACTGATAAGATTCCTAGAGCTTCCTGTGTAGACGGGAGATAAACTATTGTATAAAACATCTTGTCATTAACCGCCAATTAGTCATTAGAGATTTCAAAGGCTACATGAACTCCTAGGACCTAATTAGTAAACTGATATGATTAATCTATATATTTCTAACAAGAATTATTGATGATTAAAAGGAAGATGTGAAGTCTATTCAAACTTATGTTTCAAATTAACCGGTCAAGCAGCGCAGTTCGCCGATCGGCGACGAAACAATAGAAAATCAATTGTGTCTCATTAGCGGAGCTATTATTTCAAGTTAAACAAATCATCATCATCATCATCTACCTAGCCTTTTCCCAACTATGTTACTCGCCTTTGATTCTAACCGAATGCAGCTGAATACCAGTGTTTTACTTGGAGCGACTGCCTATCTGACTTCCACAACCCTGTTGCTGTGTTCAGCTAGATCGGTTTTGCGTTATTTTGCAATTCTTTTTTACATTTTACATTCATTACTCACACCCTGACTTATTACTTGTATTTTTTTTTTTTAATTAAAATCGTTTTGCTTGTACCGTGTTTGTAAATATGTGAGCACTATGTATCTATCAGATAATTAATTTATATGTCATGGTTTCGTTTTTAATTCTTTTACCTATTGTGGTATAGTAATTTTATTTTAGGTGCATCGTCCTCAATTAATGTACCTACCTATGCAAAATATTGTACCTAAAACCATAGAACTATTATTACTCAAAACATTTTAAAAGAGTAACGGTGGAGTTTCTTGCCCATTCTTCTCCATACGAAAACTACCTTTTGGAATGGGCGACTAGAATCAATTCTATTTTATAAGATAATTTTTGACGTTCAAAAGTGCCTTTTATGTGCCTATTTGAAATAAATGCTTTGACTTTGACTTAGCGTACAAATATCTTATCCTGTCTGCCGACAAACTTTCATGTAGTTTGACAGGTTTATGAAATGTGTAAAAGTATTTGGTCCAAAATAAATGATTTTATTTATTAAGAGACAATAGAGGCTTTTTCGATAACCTCCATTTTGGAAGATCTGTTAATCAGCCAGGTTGAGATATCAGAGCACGTGTTCAATTTTCATTATTTTATTATTCGCTTGTGAGTTGTGACGTCTCGCTGCAGAGCAAAGGCCTTCCTACTCTCTTTCTTTTTTTGACAGGCCTAATAGTCTAGTGGTTAGTGACCCTGACTGCTATGCCGGAGGTCGTGGGTTCGATTCCCACCCAGGACAAATGTTTGTGTGATGAGCACGATCATTTGTTCTGTGTCTGGGTGTAATTTATCTATAATATGTATGTATTTAGAAATATATAAATATGTTTATCAGTTGTCTAGTACCCATAACACAAGCTCTGCTTAGCTTGGGACTAGATGGCGTTGTAGTATATTAGTTGTGGAATATTATTATTATATTATTATTATTTCCACTGCTCTCTGTTCAAAGCTGCTAAGGACCAGTTCTTGTTGAAGGAGTCCAGCTCATCCCGCCATCTCTGTCTGGGCCTGCCACTATGTCACTTGCCATTAAGAGGGACCCATTGGATCGTAAGTTTGGCCGATTGTTCGTCTGACATGCTTCGGATGTGTCCAGCCCAGTTCCATTTTAGCGTGGCAGCTTTCGAAGTGACATCAGTTATCTTTGTGATGGAACGAATGGTCGTGTTCCTAACCCGGTCTGTTAGTTTGATACCCAGAATATAGCTAATTTTTAGGGTTCCGTACCTCGAAAGGAACAAACGGAACCCTTATAGGATCACTTTGTTGTCCGTCCGTCTGTATGTCTGTCAAGACCCTTTTTCTTAGGAACGCGTCTAGGTATCAAGCTGGAATTTATATCAAATACTCAGGTCTACTGTCCCTTGGAGCTGTGAAAAAATCAAACTTCTTAGCCAACGCAATCAAAAGATACAGCCGTTTATGCCGCAAATTTCCGCAAATTTTCGACACTCGCAAGGGAATCAAAACCTACAGGGTACTTCCCGTAAACTCAGAATCTTGAAATTTGGTCCGAAGCAACGTCTTATAGCACAGATAAAGGAAAAATTACGAAAACCGTAAATTTTTTGTTACATCATATAGGTAATAAAAATATGCTTTTACTTATATACCTACAGGTTTGTACGGAACCCTCGGTGCGCGAGTCCGACGACACTTGGCCAGTTTTTTTTTCATACATTGCTCGCAGAGGTTATCTTGCAGTCGGACATGCAGACACTAAAGTTACATAACATACCCATCAGTCTTCACACGTCTCCTTATCCAAAAGTACAAAAATCATCTTCACTTCCCAAAATCACTCCGTAAACTGTAAGAAATAAATAAATTAATATCGACTTGAACACATTACACGTACATAACTGGGTACTCTATAAAACATCAGTCCGCTACTACCTCATTCCTGTATTTTTAGTGATTACTTTCTATTTTATTTTATCTGAAAATGTGACATATTATAATGTAAAACTAATCTATTGACATTAAATTAACTGAGATAATAATGACATTTAGGCTCATTGCAAATGACGTAAATTGTAGTAAGTATGAGATTATAATATGAAAATGATAATTTATTTATTTTATTTAGTTTATAAGAATGACATAATGTATAATAATAATAATTAATAATTTTTAAATTAATCTATATCAACAAATTATATGAATAATGATAGCATGTTAAATAAATTAAAACCAATCGCCTATACATTGCTGTGCCCTAGCAGGGTTCATTGTTTGGAACTATCATAATGTAACAACCTGTAAACAACATGAAATGCAATAAATAAATGAATGAATGAATGAATAAGCATGAACAAATTCGACCTACATATGCCCGAATATAGGACACTTCCTTATATCGGCGGGCTATTTATGACCTTTTTACTATAACGCATAAAAGTTTATGTTATACGCCACCGTTTAGGGGGTTTCTATGAAATCGTGTTACAGGCGTTGAATGGGTCCATCAATTTTGGCGTTCCGATATTGTTAGCCATCGTACAAGTTACTAGTCGTAATCTATTGAGTACTTATAGTAACTTTATTTTACGTCCATAAACAAAAGAAAGATAACTGAGACTCGCACTGGACAAACAAAACTAACCACAAAAAAAAAACAGTGGCACTCCGGGAGTGCCGGCAGAAGTGAAAACTTGAATATTAACGTTGAAATAAATCAATTAATAATAATAATATAACTTATTTTTTTTCACTATTTCTGCGTCACTTTTTTTATTAATAGATGCACTTTGTTCAATTTCCATATTTTGAAACACTTTATACGATTTTTACGAATACACAGCAGTGTGGCTACTACACAGACGGTCGAGCCATCAGCTGTCCATCCACGTCCGCGTCCGCGTCCGCGTCCACCATCACCATCACATCACATCACATCACCATCGCCATCGCATCACCATCGCCATCTCCATCGCCATCACCATCGCCATCGCCATCACCATCGCCATCACCATCACCATCGCCATAGCCATCACCATCGCCATCACCATCGCCATCGCCATCACCATCACCATCCATCCATCCATTATCGCGTCTCACTTGGTTCACTTCGGTTGGCGCCGCCGTAGAAAGAGATGGGGGGGGGGAATCTCTCCTGACGGTCACGTGTCCTGACGCGATGCCCTGACGCGAGTTTAACATTTTTTACCCATTACAAAAAGTGTTCAACGCCGCTAAAGAAGTTTTCACTTCAAAAAAACAGTGGCATTGCGGGAGTGCCGACAGAAGTGAAAACAAAACACAAACAGAATACTTTGCCATCACTCACTGACATATCGGATATACATTAAAACCGAGTACATCCCGAGGACAGCTGAACACATCCGAAGCGGTGTCGGTTGCGGTAACAGTGGCGCAAATTCAATGGCTTTTTCCCATCTCAAAAAATGCACGACGCGCCTAAAGAAGTTTTCACTTCAAAAACAATGGTATATATATTTAAAAAAATCGCCTATTCTAATTAATGTACAAAATATTGTAAACATTTTAAAAGAGTAACTATAGAGTTTCTTGCCTATTCTTCTCCACACGAAACTCCCTTTGGGAAGAGGCGTTTACAGTCAGTCTAGCGTCTAGCGTCTTTGAGAGCAGTGGTGGACCAGTGGTAATATCCCCCGACTTACGAATTTTAGGCCGCGTGTTCGAACCCAGCAGGCGCTTCACTTTGTGTAAATAATTTCATCACCACTGCTCTCAAAACGGTGAAGGAAAACATCGTTATGAATCCATGGCATGTCCTAGAACCAAAAATTCGAATACATGTGACATCTACCAACCTGCACTTGGCCTGCGTGGCCGACTAAAGCCCACTCCCTCTCGAAGAGAGGGGGCCTGTGTCCCAGCAGTGGGAACATTATAGGCTAAGTAAGAAATAGAATCAATTATAATACTTTCTTGTAAGTTTTGACGTTCAAAAGTGTCTTTTAATGACATACTTGAAATAAATATTTGACTACAATGGATTTTCTTGAGTATGAAAGGGTCTCTTACAAAATTCAACCGATTTGAAACCTTCTTGAACGTAAATACTGGTGAAATTAATTATTACCAAAAGCCAACTGAACTTCAGTCTATTGCGTTTCATGACATCAGAATTACACAACTGCTCTTGATTAAAGACCACTTAAATTGTTGATCGTTACTCCAATGAATCAGCTGATTACAATGCAGATGCATTAGAAAACAAAGGGCACTTGGATATTTTAATTGTAGGTATTTTCCATTGAAAAACTGTAGGAAATTGCCTTTTCAGTTTGAGTGAGAGATAGCGTCGATAACCTACGAAAGCTTTGACTGGCGGTTCCATAAATTCAAAGCAAACTCACTTTTCAAGCAACCTTTAGATCAACCACGGATCAACCCCAGGTTTGACGGCGCCAACTGCATCAGAGTACTTGAAAAGCGAGCTCGTTTTAAACTTTTTGTGACGACGCAGACGATTCGATAAACAGCATCTAAATCCATCCAGCCGCTTCAGATGCTTCGAGAGTATAAAGAATCCTACACACGACACCAATGGTATCCGACACACGACACCTTTTGCACGACAACATCCTTGTGCCATAAAGGCTAAAAAGCCGAAACAGTTTTTTAAAGTACTGTGTCGTCCCACTCACTGGTGAACCACCACAAGAAAGACTGAAGCTGTGGCGAGACAGTGCTTCCTTACCCAAACCGTTCGTTCCATCCGCTGAAGACCTCCCACCTGGACATGAGCTACCTTGGGTAACCTGGAAGACTTTAAACAGACTCCGGACCCAGGTTGGCTGAAGCAAGGAAAACCTGTTCAGGTGGAGATTTATAGAAGTCTCCGCCTTGGAGTGTAAATGTGGTGCTGTTCCACAAACGATGGGACACTTAATATCGTGCCCTGCGTGTCCTGTCAGCTGCACTTTACAGGAACTGATGGACGCTAGTGATGGTGTCAAACAAGTAGCCGAATTCTGGGCCGAGTACATTTAGATTGCTAACGACACGCTAAGAAGAAGATAAAGAATCCTACATACAAAGATACGTATGAAAACCACTACGCATTCTTTGCTAACGCGCAGTCTGGTAAGAAACAACTTGCAGAAGCTAACTCGTGCACGTCAATATATGTAGATATTATAACGATATCATATCTTCATATTATCTGTGTCAATGATCCAAACAAAACTTATACTTTTAATAAATTCTTTAAAAACTTGCTTGTTTTGCTACGAATGTCTCAAGTAGGTAAGCAAACTATCATAGTGAGCCTCTATTTATTTGGACGATAGTCACCTGTTTGAAACTATCAAATTGAGTACAAGATTAAAGGAGGAAGCGATTTGTACAGATGATTCATGAAACCACAAGAGCAAAAACTATACAAACGCTAGGAACAATAGTATGCGATCAACAAACTCATCGTATCGCAGTCCATTCCTGAGCATAGGCCTTTCCCAGGCTGTGCCACAACACCCTGTCTTCGGCCTTCCGCATCTAGTCTGTCCCAGTCACATTTTTTAAGGTTGCCAGGCCATCTAGCTTGTGGGCGTCCCACACTTATATGCTTGGCGATACGCGGTCTCCACTCCAGCGGGGCAATTGCGGTAACACTTTATCAATCGGAATCTGTTTCATTTTGACAGTTCAACAACATTCATTGCGTTATTTACGTGTTGAGCAGACAAATTTATCGAACTTATGAAGCAATGGATTAGCAATTGGCTTCAAAATGATTCAGATTCCGATTGATAGTGTGTTACGCAATTAGGGTGCAGGACTCGTCTGCTCCACCGGTCATGTCCATCGACGAATATGGCCAGCCCACTGCCACTTCAGCGTGCTTATTTTGCAAGCTATATCGGTAACTCCGGTTTTTTTTCGGATAATCTCATTTCTAATTTTTTCCTTACATTTATACTATGTTTTTTTCATTCTCTATTCTATTTATTTTCGAATGGTGTAAATCAATTTGAACATAATAATATATCCTTAATTAACAAAATTAAAACCTAACTGAACTAAAATATAGAGGCTTTTACCTTGGCCAAAGGCTAAGCATTGCCATAGAACGTGGTAATGCCGCCAGTCTCTTGGGTACATTACCAGTCGACAGCGATGCGGATGAATTTTTCGACGCTATATTTTAGTTTTTGTATAGTTTTAGTTAAGTTAGGTTTTAATTTTATACTATGTTAGGATAAAATCTGACTATTTATACCAGTAAATTAATTGAAGGCGTCAAAAATTTGTGCAGAGCAACTCAGCATTTCAAAGCTCGTTAATTTTTGTTTTCCAAAACCGCTGCCTCCTTTACCTGCCACCACACAATCATAGACAAATATTTGCCATCAAACGCGATAGGTGTTACCGAAAATCAGTGAAAGAACGAACCCGTTCTGTTTGGTCGCTTTGTGGTTTCGACGGCGTGTTTTGTTTGAACGGTCTGCAGCTAGATCAGTTTTGGGTGAAGGTTAGGCAAACAGGTAAATAGCACGGAATGCAGTTTCGTAAGATAATAATAATGGATGCAGAAATATTTTAGGATTTTGTAATGGTACGGTAACCTATTTTCTTTGGGAATATGAATAAGCTGATCGAAAGTAGTTCCTTACAAATTGTATGTGCTTCACTGCAAATACTTAGTAAGACAAGTAATCCTTCATTTGTTTTTGGTCTGTTTTAGTAAGCTTTTGTCACAAAATTACTGGGCTGATTTTAGTAAAATTTGGCAAAGGAGTAGCTTAATAAGCTGCGTTTTCGCAAGATTATTAAGTAAATTTTAGTAAAATTTGGCAGAGAAATAGTTTAATAAGCTTTTGTCGTTTCATACAAACTTTCAAGACCTTGTTTTTTCGAAATGCATGAACCGACTTTAATGAAACTTCGTACGCATAAGCAGGATACAAGGTCTAAAAAAAAAAAATCGAAAAATATTGTTACAGCCAAATTAGACCGATTTTAAATTGTCCATAGAAACAGAGATTTCCAGTTATCTTTTATTTTTAAATAAGACATTTCGAATTAGTTCTGTACGAACTTTTTAGACCTTTGTATCCTGCTTATGCGTACGAAGTTTCATTAAAATCGGTTCATTCATCTCGAAAAATAAGGTCTTGAAAGTTTGTATGAAATGCCCTACGTCGTATACGCTCTTAAATTTGGCAGAGAAGTAGCATAATGCCTGGCAAAAGAAATAGGTAGTCTCATTTTAGAAAATTCAAAACACTTCTTAGAGATAAAATTGACACAATTACATGCATACTACAACATACTATAGACAGAGGATAGATGCATTCGAAATGTGGTGCTGGAGGCGGATGCTCCGAATACCATGGACAGCCAAACGCACAAATGTGTCTATCCTTTCCCAACTCGATGTCAAGACCCGATTGTCGACAGTATGCCTACAGCGTATTCTATCCTATTTCGGCCACATAATGCGAAGGGGAGATAGCAGCCTTGAAAAGCTGGTTATTGTTGGCAATACCGAAGGAAAGAGAGCGAGAGGCCGATCGCCAACACGATGGTCCGACCAAGTGAAAGCAGCTACGTCCTCAAGCAATTTTTCAGCAGGTGGTGATGGCAACTTTGGACCGGAGTAGATGGAGGCAGATTGTCCGTTTGAAAGGATCCAGTGACCACGATCCTCAGTAATGAGGGACCGATTGCAGAAGAAGACAACATACTATGTTCAATATACTTAATAACTTCCTGTATCACTATCGACAAGTTATTTTTAGAACACACTAGAACTTAAACCAAGTGCTTCACTTGAATTAATATTGTGTACTTATGTTTCCACTTTATATTCTTAATGTATTGATAAACATGTATAGGGATCAATAGTTGCATCAGCTAGTATATTGAGTGCCTATGTAAAGTCAGGGAATTTGAAAGTTAAGCAAATAGATGACCAACTTAAGGGGCTTACAGGACCTAAACGCAAAAAACGCAAGTTTTAGAAACCATAAAAGTACATGATCGACTACAGTAACCAAATCAAAAAATATATGATATTCTTCAGGATATATGCTAGGTTGATGGTGTGTTGAAAACATAATACAACTTATTTGGTACGATACAAAAAAATCATGAAGATACCTCTAAAGACTTTCTTTTTACGATGAAAACCATACTAATATACATACAATCATTATGTTTTTTTGTCAGATTATTCTACAAACAACATACTAAAACTCTAGTGTTTTAATTTTTTAGTTCAAACAATAAATTTTTCGTAAATAGATAATTGCTTCATATTTTGCAATAAATTACCAGCGTAGTGTCATCGCCCTTCTCATTCTTTTCTATGCAGTACGACAGTGACCGCGCTTTAGGTCATGTAGTCGCCTTAGAGCGTTTTCACATTATCCGATCCGATATCGGTGTCGGACGCCAATCCGATATCGGGGTAAGTAAAATGTATGAAATATGTACCTGTCTTTCATATTGTCCGGCCCGATATCGGATATCGGAGCCGGCACCGATATGCTGGCGGCACCATCGGACGCCCGTGAGCCGTCGGGCGATAATGTTTGTATGTGTGCTATACGTGTATCTAAATTGTCTCTTGTGTGCGTAGAGCCCGATGCGCGGCGGCCATTTTGAGCTTGTTTACTAGTTTGGTTGTCATCATGGCGTCGTCGTCGTTTTGTAGCTTGCTAAAAAGAGTATAAAATGCTCCCTCTGAATATCTAGCTACCACAATGGGATGTACCCAATACTGTCTGTGGACAGATCTTTTTTTGCGTCTCAAATATAATAGATACAGCAAATAAAGTTTTCTATTATAGTCTGCCATGATGACTTGCCTGCACTAAGCTATCGAGCAAATGGCCGTATCGGAACGATTTTGTCGGAAATTATGTGAAAATAGCACATGGTGTCGGCTATCGGATGTCGGCTATCGTCGTCCGACACCGATATCGGATCGGATAATGTGAAAACGCTCTTAAATGTTCCGTATATTCGAAACACAACTTTCATTCTTTGGCAGTTGTATGAAATAGCTATAACACTCCAAATTGGTGTGGGGTGGCAGTTTGCTTCACAATTAATTTCCCTGACTGTATTAGAATCAGCAGTTACGATTAGTCCACCTGTTTTAGACACCTCTGAACATTACAACTTTACAATCTGAATTCATACTACATACTACCAAAAATAATAAACGAACTTCCTACGGACATACAAAATCAATACCTCTGTAACCCTAAAAAAACTTTTTTACAAAAAAAACAACCGACTTCAAAAAAAAAAACACTACAAAGTGAAAAATAACTTTAATTTCGGAAGTCGGTGTCGTTGGTTCCGCATTTTCGTTTTTTGACACCGACTTCCGAAATTAAAGTTATTTTTCACTTTGTAGTTTATTTTTTTGAAGTCGGTTGTTTTTTTTGTAAAAAAGTTTTTATATTTCACTTTTTAGTTTTGAAGAATTGAAGACAGGACTCGAAGAATCATCAAAATTCCCATAGAAATGCCGGAGATGCAGTATGTTTATGCATATAACTTCGTACATAAGAATAATTGCCTAATGTATTATATACTAAAACCTTCCTGAAAGTATGTAGATCACACTAATGAAAGAATTATCAAAATCGGTTCAGTAGTTTTTGAGATAATCGCGGACATACAAACATACATACATACATACACACATACATACATACATACATACGGGTCGAATACAGAACCTCCTTTTTTAAAGTCGGTTAAAAAAGCAAAATGTTTATTAAAAAAGCATTTTCTGCAAATAACAAAGTATGAATATATACTTCCTACCATCTTTAATTGTGCTATTAATATATCATCTAATAAGTAGACTTAAAAAAAACGAGAGTGCGTATGACCACACGACTAAAGTGAAACTTCAAACATTTGGCTATGAGAGGAAAAGAGAAAGAAAATGTGCGCGCGCACTCTTTCTCTTGCTTATATCCCCCACTCAACTCCCGTTCGCCTCGCCCGATCACACTTTTCGTAACGCTTACGTCACGCGTTCGCCAGCTTACTCCCCAAGTCAAGCGTGCGTAAAGAAGTTTCACTTCAAAAATACAATTAGGCAAGTCACAGGACGGCTATAAGAAAATAGACAGAGCAAATAAAAAATGAATGGATTGAGAAGGATTGACAAATGAAATGGCTATGAAAGAAATGAATTCTCAGACGACTGCCTATGGAGATATATGAAAGACATCATCTAAACACTGTTTAGACGATGCAATTTTTATTATTGCGTCAACTTATGATATGCTACAAAAAATTATCGCACCGTGTAAACCAGGCCAGGCCAGGGCCAGGGTCTTGTGTTCCAAAACCACAACACCAAAGCCTGCCAGTAAAGCTAGCTCAAGTTATGAACTAAAGAACAATATCACACGCATATACAATAGTCTACAAGTCTGTGAGTACGATAAAGGAACGAGATTATAGCGATGACGTGCGCAGGAGTCCGTTTGTTGAACTTGGCGCTTGTAAGGTGCTAGAGAGATTCGATAGCGAATTACATTTCGTTTCGATAATGGAGGTGGGATTTCGATAATGGTGTGGGTTTTTGGGATTTCGACGAAGATTTATTCAGAGAATGCGTAACGTAATATTTATCCCAAAGTATTTCATGTAATATTAGAATTCGCTTTCTGCTTTCTCCTGCCTTTGTTCCAATTATTTTGTTGTCAGCGCATAATAACTAATACCTAATTAATTAATAAAAATAACAAAATTAAAACCATACACAAACTAAAATATAGCGTCGAAAAATTCATCCGCATCGCTGTCGACTGGTAATGTACTCAAGAGACTGGCGGCATTACCACATTGTATGGCAATGCTTTGCCTTTGGCCAAGGTAAAAGCCAGCCCTTGGGTCACGAGAAGTGTGAAAGGAAACTTATTGCTTTCTTGATAACTAAGTTCAAATGAATTCATCACAAGACATGTGTTTGGAAAAAGAGTAGCATAATCAGTCTATAATGTTCCCACTGCTGGGACACAGGCCTCCTCTCGGTGAGAGGGAGTGGGCTGTACCACGCGGGCCTGCGGATTGGTAAATGTGACATGTCTTCGAATTTTTGGTCCTAGAATATGCCGGTTTCCTCACGATATTTTCCTTCACAGTTTCGTTTTCCTTTTCGGAAAAAGAGTGATGCCACTAAAACGCAAAAAAGGAAACCTGTAAAAAAAACTCCCTGATAGTTCAATTCTTTCAAGTATCTAAAAGTCACAATATCTTAACTTTCTACCACAAATAAACTAAACCGGCAACCTAACATTTCTGTCGTCTATCTCGAAAACCACAGAGCTCCTTTCAACCCCAATTTATTACCATGTCAAAAGTTCCCGCGTTTGCTTTGGACCATTCCTCATAGACCTTTGTACAACACCAGATTGTTCCCTGAATTCCCTTCAAATCTTCATGTAAAGGGAAGCAAGGGAGGTCTTGGTTATCTGGTTGGATTTTTTTCGCTTCTTAAAGGAGATTTATATGAGGAAGGACGTGGACTAATGTGTTGAAACGTGGACGTGTTTTTAGGATTTATATTAGTTAGACGTTCCTTGTGAAGAAATTTTGGTTTCTTGGTGGTATGAATAATATTGCTTTTGATTTTGTGGTTGTCTTAGTTTGATTTGCGATTTGATGTTTATTCCTAGGATTGGATCCTTTATTTGTTTATTTATATTTAATTACAAGTAACAAAGAACTCAAATATGTTAGTAACTATATTAGTAAAAACCTACACACTTAACCTAACACTGCAATACTGATTCATGCAAATCCCTGCTACAAGCTCAACACTGATGTGGAAAGCTTGCAGCAGCGATTCACATATAAGCAATCCAGTCTGCTCGCGATACACCGCAATACTTACTCGTTGGGACTGGCCCGCACCCGACGGCGCACCAGTAGCGCGCATCTTTTTCGCATCATAGCGTAGAAGCAATCGAAACGAGCTTCAGCAAACATCCCTGAAGCGCTAAAGAAGCGGAACAGCCCCATTATAGACGTATGAGGAACAGGGTGTAAAGTTCACTCATACTCTATAGAAAAGGGAGGATCCTCCGACCAGATGGGTGTTGTGTCTGGCGGGTAACTGCCCCGATGATTCATGTCGGGCTGTTGTATCTATGCTAGTTGCGCGGTAAACTCTGCTTGCGAGATGCAGGAATTGCGTGACGTCAGTATGACGCGTTGTTCGCATGTGGCGTTGTAGATACCGCTACATCATCAACACCCGGAACGCATTACGAGTATTATATTGAATGCGAAGGATTGATAATATCTTAAATTAAATTGTTATAATTGCCAAATAGTAGTAAAAATACCAGCCTAGAATTTTCCCACTGCAGGGAAAAGGCTTCTTCTCATTTGGAGAAGGCATGAGTATTGATCACTATGCTTGTTCAAAGACGGGTGAATTTAAATAAGAATTGAATTAATCTGTCAAGCTCCGCTAATGAGACAGAATTGATTTTCTATTGTTTCGTCGCCGATCGGCGAACCGCGCCGCTTGACCGGTTAAGAGTTTCTTTTTTAAACCAAATGAAGCGTTTTAGTATTTTATTTCGTGAATATGTTTATTCATTTTTTGCAATTTTTTATGGTTGTTAATTTAGGCATCTACACACTTAAAGAAAAATGACACGTTTCTCTATAGCTCCAGTAAAATATCCTTTACCATATTGGATTCGAAGGTTCCCTATCCATTTGCAGAAAATTTTAAGACCTAATATAACTTAGCATAATTTTGTTTGGCATAATTATATTTTCGCATAATATAATTAGGTACGCATAACAGCTTACGCATATTTTTTGTAAGCATAATTTCTCTAGTCATAATAATGATTAAGCATAACATTCTAAAGCATAAAATTTAGCATGACCGTTTTATTTCTAACGACGTCAGGTCGACGGAGCCCCGCTCTGTCTGCAGGGTTTAAAGGAACCTAACCAAACCGAACTTCGGGGTGCCCCTGACGTCGTTTAGTATTATGCGAATCAAATTTATGCCAAAACAAATTAGTCTTTAAGATGATTATGCCAACCTAAAATGTATGCCTAAAAAAATTATGCCGAAGTATTATTATGCCAAAACAAATTGTGCCAAAATCGTTATGCCGAAATATATTAGGACAAAGAACATTATGCGAAAAGAAGGGATCCCGGATTCGAATCCCCATTCCGTTTAGGCCCCATCATAATCAGCCTATAGCAGTCCATTGCTGAACATAGGCCTCTCCTATTGCACGCCATTAATGATAATAATAAATGATTTATTTCTGTAAGTAGGTTTGTACTTGAAACACTTTTACACGTCAATCATGTTTTTTTTTTAAAGCTAGATGAGGTCGGCGTTTCCTATCTGACTACTCTGAGAATAAAAGCCGAAACAAACTCAGAGGTCACAGTCTCTTTTAAAGTCCAGACAAAATCTTGGTCAGATCATGTGAAGACCATGTAGATTGGTGTCTGAAATGGTCTTTTGAGGAAAGAACCACACAGATTGAGCGGACCTGTCCAGTCAGTGCACGCATTTGTCAAAAATCGTGCAGCTCAACTCAGAACTTGAGGAGCTCAACATTCAAATCGATTTTCGGCAACTCTCATCCAGCTGCTACCAGCCAGCCCGCGAAGATCGTCGCTCCACCTAGCCTGAGGGCGTCCTGCCTTACGTTTACCGATAGGCCCTAATTGGTTCTATATCGTTAAAAAAACAGTTCCTTAGTATTTCATACTTATCAAAATTTATAATTACGATTATCCAAACAAATCATAAGGGTTTACACACGTAAAGAGATCATCTACCCTTATTACCACTTATTTACATAATCCATGAATCATGCGCGTACGCAGCTGTTTAAATTATTTCTTGTCTATTATTAGATATTATTGCCACCGACTGCACGCCCACTTTCACTGCCCGGCTCCGTTTTGACATGGCGTTATATTTAGACTTTACAGAACTGGAGGGAATACTAGATTTTGTTAGTCTGTTTTTGAGACATTTAAGACTTTTACTAACAACATCTGGATCTTGTAATTTGAAATAAATGTAGATATCATTATTATTTATCTTTCTGTTTTCTTTTATTTATTTAATACTTCAAGCACATAAATGTACAGAGGCGGACTTAATGCCATAGGCATATTCTACCAGTCAACCTTTGGGTGATGCAGAGACAAACAGTGGTAGGTGTAATAACGAAAATTGAGGAATAAATATTTTAAATATAAAGATACGCATAAACCTGTTAAAACTATGAATATATACCTGATTACATATAATTATAAGCACAAATAAATATACATAAATATATGAATATACTTACTAAAAAAAAATAAGACAATGAGAAGATATTATCGTTTCTTTTCACTGTACTTTTGTTTTTTATTTATTTTTTGTTGTAATCTTCATGGGCGAGGCCTAATAAATACTTTTCTTTCTTTAACATTAACTACAGAATTATTCATTTACTACATATACCTACGTTCTCCAATGAAACATTCTCTGGATTACGTTTTCTACCAAAAATCATCCATAGTCATACCGATAATCTTTGCTTTACGTGTGAAATGGGAAGGTGAACAAATTATAAAATTACTAGCTGCGCCCCGCGGTTTCACCCGCATAAGTCTCGATCCCGTGGGAATATCGGGATAAAAAGTATCCTATGTCCTTTCCCGGGGCTCAAGCTATCTCTATACCAAATTTCATCTAAATCGGTTCAGCGGTTTAGGCGTGAAAAGGTAACATACAGACAGACAGACAGAATTACTTTCGAATTTATAATATTAGTATGGATTATGTAAAGCCACGAAATATCTTCAACGAGCCAATAAACCTATTCGTAGGATATCGTTTATTGCATCATTATAAGTTCCAAAGAGACAATAAGTCATAGCAAGATTTAAGATATAATTATAAACTTGTTAAAGGTTTTGTATGGATCAGCACGATCCTTAGTAGTTAGATTTGGGGTCAGTTTTATTATACACCGTGAAATTTTAATCACCGTTTTCCTCTTAAGGGGTTGTAGCGGTATCTACAACGCCACATGCGAACAACGCGTCATACTGACGTCACGCAAATCCTGCATCGCGCAAGCAGAGTTTACCGCGCAACTAGCATATATACAACAGCCCGACATGAATCATCGGGGCAGTTGCCCGCCAGACACAACACCCGTCTGGTCGCAGGATCCTCCCTTTTCTATAGAGTATGAGTGAACTTTACACCCTGTTCCTCATACCTCTATAGGGTCATTATATATACTCATCATTATGAACAACTTTTACTGTGGGACCAAACCTGACATCGTGAAAAAAAATCAGCTGTTCCCTACATTTATGTTCGTATACCTCGTCAAAATCCTATGCGCGTTCCTATAACGTGCAGCTGACAGGACACGATATTAAGTGTCCCATAGTTTGTGGAACAGCACCACATTTGAGGCGGAGTCGTCTATGAATCTCCACCTGAACAGGTTTTCCTTGCTTCGGCTTGACCTATTACAAACGTAAATTGTGATAAAAATGTGTTTTCCAATACCACTTAACCCAATTATAATATTAGGACTTTGAATCAATAACCACATCTGACCAATAAGGTGAATATTTCCTAGTATCCGACTACAGTCTAAATAAATCAGCCAGCGACAAATAAATGCGACATTGCCGTGATAATCCGCCATAAATAACGCCATATTTATGTGGCCGCTCTACGCTCTATGGGCAAATTCGTCTATGCTTCATAGTCTATGGTAATTGGGTCATGGACTCACAAATTCGTCAGAGTGACCTTTTTCATTATTAGTTGCAATTAATTTGCAACGTTTAGATTAGATGATCTTTTATGATCATAGTTTAATTTTGTGACATGAACAGAATTATAGTCACACTTTTCTAGGTTATTTTTTACATCATGCATTATGTTTTTATGACGAACTAGCTGCGCCCCGCGGTTTCACCCGCATGTGTCGATCCCGTGGGAATATCGGGATTAAAAGTAGCCTATATGTTAATCCAGAGTGTCAGCTACCTCCAAACAAAATTTTATCAAAATTGGTTCAGCCGTTTGAGCGTGAAGAAGTAAGAAACATATAAACACAGACACACACATACAAACTTTCGCCTTTATAATATTGACTGGCTGCGCCCCGCAGTTTTACCCGCGTAAATGTTGATCCCGTGGGAATATCGGGATAAAAAGTAGCCTATCTGTTAATCCAGGGTGTCAGCAGTAGCTGATACCCTGGATTAACAGATAGGCTACTATTACTATTACTAGGCTAAAATTGGTCTAGCCGTTTGAGCGTGAAGAAGTAACAAACATTAACAACACACACACACCTTTTTTTTTCTCGCGATGGAAATCCTCATTGACTTCCTCTATCGTGGGGGTGACAGAGGGGTATGCCGGACTCTTACCGGCTAAAACCACCACGGTGTTCCACGTCTCTACCTATGGCCGGGGGTGCGGGATTCGCATAAGCACTCACCGCTCCCACACACAAGCTTTCGCCTTTATAATATTGGTGTGATAACGAATTCTGAACCTAAATATGTAAGCTTGTAACTATTCACTATTAAGCAGCCAAGTTTTCCCTATTTGTATAACACAATATCTTCAAAAGTTGCCACCGCTAAACCCACAAAGTGGCATTATTATACAAATAGCTTACTCCCGTCGTGCCTGAAGGTACCGTGGTGCATACCAATGGGTTTATTATGGTGGCCAAGACAGCGTGTCGAAGACAGACATGGCATATTGATGTTAGCATGGTAATTGTTGGAGTAACTGTGAAAAATATGACAGTTCATAACCTTTTAGTACTTGTTTTCCTTAGAGAAGTTGAGATATAAACCTCCTTTATAGTTTATGAGTGTTCTGTAACTAATACATGGACCTCTGATGTCTGATAAATCTATGTATTATTAAATTAAAAGGTAAAATTATTAAATTAAAAATTACTTATGTATTAATCTACTTAATCCTCCACTACATAATTGTGCCCTTCCCTTTTTTTATTTATTTCGTCTACTACATAATTATATTCAAATATTTGAAAGAAAGAAAAAGTACAGGAAATTCACAAACTAAAATTAAACACAGTAAAAAATAAAAACAAGTTACTTATATAAAAAAGTAACAAAAAGAAAAATTAAACAGAAACTCCTATACGAGGCCAAAAGGCTCCTATCTCAGCATGATGCTGCGACATTTAAAAAATTCGCTGGTATTCTGATAGGGCCCGCCGCTGTGATGTCACGGGCAGTTACAGAAATAAATAAAAATTAAAATAGATTTAATAATTGGATGTTTGTTGCTCAAACACGCAAAAATGGCTGAACGGATTGAATGTTTGGCACACCGATAGTTGTTGATTAACATATAGGATACTTTTTATTCCGGCCTCCATGCGAGCAAAGTCGCTGACAAAAACTAGAAGAAAAATAAATATTTCTGTATTCCCCTCATTCTCTTTAACTCAATCAGTATGGAAATAGTTAATTTTATTACAACCGTACTTATGCAGCTCTAGTGACGGGATCCGCTTGTTTATAACCTTCTCATGCGCACATTAGAACACGACCGTTCCCTTTATACATGATGCGACTAGTTCCTGGTTTAAATAATAAGTAATTGAAAATTATTCCTCGGATAAATCTGGTGTTGGAAAAATCTGCCCTTAATTAACTAATAAACTATCATAATCAGCCTTTAATGTTCCCACTGCTGGGACACAGGCCTCCTCTCGTTAAGAGGGAGTGGGCCGTAATCCACCACGCGGGCCCTGTGCGGGTTAGCAGATGTCAAATGTCTTCAAATATTTGGTTCTAGGACATGCCGGTTTCCTCACGATTTTTTCCTTCACCGTTTTGAGAGCAGTGGTGATGAAATAATTTACACAAAGTAAAGCGCCTGTCTGGGTTCGAACCTACGACCTACAACTCGTATGTCGCGGCTGTAACAAACTATAAAAATATAATATCCTAACCTAACTAAAACTATTAACAAACTAGAATGGCTGACGCCCGCTATCGTTATCCTTTTTAATGCCTAAAGTCGGTCAAAAATAGGCTAATAAAACAGATGTACAAGCCGCACTGACCTATAATCCAAACTACCACAAAACTGTCCGTCCGTCCATTAATAAGACTAATTGATATGCCCCGGTTTCGCCCGTAATTATACCGAGAGCGCTTCCTTACATTATGCGGTTATACTGGTTAGGGAAATGTTATTGTGTTGGCTGTGGCCATTTGTTTAAGTTTAATTGAGTGACAAGTAAAAGAAAAAGAAAGAAAATACTTACGTTTATTTGCGGCAAAGACACGTGGCGCCATCTATTATCATAATAACGTTATTGTTGTTTTCCTCGGGAGCAGCACTTTTTTCGGGATGAAAGGTGCCCTATGTCCGTTTCTGTACACCTGACAACGTATATGTAAAATTTCAGGATGATCGGTTCAGTGGTTTAGGCGTGAAAAGGTAACAAACAAACTTACTTTTGCATCACACTTCACACTAATATTATAAAGGCGAAAGTTTGTGTGTGTGTGTGTTTATATGTTTGTTACTTCTTCACGCTCAAACGGCTGGACCAATTTTGATGAAATTTAGTATAGAGATAGCTTGAGTCCCGGAAAAGGACATAGGGTACTTTTTATCCCGATATTCCCATGGGATCGAGACTTATGCGGGTAAAACCGCGGGGCGCAGCTAGTATTTTTTAATATTACTAGCTGCGCCCCGCGGTTTCACCCGCGTAAATGTCGATCCCGTGGGAATATCGGGATAAAAACTATCCTATGTCCTTTCCCGGGACTCAAACTATCTCTATACCAAATTTCATCGAAATCGGTCCAGCCGTTTTCATGTTATGTCGTGACAACGGAAAACGGGTTTCATTTTTAACCGACTTTAAAAAAGGAGGTTCTGTATTCGACCCGTATGTATGTATGTATGTATGTATGTATGTATGTTTGTATGTCCGCGATTATCTCAAAAACTACTGACCCGATTTTGATCATTCTTTCATTAGTGTGATCTACATACTTTCAGGAAGGTTTTAGTATATAATACATTAGGTAATTATTCTTATGTACGAAGTTATATGCATAAATGTACTGCATCTCCGGCATTTCTATGCGAATTTTGATGATTCTTCGAGTTGTGTCTTCAATTCTTCAATGCACTAGTGTTAATTGAATTTATGTGGGGTAGGTACAACTAAAAAGTGAAAAATAAAAACTTTTTTACAAAAAAAACAACCGACTTCAAAAAAAAAACACTACAAAGTGAAAAATAACTTTAATTTCGGAAGTCGGTGTCAATAAACGAAAATGCGGAACCAAAGACACCGACTTCCGAAATTAAAGTTATTTTTCACTTTGTAGTGTTTTTTTTTTGAAGTCGGTTGTTTTTTTTGTAAAAAAGTTTTTATTATATATATAGATAAAGCTAGGATTCTGCAATAACCAAAACAGTTACACAGACTTCAATAAATCCGTATTTATTCCGTATAAAGTTAGGCTAAAATAATGCTAAAATATGTCTGTAATTCCGAAGACCAGGTCTGTGCTGCCGGCACATGTCACCAGTCCCTACAGGCTACAGACTAGGGGCCATGTCAGTGCCTGTCCATTGTAATATTTTGCTCCCTAAATGGTAAAGTAAACAGAATTCAATTGGAATACAATTTTAGATGTTTAGAGCTATTACTGGTTAAATACGAGGTATGTTGGGTTCAAGTAAGAAATTGCGGGCGACTTAGAAATTTTGTTAATAATTTTGAACGAGTAACGGTGGAGATTCTTGCCCATTCTTCTTTATAAAGAAGAATGGGCAAGAATCTCCACCGTTACTATAAATACCAAACTGCCTTTTGGAAGTGGCCTAGAATTGATTCCATTTTCTTGTGTTTGGCGTTCATAAGTGCCTCTTAATGACCTACTTGAAATAAATTGTTTGACTTTGACAGAAAACTGACTTTTCAAAAAATTTAAATTTTATTTTGTATTCACGTGAAATTGTTTTTTTGAAAATAAATCGTAATCGATTTGTAGATAATCGTTTATTTTGCGGTCGACACCTAACGTTACGGTTCTAACTGATATTTGACTGAAACATTGGATACCATCTAATGATTTTGAAGAGTAGATACTTCTGAGTAACACACCCCAATTGCGTTACCGTTGCGTCATATGTTTGACAAATTCGCCTGCTCGACAACGTAAATGACGCAATGAATGCTGTCGAATTGTCAAAATAAATAACAGTGCGTTGCGTCATTACCCCGCCGATTATTCATCAGAAAATGCTATTCACATACACAAACTGTGATAAATTAGGGGCTGAAATGCAACCACCACGTTGATTAAATTAAAAGATATATATTTAGAACACGTCCGAGCACATTCATGTATCGAAAGATCAGTTGACAGATAGGTCATTATTAGAGACCCAATTTCTTAATACTATTTACGAGGTAAGTTACAAGCTAGTATTATGCGAGACCTATTTCACATATAAATACCATCGTTTGCTATATGACGTTGCGTTTATAAAGACAGCTCTAATCAATTGGTCTCCGATTCTAACGCTACAAACTCCTAACTTAGACCACAACCCACCTATTTACCGATACCGGTTTCAAATAAATACAGAATGTTAACTAAAATAGGTTTTACTTAGCACTGAATCACTTCATTGGGCCAACACGTTGTTTAAAACCTTTCATTTGTTTTTCTTTTACTGCTAGATAATTATTTCTTGTCTCTCGATCAGGTTAAGCTACGCTTGCCGCGGTTGGTCCGTGGATGGGTGACCATCTTTACATACCAAGACCCCGTGCCTCGGAAAGCACGTTAAGCCGTTGGTCCCGGCTGTCATTCGTGGATCTTTGACAGTCGTTACGGGTCGTCAGAAGCCCGAAAATCTGACAACCAGTTTTACCAAGGGGTATCGTATTACCCAGTAACTGGGTTATGGAAGTCAGATAGGTAGTGACTCCAAGTAAAATACTGGTACTCAGCTGCATTCGATTAGACTAGAAGCCGACCCCAACATAGTTGGGAAAAGGCTAGGCAGATGATAATGATCACATTATTTAGAAAATCATTCTTAGTTTCGTCGGTCGTCTGCAAAACGATTTTCCAACTATCCCGTGGCACCTAGCATAGGTCCTAAGAAGTTCCGTTCATAATATTACCACTCCGTCCTATTGTAAAGACGCACATAGCGATGTAAACAATACGTATTAATCTAAATAGCTTAAGAATTAAGTCCAGCGAAGATTAAACTGGATTCGACCGGATAAACTGTGCGATAAATGCTTTGACCATGGACATGCTACGATCCAACCATAGCAACAAAATATTTTAGTCCCAATCACATATTTTTTACGAAAATGCGATTTTATTCTAAAGGATATTTAAAACTAAGTATATCGTTTACAATAAAATCGCATTTTCATTAATAAGCAACTATATGCAGCTATCATCAACATGTCAGTTCTTCAAGCCGATCCTCTATCCAAACTAATATTATAAATGCGAAAGTAACTCTGTCTGTCTTTTCTTCACGCCTAAACTACTGAACCGATTTAGATGAAATTTGGTATAGAGATAGTTTGAGTCCCGGGGAAGGACATAGAATAGTTTTTATCCCGATATTCCCACGGGATCGAAACTTACGCGGGTGAAACCGCGGGGCGCTGCTAGTTATTTTATAAACGCCTACATCAAAGTCAAAGTATTTATTCGTGTGCTTTTTGGAGATACAACAGGTCTTACAGTAATTTTATGGAAACTCAAAAAGCTACCCATTAGGCATACCTACACGTTTTAACAATATCAGAAATTAAAATTGACACACATTGAAATACAAAACAAAAATGTCAAAATTGATTTACATTGAAATACAAACAAAAAAGAATTGATATATTAAATAAAAATGTCAAAATTGAGATAACATCATATTAGAATACCTACAATTAATTATTATTACAAAAATTAAAATACAATCAGTTATTCAAGCATAAATATATAATTGTCACATGCCCTATACTTATAAAATACTCGCGGAGGTCACATGGGAAAGCCATGCAGTTGATGCAGCCTTAACCTCATACAGTCATCAGCCCACAGCAGTCCACTACTGGATATAGGCCTCTCCAATTGCACGCCATTCAGCTCGATTCTCGGCAACTCTCATCCAGCTGCTGCCAGCCATCCTGCGAAGATCGTCGCTCCACCTAGTCTGAGGGCGTCCTTCCTTACGTTTGCCGATTCGCGGTCCCCACTCTTGAACACGTTTACCCCAACGGTCATGTTTTTTCTTCTTCTGGCGCGACTGTATTTGAGATCTTGTTGGCCCAAAATTCCGACACTTCCACGACGTCGTTGGTGGCAGCGCAGAGGTCACTTTGATTGCATGTTTTGAAACACAGAGGGCAGGATAGAAGGTGGTGCATATTTTGCGACACAGCTTCATATCCACTGCGAGGGTGCGGGATTGTCCGAAAGGGTTACCGCTACCCCAGAACATGGAACATGGATGGGTTTTAGTCAGTAAGAGTCTGACACTCCCTTCTGCTCCACCCAGAGCGGGAGGCGTCATTTGATGACATCCCATCCAAAAAAAAAATACGTGTGGCACTCGGGGACTGCCGCGGTAAAGCTACTGCATAACATTATTTATCAACTTATGCGAGCTTCTTACAGTCTACACCCATACGTCTAGTCGCACGCACACAAACACCGTGCCGAAGTCTGCCGAACTGAAACGCCGTTAGACGATGCACAGCTTTCAACGCCGCACCGCTGTGCCGGTCGGAGTGGGGGGTGTTAGGTTTATCTTCGTTATGGAATTTATTGATTCAGTCGCCGCGCTCAAAGCCCGCGATAAAAGCTAAGCAATAGCTTAAAAAGCTCCATATCCACTTGACACCCGTTCCGTCGAGGCAGCCCCACTTTACCAGGTTGGAGTTACATCTTCCCACTTGTATCCAGAGACGGTTCAGGGACTTCCAAGTGGACCACGAAAGGTCATGTGTTAATAACACTAATTAATAATAAACATTCTCTATTGTTACAGAAGCCAGCCCGAGGCAACGGCGGCAAGCGGTGGATGACGTCAACTACGATGATCCTCTACTCGGAGATGAAGCCTCTGACGATGAAGCGATGAATGATACGGAACTATCAGGTAAATAAGATAAAATTTTAATTATAACGTTCCCATCGCCCTCACTAAGACACCTGTACCACTGCCGGCGATTAACGAGAAGCGACTAGAGCTAGCTGCAAAAAGCTAGTTGACGAGCAACGAGCAGTGAGTGCGCGACGGCGACGAGCGTTTACTCGCTGGTATGTGTACTTCCCAAGCGTCAGTCTCGCAGCGTGTATTCTGCCCGCCAAGCGAGCGTCGCTGAGCGAATACTCTCTTTGATAAATCTTGTCGCTGTGATAAACGAGTACTCGCCGGCGGTGTGGATAGTCCGCGATCAACTATTTTATATTACAGGGTTATTGGACAAACACCAACAACCTCTTCCAAAGCCATTGGTCCCGGTTATCAATCGTGGATCTCTGACAGTCGTTACGGGTAGACAGAAGCCCGAAAGTCTGATAACCAGTCTTACCTTGGGGTATCGTTTTACCCAGTAACTGGGTTGTGGAGGTCAGATAAGCAGTCGCTCCATGTAAAATACTGGTATTCAGCTGCATCTGGTTAGACTGGAAGCCGACCCCAATATAGTTGGGAAAAGGCTAGGCAGATGATGAGATTGTGCGTCGATGTAAACAAGCCGCATCCCACTTTCTTTTTATTTTTTGTTGAATTATGCGCTTGAATATAACCGATATATTCTATTTCAGAACCCCAGCCTGAGAAGATCCCAGCCATCATAGAAACGACTCCAACTCAGTATGAAGTGGTAGCTGGGGCAGACGTGCGACTGGAGTGCAAGGTTACACCTGAGAGTAAGTATATTCATCCTTATCATTACCAAGGTTAGAGGTCACATCAGCGGCGTGCATTGGTTTTCAGAATAGATAGGCACTAGGCCGGGTCTAGTCTAGGCAAACGCGGTCATTAACCAGAAAAAAAAGTGAGGTCAAAAGTGTGGTTATTTGAGTAGGCATGCCTACTTAAGGGTGATAAATTGCGAAGGTCGAACGGCATGGTATTACGCGTGAGAGGTACGTATTTTTAATTTTGTCGTATTAACTTGAACGAGTAAAGACCAATGACAATGTGCGAATAGTACGGGAGCCGAGTAGGCCGTCCGGCGACTGCCTACTGCCGCGCGTGTTTGTATGAAGATTTTGTTTTTTGTTAGGTATGATAATTTAGTGAGTTTCTTAATTGTGGGGCACACACAATAAAATGTGATTGACAGGCTTATGTTGATATATCGAGGTAGCCACTGCTTAAATGCCTATATGCAATGCATGCCACTGGGCCACATTACTCAAGAGTCTTAGGAGTCAAAGTCAAGTTTGCTGTAGAAATCGAAGCCAGATGTCTGAAGGACTGACATATTTTCCCAACTCTTAACGGCCTTAAAAACTCAACTATAGATATTTCAGCTGCAACTCTCTCTGGTCGTGTCGGATTGCCGCCCCATCAGACAATGAAAGTGAGAGAAGAGAGCGCACACACATTTGCACTAAAACATCTCCCGCGCCAATGGCCGTCTCTGCTTGAGATTGGTCGCCATGGCCGAAACTCGGTCTGGAGGACTTTAGTCATAAACAACTTTTATTTAACATTTTTTATTCAGTCTTCTTTACATATTTACATAATTTAAAAAGCTAACAATCTTAAAATAATAATATGTGCAAGTATATAAAAAGGGAGGGAAAATAATCTAAAGGCACTTTAGTCATATAAATAATTTTTCTGTACTTGCGCGTGACGCAGGTCTTGGGATGCTTTTTTCTGTAACGATTTCTGCGTGAAAGACTGGAACTCAGGGTTTTACAGTTTCATTATAACTGGAAATGCTGTAAGGTGGCCCTGCTTTTTGAGCTATTTTATCCAAATAGGAGGACCACCGGTATCCCGAAGTGTAATATAAGGTGACACTCCTTAATCACAGACCATAATAAGAGCCTAGCTAGTCACCTTGCGTGCAGTGCCGGACTAATACTACTTGATGCCCTAAGCAATCCACGCCTGTGGACCCTCCTATAGAGGTATTAGGACCAGGGTGTAAAGTTCACTCATACTCTATAGAAAAGGGAGGATCCTCCGACCAGACGGGTGTTATGTCTGGCGGGCAACTGCCCAATGATTCGTCAGGCCGTTGTATCTATGCTAGTTGCGCGGTGAACTCTGCTTGCGAGATGCAGGATTTGCGTGACTTCAGTATGACGCGTTGTTCGCATGTGGCATTGTAGATACCGCTACACCCCTATCTACAAGTAAACTACAATCGGTCTTTAAAAAAAAAAACAAAAACGTATTTATTGCGTACGACGAGACGGATCATTACATACCTTAGAATATATTCGAAAGACGAAAGAGAGAAAGAGATACGTGGAGTCGGTATTACAATAAACTAAAGCATTTTTAATTTTTATTTAGTGAAATGCGTCTTGCGAATATTATGGGCATTAAACTTCAACGTTTTTAGCATATCTGCCTCAGGTATATAATATTGATAAAGCATCGAGCCTTTCCATAGTCAAAGTAACGACATCTCCCGCCGACAAAGCGAGCGGGTTTTCAAACAGCCTTGTCT
The DNA here is from genome assembly GCA_945859645.1 of Amphipoea oculea. Classification (NCBI taxonomy): domain Eukaryota; kingdom Metazoa; phylum Arthropoda; class Insecta; order Lepidoptera; family Noctuidae; genus Amphipoea; species Amphipoea oculea. The sequence goes on along the minus strand of OX243886.1, from coordinate 3,971,559 downwards.
TTCATCTGCTAGCAAATATTTTTTCTGTGCTGTTTATGGAGCCCCCGTGATTTAATGCCCTAAGCAATTGCTTAATTTGTTAATGGGCTAATCCGGAACTGCTTGCTTGTAGCGAAGTGAAACGAACGCTCTAGAATTTGCGCAACCGGCTGCATTGCGCGCTTGGAGTTTCGCTGTATTTTTCGATGGATGGCTTTAGGCACTAAGCGAGCCATCTGTTATTGCATAGGCATACGCAGCCATAACAATTCTAGACTTACATTAGGTACCTAACGGGAAGATACGGGCCAGACGCGAAGCAACGGTCATGCATGACATGCAAAAACATATTCAAATTTGCTCAAGCTACATAAAAACGCATCCTCCTTCCCAAAATACACATCAAAACATTTCCTTTACCGTTCCAAATTCAAAAAAAATATCAGCCATGATTCATTGCGCAATAAAAAATGTTAAGAACAAAATGGTGGGGCTTCCGGTTGGCGCCAAAGCGCGTGCGCAAGTTCCGGCTAACTGTCAGACGGTTAACGGACGGATTTGGCTATCTTTGTAATTAAGTGCAATCGTAAATGGTCATGTCGGGGTGTCAGTCACAACGTTAGTTATATTTTATTGCTTTCACCAGTAAGGAAACCTGGTTTATTTGTGGTAGACATCTTGGAATCAAATTATTCATTTTGTGATTTGTGATAATAATATTGTTTACTAATATACGATACCTAAGAAACGAGAGCAGTGGTAGCCAATGGTAACAGACCTGACTTTCGAGTTTTAGGTCGTGGGTCAAACCTAGACAGGCGCTTTACTTTGTGTAAATTATTCCATCATTACTGCTCTGAAAACGGTGAAGGAAAACATCGTGAGGAAACCGGCATGTCCTAGAACCCAAAAGTCACAAAAATAGTTTATAATCAGGATTAACACATCACAGGATACTTTTTTATCCCGACATCCCCACGGAAACTTTGTAAACATAACTACGCCACAGATAATATAATACTACAACTACGCATAGACCCTTTGAAACCTCTTTAAATATATTTTTTTTTGTTCTTCTTCACAGAGGGTACGGTGGTGGCGTGGCACAAGAACAACCAACAGTACTTCATGGGGAACATTAACCTCCACAACGATGTCAGATATTCCATGTAAGTTATAAATGAAATCTCACTGATTGATACATCAATATTTTTGAAGTGAAAACTTCTTTAGGCGCGTTGGACAGTTTTTGAGATGGAAAAAAACTATTGAACTCGCGTCACTGTTACCGTAATCGACACCGCTTCGGATGTGTTCGGCTGTCCTTGGGATATAGTCGGTTTTAATGTATATCCGATATGTCAGTGAGTGATGGCAAAGTATTCTGTTTGTGTTTTGTTTTCACTTCTGTCGGCGCTCCCGGAATGCCACTGTTTGTTTTTTTTTAACCGACTTTAAAAAAAGAGGTTCTGTATTCGACCCGTATGTATGTTTGTATGTCAGCGATTATCTCAAAAACTGCTAAACCGATTTTGATAATTCTTTCATAAGTGTGATCTACGTACTTTCAGGAAGGTTTTAGTATATAATACATTATGTAATTGTTCTTATGTACGAAGTTATATGCATAAATGTACTGCATCTCCGGCATTTCTATGGGAATTTTGATGATTCTTCGAGTCGTGTCTTCAATTCTTCAATGCACTAGTGATAATTGAATTTGTGTGGGGTAGGTACAACTAAAAAGTGAAAAATAAAAACTTTTTTACAAAAAAAAACAACCGACTTCAAAAAAAAACACTACAAAGTGAAAAATAACTTTAATTTCGGAAGTAGGTGTCAAAAAACGAAAATGCGGAACCAACGACACCGACTTCCAAAATTAAAGTTATTTTTCACTTTGTACTGTTTTTTTTTGAAGTCGGTTGTTTTTTTTTGTAAAAAAGTTTTTTTAGCTAGTAGTAAAGTATGACATTCATGCAACCAAATCTGATTCTCCATGTCTCCATTTCCAGAGCGGAAGATTCCAAGGACCTGATAATAAAGAACGCTGAAGCGGATGACAGCGGAGTCTTCAGATGTGAGATGGTGCAGAGGGTACCCGTGGCTATCAACCATACACTTCTGGTTCTGCAGAAACCCCAAATTATAAGTAAGTAGATTTTAATGCAAACTTAAGTGGCTGTGGGCTGGGCACATTGCTCGCAGAACAGATGGCCGATGGGGCCGAAAGGTTCTGGAGTGGCGACCGCGTACCTGAAGACGTAGCGTTGGAAGGCCTCCCACAAGGTGGACCGACGACCTTGTGAACGGCGCAGGAACTCGTTAGATGCGAGAAGCACAAAACCGGTCGAAGTGGAGGTGCTTGGGGAGGCCTATGTCCAGCAGTGGACGTCTTTCGGCTGAAATGATGATGATGATTTTAATGTTATTTTTTCTTTATGCAGTTTTGAGGGGCTTGTGGCTAAGGAGCCGTCTCCACGAGCGAAAGAATTGCGGCGATATTATCGTCATGCTACGTATTTCTATTTCTATACACTCTCTTAGAACGTGTACATTTGAATTTGATGGCACAGCGAGACTATCGCCGCGATTCTCTCGCTCGTGGAGACGGCCGCACGGGTCGATCGATCAGATTAAGCTGCACTTGCCGCGGTTGGTCTGTGGGTGGGTGACCATCTTTACATACCAAGATCCCTCCGTGGTTTGGAAAGCACGTGAAGCCGTTGGTCCCGGCTGTAAATTCGTGGATCTTTAACAGTCTTTGCGGGTCAGAAGCCCAAGTCTGATAACTAGTCTTACCAAGCGGTATCGTATTTTACCCAGTAACTGGGTTGTGGAGGTCAGATAGGCAGTCGCTCCATGTAAAATACTGGTACTCAGCTACATCCAGTTAGAGTGGAAGCCGACCCCAACATAGTTGCGAAAAGCCTACACAGATGTTTCCTTAATGCAGTTTTTGGGGTTCATATTGAGAAGTCAGTGGATTGTGAGGTACATATTGCTCGCTATAACTCAATACACAGATGACACCCGACCACAATGACAGCGCGTGGCACACTGACCGAACGAATTAGGAAGGTGCAGTGAAGCGGGGGACGCGGAAAAGACGCGAATTTAGATATTTCTAGAAATCGCCATTTTGTCGTCGTAATTTTTACGATAGCCGCATGTCGCAACAGAATTGGGCAAAAGTAGCCACTGACTGGATTCCGAATAACAGGAATCGGCGACGCGGTAGGCCTAGAAAGAGATGGCGTGACGAATTGGACACCTATCCAAAGGATTGGCCAGATGTAGCAAGAGACAGGAGAATATGGAAAGACGGAAGGGAGGCCTTTGCCCTGCAGTGGGACATAACAGGCTCATAATAATACAAAAAATGTTTACGATAGCTTAGTAATCTAGGGTTAACAAAAACTACTTATTTTCCAGATATGACGGCCTCCAACGGTGGTAATTTGGGAGTGGGTGCTGACCTGACAGTGACGTGCTACATCACCGCATCTCCGGTGCCCACAGTACTGTGGTCGGTGACCAAGAAGGACCAAGTAAGTGTTCCATTTCGGTACCTGTGTACCGGTTCCGGACTGGTACCGGAGCCCTGATTCATACGACAGGCTATCGTATCGAAAACCTGACATTTCCGATAACCTGATTTGACTTGCCCTCAACAGCAAATAGCTGTTGGAAGAATAGCGCGCGTCTATTTGATTTAAACTGACAAAATTTTCGGGTTTTGGACTTGTGAACAGCGTTTAGAAGACTCCTACGATAACAATGATTAATGTTCGATACGATACGGAAGCGTATCGAGTGTTTGTGAATAGCTATGTAGTACTCCACCTAACAAGTACCGGTACCAAATTCAGGTAACCGCGGTAAAACAACAATGTCTTCACGATTTTCGACATTAGATGCCCAATTATTGCTTCAGAAATCCATAATCACTTCCTCGGTAATCCGTTGTGTTGTTACCAAGAAACAACAACTACAGTGTATCCAACAATTATACAAGAACATTCACTAGATGCACTCTGATTATGCATCACTATCAAAATCATTATGATCTTTATTCTCATTCTTATAAAGTTGCTATTGGGTTGCTGCCACTGACAGATCTGTCAAAATCATTGTGAGCTCTATTCTCGTAACAATAGGGTTGATGGTAGGTTGCTGCTGTCAGAGGTAAATATTTGTGAACAGACTTCAAGGGACGACGGTAGTTTCTAGCCATTACATTTATTATTAAACCGTCCACTTCCGTTACTTGTCATACAAAACAAAAGAACACTAAGTTTAGACCGCGGCGACTGCTTTCTGAGAAACGGGAATATTATTTGTTTGTCGTGTACATTTTAGAGATGTCCTTTTTGAACTGTGTACGAAATTAACTGTGAATTAATTACCGAATGTGGAAGATTTAAGCATGACAATATTTTAAGGCCCTCTTGTAGTGCGGTGTGTAGGTATGATAACGTTTTCTCACTCTCTCACTCCCCGCATAATACCGCAAAACGGGGCTACTTTGACTTCCAGAGTTACTTTGACAGGCGTTGGAACTACTTTAACAGAGCGCCAAAATCGGTTTTCACGTGTGCTCAGCAAGTGTGCGTGACCTCGAGTAATATTGCGCGAGGCGCGGGTTGTGGGGAACGCGTCATAGCGTTGTGATAGGCCTTGTCAAAGTAACCCTGGAAGTCAAAGTAGCCCCGTTTTACTGTACGTATCGGGGCATCTCTCTCTCGCACGCACTGGCCGGCAGGCGTGAGCGTTTGAACTGCTCAATGTCGTCTAATTTTTGTTCTCACAAAAATAAATAACCATTTATATAAAAATCTTCCTTACCCAGCACTAGAAAATATTACACCCTATCTTTTGATATATTACTTAGACGGTTTCGTAATATAATTTCTTACTAAGAAATACGTCCGAAATATTGATTTAGTGTCATCTTTGCGTTTTTTTTTTTTATCGAGACAACTATTAGTAATTACGTTTCCGTCTTTAGTCAGCGCTTGACCGTATGTTCAATTTTGTTAAAATTATTTTTATTTTGCGCAATATTTACAATAATTAGAAATAAATAGATTAAAAAAACCTACTACAACCTCGCCTTAAACCGTTACAATCATAAAGTTGTAAAGTCTCATTCATAAATCAAAATGGAAATCAAAAGTCATAATATGTATATTCAAACTAGGCTGAGAATCAGCACTTTTTCAACGTTAAAATTACATAAGACAGTCTCCTAAAACGCCCGACCTTCACCAAGTGGCGAAACAAATAACTTTTCCCCCCCTCATCTTTTTCACCACAAATGCCATTTTCAAAGCGCACTAAACAAAACTGGGTGCGCCAAAGTTCACCTAAATTTTCAACTCCGATAATTGGAAATCCGAAAATGTTCTTCCTAACATTTCTCATCCTAACAATCACAATTCCTAACTACTCTGTCTCTAATGTTCATAATTCCGAATCATTCAACTTCATAATGTCAGTAGCAATAAACATCTAATATACTTTTATTTGTTTTCCTATATTTTCTCAACATAACCATCTTTTACACTATTATTCAAAGTCATATCTTTTTTGTTTAGATCGTCGACATAGGATGCAAAAACGAGCGAAGGGCACCCCGAGGTTCGGTTTGGTTAGGTTACTTTAAACCCTTTACACAGAAATAGGGGCCCCGCGATGCGGGGCTCCGTCGACATAGGATGCAAGGGCGAGCGAAGGGCACCCCGAGGTTCGGTTTGGTTAGGTTACTTTAAACCCTTTACACAGAAATAGGGGCCCCGCGATGCGGGGCTCCGTCGACATAGGATGCAAGGGCGAGCGAAGGGCACCCCGAGGTTCGGTTTGGTTAGGTTACTTTAAACCCTGTACACAGAAATAGGGGTCCCGCGAAGCGGGGCTCCGTCGTCGTCGAAGTGTTTATCATATTAGACTAAATAGGTTTTATGTCTAATGAGTGGTATATCAAACGATTTTATATTAATTGTCTGTTATTCTTATAGAAATTAGTTACATTAAAATTATATCAATCGTTTATTATATTAACTGATCATTATATCAAATAAAATTATAGGTTCAGTTATTATATCTTGTAAATATTAGAGGTTTTGTAATTATATCATATATTACTTACCCGTATAAACTCCCAGGCCATGACAATATTATGGTAGTTATGTTTAGGGATAAAAGCGTTATGATAAAAAACAGTAGGAGTTTAAAATATTTACATTAATGATATTATTGATTACAATTTTCGGAAACATGAGTGTTATGAACATCGCCGGTAGCACTACAAATAGTATGAATGAAAACTTTAGGATGAAAAATTTTAGGAAGAGTGATCATTCGGATTACAAATCGTTAGGAAGAACAATTTCGGGTAAAGAACTTTAGTTGAGCCAATATGGACCCAACAAAACTATAACCATCTCTTTCTCTCTTACAGAACGAGCGTCTGACAGAGAAGGACGCCGAGTTCCACGTCGAAGGCAACGTCTACTCCATTCATATCAAGAATGTTAAGAGAGAAAATGCTGGACAGTATTACTGCTATGCCATCAACAAACTTGGAAGTCACCAGGCGGAGACCTCCGTGGTAGTCAACGGTAAGAACATAAAGTAAAAGTGCTTTCAAGTTAAACAAATATCAACTTTATTTCAAAGACAATTAAGTTGATTTCAGAGTGACTAGCACTATTGACAAAGTTATAAAAATGTTTGAATTTGTAGCGTAAACTGAACTTTATTGAGTAGGAATTATAGTAGACTAGCTGCGCCCCGCGGTTTCACCCGCATAAGTGTCGATCCCTTGGGAATATCGGGATAAAAACTATCCTATGTCCTTCCCCGGGATGCAATCTATCTCTCTGCCGAAATCCGTTCAGTGGTTTAGGCGTGAAAAGGTAACATACAGACAGACAGACAGACAGAAAGAGTTACTTTCGAATTTATAATATTAGTATGGATTGTACAACTAATACATAAAAGAAGCTATTTTACCCCGAGACGTTTATATACACCCGAGCCGCAAGCGAGGGTAGACTAAACTAAAACTAACACAGAACAGTGGAAATATTACATGACACTTAGCTGGTAAAAAGTTGTAGGTACCTAATAACCAACTGCGCCAGTAATTCTGAGGAAAACTGATGGCCAATTCTCGTAATTTAAAACGTTCATAATCAAGTCGCAGTCTCATCTCGGCGACAAACAAATGTCAAAATCTTGTCAAAATGTAGTGAAATTAGAGGTATTTTTGACAGATTGAGACTGAGATCAGTCTATGAACGTTCTTAAAATTACGAGAATTGCCCCTTAGGTGTGCATGTATACATGTTTTCACATTATTAATTTTGTGTGTTTTCACTACAGGCAAACCTCAAGTTCATGTTCCGAAGAGCGTTGTGAACTCTGACATCCAGATCGAAGCAGTTCTGCAGTGCGCCGCTCATGGAGATGCCAGGTAAACGACAAAACTTGGGAGATAATTATCCATTTTGGAAAAACTCACTTTATATCACAGGAGACAAAGTTCAAATTCCATTTGCCATAGAAATGTACCTATATTGTGTGCTGCCTACAAACATCTGACATATCGAATTTTTCGCCATCTGAGGAACAACAAACTCTATATCCCAGGAGACAAAGTTCAAATTCCATTTACTATAGAAATGTGTTATTGTTTTGTGTGTTGCCTATAAACATCTGACCTATATCGAATTTTTGGCCATTTAAGAACAGCTTCAGATGAACATGAGGCTACAGGAGCTAGTGCGAATCTTGGGGTTGATTCGATTAATCGAGTCTGGTTTAACCATGCTGGGATCGGTGCAATTCATTCATTCAATCATCTAAGAACAGCTTCAGAATGTTTTTTAGGCTGCCGCGCTTTTGTTGTACCTCTGGCATGTTCACTCTGACGCGTGTTCACGACTTCCACGCTATGGTGAGGAGAAAAACGGCGTCGCTATTGGAAAAAACGCGGTCAAGTCCTAATAGCATTCTGAAGATGTTAATCGACAAAAACTCTACTCCCTTTACTTTAAAAAAAATAATTTTAAAAAATAAAACCCGACTACTGAAAAGAATGAAACAAGAAAGTACCTTCCCGTGGTCGCATGCCGCTGTATTAACATATTATAAGCTATGGTAGCATGCGACCACGGGAAGGTACTTTCTTGTTTCATCCTTTTCAGTAGTCGGGTTTTAGTTTTTATTAAACTCATTTTTTATTTTGGGGCTTATATCATTAATATTTATATTTTTGAAATGTGCTAATTAAGTCCTTTCATTTGATATCCAACAAGGCAGGATTAAAAAAAAATGTTGTACATCATGACTTTTTGTCTGCTAGAGGGCGCCATATTCAATTTAATGCGACGTCACAAAGCCTATAACTAGCGGACAATTAAGACGCTTCCAACGATACCTCATTTATCCAATTATTACAAGGAGTTTAGAAGTTATGAGGGAACAGATGAACATACATACATACTTACATACATACATACATACCGGTCAAAATCATAACCCTCCTTTTCGCTTCACCGTAGTCGGGTAAAAAGAAGCCTCAAACTCTGTCAAAACCTTTTTTCTAAACGAATAAAGAAGGCAGCTTTTAGAACGTTTGCACCATTCTCACAGTTTTTCTACTTGATTTCAGGCCACACTTCCGCTGGTACAAAGATGGAGTGCTGATTGAAGACAGCGCCACCCAGTACGACATCAGCACCCGTGGATCACACTCGAACTTGACTGTGTCTCCTAGTGCTGACGCTGACTTCGGTACCTTCACGTGCGAGGTAAGAACCTTTAGCCTATACCACAGAATACTTAATAGTACTACGTACAGAAAGGACACTCCCTACCCCGCACTCATATCAGATACCCCACCTCACCCCGCACTTCGAGGTATTCGTCGCCGACTCTTTAGCAAGGGCGCTCGCGCTGTACTGCTGACACAAACGCACAATTTTGCGATTTAAAAATTTTATTTTAGTTTTTAATCACGATGATTGGATATTGTGATGCTTTTCCGAATTTGTATTTACATAAACTGTTTGTAAGATTACGCATTTTTAATACCATGCGATTTAATAACCGATTATTTAGAGATAAGTCATTTAAACGATAATATTTTAGTGTTTTTATTCCATTACAAACCCGACTATATAAATAAACAATTGAACTACAAGGTCACTTCATAATATTGCACACGTTCGGGCAGCGCCGTCGTCGTTCGGTTCCCCGACACAAATCGCTTTCCGCGCCATTTTTTACGCTACGCACGACAGCCAACCCTACTACTACTACTACGTCATTTGTTTATGTAGTAGTAATAGGTAATTATTTTGCGAGCGTTGTGGAGTGTCCGGGGTGAGGTAGAGGTAAAGGGGTCCCCTAAAAGTGGTGATTGGCATTGGTGGTCTTAGCGTCGATGGCAAATACACAACGTGCCGCTACTCTGGCGATATTAATTTAAAACACGGGTAGGGCTAATGAATGGCCAGTACCTAATCAACCTATAATGTTCCCGCTGCTGGGACACAGGCCTAAGGACATCGATAGCGAGGGAGTGGGCCGTAATCCACCACGCGGGCCCACTGCGGTTTAGTAGATATCACATGTCTTCGGATTTTTGGTTCTAAGACATGGCAGCTTCCTCACGATGTTTTCCTTCGCCGTTTTGAGAGCAGTAGTGATGAAATATAATTTACACAAAGTAAAGCGCCTGTCAGGGTTCGAGCTTACGACCTACAACTCGTAAGTCGCGGTCGTTTGCGTTTGTCCCACTGGGCCACCACAGCTTTCATGCATGCTACTGCCCATAATACATCAAATGGTATTGTTCGTCGAATCGTTGAGCTCCTCAAGTTCTGAGTAGAGCTGCACGATTTTTGACAAATGCGTGCACTGACTGGACAGGTCCGCTCAATCTGTGTGGTTCTTTCCTCAAATGACCATTTCAGACACCAATCTACATGGTCTTCACGTGATCTGACCAAGATTTTGTCAGACTGTGACCTCTGAGTTAGTTTCGGCCTTTCTTCTCAGAGTAGTCAGATAGGAAACGCCGACCTCATCTAGCTTAAAAAAAATGCGATTGACGTGTAAAACTGTTTATACAAACCTACTTACAGAAAATAAATCATTTATCATTTAATTGCTTTACCATGTAAGGTACTGCTTTACAATATCACCACCGGTCTATATTCCCCTTTTCATCGACCAACTCATAGATATATGAAGGACCAACCCAATACTGATCAATATGTTTCTATCAATTTCCAGGCTGAAAATAGCTATGGCACCCACAATCGTTCTATCGATCTGGTCCAGAGCCCTGTGGTGGAAGACCTGGATGTGGACGGACCTAAGATGACCTGGACTGTACACTCGCATCAGCCGGTTGAAGAAATGGAAGTTCAGCTTAAGTCTAACGATGAGGTAAGCTATATTTTTGGTTTTGTTTTTCAAGGATCGATTTCGTGGGAAGGTTTTCTTTTGACCAGGATTTGTGATGATGAAAAAAATCTCGGGATTAATTAGCGCTCTTATACCCTAGTGAATAAAATCCAGCCGACCTATTCTGTAAAAATCTCATCATGAAAACTTAGATGAAGCTTGAAGAGAGCCGTCAATTGTGTCACTCCGTAGCATCAGGTGGATTGACTGCTCGTATAAAAGATCGGCTGTATTTTAAACTATTTACATACTATTGCTGGGGAAAGGTAAAAAATAAAAGTATTCGGCCGCATCCGGTTAGACTGGAAGCCGATCCCAACATGGTTGGGAAAAGGCTAGGCAGATGATGATGACTATCCTATTGCCGGGGAAAGGACCATCAGTCAAAAACGAGTCCAAAAAGTCTCGCCAGGATAAAGGTCATAGCACACACATCAACTCGAAAAGGGATCGTCACCGTATCGCCTTTCGCGTCGCCGTCAAACAGGCGTCAAACTAACGTAAGCACGTAACCAAAGCGCATCAGCAGCTCCGATACGTCGACTCGGTGACAATACCAAAGAAAGGACATTTGGGTAGGCTGCATAATGTACTCAAACTGACAGACCAACATTAGCATACAACATCTATTATTTTTTTATTAAGAGCCTATACTACCTCAGCTAAAATTCACTCTTTATCTCGCTCATACGATACTGCTCGCTGACTGAGTGAGAGCGAGACAGAGTGCGGTGCTGGGCGGCAGGCAGCGCCAATAGTTTAGGTATTTGCTTTTTACAGTGAAAATAATGGTAAATATAAAAAAAGTAAATAAGATAAGACCTGCTTTAAAGTAAGTTCAGTTAGTATGCAAAGTTACATGATCTAATTTGAAGTATTTTTTGAATACCAGCGGTTTATTGTTCGGGTTAGAGGTAACTTTGGATTTATTTTCTATCGAGAAAATTTTATGGAATCGTGTTTTCGTCTAACATAAGACTTAACATTAATCCTCAACTTTACCATATATTTATTTCAAAATTAATGGTGCAGTATTTTCGACATAACGGAGGATCACGCTAAGCCATTTGAGGTAATATAGGCTCTTAATTTCTCAAAATTCTTCTCTAGAACGGCGAATGGACGACGCTCAGTGTACCTGTCCCAGAGGGCAAGCACAATAAGTACGACATCAGCTATTCCCTTGAAGACAAACAGCTGCAGCCTGGTGAATACATGGCCGCTGTCAAAGTCAGGAACACCAAGAGTTGGGGAGGTACCGAAGCGGCTATTGTTAAAATCCGTAAGTTTTTGGTTTTTTTTTTTGTGTAAAATGTTTGGCAATTTACCAGCCGACCCCAACATAGTTCGAAAAAGGCTAGGCAGATGATGTATTGGCCAATAGGCCATGTAAAGGGAAGTGGTTACCGCTACCTTATAAAATGCAAAAGCGCCAGGGAAGCCCTCGAAATTAAATTTTTGTTACGTTTTTTGCAATTTGCAGGTTAGTATAGTTAGCGCCACGAAAGATGAGACTTGACCCCGCCTCCCGCGCTCTTTCCGTCGCCCCTATGACACCCGGTCCCGTCCCGCACTCAGACCTCCTACCGCTAAAGAGATCTAAAATCGTGTACTGCGCAAGTCAAACCACGTGGTGTGTCAAGTCTCATCTTTCGTTAAGGTTTAGATCTAAATATGAATCGCGGCCAAGGATCTGACAGCCATGTCATTTGTAGATCTTTGAAAGTCATTACGGGTAGTCGTAAGTCCAAGTCGTAAAAGTCAGTCTTACCAAGGGGTATCGTTTACCCCGTGACTGGGTTGTGGCGCTCAGGTAGGCAGTCGCTTCATGTGAACTGGTATTCAGCTGCATCTGGTTAGACTGGAAGCCGACCACAACATAGTTGGGAAAAGGATTCGCAGATTGATTTTACATGATGGTCTATGGCGTTCAAATTAAATGTTATGATTGATCCGAACGAGTGTCATTTAACAATGGATTTAACCAAACATAACAAAATCTAATTAGAATGTTGTTATTAATTTTTTTTCTTTTTTTTATTACTCAAATTTTAACTCCATTGAACAAGGAGTTTTTCTCGATTTCTTTTTTATTTTTCTACTTAAATGTTTTGTTTTTTTTTTTGCTGTTTTTAATTTTATGTTTTGTGTTGAATAACGTGTTTTATTTGGCTTTTTCTTTTGTTTTGTTTAGTTGATCCTCAGTCGCTGTACATCCAGACTGCTTCAGGTAATTTTCGAGATTTTTGTTTTGTTTTGATTTATTTATTTTTTTATACTAAATAATAAAAATAATGTGTTCAATAAAAAAACCGAGTGTGCTTATGACCACACGACTGAAATGAAACTTCAAACGTATTTGGCTATGAGAGAAAGAGAGAAAGAAAATGTGCGCGCGCACTGCTTTCTCTTGCTTATATCCCCCACTCAACTCCCGTTCGCCTCGCCCGATCACACTTTTCGTAACGCTTACGTCACGCGTTCGCCAGCTTACTCCCCAAGTCAAGCGTGCGTAAAGAAGTTTCACTTCAATAATTTAGGAGGAAAAACTTATATTGTAGGTAACACGTAATCATTTTTAATATTTTTCCTTTTTTTTCAGTGTATCGTGATAACGCTGCGCATTCCATCCGACCAGTATACACGGCGATATCGACAATCCTGATGTACCTCCTTGTTCGAATGCTGTAAACTAACTAGCATAACTTATTTATTGTTATCAAAAGTATTCGATGTTTATCCGAGACAAAACGATGTAACTATGCTGTTAAAATTATTAAACGCTTCAAAATTTTCTCCTCGACTAACAAAAATTAAAAAAAAAAAAATCTTAAAATTTTTCTGTTTTTTTTTTCTTTGAAGTAATTTTTGTTTTGGTCATATCATAAATATTGAATTGAACACTGTTTTGCTTGTTTGTTTTGTCTCCGTTCCATGAGTTTTCATTATATATTATTGTACAGAATAAATGGTAAGGAAATTAATTTTTATTTTAGCGTAAGTGAAAATTTTGAAACTTATGTAAAGCGAAGATACTTAAAATTTGACAATTTTCGGCACAAAATTAAAAAAAATAACGCATTCTTCGACTAAAAAACGGATTTCGAAACCTTTCCTGTTCGAAAATCTGTACTTTTTCTTCCAAATTGTGTCGCAGCATTTTAGGAAATACACAGCTTTTATTTTCATTAAGAAAAATGTTTTTGAAAAATGACAGCTCTTCGAACCAGTTTTAGTAATGTAAATATTTATTATTAAAATTCATTATAATTTTAATATAACAGTGAATTTAGTACTAATCACTGTATCTCTTACAAAATGACGTTCCCTTTTAGTATTTTTATTTCCCTAAAATTGGAAAAGAAATCTGCACTTTTAAAGGATTTAGTATATCTTTTAGTCTGCTATAGTTTCTTTTAGTTTATTAATAATTAGTCGATTTTTCTCACATTAATATAGTTTTTTAATAGGTAAATATTACCAAAGTGTAATTAAGATCACATTAGATATATGTAAGCTTATGTTAAATATGTATTACAATTAATTAAATGCTTATTAATTATTAAAAAAAAATATTTAATTTGTAGGTTAAAGTACCAATCGCTTTTTGATGATATTGTTAAAGACGGTCACACGAAGATGTTTTCTTCTATTTTATAATGCTAACGCTTTCTATGTAAATGGTTAAAAAAGTACAATAGTAATAGTTTAAAAGGATAATAGTGATTACTAGAGATAAGTTTGGCTTAGCGAAGAAAAAATTTTTTTTATTTTTTTTAGGGAACTTTGTCTTTATTTTTTTAGGGAACTTTGTCTTTCGGTATAGATTGGTGACAAAGCTAAAAATTGATTTGCAGAAAATTGTATTCTTCAACTTGTTTTAACGATTTAGGGTTATTATCATTTAAAATGGCCTTTTTTTAAATAATTCAGTAATTTTGTCATCTTTACGTATCAGGAATCTTCGTACAGCTAAACTTATCGATAGTTTTAATAAAATAAATAGTGACTAATATTTAAAGTCAAGTTAGCTGCCATAATACCTTTGAACGCACAAGTTTTAAATATCTTCCTTTTTATTCACGCAGATAACACAATCATTTACTTAGGTGTTAATTTTTTTTTTTTTATTAAGTTCAATATAACATACATAAATTTAAAAAAATACACAGCTTTTCTTAAAGAAGATGGAAAATGCACATCCTTTCTTATTATAACTTTTAATAAATGCAATTGTGTTTATTTTAAAAACTGTGCCGAACCGTGTATTATTATTATTTTTAAAACTGCTAAACAATTTCAATATATTTTTTTTTTCTTTTTTTTTTGTCGTACACGCGTTCAAAGTGTTAATCGAAATAATAATAAGAATTATATTACCAGTTATAAATGTAGATTTTAATAAAAACGTGCCTGTAATTTATTACAATAATACAATAGTTCCATACAAAGGTGCTTCGTTCTTTACAGTTAATAGAATATTGCATTCTTCCATTTTAACTTAAAATATTAGTGAAAACATATTACATACTAGTCTTATTTTGTATTACAGCAGCAAGGTTTTTAATAAGTGATCAAGTACCAGTAGACGTAGATTTTGGGAAGTATAAAAATTACAAATAAAACGTAATTTTTTTTCAGCTAAAATTGTTGATTTTATGAATCGATATTTATCGTCCATCGACCTAGCGAAAAAGACGATTATTTGAATCTTTGAAACAAACATTTGATAAGTTTTTAAACATATTTTTAAAGGAAACCCAGTGAAATAGAATTACTTTCGAAATATTACAGCAAAAAAAATACGAAAAAATATTTTTCGATTTCGTCCCGTCCTACGCTGTATTTCCAATGTTTTAGAAACGTTTCGAAATCGGAAAAAAAATAATTTCGTATTTTTCTTACTGTCAGTCAACGGAGTTGAAAAACCTGATTGAATAAGGGTCCATTTTACCCTAGAAATAATTGTCTCTATTTTAGGGTTAAATTAAATCATCGCTGACCCAAACAACATAATTTAACAATCTGGTATTTCGACCCAATATCGATATTTAAAAAATCAAGTACAATAATCGAAAAAATCAAGTACAATAATCGATAAAACTTTATCGATTAGACGTTTTATCGATATAATAAATCGATGTATTGTAAAATATATGTTCACGTAAACTACTGTGCCTTCTTTATATTAAAACAGAAAGAGGGTGATATATTTTTTCTTTAATGAATAAATGATTAATGTTTGTACATATAATTAAACTGATTGTTTCATTTTTTGTTACCTTATACAAGCTTTAAAATAAAAAGAAGAATGAAAACAGTATACTAAGGCGCGTCGCCCACACGACCTAGAGTCGAGGCGGCGACGAGGCGCGGGCGCACGTTTTGTATAGTATAAGTATAGGTATGACGCCTATAACATACATACCTATATTTATTCCTATAGAAAACGTGCACCCGCGCCTCGTCGCCGCCTCGACTCTAGCTCGATTTAGTTTCCAAGTATATAAACAAATATAAGTTATTGGAAAAATAACTTCAATACCTACTCAATAAAGTACTGTTTACGCTACAACTTTTGTCAATTGTATTATGAAAACAACTTAATTCTCAGTACGATAAAGTTGATATTTATTATACCTGAAAAACATCAATTGGAAACATGAATTTTAATAGACTTTAGAAATTATAAAAATGATAAATAAAAATGTTTGAAGTTGTAGCGGAAACTGAACTTAATGTAGTAGGATTTAAAGTTATTTATCCATAAACTCTTATTTGTTTATATTTTTGGCAAACAAGTCGCGAATGCAGATTACAGCCACGAATTACAAAATATGGATGTCACCTGAACTACTTATTATCTCTGAAACGTGACGCTTCACAGGTTTATTCTTGCTATGTCAGCTTTCAATTTATACATATAGGTTTAACGCGCAGCCGCCATAAAAAAAAAAAATTGCAACATGAAGCTGTGCTAACCATAGATCTCGTCCGATGGATAGGTACAATTAAGCACAAAAACAAACATTTTCAGTCCAACAAAGTTTTATTATAAAATAGCTAGTACTCGCACAATCTTGTTTGAATTTTTACTAGAAAGACGATAAAGAAAAAAAAAACTCAACTTACAAATGGACTCTCTCGTAACATAAATAGGTAGGTACCCAAGTAGCATTTTAATTTACACAAAATCGAGTTGAGTTTAGTTTCGAGTTAATCAGACAGAGCGTTAACATTCTTCCATACAAATTTTGACACCTCTCAATCCCTCTTTAGGAGGTAGTTTAGAAAAACGCCAAACTTCATCCCGACATTTTTAACGCTGACTGTACGTTGTCGGACGAGTTGGGAATGAGTCGAAATACAGCATGAAACGAGTTAAGAAACTGATCAGATGCACAAGGTGATGTATTAGTGAATGTGACCTATTAGGGATAGCGACGAAATGGCCAATGAGACGAATGGTCATCAGATCCGTATTAACATTATAAGTCCATGCATTATAACTCATCACATGGAATTAGTATGTACCAAACGGCGCCAGTACATCAAGCTACTACAATCTGTCAAATTTCTTTAATAGATTTTCAACTTTATCGCTAAACAATAAGGTTCAAGGTTGATTGGGAAAATTTGACAGTTTCAGGTCGCTTGATGTGCTGGCGTCTGTGTGTCATTCACTGGAATCATTGACAATAAAATACCTACTTGTCAGTGTTGACAATAGGATAAACTGTCAGTGATCAGTTTCATAAGGTAGTTCAGTTCTCAATTTCATGGTAATTCTTGCTTATATTTCAAACTATTGCACGGTCAATGGTACTGCCCTTGGAATATTATCTCCTAATTGTTCTCAGCTTATAAATGGACATCATGGATTCAATTGTAAGTATTATCCAATACAACAACAACACAATACAACCGCTTAGGGCGCTGTTGCGACTGCCACGTTTTTGCAGTGCATCTGCAATGCTTGCTCAAGCCAGGAGAGGTATTTCACGGCTATCAGAACAATCAGAGAGATCTTTAACCTACAAACAGCTACCTAAACTCTCACTCTCTGGGTCTCCTTTAGGTAGGGTTTCGAAGTTTAAGTATTTGGGTCACTGGGTCACTGATGACTTAAAGTTAAAAGACAACTTAGACATAGACAAGGAGCGCAGGTCGCTGGCTGTCCGTTGCAACATGTTGGCCCGCAGGTTTGCACGCTGTACTGATCCAGTAAAGATAACGCTTTTTAAGGCCTTCTGCCAGTCGTTTTACACGTGCAGCCTGTGGACCAATTATACCCAGCGGGCATACAGCGACCTGCACGTACAGTACAATAACGCACTCAGGGTATTATTGGGGTCGCCGTGGCGGTGTAGCCCGTCAGGGATGTTCGCGAAGGCGTGCGTCGACGTATTCGCTGCGATCATGCGGAAGCGATGCGCTTCCAAGATGGCGCGCTTGCGCTCCTCCTCCAATGGCATCCTGAAAGTGTTTTCAGACCGGTGGGACACTCCCCTCTTACGAAGGTGGTTAAGAGTCCAGACACACTTCACTAAATAAACTGGTGTGTTGAATTAAGTTATACTAACATTAGGCTAAGTTATACTAACACTATATGGATTTATCCGAAATAAAATATTTGAATTTGACAATCCCAGAGCTGGGAAGATGGTCAAGATCCCTACCAGCACTTACTGGAACAGTTCCTTCCTCTGAGCACGTTTGCTCTTGCGAATCTCCTCATAAGCCGCTCAATAAAGGTAAGAAAGAGGTGGAACATTTGTATCTCGTCAGTGTTCACTCCAGCTGGCCAATAAAGGCAAGCCAGAGGTGAGGAACAAGACTAGGTACTCCGGGTAGATAGATTCAGTGAGGTCACTACTTCCCAACAATTCGCCACATGCTGCCCTGAGGGTTTCTGTATTTCTCTTGGTCTGGCTCCTCACCCTAGACCTGTACCGGCCAAGTAAACTCTGCGCGCACAGACCTAGAGTTCAGAGTGCGCGAGCCCCACCACGACGTCAACGTAAAGATATGGCGATAGTGAAGAAATTTTTTTTTTTTTCATGTTGTAGACTTGTTTTTCTTCTTTTGGTGGCTTCAGAATTATTAAAGGTTGGTCATTAACTCCGAATATTTGTCCTTGTCCTTTGCGAGGAAAAAAAAAACAGGATTTTATAGATTTGTAGGTGCAAAAATACCGTTAGGTACCTATGATCTGTTCCAAAACTATCTGACGAAAGTATAAACAGACCGTGTTCATGTAAAATTCTTACGCAATCTCAATTAAAGTGATATGAAACTGTGAACACACGGTGGCAGCAGTTCTACAGATAATTTGAGCGTTCTCTTTCTTTTTCGATAGATCCCTAGCAGCAGCGTCAGTGAAAACGATGCAAAAGCCAGGTTCGCAAAAAAAAGTAACCATGTCGATGCAGAAAACTATGATTACTGTAGCAAAAGATCATATTTGACTAGGCCAAACAAGTATGTATAACCCAACTACTCTCAATACCTTTTATTATTATTGGTGAAGTTGGATTAGCGGTTTCTCGAAGGACCAATAAAGCGTTGTGTAATTTAGCGGGAAAATAATTTTTATGCGGGATCGAATATTGGACGACACAGAAAATTGAGCAAAATGAGAGTATGGGAAGAATATGACTTACTTGGAATCTCTGGATGTCAGGTTGGTGCACGCGCGTTCTCTGATGGTTTCTCTCACTCGCGCCCGGCAAATCGATTGTATTGTCCCACTGTTTGTCACTCTGTGTCACTTTGCGTCACTTTGTGTCGGCCAACACGTTAAATAGTTTATATTATAAGGATGATACAGCGGTTAAGTTAAAGCGGTGTTATGCGGTTGACTGCTTGAAGAGAACAGTGCGAATCCTCATGGCGACCTCTGTCAAGTCACTGCGGCGGAGACGCTTCTCATTGGTGTTGCGGTGTAGCACCTTTTTGCGGTATGGGGGTAGGAATGGAAAGGAAGCCGGAATATGATTGGCTCAATACTGTGGTCCAATATGAATTCTACCCTCAATATGTGAGACGCGTTTGGATACATGATACCAAAATTTTTATATTGCTAGCTTGCGTAAGCAATTATCACATACTAAGACAAACCTTCCAACTTTTTGGTTGTTGGTAATCACGCTCTGCTCAATCGTGGCATACGTGGGTTCGCTTCGCTCACTCGTCTCGAGAGCACGTACGCCACTCGCTTTTTCACGTGTGAAAGCTGTCTACATTTGTCTGAGTTAGGGCTCTTACACATAAACACGAAACGACGCCGCGTCGTGCTACGACGTATATGATTTTAGTGACGTATCATTCAAACCGGGAAAAGTGGAAAGAGGGAAGGGAGGGCTTTGCCCTGCAGACCCTGCAGTGAGACAACACAAGCTTATAATAATAATAAGTCGTAGCACGACGCGACGTCGTATCGTGTTTATGTGTGGGAGCCCTTTGCCCACGTTCGCACGTACGTAAAAATATAAATACACTAAGCTAAGCAGTGCGTTGCAAATCCAAATCAGGAAAAACGCTCTTAAACGGTCCACACCAACGGGAAACGCCGATAATTATCGCGATAAGTTGTGGCTGCACCTACGATTAGCGCCTGTCATTGCGATAATTATCGCCGTTTCCCGTTGGTGTGGCCCAGGCATTAGGTAATATCTTCGTAGTTTGATATGAATGTGACCACATTTCATTAGTAGAAACAGAGCAAGCTTACCGTAATAGTATCTGGCAAAGTGGCAGTGGCGTGCATTGGTTTTCAGAATAGGTAGGCACTAGGCCGGGTCTAGTCTAGGCAAACGCGGTCACTAATCAGAAAAAAGTGAGGTCAAAAGTGTGGTTATTTGAGTAGGCATGCCTACTTAAGGCTGATAAATTGCGAAGGTCGAATGTCATGGTATTACACGTGAGACGTACGTATTTTTAATTTTGTCGTATTAACTTGAACGAGTAAAGACAAATGACAATGTGCGAATAGTACGGGAGTCGAGTAGGCCGTCCGGCGACTGCCTACTGCCGCGCGTGTTTGTATGAAGATTTTGTTTTTTGTTAAGTATGATAATTTAGTGAGTTTCTTAATTGTGGGGCACACACACTAAAATGTAATTGACAAGCTTATATTGATATAACGAGGTAGGCACTGCTTATATGCTTATATGCCTATATGCAATGCACGCCACTGCAAAGTGCTAGCACTGCTTCAGGGATTTCCGTTCACCAGGTTAGGTTAGGTTACAGCTGTGACCAAAGGTTTTCATAAACATAAACGGCGTGGACTGCAATTGCGGCAACAATTTTCTTTTTATTTTCCAGTATAACAGAGTCCGTAATACACATGCTAATGTGTGGCTTAGGCAGTGGCCTCATAACAGTCCACGCGGCTTACATGGAATGTGGACTATTTGCTTCAATTGGCATGAATATTCTTCTTTCTGCCATTGTCAGCTACTGCGTCTGTGTGAGTTTTATTTATTTATGTACAGATGCCAGCACATCAAGCTACCCGAAACTGTCAAATTTTCCCAATCAACCTTGAACCTTAATGCTTTAACGATAAAGTTGAAAATCTATAAAAGAATTTTGACAGGTTGTAGTAGCTTCATGTGCTGGCGTCTGTACATGATTCTGAACTCCTGCGTTGAAATTTGGTCGGTTATGAAAAAAGAAAATGGCTTTTCGTTATATTATTTTGACCGCGTTAGCACTTTTCTATGAAATTGCTGTTTTTTTTTTTTGTTGATAATAGACGAAAAATGTCTACGCTAGGAGGTCTAGAACATGTGTGCCGAATTCAAGTTAACAGTACAGTTGTGACTTTTCACTAAAGTTTCATTAGAATTTTTTTTTACAAAAAAAACAACCGACTTTTTTTTGTAAAAAAGTTTTTATTTTCACTTTTTAGTTGTACCTACCCTAAACAAATTGAATTAACACTGCATTGAAGAATTGAAAACACCGACTAGAAGAATCATCAAAATCCGTATAGAAATGCCGGAGTTGCAGTACATTTATGCATTTAACGTCGTACATAAGAATAATTACACAATTATCAATATTATTTATTGTATTGTATAATAAAACCTTCCTGAAAGTATGTAGATCACAATAATGAAAGAATTATTAAAATCGGTTCATTAGTTTTCGAGAAAATCGCGGACATACAAACATACATACGGGTCGAATCACAGATATCTATATCTGTGGGTCGAATACAGAACCTTCTTTTTTGAAGTCGGTTAAAAACCAGCGTCTGACAGCATCTGTCTGGCATTAATGCTGAAATGAACCTTTTTGGCGCAGCCGTGAGGCACACACTATTGTCGTTTGAAACATTATTTTTTTTATTGTGTTAATTTTGTATTTTGTGTTTCACGAACTGTGTCCTAATATTTTTTCCTTCTTTTCTTTCTGCTAAACCCATGGTAACAGGTTCCGCTTCGATTTCCCTGCCACCCTGGGTACATACATATGCGTGACAAACATAGCCCTATCCTTGCTGTCGGGTAAAAAGAGTTCTACAGTACCCGGCGATAAATATTGCACATCGATTTTTGGAAAGAGACAATCGGCGGAATTTCGGCTTCGTAGAGCGTTATCTCTGTCGCACGAAATACAAACAGTCCGGTATCTATTAGGAGCTGTTAAAACAATTATGATTTGCTTCTTTTGATAATTCTTTTTATTCTTTGTATAAAATACACCAATTTTTCTATAAATGATTGCTTTAGGTTGGGGTAAAATAAAAAGGTTCCCCTATTTTTCCTAAAGATGCCATAGTACAACTTTAAATTATTTAAATTTGGGGGTGTTAACAACTCTAGATATATATTTTGAACTGGACGCGACCGCACTCTATCGCACTTGAACAACGACTGACAAAACGTCAGTTAACGTCACATAGGTAGTGTGCGACAGTGATAACGCACTACGAAGCCGAAATTAGCCGATTGTTTCTTTCCAAAGGTCGATGTGCAATATTTATCGCCGGGTACTGTAATTATAATTTCTACGTCACAGATTCTTGTGTGGTCAACCCAGAAGTTGTACGGACGTGTACAGAGGCACGAATTAACCTACCCTGATGTAATGGAAGCTGCCATGCTCCTGTCACCGTGGCCAATATTTCGGAAAGCGGCTAGAGGCTTCAGGTAATAATAATTTAATTTTCATGTGTGACATATCTATACAACGTGTAACGTTAAATGCGCAAAACCTGAGACACCCCAACTGATTTTTAATTCAATTGACCTATTTCAGAGAAAAAAAAAATCAATAAACATTTTTTAAAGGTTTTATGTGCGGTTTAAGTTTTACTGGCAATTCTAATAATTTCTTGCGTCTGCGACGACGCTCTATCGAGGGAGGAGTCGTCACCGGGCCGCTGCGCCGCCGCGCCGCGCTGACATTATTATTTACTATCTACGCTCCTAAAAAACTTAGGTTATCTTTGAACAGTGATTTAAATGTTTCCATCACACTTTTCCACGCTTGGACTGACAACATTAGGCAACCCACATTTTTAGACTAAATAGCTTTTTACCTACAGTAATTAACTTTGTCATGACAACGCGCCAACATTCTCACCATTTCACATTATTGAATGTTTGTGTACAAAAACGCCATAGCCGCGAAATTCGCGCGCACGCGCCGCCTCGCCGGGGTAACGGGATAGAACAAATTACACCTGTGACGCATGTGCCGGCGCCGCTTAGACTGAAGTAAACACGGCCTCTGTCACGTATTTCGCACGCCCCGCCCCCGTGCAGATCGTCATTTCTCTTTCTAACCCTTAGGTTAAGTTTAAGTTAAAAAAAGATAGATAGCATTATTGTTTACTTCAAATGGTCTTATTCATGGTACTTACTGTATGGAAGATTCGTATTTGCATTGTAATAAGAGCTATTATTACCCCGCGTATGAGAAAATTTAAATTGGTCGACAACAACTTGTGCTTCTTTACCTATTTTGGCGGGTTTGCGCATGTGATGGCTTGACCTATTAATAAATAGATACGGCAACGTGTTTAATGAAGATTTTTTGAAAAATGTGACTTATATTAAAAAGTGATTCAATTGATTCTGCTCGTTATTCTGATCAAACTATTTTCAGGTTTTGCGCATTTAACGTTACACGTTGTATATATAAAAATGAAACCCGTTTTCCGTTGTCACGACATAACATGAAAACGGCTGGACCGATTTCGCTAATTCCTTTTTTGTTGTGATCGGTATTGCCGGGACAAGGTTTGTATGAAAGAAAATTTTGGAAATTCGAAAAAAAAAATTGCACCCGTGCGAAGCTGGGGCGGGCCGCTAGTAGTAAATAATAATAATAAACCATTTATTTTCAGGTTACAAAGACCCATAGATACATACCTTAACCTAAGTATACATAATAATATAGTAACAATTTTGTTAGTAAATAAAACTTAAAAACTATGTTAGTATCACTTAGTTGCACTAAGTCTTTGTGCGTTCCGGTGGCACTTGTCCGCGAAAGCGGCGGAATACCACATCCTGCGGCCAAAAGCTTTCTTCCATCACCAGGTGCAAGTAGCAGTAGTAAATGGGCCCGCGTGGTGAATTACGGCCCAGTCCCTCTCACCGAGAGGAGGCCTGTGTCCCAGCAGTGGGAATCTGATACTTACTGATACTGGCTGATCTTCCAGATACCTGGTGGAAGCGACGTTACTGAGCCACCTCTACGGTTCCTGCTTCATTTTGGTTATCATGATGGCCCGGAATCTGAAGGAGTTGATAACAAGAGACAGTACAATCAGCGATGGAGGCAATCCATCCACCAAGATGGTTATTCTTTCACTGATGATACCGTGTGTCATTATCTGCATGGTTACTGATATGAAGAGTCTTGCACCTTTCGCGTTGATCTGTGACCTGTTTGGTGGTACGTAATTTTTGTTATTAATATGATTTTTTGTGCCTTTTAGACCGCCAAGGTATCGTAAAGAAAGCGGCGCTATGAATCATCGTCGTGGCGCGCCTACAAAAAAACAACAAGCAACCACTCGCATGGGCGTGCGTAGGTAGCTCGCGCTCAAATTACCATCAGTGATCATGGAAGCAAACCAACTGACCGAGCCTTCTGCGGCCAGGAGGCTATGCCCCGGTACCGCTAGCCACGCCCCCCTACGGGGATATCGCAATCTCCACTTCGCATAGCATATGTACAACGTCCCGACTTCAACCGTCGGGCAGTTGCCCGCCAGACACAACACCCGTCTGGACGGAGGATCCTCCCTTTTTTAGAGGGTATGAGTGAACTTTACACCCGGTTCCTTACACCTCTATAATAATACTAATGTACCGGTATCTACAACGCCACATGCGAACAACGCGTCATACTGACGTCACGAAAAATCCTGCATCTCGCAAGCAGAGTTTACCGCGGAACCTGCATAGATACAACAGCCCGACTTCAATCGTCAGGCAGTTGCCCGCCAGACACGACACCTGTCTGGTCGGAGGATCCTCCCTTTTCTATAGGGTATGAGTGAACTTTTACACCCTGTTCCTCCTACCTCTATACTAATACTAACAATAGCTTTGCTAAACAACGAGTTTCCTTGAATTTCAGGTGCCCTTATTCTAGTTATACTGTGGTACAGTTTACACGATACTAAAGACAGTCCAATGGATAGATCAGCCTACAAGGGTGTGACAGGTTTGGTGGAATTTATCTGCGTTTGCACGTTCACGCTCGAACCAATCTGTTACGCCTTGCCGATTGAGAATAACATGAAACAGCCGAAGAATTTTCACATCGTTGTTATCACTGGTAAGGGTTTTTTCTTATTTTCTTGGTGCGGGATTGTCCGAAAAGGTTACCGCTACCCCGGAACGTAAAGGGCTAAGGAAGGAACACGGGTGGGTTTTAGTCAGTAAGAGTC
The DNA here is from genome assembly GCA_945859645.1 of Amphipoea oculea. Taxonomy (NCBI): domain Eukaryota; kingdom Metazoa; phylum Arthropoda; class Insecta; order Lepidoptera; family Noctuidae; genus Amphipoea; species Amphipoea oculea. Next base: position 3,946,175 of record OX243886.1, on the reverse strand, counting down.
TGACACTCCCTTCCGCTCCACCCAGAGCGGGAGGGGTCATTTGATGATATCCCATCCACAAAAACAAAAAAAGAGGGTTTTTCTTGGATGATGTGTTTAAGATGATATGTTGAAAAGAATGTGGTTTTTCTATTTTCGTGTAACTTGTTAAGTATGTGGAATAGGGATTTAACATTTTGGTATATTTTTTTTTTTACTTTATGGTCTAGTGTCATGTAAAGGAAATACACGATTCAATTAATTTTTCTTGATACAAAAAAATTGCAAAGTTATATCAATTTTTTTTTATTTTTTCGGCATCACGGCGTAAACCTAATAAGGTACGATTCCACCAAAATACTGTGCAGCACATTTGTTCACAAACATTTTGTGCAGAACTCCATCAGTGCACGTACTGAGCTGTAGATCCGTTAGTCTCTGTTTCCACCGGCAAAGCTGTGCGTTATTTTTGTAAGCGCACAGTGTAGCACACTTGTGCACGAACATGTTCACTGAGCAGAGTGTTCACTGGGCATTCTATAGCAAACTATTAGAAACTATCAAAAATAAATAATTGTACAATAAATAAAAATAATTATGAACGGCGAGCGCATTCCAAATATTATTATAAATTCAAATCGTAGATTTAAATATAGAAACAATTCGCCGCAAAATTCAATTTATGACTATGGTCAAAGTGTAGGTACAGTACCCGGCGATAAATATTGCACATCGACCTTTGGAAAGAAACAATCGGCTAATTTCGGCTTCGTAGTGCGTTATCTCTGTCGCACACTACCTATGTGACGTTAACTGACGTTTTGTCAGTCGTTGTTCAAGTGCGATAGAGTGCGGTCGCGTCCAGTTCAAAATATATATCTAGAGTTGTTAACACCCCCAAATTTAAATAATTTAAAGTTGTACTATGGCATCTTTAGGAAAAATAGGGAAACCTTTTTATTTTACCCCAACCTAAAGCAATCATTTATAGAAAAATTGGTGTATTTTATACAAAGAATAAAAAGAATTATCAAAAGAAGCAAATCATAATTGTTTTAACAGCTCCTAATAGATACCGGACTATTTGTATTTCGTGCGACAGAGATAACGCTCTACGAAGCCGAAATTAGCCGATTGTCTCTTTCCAAAGATCGATGTGCAATATTTATCGCCGGGTACTGTACTTAGTTATTGATTCAGTTTCAATATAAAGGCCAAGTAACGATTAAACGAATAAAGGTAAATTAATAAACTTATGAAAAATTTAATGGCGTTAACATATAAGTTTTTTATCCATCTCTTTTAATTAACGCACATTCGTAAGATTTGATGGGTAGCATAATAAATATTTATACATAATCAATCAATGTAGGGTGTCGTATGTCGTCATTCTTGGGTCCGATGGGACCCGGTACCGAGTCGGCGGAGGTTCGTGTGTTCGGGTCTAATCGGGGCAATGTGCGCGGACAAATAAATGTTTTCTCTCCGGTAGCGGAAGCAAGACTGAGTTCGCGAACATCAAGTGAGTACGCGTCGACGCGAGTCCACTGCATGCATGTGTGCGCGCATAAAAGTATGCAGATGTGCGCGAACATTTCTACGATGTTCGCGCACAATTTGTTATTGTTTGCTTGAGTGAGTCGACCAGAATAAACATTTGTGTCGTACACTGTGCATTACTGTGCCGCACAGTTCAGCACACTGGTGGAATCCTACCTTTAACGGCTGGTAATAGTTCAGCTAAAATTCAGATTTTGTCCCCACTTCCCCGCGCTATGTATCATTCTATCCCACTCGCACTGACATACTGATTCAGTTAGGGTGAACTGAACTATTGTTGGAAGGATGTCAAGAAATAAAATGATTAAACTTAAGATTAATTTATTACATTCACATTTTATGTACAGTATATATAAAATTCTTTTAAATGGGCAGGTAAATAATAAGTAGGTATAACAAAACAAACATGAGACACTCATCATTCGCATAGCAAATACAGTTTACATCGAAATCCGCAATATAAGTACCTACTTCATTAGTGTTCTATGACCGACCAAAGACCATTGCTCTATCGCCATATATTTGTCACCATAAGACATCGACAGCCAAATAGAGCCGGCGCTCAGCTCACTGACAGCGTGCCACGGCAGGTTGTGCTGCGGCATCCCGCGGCGTTCCGTGGCATCCTGCTAAAAGCCCGCACAGACCGGACTGCGTCCCATTAACCGAAATGACCGCAGCACAAGTTTCAATCTTATTTCAACTAGCTTAGCAATCATAATTCCTCGACACAACGTGACACCCGTTTTTTTATCAATAAAAGACCACAAGGCTCTATTTTTAGGGTTCCGTACCTCAAAAGGAAAAAACGGAACCCTTATAGGATCACTTTGTTGTCCGTCTGTCCGTCCGTCCGTCTGTCAAGACCCTTTTTCTCAGGAACGCGTGGAGGTATCAGACTGAAATTTATATCTAATACTCAGGTCTACTGTCCCTTGAAGCTGTGAAAAAATCAAACTTCTAAGCCAAAGCAATCAAAAGATACAGCCGTTTATGCCGCAAATTTCTGCAAATTTTCGAAACTCGCACGGGAATCAAAACCTACAAGGTACTTCCCGTGAACTTAGAATCTTGAAATTTGGTACTAAGTAACGTCTTATAGTACAGATAAAGGAAAAATTGCGAAAACCGTAAATTTTTAGTTACATCAATAATAAAAAATATTTTTGAAAATTTTAAAGTTACTTCTTTTCTCATGAACGCGTATAGGTATTAAATTGAAATTAATATCAAATACTCAGGTCTATAATACCTTGAAGCTGTAACAAAATGAAACTTCTATGTCAACGCAATCAAAAGAAACGGCAATTTAAGCCGCATATTTTCAAACTCGCAACTACTCGCAAGGGAATCAAAACCTAAAGGGTACTTCCAGTCGACCTAGAATCTTGAAATTTGTCATGAAGCAATGTTTTATAGCACACATAAAGGAAAAATTCCGAAAATCTTAAATTTTTATACGGAACACTCGGTGCGCGAGTCCGACTCGCACTTGGCCGGTTTTTTTAATATTAAATTGTGATGCTAGTTGTTCCATGGTAGTTGTTTCACTTTCTATTCCATGTTTTATGGACGGCACATTACATACATTTTTTGGATATATAAGATTTTTAACTAAAAATAACTTTAATTTCGGAAGTCGGTGGCAAAAAAGTAATATACAAATCCAAAGACACCGACATCCGAAATTAATGTTGTTTTTCACTTTGTAGTATTTTTGGGAGTCGGTATTTTTTGTCAAAAATTTTTTGAAGTGAAACTTCTTTAGGCGCGCTTGACTTGGGGAGTAAACTGGCGAACGCGTTACGGAAACGTGTGATCGGGCGAGTAGGGAAGGTACGTATTTATGCGACCGGGTTTTTACACCAGGTATTTGCTTCCAAGTACGGACACAAGTACGTAGGTACTCAAATAGTTCAACAACCGCGTTTGTTTTCGCAAATGCAATCATGCTCCTTATCAGTAAGAGCACAGAATACTTAATAGTACTACGTACAGAAAGGACACTCCCTTCCTCGACCTCATTATCAGATACAGTTACCGGCACGTAAGTTGGCAAGATTTTTCGTAGTGGGGGAAGTTCGCGCATGTAAAAATGTATGAAATTGTGCATGCGCGAACTTCCCCCACTACAAAATATCTTGCCAACTTACGTGCCGGGTATTATACCGCACCTCACCCCGCACTTCGAGGTATTCGTCGCCGACTCTTTAGCAAGGGCGCTCGCGAACCGCAGCGCTGTATTGCTGATACGAACACACAATTATGCGATTTAAAAGTTTTATTTGAGTTTTAATCACGATGGTTGGATATTGTGATGCTTTTCCGAATTCGTATTTACATAAACTGTTTGTAAGATTTCGCATTTTCATTTGTTTATGTAGTAGTAATAGGTAATTATTTTGCGAGCGTTGTATGGAGTGTCCGAGGTGTGGTAAGAGTCTATGGAACAATTTCGTATGCAAGTATTTTTACTTTAATGGTTTGTAAAAGTATTTTATTTTTAATTATAATTAAAAATATACCATTAAATTTCTGATGCCAAACTGCATTCAGTGATGGATTATTTTTTATTAAATAGTTTTTGTAAATAGATAATAGCTTCATATTTGCAATAAATTACCACCGTTGTGTCATCGCGCTTCTCTTTCTTTTCCTACCGAACCTACGGTCCTGCATGCGGCAGCAGCGGGCAGCATTATATATGTTTATTTCCTTCAAAGGAACTATTTAGTCTCAGTAGTTCCTTCAGCTTTTGCAAAGGGACTACTGATCAAAAAGTTCTCAGTAGTTCCTTCAAAGGAACTGCTAAAGGAAATATCTAGTCTCAGTAGTTCCTTCAGCTTTTGCAAAGGAACTACTGATCCAAAAATTCTCAGTAGTTCCTTCAAAGGAACTACGCGAAGGAACTAGTGAGCATAAACGATATTTTTTACGAAAACAAGTTTTGATATTATAACACAACTTTAAATACCTCCAGGACCCCTGTACAGTTACATGCGGGTGCAAAATTTGCTGTTTGTGGTAGTGCGCATACAGCAAAATTTCACACCAAAAATTAAAGTCGATTTCCAGCAATTACTTTTGTCACAGATCTTTTGTGCAATGTTACTTAGTTTGATGTACGACGGCTATAAGTCTTTTTACACCCTGTATCAATAAATAGATAAAATTACACATTGGGAACTGTCTAAAATAGGTACGTTTACCTCCCTAAATTTCTGACAATGTTTTGACATTGACATGAGATTACGATTTTAAACCATTTCAAAAATTATTTTATGAATGAAAACTACAAAATTTTGAAAAAATAAAAATACGAGGCCTTATATTTTACATCTATATTTCATTTTACTTTATTACATAATTTCTTCAGAACATAAAACGTTGTCAATCGGGTCTTTTGAGCGCAAGCAAAGTGACACGAATTCCCCGTCTGATAGCCGAAGCGGTACTGACAAATACTGAATCGGGGTCCTGTCGGGGGCCGGGCGGCAGAGCGGTTCAAGGTATGAGTGGTTATAAAGCTGGATATTGACGAACGCGAGCCGCTGTGTTATATAATAATTTATTATTAAAAGAATTAAGCTATTTTGTAAAATGCAACCACAAATTACTTTTCTCTACGTTATTGCCTTTTTTTAGATATGATTTTTTTGTAGTAAAACATTTATAAACTATGAGTAAAACAAGAAAAACATAAAAAAAATATCGATTAAGCCTGTTTTTCGGATTTTTTTTTGATCGAGTGAAGTTTTCGATATCGTGTTTTGAACCACAAATTGTCAAAATACATAAAGTAAACTAGAACAAGTTTTTTTTTTCGATTTAAAAAATCACGATTTCTTTGTTTATTGTTAAATCAAAGTGATGTAAAATTGGGAATACCTGGCCTTAAGAGTTGTTCAATGGTGTTTACTTTAAAACATAGAGAATTATCATATCAAAGTTTACTCAAAGTAGTTTTCGTTTTAGAATGGGCAACTAGCTTCAACTTTCTGACTAACTGACCGACTATTTAATTTTGACAACTTAAAAGTGCCTGTACATGGTTTAATTGAAATAAATGCTTTGAGTTTGAATTTGGTTCCCAAAAGTTACGACGCGGAATTGTCAAAATTATGATGAGAATTGCAGAATTGAAGCAGTGGTGGCCCAGTGGTTACGGCCGCGACTTCTGAGTTCGTAGGTCTTAGCTTCCAACCCAGGCAGACGCTTTTTTTTGTGTAAATTTTTTCATTACCACTACTCTCAAAACGGTAAAGAAAAACATTGTGAGGAAACCGGCATAAGTCAAAGTCAAAGTCAAAGTCAAAGCATTTATTTCAAATAGGCACATAAAAGGCACTTTTGAACGTCAAAAATTATCTTAAAATAGAATTGATTCTAGTCGCCCATTCCAAAAGGTAGTTTTCGTATGGAGAAGAACGGGCAAGAAACTCCACCGTTACTCTTTTAAAATGTTTAGGTACAATATTTTGCATGGGTACATTAATTATACATATAATAACATGTGAGGACGATGCACCTACAATAAAATTACTATACCACAATAGGTAAAAGAATTAAAAACGAAACCATGACATATAAATTAATTATCTGATAGATACATGGTGCTCACATATTTACAAACATGGTACAAGCAAAACGATTTTAATTAAAAAACAAAATACAAGTAATAAGTCAGGGTGTGAGTAATAAATGTAAAAAAAAAAGAATAAAAAAATTTACAATTAAATTAGCAACCAGTTTGATTTTGTCTAGACTCTAGATTGTCCTATGGAGCAGGACCAGCATGTTTCCAAGCGTTCTTATCTTGGATATAATCTTCTAATTTATAGTATGCTTGTTTACAAAGTGTACGTTTAATGTGAGTTTTAAATTTTCTTTCATTTAATTGCAATATATCACAAGGTATTTTATTGTAACATTTAACACAGTACCCCATAAAAGATGTATGTACTTTGGCTAATCTGAAAAATGGTTGATGTATTTTATCTTTATTTCTTGTATTAAAGTTATGTCTATCGCTTATTTTGTTAAAAAGATGTAGATTTTTTCTTACTGTATACATAATATTTTCATAAATGAATTGGCAAGGTACCGTCATAATATTAATCCTTTTAAATAGTTCCCTGAGAGATTTGCGGCGACGTAGATTATAAATGGCTCTGACAGCTCTCTTTTGCAAAATAAAGATGGATTCAATGTCAGCAGCTCGACCCCATAGTAAAATGCCGTACGACATAATGCTGTGAAAGTAGCTAAAATAGACTAAACGCGCGGTTTCTACATCTGTTAACTGTCGTATCTTCCTAACAGCATAAGCTGCCGAGCTAAGCCGCCCCGCAAGAGATGTTATGTGAGGTCCCCATTGTAATTTCTCGTCTAGCGTGATTCCCAGGAAAACCGTTTGATCAACAAATTCTAGTTTTTCTCCATTCAGTATGATGTCACATTCGCTACTTCTAACATTTGGTAATTTAAATCTAATGCATTTGGTTTTCTTTTCATTTAGTACCAAATTATTTACCGTAAACCAATCTTGGACCTGAAGAATAGAGTTATTCACGTCGTCAAGATTTTGTGCCCGTCTGTCTATCTTAAAGATCAATGATGTGTCATCTGCAAATAACACCATCTTCGGTTGATTTTGAAGTAATTGTGGTAAATCATTAATGTAAACTAAAAAGAGGAATGGACCCAATATCGAACCTTGAGGAACGCCCATTGCCATTTCAGACCCCAATGAGTTTACGCCGTTTACTTGAACTTTAAGCTTTCTATCTTTTAGATACGACTTTAGTAAATCAAGAGCTAAATTCCTAATCCCATAGTGCTCAAGTTTCAGCAGAAGTGTCTCATGGTTGACGCAATCGAACGCCTTTGAGAGGTCGCAAAAGATTCCAATGGCATCTTGTGCTTCCTCCCAGGCGTTAAAAATGTTCTTTATAAGGGTGACACCGGCGTCAGTGGTACAACGCCCTTTGGTGAAACCGTACTGTTGTTCATGAAAGATGGAATTTTTATTAAAGTGGCGTAACATTTGATTGAGCATCAACTTTTCAAACACCTTACTGAGAACTGGCAGAATTGACACAGGCCTATAATTGTTGGGTTCTTTACTATCACCGGCTTTGAATAAAGGAACTACTTTACTGTGTTTCATGAGATCCGGAAAGACTCCTTGGTCTATACTGATGTTAAATATGAAAGCTAAATAGGGCGCAATCGTTTCAATGATAGATCTACAAACTTTTACAGACATTCCCCAGAGATCTTCTGTTGATTTAATTTTAAGATCTTTAAAAGCTTTTATAACAGCCTGGGGGTTCGTATGTTGAAAACTAAACTCCGAGGGGCATGCTTTAACATTCTTTCTAAGTAAATCAGCAGAACGCGCGGGTGAGGAATTTAAAGCTTCAGTAGTTTTAATGGGAATATTAGCAAAAAAGTTTTCAAATTCCTGAGCAATTTCTACATCTGAGTTTATGGGGCCATGTGCAGTTTCTAAATTAAATTCAGTATTACGCTGTTTTTTCCTACCTGTTTCATTATTTATTATTTGCCAGGTAGTTTTTATTTTATCATCGGCTGATTTTATTTTATTGCTAATATAAAGAGCTTTAGCTATTTTGCATACACTTTTAAAAGTCTTAGAATATGTAGCAACATACTGATGAAAGCTTGTGTTATTCATATGTTGCTTTAGGCCATAAAGTTCAAAAAGGTTTTCCCTGCTTTTACGAATACCTGGAGTCGCCCAATCACTAAATAAGAACTTTGTGTAAATACTTTTAGTCTTTAGTGGGAAAGTGTCATTAAATTGCGTGTTTAATAGTGAAAAGAACTCGGCGTAGAACTCATTCGGGTCACATAAATGATTAAAACTCTGAACACATAATTTACTTGCTAAAGAATTATTTAATTTCTCTAAATTTTTAGATGTAATTGGCCTAAACCTTATTAGAGTTTTTTGTAAAGGCATGTAGGAGCAAAATGTTATTGTTTGTCCGCTGTGATCAGATGGCAACTTATTTACAATTTGTTTGTGTAAATAATCACAGTTACAGAAAATATTATCTATACAAGTGGCAGAGGAAGCTGTCACTCGGGTGGGTTCAATAAAAACATTTGACAAGTCAAATGACCTAAAAAGACCTAATAATCTCATAGTATTTGAGTTATTTTCTAATAAATTAATATTAAAATCGCCACATATGATTATTGACTTACTACTAGCAGAAAGTTTCTTTAGCACATCTTCCATTACAGAATCAAACACAGATAGATTCTGGTAACTTGGAGGTCTGTATACGCATACTATTACATGCTTATCGAGCTCAACACAGGACAATTCAATGGTGTGTTCAACAGAAAGCCCGACGATGTCTTTTCGTTCCTTTGATTTAACAGAATTTTTAACTAATATTAATGATCCACCATGTATCATACATGTTCGGCTGAAATGGCTAACTACACAATAATTTTCATAGTTAATTGACATTACTTGATGAGCTTTTAACCAATGTTCTGTTAAACAAATGACATCAAACTTGGTTTTTTCTAAAAACAATTCTATTTCCAGTAATTTAGAAGAGCAACCTTGAATATTTTGGTTAAATAATTTTAAAACATGTTGCCCTCATGCGCATGTCTTAGAACCAAAAATTCGAAGACATGTGACATCTGCCAACCCGCACTGGGCACGCGTGGTGGATTACGGCCCACTCCTTATCACCGAGAGGAGGCCTGTGTGGGAACATTATAGGCTGATTATGCTCTTGTGCATTTCATATTTTTGAAGTGAAACTTCTTTACGCACGCTTGACTTGGGGAGTAAGCTGGCGAACGCGTTACGAAAAGTGTGATCGGGCGAGGCGAACGGGAGTTGAGTGGGGGATATAAGCAAGAGGAAGCAGTGCGCGCGCACATTTTCTTTCTCTCTTCCTCTCATAGCCAAATACGTTTGAAGTTTCACTTCAGTCATAAGCACACTCGGTTTTTATTGCATTTTTCTCTTTTCTAGCTATGCCAATATATACCTTAGCGATGGTGACAGTAGGATTCCTTGGCTACTGGAGTTATGGCGAAGATTCTGTAGTTCCCATCACTGTACATTTTCCATTTACACCGTGAGTATCACACTAATATATTTTAAAGGCGAAAGTTTGCGTGTGTGTGTGTTTATATGTTTGTTACTTCTTCACGCTCAAACGGTTGGACCAATTTTGATAAAATTTTGTATGGATGTAGCTGACATCCTGGATTAACGTATAAGCTACTTTTTATCCCGACATTCCCACGCGATCGACACTTACGCAGGTGAAACCGCGGGGTGCAGCCAGTATATTTTAAAGGTGAAAGTTTGCGAGTGTGTGTGTGTGTTTATATGTTTGTTATTTCTTCACGCTCAAACGGCTGGACCAATTTTGATAAAATTTTGTAGGGAGGTAGCTGACACCCTGGATTAACGTATAAGCTACTTTTTATCCCGATATTCCCACGGGATCGACACTTACGCGGGTGAAACCGCGGGGCGCAGCCAGTATATTTTAAAGGTGAAAGTTTGCGAGTGTGTGTGTGTGTGTTTATGTGTTTGTTATTTCTTCACGCTCAAACGGCTGGACCAATTTTGATAAAATTTTGTAGGGAGGTAGCTGACACCCTGGATTAACGTATAAGCTACTTTTTATCCCGATATTCCCACGGGATCGAAACTTATGCGGGTGAAACCGCGGCGCCCTGATAGCATACTATATAAAACGAGTCTGCGTAGGATAACGGACTGACGGCCGAAAAAGGCGGCTGAGACGGAATAGGTGTGAATGAAAAAATGGGTATTAATAGCACAAGTTAGGAGAGGCTTATGTCATGTTAACATACCTTCAAGGCTCTGGTCGTCTTTTTTATCCCGATATTCTCACGGGATCGACACTTACGCGGGTGAAACCGCGGGGCGCAGCTATCTATCATATATTATACCAAGAGGGGCTTGTGGCTAAGTAATAGCAGCCGCACGGGTCGATCAGTCAGGTTAAGCTACGCTTGTCGCGGTTGGTCCGTGGATGAGTGACCAATCTTTACATACCAAGACACCTCCTTGTCTCGGAAAGCACGTTAAGCCTTTGGTCCCGGCTGTCATTCGTGGATCTTTGACAGTCGTTAAGGGTCGTCAGAAGCCCGAAAATCTGACAACCAGTCTTACCAAGGGGTATCGTATTACCCAGTAACTAGGTTGTGGAGGTCCAATAAGCAGTCGTTCTATGTAAAATACACGAATGACAGCCGGGACCAACGGCTTCACGTGCTTCCGAGGCACGGAATGGTCTCGGTATGTAAAGATGGTCATCCATCCACAGACCAACCGCGGCAAGCGTAGCTTAACCTGATCGATGGAACTATGCGCCTGTTATTATTTAGCCATGGACCCTGCTTTTACTAAAATTCTTTTTTTTTTTTTTTTTCAGCTCTGCAGTTATAGTAAAATATTTCTTATGCCTAACACTATATGTAGTTTATGCGCTGTGTTTCTATTTGGCTTTCGATATAGAATGGTATTACCTAAGACGACACCATAAGCTGTCACATTACTGGTTCTGGGAGAGGGTATATAGGGCGCTACATGTGGTTGCTCTCATTCTTATAGCTTATACTCTACCTAATGTTACAAGGATGATGGGAATCGTAAGTTTTTGCGTCTATCACATCATCATTACTCATACTTTTCCCGTTCGGAGACGATTCAGGGAGTTCCAAGTGGACCACGAATGTTTACGTGCAGGGAGATGGCATATAAGCAGTGCCTACCTCGATATATCATGTACGTTTGCCTGGCTAGGCCCCCCGGAATTTGCGATTTAGGTATACACCAATGCAATGTACTCGCCTCTAGGAGTATATGTACCGCTTTCTTTTTCAATGTACCTCTGTACTTTTGAAGAAATATGCAAAAAAAGGGGGCCGTGCCAGCCAAACGTTTTCAGCACGGCCCTCGTGTAACTTGAAAAATATATAGCGTATTAAAAAGTTTCATAAACTCAAGGAATGTACTTTACTAACACGTTCTATGTACCGTAACAGATATTGTGAATTCGTAATAACAAATAATATATAGACGTGGATAGGGGGCCGTGCTGAAAAAAAAAGAAATGAGAAAATATCTGAAAAAGACAAAACAACCTTAGCCAAAAACTATATAAAAGTAATTCATGTTTGGCAAGTAACATATGTACCGCATTGGTTTCTCATACAACTTGCTAAATTCAAAAAATAAACCAATTTTAGTTTATTCAGCACGGCCCTCTATAGTTGCCTATATCTTTTTAAATATGACATGTGTGTTTACAAAATTCGACTTCCTGAATTATGTATAGGAGTACATTCGTTCCAAATAAATTGCGATTATTGTGTATTAGTATTTTAAAAGATAAATTGGATCAAAAATATCCTAACATGCAACTGATGGGGTGACCATGGTTCCATAAATTAGGTTGATTTATTCTATACCTTTAATGAAATTATGTGACTACATTGAAATAAACATTCTTTTTTTACAATTTGTTTTTTTTTTTCTTTAAAATTAATATTAGCGATGACATCTTTTAAGGGATTTAAATCAGTTAAAACTTGTTGTGTGCGGTCGCTATTAATTCACTAGGTAAGGTTCAATCAATGTGATTTGTTGGAAACGTATCTGTAATTTTTTAAGCCTTTTAAGCTCTGTAGTCAAAGTGAAAGCATTTATTCCAAATAGGCACATAAAAGGCACTTTGAACGTCAAAAATTACCTTAAAATAGAATTGATTCTAGTCGCCCCTTCCAAAAGGTAGTTTTCGCGTGGAGAAGAATGGGCAAGAAACTCCACCGTTACTCTTTTAAAATGTTTTAGGTACCTACAATATTTTGCATGGGTACATTAATTATATAAGGTGTAAAAAAATTAACCTTAAAAACTTTAAGAGGTGCTTTAGACCATCGAACTGAACAACTTCCACTATGGAACCAACTCCGAAATCACGAAAAAAAAATCAGCTGTTTCATACAAAAGTTCAATACCTACTCGGCCAAAATGTATGAAACAGCTCATTTTTTTTCGTGATTTCAGAGTTGGTCCCATAGTGAAAGTTGTTCAGTTCGATGGTCTAAAGCACTTCTTAAAGTTTTTAAGGTTAATTTTTTTACATCTATACAGGGTGAATTTTCCAAGTGGGCGTGGATGGCCAAATTCTAAACTATGAGGAATAGCGAAAAGTACTCAAAGGAGTCGCGGGCTCGATTTTGATAAAAACTAAAATTGCGTCATTGGATTTTTGAAAAATCAATATTTCTAGCCAGGAATCGAACCTGTTGATTTTGAAAAAAAAAACACACACTGTATTATTACACCATTCGATAGTGTCCCTAATAAGGATCAAATTCTGGGAAGTAATGACATACGGCAAACTTAAGGAAAATGTTGAATTTTAATAAACTGCTTCTTTTTTCATACCTTGTTCGTAATGATGCTCAATATTTTTACACCCGAAACACTCGTAGCGCAGTCACCTTCACATAATTATGTTCTAAATTCAAATTTTTTATTGCACTACAATCCTTGAGACGTCGAATCCAGCTATGTATTCAAAAACAATTGTCATAATTTTGAACAATTAATCAGTTAACGTTTAATAGGTAGGTAGCATAAGAAAATAAAAAAGTATTTTGATAAAAATGAGCTCTTTCCTTTAGTCTGCCGTATGTAATTACTTCCCAGAATTTGATCCTTATTAGCTACGCTATCGAATGGTGTAATAATACAGCGTGTGTTTTTTTTTTTTCAAAATCAACAGGTTCGATTCCTGGCCAGAAATATTGACTTTTCAAAAATCCAATGATGCAGTTTTAGTTTTCATCAAAATCGAGCCCGCGACTCCTTTGAGTACTTTTCGCTATTCCTCATAGTTTCGGATTTGGCCATCCACGCCCACTTGAAAAATTCACCCTGTATAATAATATGTGAGGACGATGCACCTAAAATAAAATTACTATACCACAATAGGTAAAAGAATTGTAGTGTTTGTGACACATAGTTTTTCTGCGATTATTCCATAGGTAAACGTAACTAATCTGTGAAATGTACCGAAACTGTAATTTTATTGTAATGTACCGTAGATCAATCCGTGTGATTTATTGGAAATATATATGTGATTTTTTTTAAGCCTTTTGAGCTATTTAGTCTTAACGACACTTGTTGTTTTGTTCGATTTGCGACCTACTACTTTGTTGTTTTGTTCGATTTGCGACCTACTACTTACTACTATTGATTTTTTTATTTTATTAAAGATTTACTCAGAAGTTTTTTTATCCATTCTCACGTGGAATCATGGTCACCCCATCAGTTGCATGTTAGGATATTTTTGATCCAATTTATCTTTTAAAATACTAATACACCATAATCGCAATTTATTTGGAACGAATGTACTCCTATACATAATTCAGGAAGTCGAATTTTGTAAACAAACATGTCATATTTAAAAAGATATAGGCAACTATAGAGGGCCGTGCTGAATAAACTAAAATTGGTTTATTTTTTTAATTCAGCAAGTTGTATGAGAAACCAATGCGGTACATATTATGTTACTTGCCAAACATGAATTACTTTTATATAGTTTTTGGCTAAGGTTGTTTTGTCTTTTTTAGATATTTTCTCATTTCTTTTTTTTTCAGCACGGCCCCCTATCCACGTCTATATATTATTTGTTATTACGAATTCACAATATCTGTTACGGTACATAGAACGTGTTAATAAAGTACATTCCTTGAGTTTATGAAACTTTTTAATACGCTATATATTTTTCAAGTTACACGAGGGCCGTGCTGAAAACGTTTGGCTGGCACGGCCCCCTTTTTTTGCATATTTCTTCAAAAGTACAGAGGTACATTGAAAAAGAAAGCGGTACATATACTCCTAGAGGCGAGTACATTGCATTGGTGTATACCTAAATCGCAAATTCCGGGGGGCCTAGCCAGGCAAACGTACATGATATATCAACATAAGCCTGTCAATTACATTTTAGTGTGTGTGCCCCACAATTAAGAAACTCGTAAAATTATCATACTTAACAAAAAACAAAATCTTCATACAAACACGCGCGGCAGTAGGCAGTCGCCGGACGGCCTACTCTGCTCTCGTTCTATTCGCACATTGTCATTGGTCTTTACTCGTTCATGTTAATACGACAAAAAAACCCGACTGCGGTAAAAAACATAAGTTAAAAAAAACTGAAAAGCTGAAAGCAAGCCCATTTTAAATTAAATAAAAGTTTTAAGCAGGCGGGACCCATTTGAGTTTGAAAATATAAAAATGGTATGGGTCCCGCCTGCTTCCAACTTTTATTTAATTTAAAATGGGCTTGTTTTCAGCTTTTCAGTTTTTTTTAACTTATGTTTTTTACCGCAGTCGGGTTTTTTGATTTTTTAAATTTAATTTTTTTATTTTATTCTTTTTAGTTATGAGTTGTAAATCCCACTTAAGTGTGATAGTTTTCCTTTAAACTTCGTAATATATAGGTACTACTGTCGTAACATTTAAATTTCTAACTACAACCGTTTAGTTGGTAGAGGGGGGGACGGGTAAGTAATATATGATATAATTACAAAACCTCTAATATTTACAACATATAACAACTGAACCTATAATTTTATTTGATACTAGCTTCTGCCCGCGACTTCGTTCGCGTGAAATTTCTTATTCCCTCGACCCATCTCGTCGTATTGCATCACTTGCCCGCGTCTCCTGCTCTATCACTTCGTTTCCCCATAGCGCTTTTGCTCGGCTCCTAAGGGCCATAGTGTGACGTTAAATAGCCTATAGCCTACCTCAAGAATTGGGCTATCAAATGCAAGAAGAATTTTTCAAATCCGACTAGTAGTTCCAGAAATTAACCCCTACATACAAACTTACAAACAAATTTTACCTCTTTATAATATTAGTATACATAATGATCAGTTTATATAATAAACGATTGATATAATTTTAATGTAACTAATTTCTATAAGAATAACAGACAATTAATATAAAATCATTTGATATACCACTCAATAGACATAAAACCTATTTAGTCTTAACCTAAGCTGTCCGAGTCGGATCGCTCTGAATCGGGGTGTTAAGCATAATGACGGTATCAATATATATTTTAAACGATAGACCTAATGATTTTCGATTAAATAAACGTTATATCCAATAACGTTATACGAAGTAAGTTTTAGAGTAGGTATATAAATGTTATATGTAAAGAAATTATATCAACAGTTGGTATATCTCACGTTTATTGTATCTTGTGAGCGTTATTGAAATGAAAATATACCAAATAACTCTATACCTACGATATGAGACGCGCCCGGGGGGGACACTTGATTCTAGCGAAAATTGGTACTTTAAAGCTTGATAAGTCACGAACGGCTTACTTAATCAAAAAACGGTCTTCCCAAACCACTAATATTTTTGAAAGACCTATTCAACGATACCCCACTTGACATAGTTTGTTGACTTTCATTTTTTTCATTTTCACAATATGGCGTCCAGTAGTCGCCATATTGAATTTTCATTAACGTCATGTCTTTAGTGACACTCGCCGGACTAAGAGAAATCGATTGACGTGTGAATCATAAAAATCGGCCCAGGCGTTTGGTTTGTATAGTGCTTCAAAGGAACATACAAACATACAAACATACATACATACATACATAGGCTGATAAACACATTACCACTCCTTTGCGTCGCGCAGTCGGGTAAAAAATATAAATACGTACTTCTCACGCGTAATACCATGACGTTCGACCTTCGCAATTTATCACCCTTAAGTAGGCATGCCTGCCTACTCAAATAACCACACTCTTGACCTCACTTTTTTTCTGATTATTGACCACGTTTGCCTAGACTAGACCCGGCCTAGTGCCTACCTATTCTGAAAACCAATGCACTGCCACTGTCATCACTCATCATCTTCCTGTCCGGAGACGATTCAGGGACTTCCAAGTGGACCACGAATGTTTACGTGCAGGGAGATGCCCCTTTTGAGATTAAAGTCCTCCAGACCGTATTTCGGCCACGGTGGCCTATCTCAAAGGAGACTAGCCTTCGGCGCGGGAGATATTATAATGCACAAGGTGTGCGCGCAGACTCAAGTGCACTCCCTCTTTCCTCACTCTCATAGTCCGATGGGACGGCAATCCGACACGACCGGAGAGAGATCAGGCGCAGGACCAAAGGCTTAATGTGCTTTCCGAGGCACGGGGGTATTACACCGTCAACTTCCAAACTCTCGGCAAAAAATAAAAAAAACACATGCGTCATGTGCGAGTCGTACTCGAGCACCGAGTGTTCCGAACAAATTTGTAGGTATGTAAATAGTTTATCTCGGATTTTTTTTTAATGTAACTACAAATTTACGGTTTTCGGATTTTTTCCTTTACTTGTGCTACATGACCGTGCTTTTTTTTTTGCCAAATTTCATGATTCTTGGTCAACGGGAAGTACCTACCCTATAAATGATTCCCGTGAGAGTGTCGAAATATACGTTTTTTGCGGCCGTATCTTTTTTTTACGTTAACTTAGGGGTTTGATTTTTTCACAGCTTGAAGGGACTGTAGACCTGAGTATAATGGTTTTCGAAAAAAAAAATCTGCTGTTTCATACATTTTGGTCAAGTAGGTATTGAACTTTTGTATTAAATAGCTGATTTTTTTTTCGTTATTTCAGAGTTGGTCCCATAATGATAGTTGATCATATTCATGGGTAGAACGTCCTGTAAAAATTTGGAACCGGTAAATAAAATCGTCCGGTATATGTGTACTCGTATATATGTATATATGTACGAGTATATATTGTTCTTTATACTTATTATTTACGAGCGTTATACTTAAGACTCCCGTGTCGAATGCCTGCTGCTGACTCAACTAAACACTGCACCGGCCTCGAACAAACCCTTGATTTTGTTGATATTTAAGCACATTAGTCGCCCGCAGTAAAAATTTAATAAACACATTGCGTCGAACGTGATTTACTTTTCTGCAACATTGACTTTAACCCACTTACCAATTTCTACTGACGCAAAATCATCAATCATAGGTTATAAAGTGCAAGAAACTATTTTACGCAAGCTAAATAATTACGTATACAGGGTGAAATTGAATTCATGGGCATCCTTTTAAGGGGTCATTGTAATCATCATTATGAACAACTTTTACTATGGGACCAAGACTGAAATCGCGAAAAAAAAATCAGCTCTTCCATACATTTTGACGAGTTATGTGAACATAAATGCAAGGAACAGCTCATTTTTTTTTTTCATTTTAGTCTTAGTTCCATAGTAAAAGTTGTTCATAACGATGAGTACAATGACCCCCTAAAAGGATGCCCATGAATTTGATTTCAGCCTGTATACAGAGTGTCCCTGGAAGTATGAATCAAATCGAATAGGGGCGTGGGCAAGGTCATTTCCAAACTTTTTAACCCCGAGAATGTCGGTGATTTTTTTTACGATTCAAAAGTTATGAGCTTATGACCAATTTTTGTTTTTTCAATCACTTCGCATAGTGCTCAAAGAAAAAAATCATTAATAAAAAAAACTACCAGGGCTATCAATTTGACTTTTTTAGATAGCCTTGATAGTTCCCACCGACCGACTTTGACTTCTATATCGTACGCATAAGGATGGCATCTACTGTTACTGCAGCTGCCATTTGTCATGCCACCAACGCAATAGAATTCAAAATCGGTTGAACGGACTGTAAACAAGGTTTATTTAAATGTCATCTTATTTCAAATGGAGTATAAAATATAAATAGTAAGGGGGTACTAATAAACGTTGTATAGGGTCTGTATAGTTACACAACGCTTTGTCTTCTTCTTTCGAAAGTCAAATTACTGACGACTGAAAGACAGAAATCAGTGTGTAACTATTCATCTGATATAATACGTTTATTAGTAAGGGTGATAGGTACTATTCCGCAGACGTTAAGTTATATATACCATTTTAAATTTTCATTAGCTCATACATTTGTCACTCATTTCTAAATCAGTTTTGTTGCCCACCGGCATCGGTGTGTAACTATTCATCTGATATAATACGTTTATTAGTAAGGGGGATAAATTTTATTGCTTTTTTTTTTCAGTTTGGAGCGTTCAGTACAATTCCAGCAGTCTTCATATACCCTCCCTTTATTGATCTCCTGGTTAACTGGGAAAATGGAAACTTAGGTAGATATAAATGGAGACTGATTTCAAGTATTTCCATGATGTCAATGGGATTCTTCTTGGTTGGTGCTGGAAGTTATTACAATATTGTTGAATTGAGTAGAGAAACATATTCGAATACGACAATTATTGATAATGCAGAAATTTTATGGAGGAGCAAAATGTCAAACTCGGATCAAAATGAAAGTCCATAATTGCCTAACACACTATCAATCTCAATCATTTTGAAGGATATTGCTAAACCATTGCTTCATATTATGTTAGAGATGAAGATACTATACCACACCCCGGACACTCCATACAACGCTCGCAAAATAATTACCTATTACTACTACATAAACAAATGACGTTTGTATACGTGCAAATGTGTGCGTGAAATCTAGTAGGGTTGACTGTCGTGCGTAGCGTAAAAAGTGGCGCGGAAAGCAATTTGTGTCGGGGAACCGAACGACGACGGCGCTGCCCGAACGTGTGCATTATTATGAAGTGACTTTATAGTTCAATTGTTTATTTATATAGTCGGGTTCGTAATGAAATAAAAACACTAAAATAGTTTAGTTTAAATGACTTATCTGTAAATAATCGGTTATTAAATCGCATGTTATTAAAAATGCGAAATCTTACAAACGGTTTATGTAAATACGATATCCAACCATCGTGATTAAAACTCAAATAAAACTTTTAAATCGCAAAATTGTGTGTTCGTGTCAGCAGTACTTACTAAAGAGTCGACGACGAATACCTCGAAGTGCGGGGTGAGGTGCGGTATCTGATATGAGCGCGGGAAGGGAGTGACCTTTCTGTACGTAGTACTATAATTAAGTATTCTGTGACTACTATCTCACTGCGGCCAGTGTCCTGTCTTACCTTTTATCCTGCGCCGCATGATCTTATGACTGCGTCAGTGAGAGTTGGTAGCTCACCGTCCACGCGTCAACAGCTAGTTTTCAGCGTACAGTCGGGTTTTGCGAACATTAGTGAGTGATCGTGCTTGAGAAGCACGTATTTCTACGTTATGTCACAGTTTACTTTACGCGAACTGGCAATCTATGGCTATGCACTCGAAAAAGAGCCGCGCGCGGGCAGCGAGGGGTCATCGCGTGGACGGCGAGGTGCCAGCATGCAACCGCTTGCAGGCGTTTTTTCGCCTGGGAGCGGGCTGCTCGCTTGAAACGCGGGTTCGGCCCGCGACCATTGACGACTCGCGCGCGGCGCGCTGCCCGCGGTCTATTTATTGAAGTGAAACTTCTTTACACGCTTGACTTGGGGAGTAAGCTGGCAAACGCGTGACGTAAGCGTTACGAAAAGTGTGATCGGTGAGGCGAACGGGAGTTGGGTGGGGGATATAAGCAAGAGAAAGCAGTGCGCGTGCACATTTTCTTTCTCTTTTCCTCTCATAGCCAAATACGTTTAAAGTTTCACTTCAGTCGTGTGGTCATAAGCACACTGGGTTTTTTTTTGTTGGACTGGGGGGCGCCGTCTGATTTTGGCACCCGGGCGCCCAATATGGTTAAGACGGCCCTGGTTCGAGCAGCAAAATTTTGGGCCAAAGACGTGTAAACTTTTTGCCATTGATATTGATACGCTAAGAAGAAGACCTTGCTCAAATGAATTACTTGTTTTAATAAAAAAAAATCCAAAAAAACAGATTTATTCGTGTTTTATTTTTTCTAAACACTCTCCTGGATTAAAACTGCAATACAACGGCCATATTGGTTGAACCTGCACGGATTTTAGCACCATACGCCATCTGGAGGGATAAATAATTATTATAAAGATTATGTTAGCAGAAAAAATAAAAACGCGGTGGGTCGGGGCACCCCCGGCAAGAACAGCCGCGAAAATTTCAAAATGAAAAATTTGAAAAACGCCATTTAAGATTTTGACGTGACAACGTCTTATAATTCGATGGAGCCGGCTGCACGCACGAAAAAACATGACTCATGCGGCGTTTCCTCGCTCTGAGGCGTTCCATTTATGACGTTGTCACGTTCAACTATCGTCAGTAAACCGACTTTACAGACAACCGATTTTTTATTTTGATCTCACTATCGGCTTCAGCACACTCGAAAACCCTGAAAACGACACCCATGACGAATATTTTTAATTTTTTTTCAGCCGCCATCTTGGATTTTCATTTTGACCTCACTATCGGCTTCAACACCCTCGCACCAACTATCTCTCCTCTATAAAAAGTCGCATGGAGGAGCATAACGCTTTTACGTTACGTGAAGATTTTGTTACTCCTACCGCGAGCTCCGTTAAAGAACTTTGTTACAAAAATCATCAAATTTGGTACAGGGGTTTTTGAGAAAAACAAGGACATACATAGGTACAGTCGACCGCATGTCTGTTTTGACACACTTTGGCCTTAAGGTGAATGCGCAGTGGTAGACCGCGAAATTCAAATTTTCTTACGTTTTTTGCAATTTGCAGGTCAGTGTCAGGTTGTATCAACAGGTACGTCTTTACAGAATTATAATCATCACAAAATCATAACCCTCCTTTTTGCTTCACCGTAGTCGGGTAAAAAACGTAAGTAAATTTGAATTTCGCTGGCTACCTTAGAGAATCCCACTTAAAAGTCAAAATGTATTGTTACCTCTGGCTGTCCAGTCGGACATAGACTTGGCTGTTGACAGTGCCATTGAGAGCGATATCAGACCACAACCGCTCCGCTACCGCTGCCGCTCGTGGCCATAAGTGGTAATCCAGATTACCTGTAATAATTGTTACAATTAAGATTTTTTACCTCTAGCGGCAAACTATTGGGTATTGCAATATAAGAAAACAACAAACTATCTCAAAAATTGTATACAGGGTGTTATGGAAAGGGTATATCAATACAAATGGGTTGAAGAGTGTATCTGGTCTAGAATCTCTGTACAAAATTTCAGCTCAAAAGCAGTAACTTTGAAAATGCATAATATTTTTTTATTTCGATAGTTTATTAAATTGAAATCATAACAAACGTGTCACCGCACTACGAGGGTCATTATCCATTATCTGTAGTGTGTCTGTGCGCCTAGTACACGCACATCACGCCGCCGTGCGCCAGTGCAGCGCCGTGATGTCGAAATAAAAAAATATTAAGCATTTTGAAAGTTAAAGCTTTTGAGCTGAAATTTTGTACAGAGATTCTAGACCAGATACACTCTTCAACCCATTTTTATTGATATACCCTTTCCGTAACACCCTGTATTTATAAAAATAAATCATTTTATATCACCATGTGGCAATAATTTGTAAATGGTAAATTAGTTCTTGAGGTTCCATTTGTTAGTGCGGTAGACCCGTAACGGTTACCAAGTGTGGTGATGTTAAACTGGTTTATTATTATAAAATATATACAGTGTTTTGAGATAGTTTGTTGTTTTCTTATATTTCAACACCCAATAGTTTGCCGCTGGAGCTAAAAAATCATTATTGTACTTAACATAATAATATGTGTGGTATTCAAAGTTTTAAACTTATTGGTAGGTACTGAACTATACTACTCCTTTTGAAATAAGATTAGACATTTTAAATAAACCTTTTTTACAGTCCGTTCAATCGATTTTGACTTCTATACCGTAGGCATAAGTATGGTATTAAAAGCAAAAAAAGTGGTTACAATACCAAGATTTTTTTTTATCACCATCCAAATTTTTACAGGCTGTTCTACCCATGAATATGAACAACTTTCACTATGGGACCAACTCTGAAATCACGAAAAAAAATCAGCTGTTTATTTATTGGGTATTGAATTTTTATATTAAACAGCAGATTTTTTTTTTCGTACTATACCCCTTGGTAAGACTGGTTGTCAGATTTTCGGGCTTCTGACGACTTGTAACGAAAGAAAAAAAGATCCACGAATGACAACCGGGACCAACGGCTCAACGTGCTTTCCGAGCCACGGAGGGGCCTTAGTATGTAAAGATGGTCACCCATCCACGGACCAACCGCGGCAAGCGCAGCTTAACCTGATCGATCGATCCGTGCGGCGTGTGGGATGATAAATAAAATAAATAAATAAAAATATAAGATTTTTTACCAAAAAAAATACATAATCAGCCTATAATGTTCCCACTGCTGGAACACAGGCCTCCTCTCTGTGAGAGGGAGTGGGCCGTAATCCACCACGCGGGCCCAGTGCGGGTTGGTAGATGTCACATGTCTTCGAATTTTTGGTTCTAGGACATGCCGGTTTCCTCACGATGTTTTCCTTCACCGTTTTTGAGAGCAGTGGTGATGAAATAATTTACACAAAGTAAAGCACCTGTCTGGGTTCGAACCTACGACCTACAACTCGTAAGTCGCGGCCTTTACCACTGGGCCACCACTGCTCTAAAACACCGCTGCTTCAAAAAAAATAATGAATGATGATTTTGTAAGATGAATAGAATTACCCGTATCAACAAGGTCCGTCCATAGGATAGCTTCGCCCCCCTCAACGGTGAACACCTCAAGATTCCGCCAAGACTTCCATGAATACATGTCTTGCCAAGTCCTGTCAATGAAAGCAAATGAGAAGTCGGTATAAGATCTGTGCCACATAGCTCTTAAAAAGAATAAAGGCTTAATATATGGACCTAGATAACGCAAGTATCACGATCTGTATGAAAACCAAGCGTGCCATTTTTTGACTACCTATTATGACGTCACAAGCACCATTTAGTGATGGGAAAATAAAATCGATGCAAAGACGCCGCCGCGTGCGGCACCCGTCTCGCCCAGGGCTTCCAATACCGGTATCCCCGTATTGGCTAATACCGGTATTGAAAGCCCAATACCGGTATCCCCGTATTGGCTAATACCGGTATTGAAAGCCCTAGTCTCGCCCCACCCCCGGGGCCTAGCACCAGCGCTCACGCTCATCCAGCCAGCAGTACCACGGACTAAGCGCGAAAGTGGCGGCTTACGATTTTTGTACGTAAAGTCCGACCGCGCTTAATTTGCCAAAGATGTAAACAACAATGGCCGTTCGAAATTGAATAAAATGAATATACAAGAAATAAATGTTCTTGTAGGTATATTGATTTTATTCGATTTCGAGCGGCCATTGTTGTTTACATCTTTGGCAAATTTAGCGCGGCCGGACCTTAAGCGAGCCACGTGAAATAGTTGCTCTTGCGTTATGTGAGAGGGAGTGGGCCGTAATTCACCACGCGGGCCCAGTGCGGGTTGGTAGATGTCACATGTCTTCGAATTTTTGGTTCTAGGACATGTCGGTTTCCTCACGATGTTTTCCTTTACCGTTTTGAGAGTAGTAGTCATGAAATTAACAATAATAGGTACAATTACGGGCCATAACAATCTTAACAAACATCTTTTTAACATAGGCGCCACGTACAGCCCCCTTTGCAGGGGTTGCCTTGATGCCGAGGAATCAGCCGCCCACGTCATCCTGGAATGCGAGGCTGTGGCTTCTCAACGTGAAGAAATCCTCGGAACAGTGAGGTCGCTCCGTGAAGCCTGCGAAGCTCCCAGGAAGCTTCTGTGCTTCTGGATGGAGCTAGGCTGGCTTTGTTAGCCAGAATCCCCACGCACAACGGACCAAATGGGAGTCTAAGTGCGGAAAAGGGTGCCCCATCATCATCATCAGTCATTATATAATTTACTTAAAGTAAAGGGCTCAGCGCAGTATGGAGCGAGCTATGCTCGGAGTCTCTTTGAAGGATAAAATCAGGAATGAAATTATCCGGAAAAGAACCAGAGTTACCGACATAGCTTGCAGAGTAAGCAAACTGAAGTGGCAGTGGGCTGGCCATGTCTGTCGAAGGACTGATGGCCGGTGGAGCAGACGAGTCCTGGAGTGGAGACCGCGTACCGGCAAGCGTAGTATGGGACGCCCCCAGCTAGATGGATGGACGACCTAAAGAAGGTGGCTGGGGTAGACTGGATGCTGAAGGCGGAGGACAGGGTGCTGTGGCGCAGTCTGGGAGAGGCCTATGTCCAGCAGTGGACTGCGATAGGCTGAGTTAATTTGATTTGATTTGAAAGTGCCTGACTGGGTTCGAACCTTCGACCTACAACTCGTAAGTCGCGGCCGTTACCACTGGGCCACCACTGCTTCCTTTCAATTTGATGGACACACCCTTAAATATGACCACGCATTTCTGATACTTATAGCTGTATTTTTTTTATTGACCTCGATCACGCCTGATGGAAAGCGATGGATGAGGTCTATGATGGAACGAGCGTGCCCAGAAGATGCCTAAGGCACTGGAACTCCCACGCATCGACGAAACACAACAGGCTGCTTGACGCCGGACTCCGGTGGGAGAGTGGTCGCAAACCAGGCGGGCGTTAGTCCTACCACCGCAAGGGAAGAATTGGCCAGTCATATATGGTGTTGGGTGTGACTGACCAGGATGCGCCGAGCGCTCGGTTCAGTTGAGTTACTGGCGGAACAAATTGCGCTACACGAAGAGGCTTCTTCATGCATCCCAAAAATGTATATTTAGCGGCTAACTACCATTATGAACTAAAGCAACAAACTCTGACGTCTTCTGCATATTTTTTATCTATGTATCAACACATAGAACTTAACTGGTTCACCTTGCAAACTATATTATGTATGTGTTACATATTACTATGTACTAGCGAAGAGTATTACATGTCCATTTGTACAACTAAGCAACCATTTTTTTATATTAGTTACATAAAGGCGGCTATACTCTGTTCCAAAACTGTTTAGTGAAAATGTAAACACCATTTGTTTACAGTTACACTAAACGCCAAAAAACGAATCTGTGAGTGGAAAATTATTAATTGTTTGATTTGATTACCATTTTAAATCACCGTAAAGATGTTTTTCATTTCAGAATTGGGGTTACTTTTTTATTATTACCTCAATTAAACTCTATTTTTCTCGGCGGTTTTTCAATTAAGTTGGTACAATTTAATAATGTCATTGAAACAAGAATTGTTGTAGATTTTTTTAAATACATAAATAAATATATCCTCTCAAAAACTAGCAAACAAAGCCTGTATTTCAAACTAGTTTCACAAACTATAATTGCCGGAACAAATCAGCATGACGATGACGTCACACCACAACGATCCCAATCTAACCAAGGTCAGGGTCAAATATTAAAATTAAAAAGGACTTATTAGTAAATCTAATTAAGAAATCCCTTTGAAATTAGATCAAAAGTGCGAGAAATTCAGCATAGCTAGTCACAACCACCCGACAAGCTATCGTATGGAAATAGTACAGACGCCACAGCACAACAAGCTACTACAATCTGTCAAATTTCTTCAATAGATTTTGAACTTTATCGCTGAAACATAAGGTTCAAAGTTGATTGGGAAAATTTGTCAGTTTCGGGTAGCTTAATGTGCTGGCGTCTGTACAATACGATACGTGTGACCTAAAGCCGCACTTAAGTCACGCTTTTCTGTGTATAAATGGACTACCTAAAGGTACGAGTTCGTAGACGACCGCAGACAGCAGCAGCAGACGACGTGCCGCTACGACACTACTGGTTTGTATGTATTTCTATTATAGGATACCTTCAGCAGCTAGTTTTAATATAATTTGATGGGATTTATGTAAAGGAGATGGCAGTTTTTGGCATTGCTAATTTTGGAAAGGTACAGAATTAAAAACTAATTAAAAAAAAACCGGCCAAGTGCGAGTCGGACTCGCCCATGAAGGGTTCCGTAGCAGCAAGTAACATAATATAAAAGTTCTTGTAGTTCGTTGTAACTTTGTGAAAGGTAAATTGCGGTTTTCGATTTATGACGTATTAAAAAAAAAAACTACTTACTAGATCTCGTTCAAACCAATTTTCGGTGGAAGTTTACATGGTAATGTACATTATATATATGTCGCATCCGGTCATTGGTTTGACTGTTCGGAACGCCAGCGCCATCTGGTGGCGCTTGACAGAGTCTAGCCTGAGTTCGTGTGGGGTCGACGACAGCGCGACAGAACGATTGGAGCCCTCTTGGACATTGGACATCAAACGAACAACATGCGCTTAGAAACTGTCCCGCGTTCCGTATCTGGTTGTATCGTGCACCTATAGTGTGTGATTTGCTAGTGTGATTAAATTGTTCGTGAAATTATAATCTGATTTGAACTGCAAACCGTTTTTCTATTGCGCAATACCCAACACATACCCATAGTTCGCCCACAGTAGTTGAAATATGGCTGATAATAACGAGACACACATGCCTTCTCCGTTATCAGAAGTGGGATTCGTGTTGGTTTATGCGCAAAATCAGAACGCTTAAAGTGAAAGTACTCGCACGTTGACATTTGAAAAACAAAGTGTAAACATGCGAACGCTTATTAAATAATCGTGTGGATCTGTTCGAGTTGAACCCAGATAAACCAGATACGGATGCGCGATCGTAGTGCATGTTGTTTTCGGCATAGGCTGTATGCAGAATACGTGACGCGCGTGTATCACCGACCGCCATGTTTGAAAAAAAAAACAAGCGGGTCCCTAACCGGCGTTCAAGTTCGTCGTATCCCGTTCCCGTAATTAGAACACGTGGTAGGACGCGTGTGCAAACGTAACAGCACACAGCACGACAGCTGATTTGCGTTTTGCTGAAAATTCACTGCAAGGTGGACAAAGGAGCAGCATCAACGTGGCTATCGTAAAAAGCACACCAAGCACGTGGCGTGGAGCTACCAGTGACGTGAAGAGACTGAATCGAGCCAAGCAGCGCAGCCGTCAGCGAAGCCCTTCGTGTGCTGCAAGTGAGAAACCAGGACATATCGCGGCCCGGCGCACGAGCAGTGGCGGCCAAGCAGTGCAAGCGGATGGTGGAGCAGGTGCTTCAACTGCTGCAAGCAGCAACGGCGAGTGGATGTTTGCGTCGTACCCCCAGACACGCTAGAAAATAAAGGTGAGCTGTATTGTTTTGTTTACGATTCTGGTGCTGAATGCTTGTTAGTAAAGGAGAGGTTAAGTGGCAAACGTGTTAATAACGTTGTTGTGTTGACTAGTATTGGTCAAACACGTGTATTCAGCACAGAATAATTCTTATGTAGTGTAACGATTAGCGAGCAATAACTTGAGATTTTATTACATTTCTACCCGACCCGACATTTACTTGCAAAGTAATATTATGATACTATGTGATCTACTCGTAAGTTGATACAGTTACTGACCAATTATTACCAAGGCTTAGAGGAATCTTTTCTTATCGATAATTGTTATTGTTTTTATTTCAATAACAATGTGGTCAGAATTGGCCGAGTGGAACAGGCACTGCTGTTGGTTTTTTTGGTTACAGGTTAACACACAAGGACGTGTACCAGCGGGATGGCAGCGTGAGACAGCGCTGCACTCTGTGGATCTCCTGTGCGAGTAATCACTGAGCAAGGACGGTGCTTTCCGTGCAAGAAGTTTCACGACTTCTGCCAAGGAGGCAGTGGCAGCGAGTGGATGTCTGTACCATTAAGCCAGCTACAGATCTGTTGTGAATTGTTGAATCTGGTGAGCCGTTATCATTTTGTTTCGACTCTAGTACTGAGTCCTTTCCTGGTAAATAATAGCAAAAATGGTTACAATGTTAGGTATAGCCCAATCTAGTATGCAATGCATTTTTTAAATACGCTCACGATAAGTTAAGAATGATGCCAGTAGGTCATGTACCAGTCGAAGTAGATGGTGATCACAGTGGTGATAAGCAAGCCTAAGTAGTGGTAACCACGCGAGTAGGGGTTCTCTATCGGCCGTAGTAAGGTTGTGTGTAGTCACAGGGGTGATGCACATGGATCCATGCGATGGATGTGTGAAAGCAATGCGATTGCTGGTCGGCTAAGAGAGCCGTGGCGTTAGAGTGGCTTACTCGTGTGTGGGTTCCCAGGTGTCTAAGGCTCTTAGTGGAAAAGTTTATTTTTAATGTGGATAACGATGGTACATGGCTCTGGTTGATGTTTTTTTTTGCTATGATTGATTAAAGTTTGATTATATGGCTCTGGTAGAATCAAGTACGCTTATGAGGCTAAGGCACATGCTATGGCACAGGCCAAGGGAGGCAGAGTATTACTGAAGAATTTGGAGAATGTCAAGTAATAGTCTTGTTGATGAAACAGAGCAGAGATTAAGTTGTGTGTTGTGTGGGGTTTTGTGAGAAACATGAAGGTCAGGAGTGACCGAGCTATGTGATACTTTGCGGGTATGTTTGTTTACAGATTAACACACGAGGACGTGTGCATCGCAGGATGGCCGTGTCGCATCCGGTCATTGGTTTGACTGTTCGGAACGCCAGCGCCATCTGGTGGCGCTTGACAGAGTCTAGCCTGAGTTCGTGTGGGGTCGACGACAGCGCGACAGAACGATTGGAGCCCTCTTGGACATTGGACATCAAACGAACAACATGCGCTTAGAAACTGTCCCGCGTTCCGTATCTGGTTGTATCGTGCACCTATAGTGTGTGATTTGCTAGTGTGATTAAATTGTTCGTGAAATTATAATCTGATTTGAACTGCAAACCGTTTTTCTATTGCGCAATACCCAACACATACCCATAGTTCGCCCACAGTAGTTGAAATATGGCTGATAATAACGAGACACACATGCCTTCTCCGTTATATATTTTTTTAATTTTATCATTCTCTTATTTTAGAAGTTAGAGGGGGGGGGGGACACATTTTACCACTTTGGAAGTGTCTCTCGCGCAAACTATTCAGTTCAGAAAAAAATGATATTATAGAAACCTCAATATCATTTTTAAAGACCTATCCATAGATACCCCACACGTACAGGTTTGATGAAAAAAAATTTTTGTAGTTTCAGTTGTAAGTATGGGGAACCCCAAAATTTATTGTTTTTTTTTCTATTTTTGTGTGAAAATCTTACTGCGGTTCACAGAATACATCTACTTACCAAGTTTCAACAGTATACTTAGTTCTTATAGTTTCGGAAAAAAGTGGCTGTGACATACGGACGGACGGACAGACAGAGAGACATGACGAATCCATAAGGGTTCCGTTTTTTGCCATTTGGCTACGGAACCCTAATAAGCGCTTATTTTTATGTATTGATAGCCAGATTAACTTTATTATTGAGAATTGGGATTAAATCTCGTTAAATATGAGTAAGTTGAGCAGCCGGAAACAAGGCTTTTTGGACTTGTTATACTATATGACAGTGTTGTCATGGCAAACAAAGAAACATGACTCTTTAGAAGATGACCACAGAGTACTTTTTGATAAACTAAGATGACACACAAAACTTCACAAGTCACATTCGCTCGCTCGCTACTATTTTGTGCTGGTGTGAATGTTTTGTGCGCCCAAAGTTTTACGTGGATTTTTACAACGACCTGGCTTGCTTTTGGATTTCGAAGACTCCTACCTTTCCGAACGACTGTTGCTAGACTTGGACCTCGACGTTTCCTATATGCTTAGATTATTATTTTATTATTATTGATTATTATTATTCCTATTATATGCTTAGATTCCGATAAGTGAGTCTCTAGAGTCTCCTGAGTTTTCTGTGACTACTGAGCTTAATTAAAACAGACCGAGTACCTACACTTGAAACTGTCATTAGGTCTATGATCAGTGGGTAAATCATTGAACTAAACAAACTTCAACAAGTAGTTATTTATCATTTTTGAAGTCATTACAAAGCATAATTAGCAATATGTTATGCATACAATAAACATTTATGCATTAAAATAGTAATAGAGGTAAAATAACCTATTAAAGTACAAACATTAATGCACTTAACCTCACTTTTACAAAAATTAAGATTTCTCTTTAACCCCATTGTTATTATTTTTTTAACAAAAGCTCATAATATTCCCTATCAAACCATGCCACTTTTATTTCTGTGGAAACTAAAAAAGTTTAATGCCAGCGTTCTATGAACTTCTGCCATTCTCCTTTTAATTGTAAATTAATTTTGATTGAATTTTGATTGTGATTTTAATTTTAATATTTATTTTAACTTTGAGTTTAATTTTAATTTTGATTCTAATACTAACATAGTTTGTAAGTTCTAATAGTAATACAATATGGATGGTTTCCGAATTAAATGATTGACTGATTGATTGCGACCAACATAGGATCATAGTAGGCACATTTTTTTTTTACAAAATTAAAAATATATATACAGGGTGGTTCAAAAGTCGTGGATCAAACGAAGTAGGGGGATAAAGGAGGTCATTTCCAACGCTTTTAAAGTGAGAAATAATTTTTGGTAACGTTACAAAATTTTTGGAAAAAAAATAAATTGCTCTTGAAATTTGATACTCAGAGCCCTAATAGAACTTTGTAGTGCTGATACTTTATCTAGTAGTAATACAACACCGTTTGTTTTATTGTTTTATATCACATTTTTTTTTAAATTTGTCTACTTGTAAAAAAACTCGGTATACACAAATATTCATAACTTTTAGGGCAATTTAATTATGACTATACTGTAGAAAGATTTTTTGTTGGAAATGACCTCTTTCATCTCCCTATTTCGTTTGATCCACGACTTTTGGACCACGCTATATACATAAAACTTTTCTCACCTATATTTCTTACACCTCTGCTTTTTAACCTCACAGGATAGATCCCATCTGCTTGAGTGAATCGCCTTGAATCTGCTAAAAAAATGATCTGAAGGGTTTGGCTGCCATTCTGTTAGTTGCACTCCAAATCTAGAAATACATGAAAATGGATTAGAAACGAATATTTTTTCCATTTTTCTGTTAATCCTTTGATAAGTATTTATCTTGACTTTTCCTCTCTAAATGCACGAAGGACTTTAAAAATTAACAATTCTGCGGCATAATCAATGCCCTTATTACTTATTTAATCTTTCAAACATTTGTATTTATGCTGTAGGGTTATCTACAACGCCACATGCGAACAACACGTCATACTGACGTCACGCAAATCCTGCATCTCGCAAGCAGGGTTTACCGCGCAACTAGCATAGATACAGCAGCCTGACATGAATCATCGGGCAGCTGCCCGCCAGACACAACACCCGTCTGATCAGAGGGTCCTCCCTTTTCTATAGAGTATGAGTGAACTTTACACCCTGTTCCTCATACCTCTATAATGCTATTAGGTAGGTTGGGGGATAGTCCTTTCATTTATAAACGCAGCTTAAAATTAATTTATGATTAACATCTGATTAGCCAAAGATTTTTCGACATTCAAACGTCTCTAAACTTTAAGCAACGCTTATAATTGGTTTTATTAGTATTTGAGAAAATCGCGGACATACAAACATACATACAGAACCTCCCTTTTTGAAGTCGGTTAAAAAATATCACACTACCTGTCCCAAGTCCTAGCTTCCAAATGCTTCGTCAAATGCGTCGTATACCAAATAATCGGTAATTTCGGCAAGAAGCCTTTGTTCGCTAGCTTCAGCCTTTCCAAAGCCTTGTCAAGAAACCCTCCCCTCTCCTCTATCAAATTAAAACAATTAACAAAAGAAAAAATCCCATCACTCAAATGAAAAACATCATCAACCTTCGTCATCTCCAAGATCTCAGAATATATAATCTGAAGTATATCAAAAACCGTTTCGTGGATTCCCAATCTTAGACAAAGAACGTTGTTGCAAGTTAAATTCTTGCTCTTCATCGGGCAAGTGGCTTCTGGTATCCAAGACCATGCCCTTCCAACAGGTCCTGGAGCCGCTACTTCTAATAAAACCCTTATACCACGGATCCCAGCTCTTCTCACAACTGCTTTGACATCGTCCTTGGTGTAAACGAGATGTCTACCATAAGATCCATATTCAAAAAGTTGAGGAACTGCCGGCAGATGTAGAGGAAAACTGGTGACGTCAGAAATTCTCCAATGAAAAGTGTTGAGCTTCACTGAGGCCATTGCGTCAATAGTCCTCATGATATCTGGGACTGGGATGTAGTTCCTTCCAGTGTCTATCATTAAGCCTCTATATTTGTAGCTGGGAGTGTCTTTGATAATTATGTTTGATAAGGTTATGAGGTTCCCAGTAGTCTGGTCCAGTAAGATCAACTGGCTGAGAGTTTCAAGCGCATGTCTGATACCACAGAACGACGCTGATAGTAGCTTTATTACCACTTGGTTCGTTAAAGTCTCGACCTTTATCGTGTAAGATTCTTCCGTATCCAGCCTGATTCGAGGATCAGGATCAGTATCTACATCCATCTGTATGTACATCTTTTTGATCATCGAATCCCTTGATTTGTTCATTCTTCTAGCATTATGACTGTACCTTTCTTGTTTTGCCAGATCACCGAGAAAGAGTTTGAATGCTTCTGCCAAGAACATATGGACTGCTTCTGAAGGTACTGACTGGAATTTGTATTCGAGCCTGTTTGTTGCGAGGACTACAACCTTTTTACTGTAGTATGTGTAACCTATTGGGAGCGGCCAGAGTTGCGGCCCCATGCAAAGTAATATGCATCTACTTAACGATGAGTAGATGTATTCTGATGTGGGTACGTAAACCTTTTGACAGAGCCCTTGTTTGCAGACGTAGGAATTCGGCTGGAATAACCTGTGAAAACTATATTTGGTATATAAAAAGAAATGAGAGCAAATCATTAAAAAAAAAAGATTGTTTATTGGGGCAAGAAAGATAATATTAAAAATAATAAGCGTGAAAGCTAAGAAAGAGAAACAAATTAAATATCTTGACTTAGTACACGAGGTTGTTGACATGTGGAATGTGAGCTCAGCTATCATTGTGCCGATTGTCGTATCGGCCAATGGCCTTATGACCGAAAACCTCGATCAACATCTATCGAGGCTCTCGTTAGGCGGTTGGATCAAGGGCCTGATGCAGAAGGCAGTACTCCTCGATACGGCTTGCATTGTGAGAAGGTTCCTGTCTCTGGAGCCCTAACCACCGGTAGCTTGGACCCTGCTCCCGACACCGGCGGACTACTATTTTTTATATTTTTAAATGTTTTTATATTCTTTATATCATAATATTTAAAAATATAATTTATATGCAAATAATGAAATAAAGGGAATAATAAAATAATAAGAAGATAATAAAATAAGGAAGATAAGTTACAACCTTCCTCACTGTAATATATATTATGTTAGCCCAGTTATGTTTAAGAGGAAACGCGGGTGGTCTTTTCTCCATAGAAACGCTGTCGTCTGTTTTCTTTCTGGTCAATGACCATAAAGCAATGATTTTTTTCAGAATAATAAATGTTAACTACTTGTATGTATGTCCCTATGTTTTCCTTTTTGATGATACATTCTTTTTATAAGCACTAGAACCCTTTAAAAATGCCGATTTAACCGCCGTCTACAGAAGCCTAGTGTACTATAAGGACCAGCTACAGTGGTGAGCTATTTTAGTGGAATCAAACTCCTATTAGACTTTCATAGGATATTATTTAGGAGTATTTCATCATATAGATACGAGTATATATAATTATTCCATCTTATTCATTATAAGTCAAACCTACGACTCTCAATGACACATGCGGTTTCCACCGCGAAAGAGTAATGAGCCGGAAATGGCTAAGCGGAGCGGACTTCGTTTTTATGAAATTGGGTTGCGTTTCCACCAAGAAAGAGTTTAGTCGTCTGATTCTCTCTAGAAATGAGCCAGCTCATTTTTACTGTTTTTGCCCGCTGGGTCATTTCCGTTAGACTCTTTGTTGATGGAAACACATGTAAGCAGTTTTCTCTTGAGAGGTAAAAGAAGTCATTAATGGGTCCGCTCCGCTCGCGGTGGAAACCGGGCTTAAACGTTCGAATGGAACATGCCTTCAAATATTACCGGTCAGTATCGCAAGGAGGTCTTCTCGCGAAGAGGTCTTTTCAGTACTTTGACAACTATTAATGAAATAAAAAAAACATAGGGACACAGTATATATCATTCTTATTCAGTTTATGAAATATCTTTTAAATTGGTCCAATATTGGTCCTCCAAAAAATTATTCGAGGTTTGGCTCTCGCCTATTTCCTCCTGGAAATAGGCGAGAGCCAAACCTTGAATTAGGTACGACTTTTTACTTCGGATTTTTCAAAAGTCTCTCCGACCGCATTTCCTCTTAAGTTCCGTGTAATAAGGGACTATTAATGGGGAACAAAATGCAGATTCTGAAATTGCTCGACTTAGGCATCGAACCCGTAATTGCGATTTCAAACACGCTACACAATACCCACGCTAACGCTGAAGAGTTATTTTGCTTGTTTGAGCGCGCTTAGGTATTTCTGGAACTAGCAGTTGGATTTTAAAAAAAATATTTGAAAGCCGAAGACTTCAGGAAGGCTATAGGCTATTTAACATCACGCGATGACCCTTAGGAGCCGAGCAAAGACCAAAGAACGCTAAGCGAAAACGAAGTGGGAAAGAAATTTCACATGGACGAAGTTGCGGGCTGAAGCTAGTTTATTTATATAGACAGAAAGCACGTGAAAAGAGAAAAATACATAATGGTAGAAAATATTATGAAAGTGGGCGAAGCAAAAGGAGCACCATAATATTATGTAAGAACTAGCTGCGACCCGCGGTTTCACCCGCATAAGTGTCGATCCCGTGGGAAGATCGGGATAAAATTATTCTATGTGTTCTTACCGAGAGGAGGCCTGCGTCCCAACAGTGGGAACATTATAGGCTGATTACATAATCAGCCTATAATGCTAATGTAAAGCTTTTACATCAGAATAACACACACACACACATGTGTGTGTTATACTGATGTAAAAGCTTTAATACTGTAAAGTTTCATCAAAATCCGTTTATTATTTTTTGCGTGAAAGAGTGACAAACATCCATCCGGCCTCATAAACTTTCGCCTTTATAAATTACTAGCTGCGCCCCGCAGTTTCACCCGCATAAGTTTCGATCCCGTGGGAATATTGGAATAAAAGTATCCTATAGTTAATCCAGGATGACAGCTACCTCCATACAAATTTGGTCCAGCCGTTTGAGCGTGAAGAAGTAACAAACATATAAACACACACTCACAAACTTTCGCCTTTATAATATTAGTGTGAAGTGTGATAAGTAGGTGTTCCTTAGATTCTGCTTATTCGCTCAAGGGTACTTTTGAATAGAGCAGCTGTATTATTAACCGGTCAAGCGGCGCGGTTCGCCGATCGGCGACGAAACAATAGAAAATCAATTGTATCTCATTAGCGGAGCTTGACAGATTAAGATCATGCTTAATTATATTACCTGGCTTCTTGAAGGGCACTCAATTCTTCCACTTTATCGTCAGCGGGTAGTCGATCTAAAGAACTACTTCTAGGCTTTAGTAGGAATGCCAGTAACCCGATGATTGTCGACAATACCACCACCACCGTGGCAAGTTTACACCTTTTGCTGCACCGAATTTTTATAGACCTGAAATAATAATAATCCTTTGTTTCGACCAAGACTCATAGTGTTAGGAACAATATACTTAAAAACTATGTTAGTAATACACTTACAAAAATAAGTTTAAAAACTAAAACCGAAAAGGATGAAACAAGTACCTTCCCGTGGTCGCATGCTACCATAGCTCTGTATGTTAGTACAGCGGGAAGGTACAGTCACGTCTATAAGTATGTATACACTTGGCTTTATTCAAAGGCGAATTTCTCCTTTATTTTTTAATGAAATTTTATGTTCTTACGAACATAGTATTTTCGAACCCATACGTTTATGTTAAGTGTCGTATTTCAACGTTGCATTCGTTTTTTCACGAAAAAATCGCAATTGAAAATTGCCAAGTGTTGACATATTGGTGCTCGTGACTGTACTTGTTTCATCCTTTTCAGTAGTCAGGTTTCAGTTTTTAAACTTATTTTTATTTAATTATTTTGGGGCCTATTTCAGTAATATTTATATTTTTGAAATGTGCTAATTAAGCCCTTTCATTTGATATCCAAAACGGCATGATTAAAAAAAAATATTTTAGGTCATGACTTTATGTCCGCTAGAGGGCGCCATATTCAATTTATTGTGACGTCACATAGCCTATAACCAGCAGAAAATCAAGACGCTTCCAACGATACCTCATTTGTCCTATTATGACAAGCAGCTTAGAAGTTATGAGGGAACAGATGAACATACATACATACCGGTCAAAATCATAACCCTTCTTTTTCCTTCGAAAAAAAACCGCGTTCTTGAATAAGCCCATTTAAATTTTTAAGTTTATTTTATTTTTACCCGACTACGGCGAAGCAAAAAGGAGGGTTATGATTTTGACCGGTATGTATGTATGCATTTATAAAATTAGTTAAGATTCTTTACAACTTACAGAAATTTCTTTTTCTTTTTCAATTTTGATTTCAGGTTCTCAGGCCCCTCATAATAGACATCCGAAAAAGCTTCCATTGCTGTGCCCATTTCTGGATTACAATCGTACATGGAATTGCCTGGATCCGCACAGCATGGGCCGGTGGGGCTGCACCTGCTGCAGGCACAATTTGACAAGCAACGACGTTCTGACGACATTAGAGAAAAGGTATTCTTTATTAATCTTCGTCAATACTAAAATTACTGTAATTTTTTTTTTATTGTTTGTCCTTTTGCGAGGATGTCATGTCTGCAAAGGAGGCGGCCGAGCGGGAGAGAGAAGCCGCATCCTCTCTCCCCTCCCGCAGGAGACGCACCGGGCGCCTGAGAAGGGCGCAAAACGATCTGCGACCTCCATGAGAGGTGGCCTGCGGTCGGCGGACTAGGGGCGTCTGTCGTCCGACCAGTCAGGCCCGAGTTGGCGCTGCAGTGTTCCACGCGCGCCACTTGAGAGTGGGTGCGGCCATTATAGGAATGGGCGCACGGGGAGGTGGGACCCGCTGAGGAACAGCGGTCGAGGCCTGTCGGGGGAGCGGTGAATGCTTATATGCGAATCCCGCACCCCCGGTCACCACGAGGTGGAACACCGCGGTGGTTTTAGCCGGTAAGAGTCCGGCATGCCCCTCTGTCACCCCCACGATAGAGGAAGTCCATGAGGATTTCCACCGCGAGAAAAAAAAAAGGGCTAATGCCTGCCAGACTCGCGGGTTGTTCGAAAGAGTTACCGTGGTCCCTGGCACAGGCAACTGAAGGAACACGGGTGGGTTTTAGCATGTAAAAGTCTGACACGCCCTCCCGCTCCGCCCAGAGCGGAAGAAGTTTTTTGGAAATTTCACACCCAAAAAAAAAAAAGATCGAAACAGGTAGCATTCTGTAGCTTCGGCCTACTCTCATGAAAGGAAACCGTGAGTAAATGATAAATAATTTATTTTCTGTAAGTAGGTTTTTACAAACACTTTTACACGTCAATCATATTTTTTTTAAGCTAGATGAGGTCGGTGTTTCCTATCTGACTACTCTGAGAAGAAAGGCCGAAACAAACTCAGAGGTTACAGTCTCTTTTAAAGTCCAGACAAAATCTTGGTCAGATCATGTGAAGACCATGTAGATTGGTGTCTGAAATGGTCTTTTGAGGAAAGAACCACACAGATTGAGCGGACCTGTACAGTCAGTGCACGCATTTGTCAAAAATCGTGCAGCTCAACTCAGAACTTGAGGAGCACAACGATTCGACGAACAATACCAAAGAAAGGACATTTGGGTAGGCCGCGTAAATTACTCAAACTGCCAGATCATGATTAAAACTAACTAAGAAGGAAAACAGAAAAAATAAATAGTACTAGTATAAGTATGTATGTATACAGGGTGTTACGGAAAGGGGTGTTTCGATAGTTTATTAAATTGAAATCATAACAAACGTGTCACCGCACTACGAGGGCCATTATCCATTATCTGTAGTGTGTCTGTGCGCCTAGTACATGCACATCACGCCGCCGCGCGCCAGTGCAGCGTGATGT
This sequence comes from Amphipoea oculea, assembly GCA_945859645.1. Taxonomy (NCBI): domain Eukaryota; kingdom Metazoa; phylum Arthropoda; class Insecta; order Lepidoptera; family Noctuidae; genus Amphipoea; species Amphipoea oculea. The sequence goes on along the minus strand of OX243886.1, from coordinate 3,907,674 downwards.
CGAAATAAAAAAATATTAAGCATTTTCAAAGTTAATGCTTTTGAGCTGAAATTTTGTACAGAGATTCTAGACCAGATACACTCTTCAACCCGTTTGTATTGATATACCCTTTCCGTAACACCGTGTATATAATAGTATTAGTATAAGTATGGATGTTTAAAAATAATCTCAGCAAGCCTACCAGACTCTACACTTGGCAATTTATCAACGTAATGCGCAACATTGATTTTGGCCCTCGAATGTGCAATATACGAGGACAACTTTTCGTCCGGATCAGACTTGGAGCCATAGTTCACTCCATAATCACCCTCCGAATATGACGCATCAGTTGTGACCACTGACGGCAAAACAGTGACTGACGATGTGAACTTTGACGAGTTGAATTTTTGTTCCGTAGCTGATTTGCCTGTGGTCATGATGGAGATCACGGGAGTCATAGCAGGCCTTGTACCTGACTGAAATCTATACTTAGCCGCTTTGGTTTTAGGATTTTTCTTCATGGTTTTAGGATTTTTCTTCTTGCGGCTTTCTGTTGGTGTTTTGTCCCCAGCCTCGGAGTTACAGGAAGATCTGTCTCGCGATGAGTATGATCCATAAGATTTTAACTTGGCTTTAGCTTTGGATCTACCACCAAGTCTTTGCTGCTGGCTCCCTGTTGGTGTTTTGTCTAAAGATTTCGAGTTATTAGAAGTTGTATCGATCGATGAGCATGATCCATAAGATCCTTCCTTAGCTTTGGGTTTAACATTCAATCCTTGCTTCTTAGCGCCTGTTGGCGTTTTTTCTAAAGTCTTGGAGTTATAGAAAAAACTATCACGTGCTGATGGGCATTGTACATAAGATTCATATTCAACCGTTTTGATAGTAGTATTAAATTTTTGCTTTATGCTGCCTGTTGGTAATTTGCATGAATCTTTGGAAACACTGGCAGGCCTGTCCGTCGATGAGCACGGTAAAAAAGATTCGTACTCCACCGATTTGACCGTGGTTGTAATCGTTTTCTTCATGCTGCCTGTTGGTGATTTGCCAGCAGCCAATAATGGAGTCAGTCCGGGTAAGGAAGCCTGTTCAAAAGATTCGATCTCAAGAGATTGAAATGTAGCATTATTTTTTTCTGTTCGTACTACGTCCGTAGCCGTGGAGTTTAATGATGACATAGGCATGTCGGATATTGAGCATGGTTCAAATGATTCAGACTCAGCTGGATTGTACTTCAAAGCATTACATTTCTGCTTCATGGTTTCTGTCGGTGGTGCATTAAAGGGTAGTGAATTAAATGATGATAAAGCCGTCTCGTTTTCAGAGTAACAGTACTCTGACAGCTCCGAATTCATTTTTGAAGGTTTCTGGTTGTGATCGGTTTTTTTGTGGAGTCTATGATGTTGTTTTACTGAATCGAAGGCTTCTGCAATGTTAAAAGGTGTATTGATTTCATTGAAGACAAATAATACCTGATAAATTGTATGCTTAAAAAAAAACATGTGCGGTCGGGGGCCCGCCGCCGCCAGGAACGAAGTTAATTACTTACTCGCACAGACAGACAAAACACGAGACATGAGGCAGAAAGAGAGAGAAAGTCGCATAGACATTTTGACAAGTTATGCGAACATTTTAGGGAAGAGCTGATTTTTTTTTACGATTTCAGGTTTGGTCCCATAGTAAAAGTTGTTCATAATGATGATTACAATGACCCCTTAAAAGGATACCCATGAATTTAATTTCACCCTGTATACGACCGGGGCGGAATGGACACGAAAATATTTGTCGGATTTATCCGGCGTAAGCGGTTAAAAGGTTAATAAGGCCCATTGTGAGCGACCACGTTTTAGGAGATACAAAATTAAAATTCTAACCTGTAACAGCTAAATCAATATTATTACACGTTACTTCCATATCCATTAGTTTCTCACAGAACTTGAGGATCATTTCCTGATCATTATTGCTCAAAGAGGCGCAAATGTCTCCATCCACTGTTCCAGTTATAGAACTAACGCAACAATGGAATAATAATAAAGAAGTCATTACATACATTTTCTTTTGTTCTTCTTTAAAGTCATAGTATCTGGAAAGCACGGAAATAAATTATCTCTAGGTCAGTGGCGTGCATTGCATATAGGCATATAAGCAGCGCCTACCTCGATATATCAACATAAGCCTGTCAATTACGTTTTAGCACAGAATACTTAAAGTACTACGTACAGAAAGGCCACTCCCTTCCCCGCACTAACATCAGTTACCGCACCTCACCCCGCACTTCGAGGTTACCGTCGCAGTTCTTTAACAAAGAGCGCTCGCAAACACAAGTACCTCACGCACACATTCATACGTAAATACAAACGTCATTTTTTAATGTAGTAGTAGTAGGTAATTATTTTGCGAGCGTTGTATGGAGTGTCCGGGGTGTGGTTTTAGTGTGTGTGCCCCACAATTAAGAAACTCACAAAAATATCATACCTAACAAAAAACAAAATCTTCATACAAACACGCGCGGCAGTAGGCAGTCGCCGGACGCCCTACTCGGCTCCCGTACTATTCGCGCGTTGTCATTGGTTCAAGTTAATACGACAAAATTAAAAATACGTACGTAAATAACATAACTGTGTTTTTTGTCGCAATAGAAATAATGGGATATAATTTGTAAAAAAACGCTGGTCCCACTTTTTCTATTTTGTATTTCCATGGAAATAGTGGGATACACCCTTAAGAACATGCAGCAATCAATTCCAAACCTATTACCGAAAACCGCATCAAAATCAGACTAGTAGTTTTGGAGATAAATGGCAACATTGGTTTGCACAAACAAACAAACAAACACACATCCTCTCACCCCAAACCCATACCGTCTCTGTACGGTCGCGGGTAAAAAGCGTGTTAAAAAGAAGGTTATTTTTAAGGTGAATGGGTAGTTGTAGCCCGCGAAATTCAATTTTCCTTACGTTTTTTGCAATTTTCAGGTCAGTGTCAGGTTGTATCTTGATCAAAATATGATTCGCGACTATAACCGGTACGTATTTACAGAATTATAATAATTAGTTAGATTTCTACCGTTAAGAACAAATCTCGTATGGAAAAGTCTTAATGGTAGAAATCTAACATAAAGAGATATATTAATGATTCTAATGACTATGATTCTGTAAATACATATCTATTATAGTCGCGAATCATATTTGAATCAAGATACAACCTGGCACTGATCTGCAAATTGCAAAAAACTTAAGAAAATTTAAATTTCGCGGTCTACCATGTCACATTCACCTTAAGACGCTTTTTACCCGCGATCGTGCAGGTGTGTTCCACCAACCTTAGTCGCAGTAATGGATACTTATATCTGATAAATGCCTCAAGGTCAGAATACAGTATGGGACTGTCAATATCATCCGGATTGAATAATATATCCTGTCTGTATTTTTTTAACACTTTCACAATACTCCATGGGTTTAGATCATTTATAGGAGCTTTCGGATGCACACACTTGTTTAGCTGTAAAACAATGGTATTTTATTAATGTCTTTTTTTATTATTGCTGAACTAGCTGCGCCCCGCGGTTTCACCCGCATAAGTTTCGATCCCATGGGAATATCGGGATAAAAACTATCCTATGTCCTTTCCCGAGACTCGAAACTATCTCTATACAAAATTTCATCTAAATCGGTTCAGCGGTTTAAGCGTGAAGAGATAACAGACAGACAGACACACTTTCGCATTTATATTATTAAGTACTAGCTGCGCCCCGCGGTTTCACCCGGTCGATCCCGTGGGAATATCGGAATAAAACTATCCTATGTCCTTTCCCAGGATGCAATCTATCTCTTTGCCAAATTTTTATCGAAATCCGTTCAGTGGTTTAGGCGTGAAAAGGTAACATACAGACAGACAGACAGAGTTACTTTCGAATTTGTAATATTAGCACAGAATACTTAAAGTACTACGTACAGAAAGGACACTCCCTTCCCCGCACTAACATCAGTTACCGCACCTCACCCCGCACTTCGGCGTATTCGTCGCAGTTCTTTAACAAGAGCGCTTGCAAACACAAGTACCTCACGCACACATTCATACGTATACAAACGTCATTTTTTAATGTAGTAGTAGTAGGTAATTATTTTGCGAGTGTTGTATGGAGTGTCCGGGGTGTGATATTGTATGGATGGATGTTAAGTCACTAGGCTCTAAGTAGCTAGGCGGTAAACAAACCAAGTCAGTGCGTACGTAACCTTATGGTTTGTGCTGATATCAGGGAAGAAAAAGATTACCCAATTTAATAAAATTTCTGTCCATCTTTTCTCGATGAATTCCAATTTGCAGTCAGAGCAGGACAGGCAGTCTGTATCATCAGCGGACATTTTTAAAAATAAATATTAACAATATAAATTATTGTAGAAATATAAAATAATTAAAAATACAAATGATCGTCTTGCAAAATACTAAAAAGCGACGCTGTCAAATTACGGCAGTCAAATATTATGACAGACTTTGATGATAGACAACATATAGACAAGATATGGTGTTGACCATAGATATAATATAGTATAGTGTCAAAATTAAATTAGCTAGCGAAACACAATAAAACAAAAAATATTTAATAAATATATTAAGTCACACGTATCGTAGGTATACTATTTTATAGCTCGTGTGACCTAAGCCCGCACTTAAGTCACACGCTTTTGTGTGTAAAAATGGTAGACCATTTTTTTACACAAGTCTTTAAGTCGTTCGTCAAGTTTAAGTCACAGAAAAGCGTGAATTAAGAGCCTGTACTACCTCAAATGGCTTAGCATGATCCTCCGTTATGTCGAAAATACTGCACCATTAATTTTGAAATAAATATATGGTAAAGTTGAGGATTAATGCTAAGTCCTATGTTAGACGAAAACACGAATCCATAAAATTTTCTAGATAGAATAAAAATCCAAAGTTACCTCTAAACCCGAACAATAAACCGCTGGTATTCAAAAAATACTTCAAATTAGATCATGAAACTTTGCATACAACTGAACTTACTTTAAAGCAGGTCTTATGTTATTGATTTTTTTTATAATGACCATTATTTTCACTGTAAAAAGCAAATACCTAAACTATTGGCGCTGCCTGCCGCCCAGTACCGCACTCTGTCTTGCTCTCACTCAGTTCGCGTGCAGTATCGTATGAGCGAGATAAAGAGTGAATTTTAGCTGAGGTAGTATGGGCTCTTCAGTTACCGGGTTTAAGTCGCACAGCGTTATAAATAGTCATAATTGAAATTGATTTTTTATCACTAACAGTTGTTATAAAATTGATTAGGTAATTGAGATCTAATGAGTATACAAATGCGCTACTGCAGGGGGTAAATGATTTGCTTTGTAATTAAAAAGTAGATAGTTATGTTTAATTAAAAAATCGTTAAGCTACCTTGTTTTCTTGTTATTTTTATAATATTTATATTATATAAGCTAACATATAAACTATAATAATATGTACAATTATATGAAAAATAAACAAAATAATCATAGGGCATCAAAGAATTCATCCGCATTGCTGTCAAAAGGAAACAGTGCCCAAAAGGCTGGCAGCATTGCCACGTTGTATGGCAATGCTAATTCTTTGGCCAAGAAATAGGCCAGCCCTCTGGTCACGTGAAGAGTCGACTAACCGCTTGGCGATATCTCGAAAGACCAAGTGGGCACTCGGACCCCATGGCCCTAGTATATATTTTGAAACTAGCTGTGCCCCCGACTTTGTTCGCGTGCATGTCGTAAAACAAATTGGTTTCATGGGTTTTATTCAATGTTTTTGCGCGGAACCCTAGTTCTTTTCGTTTATTACCGTTGGATCCCGTTTTTTGATCCCGTTTTTTAGGTATTACCGATGGATCCCGTTTGCTATATCCGTTGAATCCCATATTATAACAACATGTGTACATACATTTCAGAAGAAAATTGATTTACCTTTATCAAACACTAAAAAGAGATTATTTTTAGTGGGTTACCCGGAACCGAACTACATAGTTAGATTAGGTTAATTATTAAAAAAAAAACAATGTTAGGTTAGGTTAGGTTAAAACTGTGACCCCTACGCACGAGCCGAGCGAGCGAAGCGAGCGGTGCCGCGGCAGCGGCCGGCGAGTGCCAGAAACGACTAGATTATATAGAAAATGAGTTGTTTGTGAAATAAATAGTATACGAAACGTTGGTTGTAAACTAAAAATTTGTCAATGGAGTTTTGGTGAAACATTAGTGAACCCCTCATTTTATTATAAACAATTTTGTTGTTGAAAGTCCCCCATTCATATTTTTTTAAGCATTCGGGATCCAACGGAAATACTTTTCGGGATTCAACGACAATAAAACGTAATTATCTTGCATTTTTTAAATTCGGGATCCAACGGAAATACATAATAATGTTTTGCGGGATCCAACGCCAAAAATATTAAAATGGGATTCAAAAACGGGGACCAACGGTAATAAATCATTCTTTTTCTGATAAAGTTTTTAAATTAAAGTATATATATAGAAAAAAGGAAACTAGCGCAAAGAAGTGATCAGAGATAAATATAATAAAACGTGTACCTACTTATTCTTAACTTCACTGCATAAAATTCAAAATGTGCCAATTGCCTCATTTTCGGAGTTGTAGACTCGCCCACAAATAAATTAACTTTGTGCGAGTCGCCTATAAAAAAAGTGACGATTCGCATGATTCGGGCGAATCAACTAATAGCTTATTACGATTATCATTACAAATTGAACACGTCCTTATGGATATCATATCCACAAAAGCCACTAATGAAGAGTTGAAATTACAAAATTGTATACATCATTATACTTAATATCTTTATCATTGTAAGATTATATCATCAAAGTCAACATCATCATCTGCCTAGCCTTTTCCCAACTATGTTGGGGTCGGCCTCCAGTCAAACCGGATGCAGCTGAATACCAGTATTTTACATGGAGCGACTGCCTATCTGTCCACCGCAACCCAGTTACTGGGTAATAATTTACCCCTTAGTAGTCTGGTTGTCAGACCTTCGAGCTTATGACTACCCGTAACGACTGTCAAAAGACCCACAAATGACAGCCGGGACCAACGGCTTAGAGCGGTTTCGCATTACATCCGATCCGAATACGAATTGGAAATGTTCTAAATTCTGACGGATAGAGTTCGGATCTAGTGCGCAACCCCTCATACAAATAGGACTACGGTCACTTCGGACCGGCATTTCTCGGATTCGGATTGGACGTAGTGCGAAACCGCTCTTAACGTGCTTTCCGAGTCACGGAATGATTATGTCATAGTTTTTTTTTTATTATTATGAGCCTGTTATGTCCCACTGCAGGGCAAAGGCCTCCCTTCCGTCTTTCCATATTCTCCTGTCTCTTGCTACATCTGGCCAATCCTTTAGATAGGCGCAGGCGTCCGATTCGTCACGCCATCTCTTTCTGGGCCTGATTCTGATCTGGATCTGATTCCTGTTATTCGGAATCCAGTCAGTGGCTACTTTTGCCCAATTCTGTTGCGACATTCGGCAGATGTGGCCTGCCCAATTCCACTTTAGTTTGGCGGCTGTGTTGCCCACGTCTGTCATAGAAGTTTCTAAAAATATACATCGTAATTTGGGAGCAATTAATAGACATTTCCACACTTACAATTATGTCATTGATGTGGAACCAGGGAAGCCATGTATGATGAAGAAATGATTGCCAAACATTGTCGCTGATAGGCTGAGTAGAGCAGACACAAACTTACCTAATCTGCGTTCGCGGTTTAGTTTCCAAAAATGTAAACAAATATGAGTTTTCGTAAAAATAACTTTAATTCGTACACAATAAAATCCAGTTTACGCTGCAACTTCAAACATTTTTATCACTTTTTTGATTGTACTTACAGTCATTGAGAAATCAACTTAATTTCTACTAAAATAATGTTGATATTTGTTTAACTTGAAATAACATCAATTGGAAACAAGAATTTGAATAGACCTTACATAATCTATCTTACATCTATTCTCCATACAAATAAATAAAATTGAAGTGTCAATTTATAATATCAAAATAATAACTTTTTAATAAAAGGAAGTATTTTTTAAAATGTTTGTCAGTCTCTATGTCTGTTTGTTCCGGCTGATCTTCGAAACGACGGGACCGATTTTGACGGAACTTTCACTAGCAGACAGCTGATCATAGACATAGATTATTTTTATTTTAGAAAAAAAAACAGGATTCGACGCTAAAAAAACCATGAAATCCAATATGCACGCGAATGAAGTCGCGGGCACAGCTAGTGTTGCATAAAGTAATTTAACTGAACAGGTTACCGACAACCTTCATCATTTTGAACTTGAACTGATCACGCTGTTAGGGACAATTATTGAAAGTCAATAAAAAAGTCACAACGCGGATCAAACTCGTATACCTAACAACTTTTTTAAATCAATATTTTGCTGGTCAATATTTTAAAACAAGATGGCGCCGGCATTTTCTACCTGACTGATCCCTGCGAAGAAACGCCGAAACAAACTCAGAGGTCACGGTCTCTTTTAAAGTCCTATATTTTTAGGATTTTATGCAAAAGTCAAAGTCAAAGCATTTATTTCAAATAGGCACATAAAAGGCACTTTTGAGGGTCAAAAATTACCTTAAAATAGAATTAATTCTAGTCGCCCCTTCCAAAAGGTAGTTTTCGTATGGAGAAGAATGGGCAAGAAACTCCACCGTTACTCTTTTAAAATGTTTCACAATATCTTGCATGGGTACATTAATTATATAATAATATGTGAGAATGATGCACCTAAAATAAAATTACTATACCACAATAGGTAACAGAATTAAAACGAAACCATGATATATGAATTAATTATCTGATAGATACATGGTTCTCACATATTTACAAACATGATACAAGTAAACGATGTTAATAAAAAAAAATGCAAGTAATAAGTCAGGGTGTGAGTAATGAATGTAAATCAATTTAAAAAAGAATAAAATTTTACACTTAAATTAGCAACCAGTTTAATTTTGTCTAGACTAGTGCAAGTCTAACAACGCAGGGCCATGTTTGGAAGGGCCTTTAGAAGAAAGAGCCATTGCAGCTTTGAGTTGACCTGTCCCAGCAGACGACACCCATGCATCAGTCATCGTGTAGCAACATTATTTTAGGGAGCTCAACGACTCGTCACACGACGCTACCAATTCCGGAAACGAGGCAAAGGGAATATTTAAAGTTTCAATTATGTTTTTTAACCGACTTCAAAAAAGGAGGTTCTGTATTCGACCCTTATGTATGTATGCATGTATGTTTGTATGCCCGCGATTTTCTCAAAAACTAATGAACCAATTTTGATAATTCTTTCACGAATGTGATCTACATACTTTCAGGAAAGTTTTAGTATATAATACATTAGGTAATTATTCTTATGTACGAAGTTATATGCATAAATGTACTGCATCTCCGGCATTTCTATGCGAATTTTGATGATTCTTCTAGTCGGCGGCGTCTTCAATTCATCAATGGATTAGTGTTAACTGAATTTGTTTGGAGTAGGTACGTATGTACAACTAAAAAGTAAAAAATAAAAACATTTTTACAAAAAAAAACCGACTTCAAATAAAACCACAAAGTGATAAATAACTTTAATTTCGGAAGTCGGTGTCGTTGGTTCCGCATTTTCGTTTTTTGACACCAACTTCCGAAATTAAAGTTATTTATCACTTTGTGGTTTTTTTTGAAGTCGGTTTTTTTTTTGTTGTAAAAAGGTTTTTATTTTTTACACTTTTTATAATCTATGTACTTATGAAGATTCCATACCTTGAGTACATGTCACTGATCGTCTTAAGCACTTAGAAAAACAAAGAAAAATGGCCGAAGAAAAAGATTTTATTACAATTTTCTGAGAATATTTCAAGAACAATGGTCTATGGCCTTAGATTGCATGCCTCATTGGGTCAACAGACCGGCTATTATATAATCGGCCGTGAAAACATAACGCTGGTAAAAAGTGATTGTAAAAAAACTATATTGTAAAAAAATCTCGGTCAAGCTCAATGTTTTGGCTTAAGGGATCGCTTTGTGCGATGGAAAAACCATTTGCCTTATCAGGCGGCCAGGCGGTATGAGGAACTCACACCTTGTCGTAAAGCTTCTCATTCTCAGTGGTGTGTACTGCATATAGGCATATAAGCAGTGCCTACCTCGACATATCAACACAAGCCTGTCAATTACATTTTATTGTGTGTGGGGCACACACAAGAAACCTACTAAATTATCATACCAAAAAAAAAAACAAAAACTTTCATACAAACACGCGCGGCAGTAGGCAGTCGCCAGACAACCTACTCGGCTCCCGTACTATTCGCACATTGTCATTGGTCTTTACTCGTTCAAGTTAATACGACAAAATTAAAAATACGTACGTCTACGCGTAATACCATGACCTTCGCAATTTATCACCCTTAAGTAGGCATTCAAATAACCACACTTTTGACCTCACATTTTTTTCTGATTAGTGACCGCGTTTGCCTAGACTAGACCCGGCCTAGTGCCTACCTATTCTGAAAACCAATGCACGCCACTGCTCATTCTCCATAGAAAAGATAGAATCCTCGGTCCGCGTTGAAGCCTGCCAGCCTGTACTGGCTGAATATGTGAATCTCCGCTTAAGAGCTTGAGGAAGTGATGGATGACGTCACTCTGAACTAGCTGCCCGAAAGCTGCGCTAATGTCCATGTTCGGGGTCGACAGTTTAGAGAATCTCCGAGCTAACTAGACGCAAACCAACATTACTTCTAAATAAATGTTCTTGTATGTCGATTTTATTCAATTGTTGTTTATATCTTTGGAGAATATAGCGCGGTCGGACCTTAGATTTCTTGGGTTTTAATTTTTTTGCGCGGAACCCAAATTATTTTTCTAAAATAAAAGTAGAAGCCTTAGTTACTCCTTACCTATACATCAACTAATCTGCCAGTAAATGTCTCGTCAAAATCAGTCCAGCCATTTTGAAGAGCCGAAACAAACAGACAGACTGACAAAAAATAAAGTTTTTTCTACACGTACCGTATATACTTTCATGCATTTAGCAAAAAGCTGTTACTTTGACATTACAAACAGACATTTCAATTTTATTTATTTGTATAGAGTATAGATTTCTCAATGGAAACGGAAGGTACCAATTTTCCTCTTTTATAATCATTTCAGTGAAAGCGTAATTGATAACCTTCACCCAGAAAGTAGTCTTGTAATACTCGTAGTTTGACCTACGAAACAATGGATGGATTGTGTGAAGACTGCTGTAAGTATACCGGCTGACTTTTTGAAGTGAAACCTTCTTGCGCGTTGGGCATTTTTTGCGTTGGGTAAAAAACATTGAATTCGCGCCACTGTTACCGTAACGACACCCCTTCGGATGCGTTCGGCTGTCCTCGGAATGTACTCGGTTTTAATGTATATCCGATATGTCAGTGAGTGATGGCAAAGTATTATGTTTGTGTTTTGTTTTCACTTCTGTCGGCACTCCCGGAGTGTTTTACCGTCTGGACAAAAACAGGCTAGGTACCTATAAAAGATGAACGGATTAGCTAGCCTATGACACAGAAATCTCTTTTTTTTTCTTTTTCAAAAAACCTGAAATGAAATTAACCTATCAATAAATACTATTACTTATTTGAAGAAAACTTTTCATACTGAAACAAAGTAAAACAAAGGAAACTTTACATAATCAGCCTATAATGTTCCCACTGCTGGGACACAGGCCTCCTCTCTGTGAGAGGGAGCGGGCCGTAATCTACCACGCGGGCCCAGTGCGGGTTGGTAGATGTCACATGTCTTCGAATTTTTGGTTCTAGGACATGCCGGTTTCCTCAAGATGTTTTCGTTCACCGTTTTGGGAGCAGTGGTGATGAAATAATTTACACAAAGTAAAGCGCCTGTCTGGGTTCGAACCTACGACCTACAACTCGTAAGTCGTGACCGTTACCAAGGAAGGAAACTTTATGTTGTAGATATTAAAGTTATTTTTCCAATAACCTATATTTGTTTACATGTTTGGAAACTAAGACGCGTTCGCAGATTAGTTCAGTTGGTATAAATCATCATTATCATTTCTGCCGGGAATCACCCACAGCTAGATATAGGTCTCCCTTCTTCTGCCATACTTCCTGGTTCCATACGTCCATCACCTCTCCCGTTGGTAAAAAATAAACTAATTCAACGTGTTAAAAATGGATGTCTACGGAACCCTCTTTAGGTTTTTCAGTGCACTCTTAACACAACAAAATGCTCTTTTATAAATATTATTACTTACCTATCTATTATCTCACGAATTCTTATGACTTTTTACTTTTCGTTTTTTGTCGACAAATCTTATTGGGGCGCCATGGCATGTTTAAACTCTGATAATTATAATAATGCTACTATTTTTGGCTCCCAAGCGTAACCGGCGAGCGACTATGACCAGAGAAGCAATTCTTGTATTTTTTTTAAGAACGTTCACAGTCTGATCTTAATTTACATCTCTAACTTCCCTACATTTTTGAAAATGTCTAGAACATTGGTTGTCGCTTGTTGAGATGTGATTGCGACTAGATTTTGAATTTTTTTTATCCGACTTCAAAAAAGGAGGTTCTGTATTCGACCCGTATGTATGTATGTATGTCCGCGATTTTCTCAAAAACCAATGAACCGATTTTGATCATTCTTTCATTAAAGTGATCTAAATACTTTCAGGAAGGTTTTAGTATATAAGGTCCCATTAAAATAGGTGGACAAACTTTTAGAAATCATTCAGACCACCAAAATAAGGACGATGGTAAAAAAATATATAAGAAAAACGCATTAGATACTTTACAAATAAAAAGAATCAGCTAACGAAAATACACTAATGTGCCGGCAATTTATTATTTTAGGTCAAAATAAAATCACTTTAATCAGTATTTTTTTTTTGTTGGATATGTTTGGTTAGACGTACTGAGTGCTGTGTTAAAATTTGTCCACCTATTTTAATGGGACCCTGTATAATACATTAGGTAATTATTCTTATGTACGAAGTTATATGCATAAATGTACAGCATCTCCGGCATTTCCATGCGAATTTTGATGATTCTTCCAGTCGGTGTCTTCAATTTTTCAATGCACAAGTGTTAATTGAATTTGTGTGGGGTAGAGTACAACTAAAAAGTGAAAAATAAAAACTTTTTACAAGAAAACAACCGACTTCAAAAAAAACACTACAAAGTGATAAACAACTTTAATTTCGGAAGTCGGTGTCGTTATAGTTCCGCATTTTCGTTTATTGATCTAATCATTTTGTAATGCTTGCAAATTATAAATAGTGAAGGAAAACATCGTGAGAAACCGGCTTGTCCTAGAACCAAAAAAAATAAATCTAAGACATGTGACATCTACCAACCTACTTGGCCCGCGTGGTGGATTTCGGCCCACTTCCTATCACAGAGAGGAAGCCCAGCAGTGGAATCATTATAGGCTGATTACGATGGACACACTCACTAAATTTTACGGATCACAGCACCATTAATAATGAAGATTCTGGAGAATTCCGAAGTTTTATAACCTCTTCTGTTACGGCATTGTAAACATAATCTATATAACCTACCAACCGTATAAGAATGATCACTGAACGCCACAAAAAACCCTTCGGTCTGTCTGTGATAAAAATATTTGTTGTATGATTCATTCGAAGGCTGTGTCCGCTTTGAAGGTGGTTTTGTGTCCATAGCTTGAAGTGTAATAATTGTTTTGATAACTTTAGTTTCTAGACATAACATAAAATTGATATACCTACATTAACATTTATTTTAAGTAATGTTTGTTTTCGTCTAAATCTCCGAGTTAATTAGACGAAAACAAACATTAGGTACTTAATGTTCTTGTATATCGATTTTATTCAATTTCGAGCGGCCATTTTTGTTTACATCTTTGGCAAATTAGCGCGGCCGGACCTTACATCCACCACTATATAAAAATCAAGATACATAGTTACTGAATAATGCTTATTGATAACCTACCATATATTAATAATATTTCAGGCATATTAAGATAAATTAAATATACCCATCGCAAAGACTTATATAGAATTATTATTTCGTGTTTCAAGAAATTAGGTAATAATTTAATAACTGCAGATAAGAGAAGATTATAACATTGAAATTGTTTTATTTTTTGTTAACATTATTATCTAAATATGCCTATTTGTGAAGTTTAACTAAGTTCTTAATTTTTTCATGTGATTTAAAGTAGAGAACGTGTTAGAGCGTGCCGCTTTAATGGCGACATCAAATTTAACACGCGTATACGGTTTTGAGAGGAGCAGTGGTGGCCCAGGTCGCGACTTATGAATACTTAGTACGTCATAGTTTCGAATCCGGGCAGGCGCTTTACTTTATATAAATTATTTCATCACCACTGCTCTCAAAACGGTGAAGGAAAACGTCGTGAGGAAACCAAAGGACATGCCTCTTATAACCAAAAATTTGAAGACAATTGTCACATCTACCAACACGCACCGGGCCCGCATGGTGGATTACAGCCCACTCCGTCTCACAGAGGAGGCCTGTGTCCCAGCAGTGGGAACATTATAGGCTGATTATGCAATACGGTTTCGCCTTTTGGTTTTATAAGAACACTGGCTGCTCCCCGCGGTTTCACCCGCGTAAATGTCGATCCCGTGGGAATATCGGGATAAAAAGTAGCCTATATGTTAATCCAGGGTATCAGCTACCTCCTTACAAAATTTTATCCAAATTGGTCAAGGCGTTTGAGCGTGAAGAAGTAACAAACATATAAACACACACTCACAAACTTCCGCCTTTATAATATTAGTGTGATAACTCGTCAAAATGTAGGGAACAGCAAATTTTTTTATCGCGATTTCAGATTTGGTCCCATAGTAAAAGTTATGATAAGTACAATGACCTCTTAAGAGGTTGTTGGTGTTTTTCCTCGATGTTTGGACATGTCATCACATCGTGCAGAGCAGGGGCAAGGTGTTTGTGACGAATAAGACTGACGTACTCGTACATTGCAATAAGATCCCGAAACCTATGTTTATCCCAGAAGAAGACGTCAGGCTGAATTAAATCATTTTGTCACGTAACCATTCACAGTTTGCGGTTTTCCTATGTTCGATGTTATTTCCCTAATCTAAAACGGTCATAATTTTTTCGAATGATTTCCCCAATAAATTACCTGTTTTGTATTATGAGTAATTGTTCTTGTTTTTAACATTTATAGAGATTTATGAGGAACAGGGTGTAAAGTTCACTCATACTCTATAGAAAAGGGAGGATCCTCCGACCAGACAGGTGTTGTGTCTGGCGGGCAACTGCCCGATGATTCATGTCGGGCTGTTGTATCTATGCTAGTTGCGCGGTAAACTCTGCTTGCGCGATGCAGGATTTGCGTGACGTCAGTATGACGCGTTGTTCGCATGTGGCGTTGTAGATACCGCTACAATATTAACAAACAATCTGATACAACTAAACTGACGTGCGCAAGGACGTCACAATATCGCGGAGGGATTTTCTTGCGCAGTGGATTTTCAACGCATTGTTTAGCGCCAAGTGTTGAAAATCCAAGTATCTAAACACACTATGTCGAAGGTACGCGACCGAAGTTCGGCATGATTACGCAATGCTATTTAAATTACTGACGACACATTACGCCGAAATTACGTTGCGTTATAGCGTACAATGCTTCCTTACCCAAACCGTTCGTTCCACCCGCTCTGGACATGAGTTACCTTGGGTAGTCTGGAAGTCTTTAAACAGACTCCGGACCCAGGTTGGCCGAAGCAAGGAAAACCTGTTCAGGTGGAGATTTATAGACGTCTCCGCCTTGGAGTGTAAATGTGGTGCTGTTCCACAAACGATGGGACACTTAATATCGTGCCCTGCGTGTCCTGTCAGCTGCACGTTACAGGAACTGATGGACGCTAGTGATGGCGCCAAACAAGTGGCCGAATTCTGGACCGAGTACATTTAGATTGTTATCGACACGCTAAGAAGAAGAAGCGTACAGTAAAATCAGCCGTGGAACTTCGGTCGCGTACCTTCGGCATAGTGTGTTTGGACATCAACAGTGTGGGTTTTGATGCACTGGGATGCGCTCTGTTGAATTTTCAATGCTCTGCTCAACAAGGAGAGTTGAAAATGCAGTGCGCGTTCATTTCATTTACAAAAGGTACACAAAGATCCTGCATACTTATCTCTTTTGTTGACTGCGCCTACATTTTACGTCTCGCCCACCTAAGATGTTTTCCATGGCGATTTTATATCATTGAAGTTTCCCTCATATTTTCCTTAAAGGTTTTTAGTTAGTCCCTACCTCTATTTATTTGGTATCAGTCAGCTTAACGCGTCTTTTTTTTGCTACTGACCTCATCTCAAACTTCTTTTCCTTCCTGGTCATAATATTTAGTATTCGTCATCACAAACCATCATCATCTGCCTGGCCTTTTCCCAACTACACACATCAAAAGTGTCTAGGGATCAAGCATTTTTATGCGGATTTCTTGAGATTGAGATGTGGCTTTGTAATAAATTTATGATTTTATAAATTTATATGGATCCTTTTTGGTGCATTTCATAATTTGAATCAGGAACTGTGAATCAAATTCGAGTAAAAGATGAAAATCAGCTGTCAATATTTTCCCTATAAAAACATACAACGCATTGAAGACATTATTAGTGCTACTGTTTCCCTACTACTGATTAAAACCAACGTTATTATGGAGCGGCGACGTCATTTAAGCAGGGAAGAAATGCTCAGAGCCGTGGGAATGATAGAAGCTGGTTCCTGGCAACGTACTGTGGCTTTAGCTCTGAATACAAGTCAGAGTGTTATCAGTCGACTTTGGACACGTTACCGAAGCACTGGTACCGTGGCTGAGCGCCATGGAGGATGGTATCGCTGCACCACACGGAGACAAGACCGATACATTCAAATCTTAACTCGAAGAGCTCCAACAATAACCGCCATGATGTTAGCCGTGAGGCTTCATCACTCTTCAGGGAACTTAATTAGCGACCAAACAGTCAGAAACCGCTTGCATGAAGTGAACCTTCATTCCCGAAGACCGCTACGGGTACCACCTATAGCAATGCACAATCGTAGGATTCGATATCAATGGGCTCTTGAACACAGAAATTGGGCAGAAGAACAATGGCGTTTCGTGTGCTTTTCTGATGAGTCTCGTTTTGGTATGAGACCGGATACAAGACGTATACGACACTGGAGAACCCCTGGACGCCAACAGCGATTAAAATCCTGCCAGGAAGTCCATCCTTATAGTGGTGGAACCATCATGGTATGGGCGGGTATTTGGATCGGCGGAAGAACTGAGTTGATTTGGATCAGAGGCAACCTCAACGCTCAAATTTATGCTGAGACGATTGTATCAGACGTCATCGTTCCTCTACAAGTGCAAATCGGTCCCTTATTTCAGTTAATGCATGATAATGCACGACCGCACACCGCAAGAGTTGTAAGACAGACTCTCGCCGCAGCTAACATCAATGTCCTGCCCTGGCCTGCTCAGTCGCCAGACTTGAACCCGATTGAGCATGCATGGGATATGCTACAGAGAAGAGCTCTGCCGAATATGGAGGGTATCCAGTCGCAAGAAGACCTTTTTTTGTTGTTGCAACGAACATGGGCGGCCATTCCACAGCGTGATTTGGATGAACTCATTTTGAGTATGCCAAACCGATGTTCTTGTGTTGTTAGTGTTCGCGGTAGAAACACGGATTATTAATTGTTTAAGTTACCCAATAAAATTTTAAAGAAAACTGTTATTTCAGTCTTTTTTTCGAACTTTTGTGTTAGTGGTTCAAATGTCAAAAATCCCTTTATTAGGAAAATGGCAAATTTCTTTATTAATGCAAAGGTGACTTGGTTTATCGTTACTGTGACAAACGAAAACACTTTATTTGATGAATCCTTAAAGAAAATTTTAATTAATATCAATCAGATGAAAAGTTATTGCAAAAATATATGTTGATCCCTAGACACTTTTGATGTGTGTATGTTGGGGTCGGCTTCCAGCCTAACCGGATGCAGCTGAATACCAGTATTTTACGTGGAGCAACTGCCTATCTGACCTCCACAATCCAGTTACTGGGTAATACGATAGCCCTTGGTAAGACTGGTTGTTAGACTTTCGGGCTTCTGACGACCCGTAACGACTGTTAAAGATCCACGAATTACAGCCGGGACCAACGGCTTAATGTGCTTTCCGAGGTACGGAGGTGTCTTGGTATGTAAAGATGGTCACCCATCCTCGGACCAATCGTGCCAAGTCGACCCGTGCGACTATTATAGCCACAAGCCCTTCACAAACCCGTCTGTTCCACATAGGTGGACACGCACACCTAGGTTAGGACATAATTTTAATCCCGGTAGTACCTATGTTCCAGTGTCATAATTTCCAACTTCCAAAACCTAGTAACTTAATAAGCATCGAGAACCCGAGATGCGAGTCCGTAAACCTTTGGTCTTTAGCCTGTTATTTAATTCTGAGAAATTACAACAGCATTTACCTCTTTACAGCTTCATTCAGGAGATTTCTCAGATCTCTTGATTCATCATGGGTTTTTATTGTAAACACGGGAAGTAAATTTTCGATTCGACTCATCTTGTGGAAAAAAACAGTGGCACTCCGAGAGTGCCGACAGAAGTGAAAACGAAACACAAATTGCCATCACTCACTGACATAATCACACTTCACACTATCTAATATTATAAAGGCGAAAGTTTGCGAGTGTGTGTGTATGTGTGTTTATATGTTTGTTACTTCTTCACGCTCAAACGGCTGGACCAATTTTGATAACATTTTGTATGGAGGTAGCTGACACCCTTGATTAACATATACGCTACTTTTTATCCCGATATTCCCACGGGATCGACATTTACGCGGGGCGCAGCTAGTCGGATATATATTAAAACCGAGTACATCTGAGGACAGCCGAACACATCCGCAGTGGTGTCGATTACGGTAACAGTGGCGCGAGTTTAATAGTTTTTTTCCCCTCTCGAAAAATGGCCAACGCACCTCAAGAAGTTTTCAATTCAATAAATTCTGGATGTGGAAGTCCACAGTTTCCCACAGATAGTACAAAATGTTAGTCCTAGTCATAAATAATAATTAATTTTTCCTTTATAAACATCTGGTAATTCCAGTAAAGACTAATGAAACAGAACAGAACTAACAAAAGTGTAATAATAGCTTAGTTGGTTTGATCATACTGAGAGGATGAATGAAAGGCACCTAACAAAGGTTATTTACAAGGCAGATATGAGTGGAAACACTGGCTAATTACCCTAGAAGGACATAATACAGGGTGAAAGGGACATGTACGCGCAAACTGTAACTTAGTCATGAATTTAGCACTGTTTGACTCTAGAGCTGAGAAATTTTTCGTCGGTAAAATGAGACTTTTTTTTTTTTTCTTGCGGTGGAAATCCTCGTGGACTTCCTCTATCGTGGGAGTGACAGAGGGGCATGCCGGACTCTTACCGGCTAAAACCACCGCGGTGTTCCACCTCTACCTATAGCCGGGGGTGCGGGATTCGCAACAGCATTCACCGCTCCCCCGATCGGTAAAATGAGCTTAGAAAAAAAAAAAAACGAGTGTGCTTATGACCACACGACTGAAGTGAAACTTCAAACGTATTTGGCTATGAGAGGAAGAGAGAAAGAAAATGTGCACGCGCACTGCTTTCTCTTGCTTATATCCCCCACTCAACTCCCGTTCACCTCGCCCGTAGCCCGTAGACATGGGTCGTACTTGCAAAATCGAGTACCAGGGCTTCCAAGTACGTCCACCTTAAGAAACCAGGGAGTAAAACCAGGGCTCGAGATACTTTCAAGTATTTTCTATCTGCATCGAAAATTGATCCATAACGTCATACAAATAAGAAGTACAATCGCGTAATCAAACAAAAGCCCTGTTGGAAGTAAAAAGTACTTGCATAGGAAATTGACACGTGAATTCCTATAAATAAGGAGCACAATCGCGTTTACAAATGTGAGCGGTTGACCAAAAAGGGACCTGGAGGGATTGGAAACCGTTATTTATTTTTTTTGAATTTTTTAATCTGTGGTCTTTTAGCTTTGTTTTGGTCTAACCAGAATATTTTTAGGTGCCGTATTGTTTTTTTTATGATTTTTTTTCGCCCGCGCACGTGTCGAAACTTGTTTCTACACGAAATTTCAAACGCGATTTACTCGAAATCAATTATTTTCCCCTGAGGTCCCTTTTTGGTCAACCACTCACAAATAAATACTTTTACAAACCATTAAAATAAAAAATACTTGCATACGAAATTATTCCGTAGACTCTTACACCTCGGACGCTCCATACAACGCTCGCAAAATAATTACCTATTACTACTACATAAACAAATGACGTTTGTATACGTGCAAATGTGTGCGTGAAATCTAGTAGCGTAAAAAAAATGGCGCGGTAAGCAATTTGTGTCGGGGAACCGAACGACGACGGTTACCCTTTTAACCGCTTATGTCGGATTAATCCGACAAATATTATAGTGTCCATTCCGCCAGAGTCGTATATACGACCAAATAACACAGCCCGTTTAATCTGTATTATTATTACATCATCACAGCTCGTTTCATAATGTATTTATTTGTCGTATTTTTGTTTTTTTTTTGTTTTTCGGGCGCTAGGGGCACGATAACTGATATAAAGTCGGGCGGTTAAAAGGGCGGCGGCGCTGCCCGAACGTGTGCATTATTATAAAGTGATCATGTAGTTCAATTGTTTATTTATACAGGGTGTAACGGAAAGGGTATATCAATACAAACGGGTTGAAGAGTGTATCTGGTCTAGAATCTCTGTACAAAATTTCAGCTCAAAAGCATTAACTTTGAAAATGCTTAATATTTTTTTATTTCGACATCACGGCGCTGCACTGGCGCGCGGCGGCGTGATGTGCGTGTACTAGGCGCACAGACAGACTACAGATAATGGATAATGACCCTCGTAGTGCGGTGACACGTTTGTTATGATTTCAATTTAATGAACTATCGAAATAAAAAAAATATTAAGCATTTTCAAAGTTACTGCTTTTGAGCTGAAATTTTGTACAGAGATTCTAGACCAGATACACTCTTCAACCCGTTTGTATTGATATACCCTTTCCGTAACAACCTGTATAGTCGGGTTCGTAATGAAATAAAAACACTAAAATAGTTTAGTTTAAATGACTTATCTGTAAATAATCGGTTATTAAATCGCATGTTATTAAAAATTCGAAATCTTACAAACAGTTTATGTAATAAATACGAATTCGGAAAAGCATCACAATATCCAACCATCATCGTGATTAAAACTCAAATAAAACATTTAAATCGCATAATTGTGTGTTCGTGTCAGCAATACAGCGCTGCGGTTCGCGAGCGCCCTTGCTAAAGAGTCGGCGACGAATACCTCGAAATGCGGGGTAGGTGCGATATCTGATATGAGGGCGAGGAAGGGAGCGTCCTTTCTGTACGTAGTACTATTAAGTATTCTGTGCTCTCACTGATAAGGAGCATGATCGCATTTGCGAAAACAAACGCGGTTGTTGAACTATTTGAGTACCTACGTACTCGAGCGTCGAGACACGACGGAGCGAGATACTTTCAAGTATTTTCTATCTGCATAGAAAATTGATCCATAACTTCATACAGATAAGAAGTACAATCGCGTATTCAAAAGCGCCGTTGGAAGTAAAACTACTTGCATAGGAAATTGATCAATGACTTCCTATATATAAGGAGCAAAATCGCGTTTACAAATAAATACTTGCAAACCATTAAAGTAAAAAATACTTGCATACGAAATTGTTCCGTAGACTTTTACTGATAAGGAGCATGATCGCATTTGCGAACACTAACGCGGTTGAGTACCTACGTATTTGAGCGAGTAGCCGTATAAGATACTTTATAGTCTTGCCAGTATTTTGAGTCGGTACCTGGTGTGCGTACTTGGAAGCAAATACCTGGTGTAAAAACCTGGTCGCGTAAATACGTACAGTCGCCAGCAAAATTGCATGGGTACCTTAGTGTCTATTTTCCCGTGAACATTTGAATTCAAGTTTTCGAAAATAAACTAGATGGCGTTGGTTTCTTCACAACTATGACTAATTTACGAAACGTAAGTAAGGAGTTAGGAAGAAACGAAGGAATTACAAGGCTAATACATTTATCTAATTATTACATTACAATAATACCAGCATACGTAGCTTAAATGATAAAAATAATAACAGAAATTGATAGGAATATATTTATTAAGCTAACGAGTGGGTATTTTAATAATTAATTTAATATTCGAATTTGTAGGTAGTTACTTAGCAACAGGAAAAAAGAGCAGTTTCATCGCAGGTAAACAGGCTCGCCTTGTGGGCTCGCAAAAAAAGGCACTATAAAAAATTATAGAGGTTTATTTCTTACAGTTTATTATTCAAATTTAATAGTCAGTTTATTAAATATGATAGGTATAACATTATAATATTATGAAGTTATTGAGGCGATAGCTTAAGTATTCGTTTCCAAAATCGGAAAGAGGATTGAAGCTTATGTAACCTCAATAAAAACAAAGAGGAGACCAGGTTATTTTATTACAAAGGTCAAACGGATTAAATGGATACTAAATAAGTAGGCTAAAAACTACAAAATTGCACAAAAACATATCAAATGGTTAGTAGGCAACATAAAAAACTAAAAACTATGTTGTTTAAACTTAAAGTGTTCATAACTTTTTAAATTATTAAAAATACGTAAGTTATAGTTTATACACATATAACCAGGTCTCCAGTCAATATAAATAATAGAAATTATCTAAGTATAATTATTTAGCTCGTAGCTACGTAACCACTTGTGTATCGCGTATTATTTCGACGCCACAAACATAAGCGTCCGTGTTCACTAGACTTGAAAGTTTTTTCATCTGTACAGATGACATTACTCCAATCGAAGTTTATGTGATCCAAAGCGAAGTGTAATCTTGCCCTTTTATGGTTTTCCGTGAGCAAGGGTTTCACAGCATGCCTCCGCGGCACAAGTTTTGACGCGGCTCCGTGTCAAAACTTGTGTCAAATAAACCACCATAGTGGTTCGGCGGCAGAAATCCATTTTCTTCATACTGCCTTATCATGGTTTGATGCTGCAATGTGTTTTATAAGTCGTGGTCTACCAGTTCTTTGATGGTGTTTCAAAGAACCCTCCTCTTCAAATCGTCGTACTCAAAGAACAACTGTTTTTCTCTGCAACAATAAAACAGAAATATATAATACCCAATAATGATTAATATGTAGTATAGTAACAAAAAAATAATGCAGTTTTTAATATAAAAGTGTAAAAATAAAACTACTTACGTTTACACCGGTCTCTGGCTATTTCTGACAAGTTTTTGGCTTGATTATTCAAAGCAATTATTTGAGCTCTTGTAACGAAATCAATATTATAACTCGTGCTCGTTTTGGTAAAATAAGTAATCCGCCTGATCATAAATAAAAACTGAACAAAAGGCACTCGAACGAGGTAATCGAAATGAACTTAGCAAACGATCAACTGAGCTGTCATAAATCTTCGATCTAAGTATTATTCATACCACCTACCAATTATTTATAAATCCATATTTAACCTACCCTCTCAAGTTCGAAAACTAAAACTTAGAAAATCAGATACCTACCTACTTATAAATTGATATTCAATTTTAACATAGTATGTTAATAATTAGGATCAATTTTCTGTAAAAGAAACTATTACTTATAAATTGTTTGAATGTTTGAAGAGACAAAAAGAAACTGCAAAAATATTTTATCATATAAAGCAAAGCAACGCCATCTAATAACAGCATAATTCAATTTTGTTAGTCGTTAACTGGTTTTACGCTAGATGGCGTCATTTCTTGCTTCATACGATTTTGTTTCTGTACTACCCATGCACTTTTGCAGCCTACTGTACCTTCCCTACTCGCCCGATCACACTTTTCGTAACGCTTACGTCACGCATTCGCCAGCTTACTCTCCAAGTCAAGTGTGCGTAAAGAAGTTTCACTTCAATAATTTTGACACAACAAAAATCGAATTTGACAATCGCGACTCGTCGACACGTGGTACTTATTTGCCCTACCCCGTGTATTGTTTTTTAGAGCCGCAGGCGCGGAGGGGGCGGCCTTATCGTGTTTTTTATGGAATTTTTCACTTTTTGTATGGAAAATATGAAAAATGATTACCTACATGTTGAGTTTTAGGAGTTTATGTGTTTTATAAAGGGGGTCGAAATTTTCATTATTTTTGCGATAGGACGCACCATTTTCGAGATATAAGCAGAAGAAAAAAACTTTAAACGTATTTGGCTATGAGAAGAAGAGAGAAAGAAAATGTGCGCGCGCACTGCTTTCTCTGGCTTATATCCCCCACTTAACTCCCGTTCACCTCGCCCGATCACACTTTTCGTAACGCCACACGCGTTCGCCAGTTTACTCCCCAAGTCAAGCGCGCGTAGTTTCCCTTCAAAAATACTTGCATACGAAATTGTTCCGTATACTCTTACTGATAAGGAGCATGATCGCATTTGCAAAAACTAACGCGGTTGAGTACCTACGTATTTGAGCGACTAGCCGTATAAGATACTTTATAGTCTTGCACGTATTTTGAGTCGGTACCTGGCGTGCGTACTTGGAAGCAAATACCTGGTGTAAAAACCCGGTCGCATAAATACGTACCTTCCCTACTCGCCCGATCACACGTTTTCGTAACGCATTCGCCAGTTTACTCCCCAAGTCAAGCGCGCCTAAAGAAGTTTCACTTCAAAAACATACAAACAGCCGAACATAGTACCTCCTCCTTTTTGTGAAGTCGGTAAAAAATACTTGCATACGAAATTGTTCCAAAAGGAGCATGATCGCATTTGCGAAAACTAACGCGGTTGAGTACCTACGTATTTGAGCGAGTAGCCGTATAAGATACTTATAGCACAGTATTATCTACTGTGCTTATAGTCTTGCAAGTATTTTGAGTCGGTACCCGGTGTGCGTACTTGGAAGCAAATACCTGGTGTAAAAACCCGGTCGCATATTTATGCGACCGGGACCGGGTTTTTACACCAGGTATTTCCAGCTATTTTTTACGTACCTTCCCTACTCGCGATCACACGTTTTCGTAACGCATTCGCCAGTTTACTCCCTAAAGCGCGCCTAAAGAAGTTTCACTTCAAAAAAAAAATCGAAGACACGTGACATCCACCCACCCGCACTGGGCCCGCCTGGTGGATTATAGCCCGAACCCTCACAGAGAGGAGGCCTGTGTCCCAGCAGTCTGAACATTATGTGCTGATTGATTACATTTTCAAACCGCGAGTGAAAGATATTCAAATTTTTTTGATTGGTTCACTAATTAATTCATTTTTGATGAATTTTGAATTCAGACGTTTCATGTGAGTGAAAAGCTGCCGAATGAAAGACATAAATAAACAAAAAATGAAGCTGTTCTCGACTTTATTGATGCCGTAATCCAAAGCAATCACGTAATTATTAAAAACTAATTAGTTACGAGTTGAATAATTGATAAAGATTGTATTACACAATTCAATAACAAAATTCAAAAATATTGCTCAACATTTTACAAACGCCTAAGCACTAATAATTAAAATTTAAAATAATATCTAATTAATAGGTCAGAAGGGTATCATCTGCGTGAATTTGTGTATGAGAGGACCCAGATATGATAACTTTGGAAATGAACCTAAAAAATTAAATGTGAAAAAAAAGGAAAGAATTTGAACACATCAAGATTAGAATGAAGATGTCGGTGAATGAAAGATTTTAACAAAAAAAAATGACTTCCAAAAAGAACACTACAAAGTGAAAAATAACTTTAATTTCGGAAGTCGGTATCTTTGGATATGTATTTTAGTTTTTGTCACAGACTTCCGAAATTAACGTTATTTTTTTTTATTAAGTTATTGATATTGGTATGAGCCGTCGTTTTCTGGCAGAGTTCATTTCATTTCTTTCGTCTCCTTTCTAGCCATATCATCTTTTACAAAGTTCATTGATCGTGTCTTTAAGCCTGCTTATTTTTTTAGCATCCTCAAAACTTACCTCACGATATTATTCCTTCATTCCTCTAGCACTATCATCATTATCATCATTCACTTACCCTGAACCCAATTTATTTGAGGTCGCCGCAACATGACTGCGCCAGAAGGAGGGTTATGTTTTTCAAGTGTACGTGTATATATGTATTTGTATGTATGTATATTTCTTTGGCACGCTCTGCAGCCTAAACGGCTTCATCGATTTCAGCTTGTAAAGTTGGAAGCAGGCGGGACCCATACCATAATTATATTTTGAAACTTGTTGAGTTATAAAAAAAAAGTTTAACCAGATGACAGCATTGTCTATGACACTCTATGGTTTTCTATTGTACATCGTGTTCTTGCTGTGCAGTTGAGAAATAAAAGTTTTCATATCTAATTAATTACCAACTTTTAATAGATAAAACACCCATAATCCTATAGGTTATGGGCCCAGTAGACTCTGTAATTGAAATCTCAAAGAAAACAGCAAAGAAAAGTTTTACAATCGTTGTTAGAACAAATTGACAAGATAACCTCAAAAATGGATTCCCGCGCGACAATGAATTTAGATAAATTCGATGGACAGAACTTCAGGCAATGGAAATTTCAGATAAAGTGTGCACTAAAAGCAAAAGGGATAGACATTTTAGTACCTAAACCATCTGTAAACAGTGTTGAGTGGACGAAAAATGACGGCATGGCAATGTATATTATGACCTCTTCAATGGATTACAAACAAATTACCTTGATAGAGAACTGTGAAACTGCCATGGAAATAATGTCAAAACTAGAATCAATATATGAACAGAAGAGTGAATTATGTAAAATGTTAGTCCATGAAAGATTCTATCAATACAAAATGTCTACAAGTGACAGTGTCGCTCAGCACATTTCTAAAGTCGAATCTTTAGCCAAGCAGTTAAAAGAAAGCGGAGAAAACATCAGTGAAATGGCTGTGATAACAAAAATACTTGGAACATTGCCTCCCAAGTATAGATCACTCCGTCAAGCCTGGATGTCATTGGATCCAACAAATCAGACTCTTGTCAATTTAACTGCTCGTTTATTGGACGAAGAAGCCAGCTTGCAGTGTGAAGACGAGCAGGAAACGGCTCTCCTTGTGGCTAACAAAGGTTGGAAGAATAACCCAAAACAAAATGATCAGAATAACGGTGCTGGTGGTTCAAATCAAAATAAACCCACCAAACACAGGTTCGAGTGTTATAATTGTGGAAGGCGAGGACATTTTGCTCGAGAATGTCGTGCTCCAAAGAAATCCAAGTCCAGAAAACCTCAAAAGGAAGGTGCAGATTTATTAGCGTTCAATATAGAAACCAGTTGTAATACAACTGAAGAGAATGCTTGGATTTTGGACAGCGGTGCCTCTGCACATATGACATACAGAAAGGAGTTCTTTCTAGAGCTTTTTGAATGCAGCCAGAAATTATTGACATTAGGAAACAAACAGTCAGTTGAAGTGGCCGGCATCGGCAAAGTGTTAATAAAGAGATATGTCAATGGACAATGGGAGGATAGTGAGCTGCATAATGTGTTATATGTTCCGAATTTAAGAAGGAATTTATTTTCAGAAGGTGTGATAATGCGTCAATCCTATACGATTATAAAGAAAGATTCTAGTGCACTAATTTATAAAGGTAATGATTTGGTAATGTGTGCAAGAATAACAGAAAACAACTTGTATGAGTTAAAGATAAAAGCAGTAGTCGCAAACGCCTGTAACTTAGTCCAAAGTAATCAAAATAATATTAAAATATGGCATGAAAGACTGGGACATCTTAACATCAAAGAAATCAAGAATATGAGTGCGAACAATGTTGTAGAAGGTTTGACACTAAGTGACAGTGATCAAACTGACTTTGTGTGTGAAGCATGTGCATATGGGAAGCAATGCAGATTTCCATTTCACAAGTCTGTACGTGGAGAACTACAACCAGGTGACCTGGTGTATAGTGACGTCTGTGGCCCTATGAGTCATATATCTATCCAAGGTATGAGATTTTATGTTCTATTCAAAGACGCTGCTACAAGTTACAGACATGTATATTTTATCAAACATAAAAGTGATGTGATAGAAGTATTTAAGAAATACAATGCTATGATCAAAAATAAGTATATGCACAGTGTAAGAATATTGCATACTGATAATGGAAGGGAGTATGTCAACAAATCTTTCGAGAACTACCTGAACAAAGAAGGTATAGTACATGAACGTACTGCACCTTATACGCCTGAACAAAATGGGCGTGTAGAGAGAGAAAACCGCACGATTGTGGAGAGTGCACGCTCAATGTTGTATGCGAGGGATGTACCACTGGACTTATGGGCAGAGGCTATCAATTGTGTAGTATACTTACTAAACAGGACTTCCTCCAGCCAGACTCCTCAGAAAACACCATTTGAACTATGGAATGGCATCAAACCTCATTTAGGCCATGTCAAGATATTTGGAAGCATAGGGTATGTACACATTCCTGATCAACTTAGAACTAAACTTGAAAAGAAGAGTGAGAAAATGATATTAGTTGGGTATGACAACAACAATTATAGGATGTTCAGTTTAGAAACCAAAAGGATTAAAATATCAAGAAATGTCATCTTTGATGAACAGCATGTTCCAGATATAAGGAAAAATATTACACAAGTATGCTTGGATGATGAAGAGAGAGTAGAGCAAGAAAATGAGACGCAAGGAACTAATGCAGAGGATACTCTCATAGAATCTACATCATCAGAGAACGAGGGCAGCTTGCAGAGTTGTAATAGTGATGACCCTACATATGAACCCTCTCAAGAGATAGATGATGACATAATCCAGAGCAATATAAATTTGAGACCAAGACGTAATAGGATCTTTGAAGCTAACCTAGTAGAATTTTCAGTGCCACAAACATATGATGAAGCAATGAAGAGTCCACAAAGAGATGACTGGTTGCGAGCCATACATGAAGAATTGCTTGCACATAAAGAGAATAATACTTGGACTTCAGTTGAAAGGTCTGGTCAACGTACTCTTACTACAAAGTGGGTTTTCAATATCAAGAGGGATGAGAATGACCAGGTTAAGCGGTTTAAAGCTCGTTTGTGTGCACGTGGTTTTAGTCAAATTAAGGATATAGATTACCAAGAAATATTCTCTCCGACAACGAGATATGACTCTATAAGAATTATCCTTTCTATTGCAGCTAGGTATGATTTAGAAATTCAACAATTTGATGTAAAAACTGCCTTCTTGAATGGGTATTTAGATGAGGACATTTTTATAGAAATACCAGAGGGTGTGTCACTTAAAAATGATTGTGTTTTAAAACTTAATAAGTCTTTGTATGGTCTTAAACAGGCATCTCGTTGTTGGAATAGAAGATTTACTGAGTTCTTGGTAAAATATGGTTTTAAACAATCTCAGGCTGACAGTTGTGTTTATATAGGTATATTTGATGGGGTAAAAGTATTTATAATAATTTATGTTGATGATGGGCTTATAGTCTCTTCCAGTTCCTCAATGATTAAAAAGATTATAGAATATTTAAAACAAGCATTTAAAATTAAAGAACTAAATTTGAAATATTTTGTGGGGATAGAAATAATAAAAAGAAATAATTGTATCTGTATTCATCAAAGAGACTACATAGAACAAATTATAGAGAAATTTGGTATGAGTGATTCAAATTCTGCTAGTACTCCAGCAGATGCAAATGTAGTTATTACAAAGAAATTGGATGAAAGTATTGTTAACTTTCCTTACAGAGAAGCTATAGGCTCCTTGTTATTTTTGAGCTCTGTTTCAAGACCTGACATTTCATTTGCTGTCAATGTTTTGAGTAGATATGTTAATAATCCAAGTCAGCAACATGTGAATGCTATAAAACGTGTTATTAGATACCTAATAAATACTAAAGATTTGTGTATAAAGTATGGAGAAAGCAGTGATCTCACTGGCTATTCAGACTCAGATTTTGCAGGCGATGTGGACACGCGTAAGTCTACTACAGGGTACATTTTCAATATGAATGGAGGACCTATAACATGGTGTAGTCAGAAGCAGAAGACTACTGCTCTCTCCACTACTGAAGCTGAGTTTGTATCAGCTTGTGAAGCTGCTAAAGAGATATTGTGGTTACAGCAACTATTGTCAGATTTAGGTGAAAATATTAAATGTGTTCAATTATATGTTGATAATCAGAGCGCCTTTAAATTAATTAGCAATCCTGTTTACCATAAAAAAACTAAGCACATAGATGTGAAATACAATTTTGTAAGGGAAAAGGTTGAGTTAGGTCTAATTAAATTAAATTATATTCCTAGTAACAGTCAATTAGCAGACATGTTAACGAAAGCGTTACCAGTTCAATCTTTTGCCTACTTTAGAGATCAAATTTTTTATAACTTATGTTGATTAAATTTCAATGGGAGATATTATATGGTTAAACTTTTAGTGGGAGTGTTGAGTTATAAAAAAAAAGTTTAACCAGATGACAGCATTGTCTATGACACTCTATGGTTTTCTATTGTACATCGTGTTCTTGCTGTGCAGTTGAGAAATAAAAGTTTTCATATCTAATTAATTACCAACTTTTAATAGATAAAACACCCATAATCCTATAAAACTCAATTGGGTCCCGCCTGCTTCCAACTTTTATTTAATTTATAAAGTGAAAAATAAAAACTTTTTTACAAAAAAAAAAAACAACCGATTTCAAAAAAGAACACTATAAAGTGTAAAATAACTTTAATTTCGGAAGGCGGTGTCGTTGGTTCTGCATTTTCGTTTTTTTGAGTCTTTTGTATTAGAATCATATACACCGTGTTCTTTACGATATCCATAAACTTTGTCAAAGGCTTCTATAGCTTTTACAAATTAAATCTAACAAAGGAAGTAGTACTCCTTCTGGCGCAGTCAGGTAAAAAGACTTCGTTACAAAGATATTTGTAATTTCATTTAGTGAAATTTAAGCCAATTCGGATAAAGAGGCATGCATATCGGGCGATTTACGTCAAGGTATTTAGTTTATATGAAAATAAACAAAATAATAATAATAATAATAATTAATTAATGTGTCCATAATGAAAAATGCTTATTTCCATGGTCTGAACATCTGGTCGAAGTTTATGTATATCGTCCGGAACACGGTGTATACAGGGTCCCATTAAAATAGATGGACAAATTTTAACACAGCGCTCAGTACGTCTAACCAAAGTTATCCAAGCAAAAAAACACTGATTAAAGAGATTTTATTTTGACCTTAAATAATAAATTGCCGGCACATTAGTGTATGTTCGTTAGCTGATTATTTTTCTTTAAGTATCTAATGCGTTTTACTTATACATTTTTTTAACATCGACCTTATTTTGGTGGTCTGAATGATTTCTAAAAGTTTGTCCATCTATTTTAATGGGACCTTATATATGACACGTGATTCCCAAGATTCTAGTACCTAAGAGGTACCTACTTGACTTCTAAGTCAAGTTGTAGGTCATGATTTCGAACCCAGAGAGGCACTTAACTTTGTGTAAATACTTCATCACGACTGCTCTAAAAACGGTGAAGGAAAACATAGCGAGGAAACCGGCATGTCCTAGAACCAAAAATTCGAAGATATGTGACGTCTAACAACCCGCACTGGGCCCGCGTGGTAGATTATAGCCCACTCTCTCTCGAAGAGAGAAGGCCTGTGTCCCAGCAGGTGGGGACATTATAGGCTTATTAAGGACCTATGGTCATCCCAAATAGTATTATGGCGAAAACATTCTTCGCACGTACGTTTTTCTGTGACAAATCATATTTAGATGGTACGGAATCTGAATCCCAAAACTTGTTGAGGTTGTTAACATTTTGGTCCTTCGAGCCGGATACGGTCGTCCAAAGTCCCAACATTATACTGTTTTTTCTAGAACCGTATTACAATTGTTTACAGTCCACTTTTACTTTCATTTACGAACCTTTAGTTAGGTCCTTAACAGGCTGATTATGCTTATTCTA
Source organism: Amphipoea oculea (assembly GCA_945859645.1). NCBI lineage: Eukaryota > Metazoa > Arthropoda > Insecta > Lepidoptera > Noctuidae > Amphipoea > Amphipoea oculea. Next base: position 3,875,602 of record OX243886.1, on the reverse strand, counting down.
ACCTAAGTGGACGACATAATATACTTACGTTATAAGAACAACCATGAACCAAAAAATGTTTTATTAGCAACAAAAGGTTATCTCTCAATGTAGTACTTCGATAAACTAATTGTTTATAAACCGTGAAATGTATGGAATTATATAACTTCCTTAGTTGATGTATTGTTATTACACCACACCGATTGTTTGTTTTCAAGCTTATCAGACTCATGTTTTCAATATCTATTGCCTTATGCATTAGGTGATATTGAAAACATGTTTCCCCACTTTGAGGTTTTATTTTTTCTAGAACCCCTGTTATTTTTTTACATACCATCTGTCGCGAATTTGAAACAGCTATTCACCATGATTATATTTTAAACGTGTAATATTATATAGTCGTAAGATAGGATATACAACATTATTTTTAGTATATGCGAAACCCGAAACACGTGTCTAGTATTTTTATGTAAAGAATCTATGTACAACATTTCAAAACTGTATCATGAATAATCACAAAGTTATAAGCTTGTTATGTTACCTGTTTGTCCGTATGAAATCATGGGCACCGCGTGCCTAAACGTACCGCGCGGCGATTATATTGTAATTAACGGGTGATAACATTTTCCATCACACTTGCAGGCTTTGGACTGTCGTAATGGTCAAGTGTAGGTAGTTATTATAATGTACTTTATTCGTAAATAAATGCAGCCGTAAGCTACGAATAAGTAATTACTTATTCGTAAGCCGTAAGTGATACAATGTAGTCAATGCGATTTGTTGCACCTTATGTCAACAAGTTCAAAGTGGATGAAAAGTGTTAAACATCGCATTACTTAACCACAGCAGGCTGTAGGTACAAATAATAACTTTCTACAATTAACCATCTTGGCGTGTTTAAAAATGTTAATCATCACGGCAAAGCATTGTGTTCCACGATACTCTGATTGCTCCTCGTACCGCTGCACTGCCAGGGATACGTTATCACTGTTATCGTTGTTTCTGTGTACTGGACGTTTGTGTATGAGAAAGTCCACGTCCAGTCCAGTTACACGACACTTTTTACATACGATAGGTAAGTACACGATCAACCGAAACACAACTGTGGCCCGCGGGGCCGCGCGCTCGCGATTATGCAGTTGGACCCACGCGACACGTGCGCGCCAACCAGTGGTACCCGGGTGACTGAGGTTGCTGCACCCCCGCCCCGGTCGCCCCGCTCGCTGTGCGCCGGCGCCGCGCCATTGTGCGCGTATGGTAGATAACTACCTACTTAGTCGCTCCTCGGGGCACAGTATAATATACTCGGGGTGTCCAACTATTAACCTTTTTTAAATATTTTTGGGCCAAAATATAACATGGGGTAAAAATTATTGGAATCGATTCAGTTACTTATTCTGAACAAACTATATTCAGGTTTCGCATATACTAAAAATAATGTTGTATAATTTTGTCTGGGTCTTCTACTGTCCTTCTGAAAATCTTAAACGTCATCACTCACGTTGAGAACATTATGATCTAATGAATACACATATCATACATAAAGAAAGAAAGAAAGAAAAAGTATTTATTGCGACTCGTACAGGAAGATCACAAACTAAACTAAACACAGTAAAAAAAAAACCGGCCAAGAGCGTGTCGGGCCACGCTCAGTGTAGGATTCCGTAGTTTCCCGTCCGTCACAATAAGTGTTCCCACGTACAATTCGATAATACCCGACCCAATGTAATAAGTACCTACAGCGCCATCTCTCGGGGAATTGGGTTACTAATTAATACATAGACGTGCCAGAAGTTTTCGGTGGTAATTTTGGATTGCGAGAACCGATTTTAATATTTTTTTTTTTGTTTGAAAAAAGGTACGTTCAGGATAATAAAATATGTAAACGAAGTTAAAAAAAAAATGCATGCATATACGATTATACTACGAACTTAGTCCAGAAATGATTTTGTACAAGTTTTTGTCTTTTTTTGTAAAAAACTGTTGTTTCTATCAAGTTCAAAATAATTTTCCTAGAAAGTCCTTATAAAGTTCTACTTTTCAGATTTTTTTCATATTTTCTAAACTTATGGTTCAAAAGTTAGAGGGGGGGGGACACATTGTTTTTTACTTTTTGAGCGATTATTTCCGAAATTATTGACATTATCAAAAAATGATTTTAGTAAACCCCTATTCATTTTTAAATACCTTTCCAAGAATATATCACACGTTAGGGTTGAAATTAAAAAAAAATCACTTCTCACTTTACATATAGGGGGGCTACCCTAATAAAACATTTTTTCCAATTTTTATTTTACCACTTTGTCGGCGTGATTGATATACATATTGGTACCAAATTTCAGCTTTCTAGTGCTAACGGTCACAGAGATTAAGCGAGAACGGACAGACGGACGGACGGACGGACGGACGGACAGACAGACATGGCGAAACTATAAGGGTTCCTAGTTGACTACGGAACCCTAATAAAAACCAAGTTATATGTAAAAAAAAAAGTAACAAAAAGAAAAATGAGACAGAAACTCATAAACTCCTATACGAGGCCAAAAGGCTCCTATCTCAGCATGATGCTGCGACTCCGTTCTGCGGCGGTGTAAATTGAGCCTGACTATACTATTTTTGCTTCGTTTACGTTCATAAATCTGAAGGCCAATTTTATTGTCGTAACTAAAAACGTTCAAAATCTAGTCGCCACCTCATCTTAGCGACAATCAATGTCAAAAATTTTGGGATTTGAGAGGTATTTTTGACAGATTGAGACTGAGATCAGCATAGCTATTCACAAGCACTCGATACGCTTCCATATCGTATCGAACATCAATCAATGTTATCGTAGGAGTCTTCTAAACGCTGTTCACAAGTCCAAAACCCGAAAATTTTGTCAGTTTAAATCAAATAGACGCCCGCTATTCTTCCAACAGCTATTTGCTGTTGAGGGGAAGTCAAATCAGGTTATCGAAATGTCAGGTTTTCGATACGACAGCCTGTCGTATGGTTGTAAATAGCTATGCAGAAGACCAATTATTATTCCCGTAATTAAAAACGTTCAAAATCTAGTCGGTCTCATCTCGGCGACAAACAAATGTCGCAAGCCTGTCAAAAATTTAGGGAAATTAGAGGTATTTTTTAATCGACTTTAAAAAAGGAGGTTCTATATTCGACCCGTATGTATGTTTGTATATCCGCGATTATCTCAAAAACTGCTTAACTGATTTTGATAATTCTTTCATTAGTGTGATCTACATACTTTCAGGGAGGTTTTACTATATAATACATTAGGTAATTATTCTTATGTACGAAGTTATATGCATAAATGTACTGCATCTCCGGCATTTCTATGGGAATTTGGATGATTCTTCAAGTCGTGTCTTCAATTCTTCAATGCACTAGTGTTAATTGAATTTGTGTGGGGTAGGTACTCGTACAACTAAAAAGTGAAAAATAAAAACTTTTTTAACAGACTTCCGAAATTAAAGGTATTTTTCACTTTGTAGTGTTTTTTGAAAGATTGAGATCAGACTGTGAACCTTCTTAAAATTACGAGAATTGCCTCTCCGGTCGAAATCTCATCTCAGCGATAGCCAATGTCAAAAACTTTTTAAAAATGTATGGATTTTAGAGGTATTTTTGACAGAATGAGATCAGAAGGCCATTTCCCGTAATTAAAAATGTTCAAAATCTATGGACCAATTCTCGTAATTTAAAACGTTCAAAATCTAGTTGCAGTCTCATCTCGGCGACAAAAAAAAGTCGAAAAATTGTCAAAAAATTTAGGGATTCTAAAGGTATTTTTGACAAATTGAAACTGAGATCAGAAGGCTAATTATTATTCCCGTAATTAAAAACGTTCAAAATCTATTTGCAGTCTCATCTAGGCGACAAACAAATGTCGAAAACTTGTCAAAAATTTAGGGAAATTAGAGGCAAGTATTTTTGACAGATTGAGACTGAGATCAGACTGTGATCGTTCTTAATAAAGTAACAAAAATTGCCCCTCTGGTCATGCACGCACATCGGTCGCGAGTACTACGCACTACGCACGTGACCTTTCTAATCTAATTAATTAATTTAATTAATGAAAATTAATCAGTTTTTTTTATAGCTGCGTTGGGTTCAAAGTCAAAGCATTTATTTCAAATAGGCACATAAAAGGCACTTTTGAACGTCAAAAATGATCTTAAAATAGAATTGATTCTAGTCGCCCATTCCAAAAGGTAGTTTTCGTATGGAGAAGAATGGGCAAGAAACTCCACCGTTACTCTTATAAATTGTTTTAGGTACAATATTTTGCATGGGTACATTAATTATATAATAACATGTGAGGACGATGCACCTAAAATAAAATTACTATACCACAATAGGTTAAAGAATTAAAAACGAAACCATGACATATAAATTAATTATCTGATAGATACATGGTGCTCACATATTTACAAACATGGTACAAGCAAAACGATTTTAATTTTTTTTTAAATACAAGTACCTAATAAGTTAGGGTGTGAGTAATGAATGTAAAAAAGAATTTAAAAAAAATTACAATTAAATTAGCAACCAGTTTCATTTTATCTAGACTCTAGATTGTCCTATGGAGCAGGACCGGCATGAGAAGCTCGCGTCTATAACAGCCGCACGGGTGGATCTTCAAGGTTGCTGAGGTCGGTTTGCGGATGGGTAACCCTCCATTACCGTGCCTCGGAAAGCACGTTAAGCCTGGTCTCGACTGTCTTGTAGTTAGTTTAGTATTACCCCTAGCTGGGTTGTGGAAGTCAGTTGCTCCATGTAAAATACTGGTAATCAGCTGGATGCAGCTGTTACCTTCTTAGTCTGGATGCCGACCCCAAAATAGTTGGGAAAAGGCTCAGCAGATGATGATTTGGTTCAAAGCATAGGTTTAAAGTATTTTATAATGGCCTACTTTACCTGTATCTTTAAATTGTATTTTTTTTATGAGGGTCCCACCCTCAAAAAATCATCAGATATCATAGGGAACACGTAAATAACGCAATAAATGTTGTTGAACTGTCAAAATGAAACCGATTCCAATTGATAATGTGTTACGCAATTTCCCCGCAGAGCGGGAGAAGTTGTTTGATAATTTTCCCACTCAAAAAAAGGCGGTTTGGTTATAGAATGTTTTGACACTAGTATGATTTCATAGGAGTGGAGGGAGGCCTTTACCCAGGAGTGGGACAGCGTAGACAAGTAAAAAAAAAAACCTGTACCGTTGTTATGTTTACGTGCACAAATCTGGGGCCTACTCCCCTAGCTTGAAATTCGTATCGTCGACAGAAGTTACTAGCCTTTCGTACTCCGTATCACTTAGGTACCGATATAAGATTAGTTCGGAGCCTGAACTAGAGTGCGCGCAAGATAAAGGTCGTAGCGCACGTATCAAATCGGAAAGGGATCGGCACCGTATCAACTCGAGCCGTTCAGTATTCTTTGTATGAAACTCCCTAATGCAATGCACACTAATCGGAATCGTAATCGTCATCCCCGCGCTTACAGCTTGTCGTCCCCGCGCTTACGTCTCTTCGTCCACCCTTGCCCCTCTCACCCCTCCGGCCTGCTTGCTGCACCATCAACCAGCGGTCGGCGAGCCGTAAGCGCGGCGTCGCCTAGCCGTAGCCGAGTCGACGTATCGGAGCTTCTGATCCGCTTTAGTTACGTGCTTACGTTAGGTTGACGCCTGTTTGATGGCGAGACGATAGGCGATACGGTGCCGATCACTTTCCGATTTGATACGTGTGCTACGACCTTTAGTCTGCGCGCGACGTTTGACTTCAATATTATATTCCTGCTAGCACTTTCGGCATAATGCAATTATTTACTTTAGAAAACACGGAACACAACACATTCTCTTGACACCTAAAATAAACGTCCAGATGGCGGCAAATGCCTATTTTTGATTTCGGCCGCGCGCAGACTTATTTTGCACGCAATTTAAGGCGACTACACGACCTAAAGCGCGGTCACTGTCGGACTGCATAGAAAAGAAAGAGAAGCGCGATGACACAACCGTGGTAATTTATTGCAAATATGAAGCAATTATCTATTTACAAAAACTCTCAAACACCAAACAAATAAAAACCGTATACTAAAATTCGGGGAATTAAATTGTCTTTTAGATGGTGAAAGTTTTATGAAAATACACCCGATAGTGTTTGCGTGATTATCGTTTTTATGTCCGCGGTAGACATTACTTTACAAATTAATTACACTATGTTAAGAAAATATAATTGCAAATATTCACATATCAAATTACGAAGCAAATGGTCTAGTATAACATTTATTTTTTTCAAAGAAATCAGTCCGGTCGATTAGACGTGATGTTGAATTTAAAATCATTAGAAGTCGTATATCTGCGCCTTAACACACAACATGATTTGACAATGTTATCGTCCTTACTCCCGATGTGATATTGCCCGTTCGGAAAATTGCATTTGTCACTTGTTTTGACGGATCAACTACCTTTGGACGGCCCCGTATCGTCGTTGACAAACTTTAATCTGTCAAACTCCGCTAATGAGACACAATTGATTTTCTATTGTTTACTTACGTCGCCAATGGGCCACGCGCGCCGCTTAACCGGTTAAGAGTACACCCCCTGACATGCACAAACACCCAGAGAAGACTATCGTATAAAGCTAGCTCCAAAATTTCTTATTTTTGATACCGATATATTTAAGACCATCACGTTCACGTACTACACCGCGTGGGTCAGTTTATCTGTCACCACTTGGGCACAAAGGCCATAATATATAAAATATATCTCTAACGCTACTCTTTTAATTAGCCAAGATAAACATGTCGCAATCAAAAAAATATATTGTGTAACAAAAAAAAAATATTAATATCAATAAACCACCGACTTAACACAGCGAATCTTACACAATGTTAACTGTAGCAGAAAACTACGTATTTTTTGTATAAATATAAGAAACTTTACAGCCATAGCGATCATTTGTGCATACGTCGCTGTACAATAAACAGCTCCGTTGAACTTTTAAATAATTTACAACCTAGTCCTTTTAGAAAAAAAAACAATTAAACCATTCTCCTTTTTTTTGTCGATCGAGATTACCTTGGCTGTTAACACGTACTTAGTCGCAGTACCACCAGTTGGCGCCAAAGCGAAGTGTCAAAGTGACGTTTGAAAACGCGCGAATCGGTCCTTTTCTTATTTTTTTTCTTAATTCAACTTTTTAATTCGTGAAAATGAGGGAGCTGAACGGAGTTTCTACCGCCATTGAGAATAACGGAGTTATTATGGCCAAAAAGAAGACCGAGAACGGAAACGGTGAGTTTTATATCTTTATGTTTTTTCATAATTACGTTATATTCTGTATTTGAATAAGGAAACTTGTACGTACTTACCTACTTGGTTATATTTTAATGAATGAAATAACTGAAGTCATTTGTTGCGTGTTCATAATTCATTATTGTGTTTATGCTACCGAAGTTAACACTAATTGATACTACGTCAGAGTATTAATCTACCTATACGTCTTTTTATCAAGAGACTAACCATAAAACAGTGATTAGTTTAAAAATAAAACATCGTTTAGGAAGTACAATACTTTCCTACATTAACCATTTTAACTCACGGTTTTTCTATGGATTATCTAATTCTATGTAGAACAAATTTGACTTGACATGGTTCTAAATACGACATCGAAAAAAGTCACTATTTATTATCGTCTGATTTATGTACATTTACTAAATGGTTTCGGAAGTAATATTTTTATTTTAAGAAAATAATATTTTACTTTATACATAGTTTGATAGTCCTAACATTCCATAAGCATTAATGCGAATTTAAGTTACTTTTAAATTGTTTTTAATATACCCTTAATAAGTATGAAAGAATAACTTTTTCATCTCAATTTCATTTTGGTCAGCATCCTTTTAATAATGGACACAGAAATTACAAAACAACGTGTTTTGTAACAAAAATACTAAAAATAATCTCTCATTAGGGAGTCACCTATATCTAGCCAAATGACGTCTATATACGTAATTACGTGTAATCTAATTTAATTATTATGAATAATCTTGGCTTTAGGTTTAGGTTTAAGAACAACTTTATTTCTCATAAGAATTTACATAATTCACTTACTGAGAAACAATATTTAAAACTAAGATTAATAATTAGAGCGCACAGATGTACGTACAAAACAAAATAGCAAAGAGAAAAAAAAGAAATGTGGGTAAACAGATAACATAAACTCGATCGTTAAAACAAACACAACATGGATGTATGAATTTGATTTTTACTAGATGTGGCATTGATGGCATAGTCTGTTATTGGCAAGTTTATTACTATAAGACTATTTTATTTTTAGTTTATTGTTCTGTTTATATATTTTGGGTACATACATGGTTTATAAAACATTTTAAGTATTGGATTTTGTTTGGTTTTGTTTGTGCTTTAACTCCTATTGCCTCCTTGGTCATCATCTGCCTAGCCTTTTCCCAACGATGTTGGGGTCGGCTTCCAGTCTAACCGGATGCAGCTGAGTACCAGTATTTTACATGGAGTGATTGCCTATCTGACCTCCACAACCCAGTTACTGGGTAGATAATACGAAACCCCATAGTAAGACTGTTTGTCAGAATTTCGGGCTTCTGACTACTGTCAAAAATCCACGAATGACAGCCGGGACCAACGGCTCAACGTGCTTTTCGAGGCACGGGTTATGTAAAGGTGGTCACCCATCCACGGACCAACCGCGGCAAGCGTAACTTAACCTGATCGATTGACCCGTGCGGCTGTTATTGCTTTGCCATAAGCCCCTCCACTAACCTATGCACAACATACATATGATCTACTAATCTATGTACATCTACACTAAGTAATTATAAAGAGATAAAGTTTGTACCTAAGCACAGAATACTTAAAGTACTACGTACAGAATGGCCACTCCCTTCCCCGCACTAACATCAGTTACCGCACCTCACCCCGCACTTCGATGTGTTCGTCGCCTGCTCTTTAACAATGGCGCTCGCATACACAAGAACCGCAGCGCTGTACCTACCTACTGCTGACACGAACACATTATTTTTTTAAAGTTTTATATTTTGTGTTAATCACGATATTGTGCATTATTTGGATGCTTATCATCATCGAGGAACGATAAAGACAGGAGTTTCTTTCGGTTCCCGAAACATGAAAGAAGGTAAGGAACAGCATCTCAAATATCCTTTAAACCCATAAAAAATAAAAGCTAGTATATTACAGACAAACAAGTTAAGCCAGTGTTGTGATAATTTATTTTCATAATTTTCTCTATTATTCGTTTATTTTCCAAGTTTTCTTCGTTTTAGAACAATTAAAACTCCCGTAATATTAACATATCAACTATTAAATTATTGCTCTCTCTCTTTATTGTCTTAGTTATGTCTCTTTCTTTCACGTTCTATTCGTTCTTCGACTTGAAAAGTAGTACAATAGAAATGTTATTAATTAGATTTCTGCGAGTACCTAGTGTCGCGGCGCGCGGCGCCCCATTGTTGCATACGTTCGGGCAGCGCCGCCGCCTACGCACTACTGGCCGAGTACTGCCAGCCAGCCCTACTAGATTTCACGCACACATTTACACGTATACAAACGTCATTTGTCAATGTAGTAGTAGTAGGTAATTATTTTGCGAGCGTTGTATGGAGTGTCCGGGGTGTGACCTAAGTTTGGTTGGAGGACGTAATCTCTATCCGATTTAAAGAAAGAAAGAAAATATGTTTCAAAAATTCTTTCACTGACAGAAAGCTACACTATTGCCAAGTGCCTTATGGTTTGTTTTATAATATAGTTGGTCTACCACGCGGGCGAATTCGCGGGCAGAAGCTAGTCCTAGAAATAAGTGAAAAATACCTTGGGAAATTATACAAGGTGATTTTTTTTTACAATTAATTCTTTTTTGAATTATTTTGTGTTTTTTTTCCTATTGTCATCGTGACGTTTAGGTACATACAAATTATTTAAAAAAGGAAATTAAACCACAGAACTTCTACCCCTTTATTCATAAACGTTGCTTTGAAAGTTAAGTACCTAGTGATTAGCGACTGCTTAACAATACATTTTTGACGTTTAAAAAGTCATTTATTTTAAATCATGTATGAAAACTCATAGTCCTCGATATGACTTTAAACTGTCGTGCATTTAGTATTGAACTAAATGTAGAACGCCACCTGTAGGCTATGGGATAAATACACCCAAATAGGCTCGGATGGAACAGTCGATATTAGTGCAGGATATCAACTCAGAGCGGCGGCTGATGAACATCTAGCACGTCAAAGGCGGCGCCCACGGACCCAGTCAGGCGGTCCACTGTACACCCACCAACTCGCACTAGACAAGCGCGGTGGGTTAATTTGCCTAAACCTCTACTCTCTCATGAGATAGTAGGGAGGCCTTTGCCCTGCAGTGGGACGTCACATGCTAATAAGAATATGAAAACTCACTCTGTATACGTTTCAATTAAATAAAATAGTTAATATTTTTTGCAATAAATCTATTGCAAAAAATATTAACTAAGTATTTTTATTTAATTAAAACTGAATGGTGTAATGTCATGATTTTATATCCGTTTTCTTGATACAAAGTAACTTTTAATTACTCTAAGGAATTGTAATTACTATAGATCCTATTCATCTGTAATCAATCAAGAATAATAATTGAATTACAAGCAATCGCGACTTCATTGGTATAAATATGTCCATCATTGACATTATAATGTTGGTTTGGGTTTTTATTTAGTGGACAGGGTTACTTATACATTAAAAAGTAAATTGAAATTGTAAATTACTTGAACCACAAAACTGTTTTGAAAAGTACTTGTTTTTTTTACTGTTGATGACTTTTAGATAGTCTTATGTGACATAATAATTATGTCCGATACTTAATGATAATTATGATATTTTTAAAATAAATTAAACAGTATTATCTATCATTGTTGTCAGTACTAGACAATTTATTTTAATTAATTGACCTCCATGATAATAGATTACCTACCTTAATTGATTTAAATGATTAAAAATCATCTCAAACGAGATTTTAAAAACACACAAACAATATGTTTTTATCTGTTTATTTAGCCGAAAAAGATCAATTTATTTCCAAGAAAGGTCGTATTTTAAATCGTTTTCCAATGAAATTTTAATTCATTATGATATAGGTATGTTAAAACAAGAAATTTCACGCGTATGAAGTTCCGGGACCCATAAAACGTTTACAGTTATTTCAAATTTACTTTGTAAGTATAACTTTAGCTGCATTTTTATTTTCAATTAACGAACAAATTGCATTAGCCTAATCTAGGTCAACTATTAATACTATTAATACATTATCTAAATTGCGAGATTGCTTATTTGACTATCTTAATTTGGCATATGTGTAGAGTGAGGCCACACGATGCGTTAACGGTGCGGTACGGCGCCGGAGCGGTGCCGCAACGTCATCCTACATACAGTCACGTCTAAAAGTATGTATACATTTGGCAATTTTCAATTGCGATTTTTTCGTGAAATAACGAATGCAACGTTGAAATACGACACTTAACATAAACCTATGGGTTCGAAAATACTATTTTCGTAATAACGTAAAATTTCATTCAAAAATAAAGGAGAAAATCGCCTTTGAATAAAGCCAAGTGTATACATACTTTTAGACTTGACTGTACAAATAACTATGCTACGTCACACGATGCGTTGGGCCACCGTGCGGCGTCGCACCGTAGGCGGACCGCGCTTGTGACCTGCGAGACGGGGCGGGGAGGGGTGATGCGCTGCGGCGCGCACCACGGTAAACAGCGTTCTACTGCGGTGGCGCACCGCCCGTGTGGCACCCTATAGCTCGAATTAATTGCGGTGCGGTGCACCGCACCGTTAACGCATCGTTGAAACACTAGGGCCATGGGGTCCGAGGACCCACTTGGTTTTTCGAGGCATCGCCAAGCAGTTGGTCGACTCTTCACGTGACCACAATGCTATACTATTTTTTGGCCAAGGAATCAGCATTGCCCAGGTTCTTTTCCATCTTTTTTTATATACATATACATACAGACGCCAGCACATCAAGCTACCCGAAACTGTCAATTTTTCCCAAACAATTTTGAACCTAAAAAAAAAAAATCATAAAGAAATTTGACAGTTTGTAGTAGCTTGACGTGCTGGCGTCTGTAAATATTATTAATATTATTTTAAGTCTGTCAGCTTACATATTATGTAAATATTATATTCCAAAATAAAAACTAAAATGATAAAAAAAAACGTTGTTTCTAGTGTTTAGATTCGTTTTACTCTAGTCAAAGATTTGAATGACAGTAAAATTAAAAAGATATGCCCTTTAAAAAAAAAACAGTTTTGTCTGATATTTACCTTAACCTGCATACTTAGGATTGAATGTATTTCTCAGTAATTAGTAATTACTGGTACGTTCAAGTTGTATACTAAAATAATTGAAGACTATAAACACTAATTGAGAAGATTATTACATTACCGCGGTGACCATGTTGATAAGACTTTTAGGATATTTCGTAGATATTAATCAGTTAAAATATACATAAATAATGAATGTCAGCGTTTTGGGCACTTTTCCTGTTGACAGATGATTCTTGTCCTCCTTTTTTTATTTAAATGTACATTATTATTAATAATATTTTAAGTCTTTTAGTTCATATTATGTAAATATTATCTTAAAAAAAAAAGTTGTTAAAAAAATTAATACCTAACGTTTATCTGGCAACAGTTCATGAAACAAAAATAATAAATAAGGAAAAGAGAAATGTTTTGACAAAAACAGTGTGTGCCTCACTGTTGCGCCAAAAAGGTAAATTCTAGCATAATGTCAGACAGGTGCTGTCTGACGCTGGATTTCTAATGAACCAGGGACAGGTTTGTGCCATCAATGAAAGCCTAAAGAAAAACGCCATTGAATCATGTTTACTACGTTACTGTTTTTCGGTTTATCAAAATTATTACTATTATAGAGGTATGAGGAACAGGGTGTAAAGTTCACTCATACTCTATAGAAAAGGGAGGATCCTCCGACCAGACATGTGTCGTGTCTGGCGGGCAACTGCCCAATGATTCATGTCAGGCCTTTGTATATAAGGTCCCATTAAAATAGATGGACAAACTTTTAGAAATCATTCAGACCACCATAATAAGGACGATGCTAAAAAAATATATAAGAAAAACGCATTAGATACTTACATGAAAAATAATCAGCTAACGAAAATACACTAATGTGCCGGCAATTTATTATTTTAGGTCAAAATAAAATCTCTTTAATCAGTGTTTTTTTTTGCTTGGATATCTTTGGTTAGACGTACTGAGCGCTGTGTTAAAATTTGTCCATCTATTTTAATGGGACCCTGTATATGTTAGTTGCACGGTAAACTCTGCTTGCGAGATGCAGGATTTTGCGTGACATCAGTATGACGCGAATTTCGCATGTGGCGTTGTAGATACCGGTACACTTTAAATCGTTAATAAAGCTTTAGTTATTGATTAGGTTACAGTTTAAATTCAATAGGCCATCAGGAACCGACGTCAATGATATTCTGTTTGTTACTAACTAATTATATAACAGTACAAACAACTCTTTATGTTAATTTGGCAATGAAAATAAAATCAAGGCAATGACTGAATCATTCAAGATACAATCATGCTGATGTACGTTGGCAAGGCGTTTGTGAGTTAGTTTGTATTCAGTATTTTTATCATTTTCATATTTATTATTTACTAGCTGACCCGGCGAACTTCGTACCGCCTTAGAATTAAATAATGTGACAAAGTTCAATAGATACGTGCGCCATCTATTATCATAATAACGTTATTGTTGTTTTCCTGACGAACAGCACGTACCTGATCGATCGACCTATGCGGCTGTTATTAGCAACCAGTGGCGGATTTACCAATAGGCTGAGTAGGCTGGAGCCTAGGGCGGCAGATTTTAGGGGCGGCAGGGGCTAACATTTTTTTTTATGTCTTACTTAAATTAAAAACATTAATATTTATATACCTACCATGGTTTTTGTGAAAGAATAAACAAAGTTAATGCTCAAATTCAGGCTTCTACCGTAGATTTTATCACAGTTGCCGATCTTTACAAATCTGCAAGTTTTTCGTAGCTGATGAACGAGAACCTTTTAAGAATTTTGAAGAAAAGGCGAAGCAGTATACAAAAGACATAGGACATTATTGTAGAGGTCGGTAGGGGCGGCAAAATTTGAATAGCCTACTGGCGGCAAATGTGTAAATCCGCCGCTGTTAGCAACATAAAAATAATTTTCTCGCTTTAAATCCTAATGGCCTGGTCACCATACCTAACTTAGCGAGTATTTAATTGCCTATATTAATCATCACCCAGCCTTGAAGTTACTAGACCGCGCCGTGTGGCATTAAACCAGCCGGAAAATGGTATATCATGCAAAGATTAGTTTCAACACATTGTTAACATAATTAATGTAGCCTAGAGTTTACTGAAATAAAGGATTTATTGTTATTTTAATTAGGCCACCCAGAAGTTTGTAGACTTTTGTTTTATTTTTACTTGACCTATTGGGCAGTGGTGGCCCAGTGGTAATGGCCGCGACTTACGTGTTGTAGGTCGTAGGTTCGAGCCCAGACAGGCGCTTTACTTTGTGTAAATTATTTCATCACCACTGCTCTCATAACGGTGAAGGAAAACATCGTGAGGAAACCGGCATGTCCTAGAACCAAAAATTCGAAGACATGTGACATCTACCAACCCGCACTGGGCCCGCGTGGTGGATTACGGCCCACTCCCTCTCACAGAGAGGAGGCCTGTGTCCCAGCAGTGGGAACATTATAGGCTGATTATGCGTATGACCTATTTACCCTGCAAATGATTATGATATGGACACCATAAGCATTTGCAGGGTATGTCAAGTTGATAGTCATATTTCTGCCGTAAAAAGGGTTACCATTTCAAAATTTGAAAAGGGGGTTAAATAGATATAATGACACCAAAAAAATATATTGAACACCAAAAAATGAAGTCTAAAATTACAATAGTTCTAGCTGGGTACCCCGAGGTTAGGTTTGGTTAGGTTACTTTAAACCTTAAACTTTACACAGAAATAGGAGACCCGCGAAGCGGGGCTTCGTCGCCATAAGATGCAAGAGCGAGCAAATGAGAATACAAATACCTTTGGTGATCATTTCCTATTTTTGGCCGTAAAAAGTGTTTTTTTGATGAAATATTTTACTTTATCTGGTGATAAGTTAAATATAAGCCTTTGAAAAGTTCTGACAAGTGTTTTTTGCAAAATAGTTCGGATATTTTACTTTATAACCTCTTTTTTCTCAAAACTCATTGAACTATTGATAATTAAAAAAAAAACCATTCTAGTAAAGGAGTCCGGACCGGAATGACAAGGCTGGACAAAGTTCGGATATCACACTAATCACACTAATATAATAAAGGCGAAAGTTTGTGAGTGTGTTTGTATGTTTGTTACTTCTTCACGCGCAAGCGGCTGAACGGATTTGGAAGAAATTTGGCACACAGATAGTTTATAACCAGGATTAACACATAGGATACTTTTTATCTCGATGTTCCCACGGGATCGACACTTATGCGGGTGAAACCGTGAGCGGCAGCTAGTTTTATTATAAATCTCTTTGGGCGAGAAATTTATCTTATTTTCAAAATTGACTAAGCGATATAGGGCTAACTGTACCTACACAAGAGAACAGAACGCAATTGCGTAACACACTCATCATCATCTGCCTAGCCTTCTCCCAACTATGTTGGTGTCGGCTTCCAGTCTAACCTGGTGCAGCTGAATACCAGTATTTTACATGGAATGATCTCCCATGTGACCTCCACAACCCAGTTAATGGGTAACACGATACCCCAAAAAACTCTACTACACCGTTAATAATTTGAAAATGTGTTAGCTATTCCATACATTTTGACCGCGTACGTACACGTATTTATTTGAAACAGTCGATTTTTTCTACGTTAAATGGTCCAGAATCATGTGTTGAGTTCGTGGTCACATTATGACTTTAATTTTTTTATAACTAATTCGTTTAAAAACGCTAAAAAAACTTAGGCACTGATAACGTGTTTTTTGGCCTTTAAAATGAGATAAACTTACCTACGAAGAAAATTAATAAAAGTTATCTAACTTAATATAATTTAGTTACTTATCAATTATTTTATTAATTATGTATTTTATATTTTTTGCAAGTTATTTTCGTCATTGTTGTGAAATATTTTGATCAAAGCAAGGTCACGCATAAAAAAAAATATTATACAATCTGTACTTTTGGTCTGTTGTAAATTATTTTGATATCTGTGGTCATGTGGTTACATTTTATATCATGGAGCATAGAGAACTAAAAACGATTTTTTCGTAAACGTCATTATTTTGTTGCTGTTAAATTCATTAAAAAAAAATTGTAGAAAGAAACCAGTACCCCAATAGCCTAACACATTATCAATCGGAATCTGAATCATTTTGAAGCAAATTGCTAATCCATTGCTTCATAAGTTCGAAAAATGTATCTGCTCAACACGTCAATAACGCAATGAATGTTGTTGAACTGTCAAAATGAAACCGATACCTGTTGATAATGTGTTACGCAATTGCCCCTCTGGACTTGTTATAGTCTGCAAACGAAGTGAGTATTGGTCCTACAACGTAACTAAGTCCGCTGTAGGACCTGGCAGGGCCGAAGCCTGCCGGGGGTGCGGAATTGTCCGAAAGGGTTACCGCTACCCCCGAACATAAAGGGCTAAGGAAGGAACACGGATGGGTTTTAGTCAGTAATAAAAGAGTCTGACACTCCCTTCCGCTCCACCCAGAGCGGGAGGGGTCATTTGATGATTTCCCATCCATAAAAAAAAGGTACTAGCAAGTCCTAAAGATGGTTTCCCTAATTCTTAGAAGGTTTTGTCTTATACTACTAGACACTACTAAAATCAGCCTATAATGTGCCCACTGCTGAGACACAGGCGTCTTCTCTTTGAGAGGGATTGCAATGGACTGTAATCTACCACGCGGGCCCAGTGCGGGATGATGTCACATGTCTTCGAATTTTTGGTTCTAGGACATGCCGGTTGTCTCACGATGTTTTCCTTCACCATTTTGAGAGCAGTGGTGATGAAATTATTTACACAAAGTGATGCGCCTTTCTAGGTTACAAGACCGTAATTCGGGGCTGTTACGTCACCAACGGGCCATAAAAGCTGCACAACTAATTAAATATGTCAAATACATTTATTTATAATGTTACTAGCTGACTCGGGGAACTTCTTACCGCCTCAGAATTAAATAATGTGACAAAGTTCAATAGATAGGTGGCGTCATCTAATATCATAATAACGTTGTTGTTGTTTTCCTCGGGAACAGCACTTCTTTTCGGGATGAAAGGTACCCTATGTCCTTTTCAGTACACCTGACAACGTATATGCAAAATTTCAGGACGATCGGTTCAGTGGTTTAGGCATGTGGTCAGAAACTTACTTTCGCGTTTATAATATTAGTTACGATTATGAAATAAACCACCGACCTATGTAGCAATCAGGTCATATACGGAGGTGTTAGATTACCTACTGCATTGCAAGTAATATTAAACGAATGGTTAACCGACTCCAACGACCACATAGAGGTTATTGTTCGACAGAATTGACTTACTTTAATGTTGTGACTTTTCCTGTAATTTAATGTTTTGCACGACTCATAATGCAAGCATTAGAGTGCTTTAAGACCGAAAATTTTTGAAGTGAAAACTTCTTTAGGCGCGTTGGTAAAAAGCTATTGAACTCGCGCCACAGTTACCGCAACCGACACCGCTTCAAATGTGTTCGGCTGTCCTCGGGATGTACTCGGTTTTAATGTATTATCCGATATGTCAGTGAGTGATTGCAAAGTAATCTGTTTGTGTTTTGTTTTCACTTCTGTCGGCACTCCCGGAGTGTCACTGTTTTTTTTTTGCTTCCTTTCTGCAACTGTTTCTATAGTTATACTCCTGCTATTACACAGAACCTACTTAATTTATATACCTACACAACGAAAATAAAGAAAAGTACATAAATCAACAAATCTCGTTCACCCCCCAATGTCTTTCGCTGACGCAAGGCTCGCCCAGACAAAGATTTATGATAGGTACATACATACATACAACTATACACACATAAAGCTGAAGAGCTCGTTTGTTTGAACGCGTTTATATCTCTGGAACTGCTAGTCGGATCTGAAAAATACTTATTGCATTTGATAGCCCGGATAAACTATGTCTTGCAACAATATAAAAAAAAAGGAATCTCTGTAGGACTGTTTTTGTAAAAGCTTCGAATTTAGTGTAAAAAAAGTTGACAATCGGAATGGTTTTCAATTTGACAGTTCATCAACATTCATTACGTTATTTACGTGTTGTGCAGCCACATGTTTCGAACTTATGAAGCAATGGATTAGCAATTTGCTTCAAATTGATTCAAATTCCGATTGTGTGTTACGCAATTAGGGTGCTGACCTATGTCTTTGTGTGCAAATAAAGTTCATATGAATTCATTCATGTTTTTTTTTGTCTTTCATTCATTCTATTAGATCATTCAGTCGGTGGACCGAACACACGCTGCTTTTTAAATGTTTGATAAAGGTAAATCACTTTTCTTCTGAAAAGTACTTTCATCATGTTGTTATAACATGGGATTCAATGGAAATAGCAAAGGGACCTAAATATCGTTAATACCTAAAAAATGGGATCAACAACCGGGATCCAACGAAAATAAATGCAATTCTTGAAGTAGGTTAGAGACATCACGCTACGACCCTTAGGGAGCCGAACAAAAAGGAAAGAAATAAAAAATAACGCTAAGCGAAAAACAAGTTAATAGCACAGTAAATTGTATAGCGCGGACGGGAAAGGGCGGGCATTTTGGGGGACTGTCTTTTGTAATTTTGACGTTCGAAAAGTGCTGATTCTCAGCCTAGTTTGAATAAATGACTTTTGATTTTGATTTGATTTTGATTTTGATTTCGGGCGATACCAAATACCGAAGGAGTTTCGCCCGTGATAAAAGTATTATAGTCCCTTTTTATTGATTCCCTTTATAAATCCCCACACCTCCCTTTTTACACCCTTAAGGGATGATTTCGGGGATAAAACCTATTCTATATCTTTCCCCACAACTCAAACTATCTCCATACCAAATTTCATCTAAATCGGTTCAGCGGTTATTGATTCCCCATACAAACTTCCACCCCCCCTTTTCACCCCCTCAAAGGATGATTTCTGGGATAAAAACTATCCTATGTCCTCCCCCGGGATGCAATCTATCTCTCTGCAAAATTTCATCTAAATCCGTGCATTGGTTTAGGCGTGAAAAGGTAACAGACAGACAGACAGACAGAGTTACTTTCGAATTTACAATATTAGTAATTATGGATGTAGCTGTTTATTTAGTATGTCGTATATCTTACAACTTCTACGCGAACGAAGTAGCGGGCAGAAACTATAGCAGTATATAGACAATCTTTCAGAGGCTTTATCTGTGAGGGTCTGCAGCCCACACTTCACGCTCACTTACACATTCAAGTGTAGGGTGGCCAGGCTGGAAAAGTATTTATTGGGATAAAGATTCCATCTAGAGCAATGGTGGCCTAGTCGTAACGGCCGCGACTTACGAGTTGTAGGTCTTGGTTCGAACCCAGACAGGCGCTTTACTTTGTGTAAATTATTTCATCACCACTGCTCTCAAAACGGTGAAGGAAAACATCGTGAGGAAACCGGCATGTCCTAGAACCAAAAATTCGAAGACATGTGACATCTACCAACCCGCACTGGGCCCGCGTGGTGGATTACGGCCCACTCCCTCTCACAGAGGTGGAGGCCTGTGTCCCAGCAGTGGGAACATTATAGGCTGATTATGTAAAGATTCCATCTATGTTTTAATAATGCTGAGGAGTTTGTTGCGCCACTTCTTCTCCCCAGCGAAAGCACTAGGAAGTGGTGAAGGGCGGTTGTTTTGGGGGACAGTCTTTTGTAATTTTGACGTTCGACAAGTGCTGATTCTCAGCCTAGTTTGAATAAATGACTTTTGATTTTGATTAGGGTACAAGACCCTATTACTAAGGCTCGGCTGTCCGCCTGTCCGTCCGTCCATGAGTCCGTCTGTCTTTCTGTCCGTCCCTCCTTCAGTCTGTCTCAGACTGTATCTTCTGAACCATAATGACACTTACAATTTTAAAGAGTGTCTACTATTATAGCCGCTATAACAAATTAAATTACCAGCCCTCTGGTCACGTGAAGAGTTAACCAACCGCTTGGCGATGTCAAAAAATTTTAAACGACTTTAAAAAAGGAGTTTCTGTATTCGACCCGTATGTATGTATTATGTTTGTATGTCCGCGATTATCTTAAAAACTCCTGAACCAATTTTGATATTTTTTTCATTAGTGTGATCTACATACTTTCAGGAAGGTTTTAGTATATAATACATTAGGTAATTATTCTTATGTACGAAGTTATATGCATAAATGTAGATACTGCATCTCCGGAATTTCTATGCGAATTTTGATGATTCGTCTTCAATTCTTCAATGCACTAGTGTTAATTGAATTTGTGTAGGTTAACAAAGACACTACAAAGTGATAAATAACTTTCAACTTCGGAAGTCGGGGCCAAAAAACGAAAACGCGAAACCAACGACACCGACTTCCGAAGTTAAAGTTATTTATCACTTTGTAGTGTTTTTTTTTTAAAGTCGGTTGTTTTTTAATTAAAATGATTGTCAAATTAATAAAAAGGTGTGAATAAAAATTTTACTTTAAAGATTTTTTGTCTTTATAACAAAAACAAATTAAATAGACCGTGCTCTCTCTGCAGTCTTGTTTCTTAAACCAACAAGGCAATTACTTGTTGAATAATATTTATCTTTATGGCCATCGCCTTGCAATTCGGCAATCAATTGAATCGTCAAGGTTGTTATAAATATGACCGTGGCCGAGACATTGTGTGACTGCCGAGTAGCAACAGAATTAACTGGTCATGTAACATTTTATGTAACATTCAGTTTTAGTGAGAACCCAGTGGCGTGCATTGGTTTTCAGAATAGGTAGGCACTAGGCCGGGTCTAGTCTAGACAAACGCGGTCACTAATCAGAAAAAAAAGTGAGGTCAAAAGTGTGGTTATTTGAGTAGGCATGCCTACTTAAGGGTGATAAATTGCGAAGGTCGAACGTCATGGTATTACGCGTGAGACGTACGTATTTTTAATTGTGTCGTATTAACTTGAACGAGTAAAGACCAATGACAATGTGCGAATAGTACGGGAGCCGAGTTGGCCGTCCGGCGACTGCCTACTGCCGCGCGTGTTTGTATGAAGAGTTTGTTTTTTGTTAGATATGATAATTTAGTGAGTTTCTTAATTGTGGGGCACATACACTAAAATGTAATTGACAAGCTTATGTTGATATTTCTAGGTAGGCACTGCTTATTTGCCTATATGCAATGCACGCCACTGACTCATGTTTTGTAAATCGACACTTGAAAGGCAAAATCGACTAAGCGATATAGGGCTAACTGTACCTACAAAAGAACAGCATCCAATTGCGTAACACACTCATCATCATCTGCCTAGCCTTCTCCCAACTATGTTGGGGTCGGCTTCCAGTCGAACCAGATGCAGCTGAATACCAGTACTATTTTACATGGAGCGACTGCCTATATGACCTCCACAACCCAGTTACTGGGTAATACGATACCCCTTGGTAAGACTAGTTGTCAGACTTTCCGGCTTCTGACTACCCGTAACGACTGTCAAAGATCCACGAATGACAGCCGGGACCAACGGCTTAACGTGCTTTCACGGCACGGAGGGGTCTCGGTATGTAAAGATGGTCACACATCCACAGACCAACCGCGGCAAGCGTAGCTTAACTTGATCTATCGACCCGTGCGGCTGTTATTATTTAGCTGATATTATAAACAATGCCTGATATAGGCTGTAATTAACAATGAGGATTATTATCTCGCTGTATTATTAGTACTGCAAAATATCCCTCAATATCCTTTCCACTTGGTCACCCTAATCTAATCCCTATTCGTATAAAATTACATTTAAGAACACTTGAATCCTGAACCTTTGTGCAAATGCTAGCCACAGAAGTATCCATTACTGACCTATATTCTTAGTAATATACCTAACTATAAAAAGAACATAAACCTATGTAGGTACCTACACAAGGTCGTAGTGACATACATCGACGTGCGAACTGAAACCTGCACCCTGATTGCGCAACACACTATCTATTGGAATCAGAATCATTTTGAAGCAAATTGCTAATCCATTGCTTCATAAGTTCGAAAAAAAAATCTGTTCAACACGTAAATAACGCAATGAATGTTGTCGGATAATGTGTTACGCAATTACCCTGCAGAAGTTCTATTCCCGTAATTAAAAACGTTCAAAATCTAGTTGCAATCTCATATCATCGACAATCAATGTCAAAAACTTGTCAAAAATGTAGGGAAATTAGTGGTATTTTTAACCGACTTCAAAAAAGTAGGTTCTGTATTCGACCCGTATGTATGTATGTTGTATGTCCGCGATTTTCTCAAAAACTAATGAACCAATTTTGATAATTATTTCATTACTGTGATCTACACAATTTCAGGAAGGTTTTAGTATATAATACGTTAGGTAACTATTCTTATGTACGAAGTTATATGCATAAATGTACAGCACCTCCGGCATTGTTGTACGAATTTTGATGATTCTTCTAGTCGGCGTCTTCAATTCTTCAATGCACTAGTGTCAATTGAACTTGTGTGGGGCAGGTACAACTAAAAAGTGAAAAATATTTTTTTTTTACAAAAAAAAAACTAATT
This sequence comes from Amphipoea oculea, assembly GCA_945859645.1. NCBI lineage: Eukaryota > Metazoa > Arthropoda > Insecta > Lepidoptera > Noctuidae > Amphipoea > Amphipoea oculea. The sequence continues at coordinate 3,852,757 of OX243886.1, read as the reverse complement.
AATTAAAAAAAAACAGTACAAAATGATAAATAACTTTAATTTCGGAAGTCGGTGTCAAAAAACGAAAATGCGGAACCAACGACATCGACTTCCGAAATTAAAGTTATTTATCATTTTGTAGTTTTTTTTTTGAAGTCGGTTGTTTTTTTTTTTAAAAAAAATTTTGATATATTAGGACTGAGATCAGACTAGAATTGCCTCTCAGGAGTTCAGCATAAGATTTTAGACGTAGAGTAGAAATTTTTCGTTGGTAATCAAGAAAAAAATCTGCGGTTGTGAAAATTGCAATACCTACGCGACCAAAATGTATGAACCGCATTTTTTTGAAGTCAAACTTCTTTACGCACGCTTGGATTGGGGATTAAGCTGGCGAACGCGTTACGAAAAGTGTGATCGGGCGAGGCGAACGGGAGTTGAGTGGGGGATATAAGCAAGAGAAAGCAGTGCGCGCGCACATTTTCTTTCTCTCTTCCTCTCATAGCCAAATACGTTTGAAGTTTCACTTCAGTCGTGTGGTCATAAGCATACTCGGTTTTTTTATAACTGAGGAAAAATTTCAACGCAGGTCCAGAATAATTTACTGAAGTCAAAGTACGGTATTTTATTAATGCGATTTTTGGTAATAAAACAGGTCTTACAGATATTTTACAGAAACACTATTAATTTAACAATATTAGAAATTAAATAAAACATTATAATTATAAGTACGATAAAAATCTAATAAATTAAAAGTCTGGTAGGAATAATTACATCATAAATAGGTACAGGATCAGTCAAAAGAAATTTTGTTAGCAAGAAATTCGTCAATTGTATAGTAGCATTTGTTTATTACAAAAATATTAAGGCTGCGTTTAAATTGAGTCAAGTTTAAATCTTTTATGTCATTTGGTAGCTTATTAAAAATTTTCGGAGCCATGCATAGTATGCTCTTGTACTAAGTGTGAATCCATTTTAACAAGTTGCGCGCCGGGGTCTCTGCCACCCTGTAAAAAGAACACAAGTCTATGTAGGTATAAGTATGTGTAAGTGCCCTAGTTTTTGAGAGCCTCCACGTGAAACCTTTCAGTAGCTACGTCCGGCTCTTTGCAGCCCAGCTACCTACCTTGTTTTAGTGGCTAATATATTACCTCTTACAACGCCACATGCAGACAACGCGTCATACTGACGTCACGCAAAATCCTGCATCTCGCAAACAGAGTTTACCGCGCAATTAGCATATATACAACTAGTCCTTCTTCTGTTTTAAACTCTGTCTTATCCACTATAAACTTTCTCATTCCTTTCTGATCCGCAGCCTAATTGCGTAACGCCAAATCGTCAAATGATTCTGATCAGTTGGCTTCATTTCTATCACAATTGGCTTCATTTTACGATTTTCGAATTGCGAAACTCTAGTTTCTGCGCAGGGCCTTAACGTTCATAATTGGTTTCATAATAAACTAGAGTTTCGCAATTCGAAAATCGTAAAATGAAGCCAATTGTGATAGAAATGAAGCCAACTGATCAGAATCATTTGACGATTTGGCGTTCCGCAATTAGGCTGCCGGTTTGTCTTTTGTTTTTCTCTCTCACAGAGAGGAGGCCTGTGTCCCAGCAGTGGGGACATTATGCTAAGCAATGAGCAGCGAGTGCGCGACGGGCGATTACTGGCGATTACCATGCGTAAAGTCCGACCGCTCTAAATTTGCCAAAGATGTAAACAACAATGGCCGCTCGAAATTGCATAAAATCGATTACAAGAACATTTATTTTAAGTACTGTTTGTTTTCGTCTAAATATCCAAGCTAACTAGAAGTTGAAAATCTTTTAAAGAAATTTGACAGATTTTAGTAGCTTGATGTGCTGGCGTCTATACCAAAACTCCCAGCGGTCGTTGACCCCCAAAAAAAAACATCAAATATTTTTTATTTTATCGTGTTAGATATCGATACCCGTCACGTCTGCAGTTTCGCTAGCCGATTTTATTTGACCTGTATATGTATCCCTTTTACTTACACGGAACCTACAATTTTTTGTACAGACGCCAGCACATAAAGGTACTGAAAACTGTCAAATTTCTTTAATAGATTTTCAACTTTATCGCTGAAGTATAAGGTTCAAAGTTGATTGGGAAAATTTGACAGTTTCGGGTAGCTTGAGGTGCTGGCGTCTGAACGTTGCTTGAGCAAGAAAATCGTTGCCGCTTCCTCATCGACGCGACCGCGACGTGGGACAAGATCCTAAATGAACATAAACGCCTGCGCAGACGAGGGACAATTTGTACGCGGACAAATCTTCCGCAACGATAGAACGTATGTAAATCTATGCAATAACGCACACGAAGGACAAGTAGACTGCTGGGATTTCCGTACATTCTATCTTTGCGGACATTTTCTCCGCGGACAAAAGTCCCCCATATGCGCAGGCCATAAAATAAGGTAAATGGTTACATTTCACGTCTCAGGAAAATGTATACGGTACGGAATCCCCCTGGCTAGAAAGGATGGACATAACCAGTTTGAATGGTATAATGATTACCATCTAAAAGCACCTGACTGGATTTAGTCATTGAAGATTCGTAGTAAACCCAATGGAAGTTTTGCGTTGGGGTTATTTTGACATGCATAGGGAATTTGTCTACCTCGTTGTCCTGGGTTCAATCACCGAGTCGAGCAATGAGTTATGGGTTTTTCTCAATAGCTCGGAGTCTGCATTTTTTCCCGGTTTATGGGTTTAATTAATGTAGAAGAATCTCCCTTATGGGACTTGGGACCTATAACATAATTAAAAAAGTACCTATGTGTGTGTTATACCGTGCTAAAATATAACAGCCGCACAGGTCGATCGATCAGGTTAAGCTACGCTTGCCGCGGTTGGTCTGTGGATGTGTGACCTTTATGTATACTGAGACCCCTCCGTGCCTCGGTAAGCACGTTAAGCCGTTGGTCCCGGCTGTCATTCGTGGATCTTTGACGGTCGTTACGGGTCGTCAGGAGCCCGAAAGTCTGACAACCAGTCTTACCAAGAGGTGTCGTATTACACAGTAACTGGGTTGTGGAGGTCAGATAGGCGGTCGCTCCGTGTAAAATACTGGTACTCAGCTGAATGCGATCTCAGCATAGTTGGGAAAACGCTAGGCAGATGATGATGACTCATAAAACTGAAGACATACAATATTGCTATGTAAATAATAATATTTTACACGTACACGTATTTTTGTAAGTATAAACGCAGCCACACGCATGACTGGCATTTTTTGTCATTTTTTAGAAACGACTTGATTTGCACAAATTATTAAATGATCACTCATAAAGTCATAACGCTATTAATCATCACAAAAAGGACGGAAATTTCTTACTTTATAACACAGCCAACCACAGACTTACTTAAAATTAACAACGTCAAAGAATTGACCGCGGAAGTCAAAGGAGGTACTTCACCGTCATATTATCTGCGCGGGTTTTTTCGACACTTAGGTGACAGAAAACATCTAAGAAATCCCCGTAAAACACACACTTAAGTGTTTAAGATTTCCTTTCAACGCCGCCATTTTGATTTACGAAAGTGTTTGACATAATAGACAGCTGTCATATTGTTCACTTTTCTTAAAGACCGGTTTTTCCTTGATTCGTCATTCCATACATTTATTGTCATTGAATTTATAGATCAAACAGTTGCTAAGATTGGTTACCGGGTCATGTAAAAAGTTATTAATGATTTTGTTAAGTATTTCCTAGAAATTGTGGCTTGCTCCTAATGATACCTAATGCTATCATTATGTAACGGTTCCCGTACATAATCGATGTGTAAGATATGCGTCAATAGTATTTTAGATTCGAATTAACTGGCCTAATTCACGACATTTAACCATCCATAAGTTTTTCCATCTGCGTACAATACGCGCCACGAAAGATGAGACTTGACTTTTATCTTAAACTTTATTATTTCGTAATAAATATTATAATAGCAGTGGTGACCAGTGAGCAGTGGTGGCCAAGTGGTAACGGCCGCGACTTACGAGTTGTAGGTCGCAGGGTCAAATCCAGACAGGCGCTTTACTTTTTGTAAAGTATATCATCACCACTGCTCTTAAAACGGTGAAGGAAAACATCGCGAGGAAACCGGCATGTCCTAGAACAAAAGATTCGAAGATATGTGACATCTGCCAACCCGCATTGGGCCCGCGTGGTGGATTAAGGCCCACTCCCTCTCACTGAGAGGAGGCCTTTGTCCCAGCAGTGGGAACATTATAGGCTGGTTATGTATGTATGTATGTTATGTATTATAATATTGTTAAGAATTTTTATCTAAATGTCATCGTTACATCCCTGAATAGATAGACACATTATGCGTAACTATTTCGTACACGAGTTACCTGCGCAAACTCACCAAACTGAGCTCGGCAAGTCTCATCTTTCGTGGCGCATACCATACCTACAGTCACGTATGTTCTCTGATAAAAATCTTAAAAAAAATAAACAATGGATGCCATTCGACGTGGATTTAATATCGATACAATTTATATTCAGTTCCAAAATTATTTCGTAATAGGGCGCAAACGTATCGAAAGAACATAGCGTCAGAGTGACGCATAATCAGCCTATAATGTTCCCACTGTTCAATGTTAAAAAGTTGAAATTTTGACCTTCAAAATCTCCGTAACCAGAAGGTTCCCTGGTATGGTCCAGTACAAAAAAAAAATGATTACAATGGACGGGGAGTACAAATGACTCTCGGCTTTGTTGTCTTTTTTACACGTGTTATATTTGAATACCGCAAAAACACTTAAGCCGGCTTTTGACTATGGGATGTAATATATATTACATCTTGAGCTATATATTACATCCCGCGATTGCTGTTCACACTGTAAGCTATATATTTTGGAACAGTTCAGCTTTGGTCATCACTGTGTCATCACGCTCTTTATTTAATTAATTTAATGCGTAGGTAAGGATTGCGTACTTCAAATATCTGTAGTTAACATCTACGAAAATTCAAAACATGTGATCAGTTGACACGTCTGCACACGAACGTTACCATTCAAAATTCAAACTGAGGGCGAGACAGGAGGAGGCGTGGTGTCCGGGGACGTGAGGTAAAATATACATCTTCAAATGACCTCTAAATATCGCTCGAAAAAATATTTATAGTTTGGTATGTAATATATATTATAGCACAGTGTGAAGGGTCTCGTACAAAATGTATGACGAGCGATAAAATATTATATCTCAAGATGTAATATATATTATATTATATCCCATAGTCAAAAGCCGGCTTTATTTTATTTTTAGGTCTGTTAAAGTCACGTTGGAAACCAATTAACACATTACCAGAAACTCTATTTAACATGTTGTTTTTCATCTAAAAACTTATGAGGTTTCTCTATTATGAAATTCTCGGAATCAACCTTATTTGTTCCCTGTTATTGGCAATAGGGTCGTCCCCTATTACGTGGGACTAATATACGTGTGTCATACAACACTCCTTCCATGTTTGTCAAAGCACCGATTGTAGGTGCAGCAGATGAGTCCAACCTAGCTATTTATATTTATCGTATCGAAAATGACACAAATGACACATTTTAATAACCTGTTTTGCCTTGCCCCCATCAGCAAACAGGTGTCAGAAGAATAGCGGTTGTCTATTGGATTTATATTGACAAAATTTTCATGTTTTGAACATGTGAACAGCGTTTAGAGGACCCCTTTTTTATGGATGGGAAATCATTAAATGACCCCTCCCGCTTTGGGTGGAGCGGAAGGGAGTGTCAGACTCTTACTGACTAAAACCCATTCGTGTTCCTTCCTTAGCCCTTTATGTTCCGGGGTAGTGGTAACCCTTTTGGATAACTTTACTCTCCGTCCGCAGGCCCGCGCCTATGGTGGCCGGGAGTCGTCACGAGGCTCCCGACGCCCGGAGCGTCTCCCGTGGCGGCTGGGACGTGAGGCTCTCTCCCTTAGCCATCCCGCCACCTCCTTCACTAGCATGACTGCTTCGCAGACCCCTACGATAACATTGATTGATGTTCGATACTGTACGGAAGCATATCGAGTATTTGGCGATAGTTATGCTGATGTAGGGACCGTTTATCGGCAAGCGTAGTGTGGGACGCCCTCCAGCTAGATGGACCGACGACCTTAAGAAGGTGGCTGGGACGGACCCCAGCTAGAATTACTGGGACAGACTGGACGCGGAAGGCGGAGGACAGGGTGTTGTGGTGCAGCCTGGGAGAGGCCTATGTCCAGCAGTGGACTGCGATAGGCTGAATTTTTTTGAAGTGAAAACTTCTGCGCGTTGGAAATTTTTTGAGATGGGAAAAAACCATTGAATTCGCGCCACTGTTACCGTAACGACACCGCTTCGGATGTGTTCGGCTGTCCTCGGGATGTACTCGGTTTTAATGTATATCCGATATGTCAGTAAATGATGGCAAAATGGCAAAGTATTCTGTTTGTGTTTTGTTTTTACTTCTGTCTCTCGGTGTGCCACTGTTTTTTTTTTTTTAATACAACTGTGCCTACATTTGTGATGTAATAATTTTACTTATAATAGCAAGAATATTCGCGATTACGTAACATAATTAAGTTGGATAGTTTTTAAGGAAAAACAGCTCACGTATTCTCAAACACTAATCGTGACGTTAGCAAAATTAAGTATTCAGGACAAAACCGACGTCAAACCATTTCGCAAACATTAGATTTCTTGATAATTAATTATTAGTATGTGTGTAGCTACTTTTGTCATGTGTCGGCAAACGTCGAGTCATTGGCCAAACGTTTGCGCCAATGTCAACAACGTCCAACGTTTTTGTTGTACGCGTTCGGAGGATGCTGACTCATTGGCTCAAACGTTTGCGCCAATGACAACAACCAACATTTGTGGAACGGGTCTCGGTTAACGTGACAAGTTTCAATGACATGACGTATTGAATATGTCGTCATTTTGACGGAATTAGGGTATTCAAATTTTCCCGGTTTTTTAAAACCTTATTACGGTAATTTTTGGGGTCCTTTTTAGGGTTTTTTGTTTCTTTTTCTGTATTTCATCTTGTTAATCGCAAATCTTGTATTAGAATCTAGATAAGTACTAACTTAGTTTTGTGCTACATAACGGTTCATATTGTAGATAGCTAGTCATGCAGTATATAGGTAAGTTCAAAAACTTTGAAGTACTTAATATTTCCGATCCAGCCTGTCCCTTGCTGCCCTCCCCCAGCGACGCCCTAAGCCGAGGTCCGTACCCCACAGGGGGTGCCCTTAGCGTGTAGTCGCTTAGTATAGTAAGTTTTAAGCCCTGGCTGGAGGTCTTAATTTTGAGGCATCCACAGGCAAGCCCGGTTAAGCAGACGACAACCTCATAGGTTGAACTGCGAAAAGCCAATATCTAAAAAAAAAAAAAAATTGAAGTAAGTACTTAAATAAAAGTATTGATAAAAAAAATAAGTTTATGGTTACCGCTTGTTACTATAAGAACACCAGCACTGATCCCGCGTGGTGGTGCAATTCTTCCTTTGCGGCAGTAGGGCTAACGCCCGCCTGGTTTGCGACCACTCTCCCACCGGAGTCCGGCGTCAAGCAGCCTGCTGTGTTTCGTCGATGCATGGGAGTTCCAGTGCCTTAGGCATCTTCTGGGCACGCTCGTTCCATCATAGACCTCATCCATCGCTTTCCATCAGGCGTGATCGAGGTCAAGAGCGGACACATTCAGCAATAAAAAAAATTTACCTAATAAATATTGTACAAAATATTTTCTTGTTACAAAAACATTGTGACACTTTCCTAATAGCTGCATTCCGTAATTTGATAACCAATCGGTAGGTAAGGTGGTTTATAACTATCTAAATTATTTGGGAACCAGTTAGTAAATGATGGAAAATTTCTCTTCGTTGTTGCATCAGCTTTTTTTTTACTTTCTTGGTAATATTATGCAATTATTTAGAAAATAAAGCAACTTCACTAAATATATAAAAACTTATATTATTATGATTTTACATATATCTCAGGACCATGGGGTCCCGGTCCTTTGGAAGGCGTACGAGGGGCCGAAGCCAACTAGCAGAGGCCCCTTAGGAAATTTTAACGAAATGTGGTACCAACTGACGATTATCCCTGTATGCACTATGCAAGTGCACCCAAGGATAACCCCCGGTTGGTGTAGGACTATTGCAGGATACATTATATTTCGATAAATAGGAGTACCTTAACAGGACTTATACTTATTTATTAATGAATACTTTATACACTAGTAAAAAAATACTGTACAATGGCGGATTTTTAATCCCTAAGGCACTATCACTCAGCGGGGTAATTTCGTAATACACTACATTAGCAATGGCTTCCATTTTGACAGTTCAACAACATTCATTGCGTTATTTACGTTATTGAGCACACAATTTTTTTGAACATATGAAGCAATGGATTAGCAATATCCTTCAAAATTATTCAGATTGTGAATGACAGTGTGTTACGCATAGGGTACTGGTGTACAAATATATAAAAAGGGAGGGAAAATAATCAAAGGGCATCAAAAAATTCGTCCGGTACTGGTTATATCAATTTAATAACTATTTAAAACAGGCATCTGTCTAGCCTGTATTTCCCAATGCAGGACAAAAGCCCCTCTCCCTATTGTCCACAATTCTGCTAGTGACGTCAAACACCTACCTATAACCAATAAATAACAATATGACTAACCTACCACAACACTGTATTATTTATGAAAATAATATATAAATAATTCATCTTCTATACTAATATTATAAAGAGGTAAAATTTGTTTGTAAGTTTGTATGTAGGGGGTAATCTCTGGAACTACCAGTCGGATTTGAAAAATTCTTCTTGCATTTGATAGCCCAATTCTTGAGGAAGGCTATAGGCTATTTAACATCACGCTATGACCCTTAGGAGCCGAGTAAAAATAAAAAAGTCAAAAAGAACGTTAAGTGATAGCGCGGGCGGGTGATGCGATACGACGGGGTGGCTCGGGGGAAACAAGAAGTTTCACGCGAACGAAGTCGCGGGCTGAAGCTAGTAATTTGATATAATAATAGTGTCAACGCATTCTATTATATTTTTTTAAATTATTCTCAAGCATTTAAAATGACAATTTCTTAGATTTTACATTGATAAATTAAGTTGAATGATAATAAATCCTTATTTCCATACTATTATTATAAAAAATAGGATAGTAACTCTTTCCGTTACCTTTTCACGCCTATTTGACACACGAGGTAGACCATGCCCTGGGTTAGGAGAGAGAATACTTTTTATCCCGATAGTAAGTTTCCGCGGGATCATTCCCGACCTCCACGGGTGCGGAACTGGGGGCAAAAGGTAGAATGAAAATGAAAAAACCGACTAAGTGCAAGTCGTAATCGCACACGAAGGGTTCCGTACCACCGTACAATATTTAACAATATACATATAAAAAAAATCACGCTTGTTGTATGGGAGCCCCCCTTAATTTATTTAATTTTAATTTAATTATTATTTTAAAGTGAATATACAACTAAATATTCTGTGAATATTTCAAGCGTCTACCTGTTGCCGTTATTAATATCGAGCAAATAACGGCAACAAAATCACGTTTGTTGTATGGGAGCCACCTTAAATATTTATTTTATTATGTTTTTAGTATGTTTTGTTATAGAGGCAACAGAAATACATCATCTGTGAAAATTTCAGCTGTCTAGCTGTCACGGTTCATGAGATACAGCCTGGTGACAAACAGACAGACAGACAGTGGAGTCTGGAGGGTCCCGTTTTTACCCTTTGGGTACGGAACCCTAATAAATGAAGATATACCGATCGTCAGTAACAATGTAGGTCTGCTAAACATCTCTGCGTAACCCTTTAAATACAGACGTGATATTATCGACCTCCACATTTTTAGGAAGCAATACTATACTAAAATCAAAGTCCCAACGGATGCTTTTAATAATAAATATCGAAATTAATTATTATTAAAAAAACTGTTGACATCAAATTTTATCGGTATCGACTACCGGTATTAGTGAATTTATGCTAATTAATTTAAATTAACCATAGCTGTTATAAATTTATAATATAGACCAGTCTTCTAATAGACCAACGGAACTTTTTTTACATCGATCGCGGAAATGTTTTAGTTTAAATAAGACAGAAAATGCATTTGTTTTTTAAACACCCCTAATTGCCTTTAAAATAGGGATTTATTGAAATTTTTACTCTTTTCACCCCAAACTTCGGCAGATGCTAAAAAAATAAAAAATATGCTCTTGGTTATGAAAATGGCATTTTTTAAATCCAACTTTAGATTTTGTAACTTACAAAAACAAAATAGATTCTATTAATCATTGGTAAAGTGTAAATGGGAAAGCGAATTTAAATCTCTCTACAGAAACGTTTTGTGTGACACTTTAATTTTTTACTGTGTGTACATAAATAATAAAATAAATAAATATTTTATGTAAAAACTAAATAATATTAAATGAAAGCCTTGTAATTTCAGAAGGTAGATAGGTTAAATAAGTACAATTAAGTGTGACTGTTGTTATTTAAATTGATTATATTTAACTCCACATCAATCTTGACTGTAATAATTTTTCTTGTACTTTTATTACAAAGTGTGCCCCTAAAAGAGCCTTTTTTAACTTTTGTCTAATGCTATAGTAAATGGAGTATAGTTAAAATGGTCGACGTAAAAGCAAACTCAATCGAATCCAGACTTCCAAATCGAATCGAACCAATTAACGAACTCAACTCAAAACTCCAATCGATTCATCAAAAACTGGTGCGAATATCGATACTTACATTCATTCACCGTAGTTATCGATTCCCAAGTTTTGACGCATGCGCAATAAACGTAGCTAAAGTACAAATATCATCTGTTGAATGCTTCACGCAGTCAGTCAGCCATCGCCGTGTGTAGAGTAACATCGTCCACACAAATTTAATTTATTTTTCCGTGTTTTTCTGTTCTTAAAAAAACCCGCGAACCGTAAGTAGAGACAGTAAAATAACTAAAATACTTTTTTTTGTTAAACGTTCGTTTTGTGCAGTTTTTATTTTTGTGTGAAATTGTTTTTTTTTTTTTCATTGAACGAGAGTGAGTATGAATATAGTGATATAAACAAATAGGTGTTTGCCTTCGTTCATCGAGATTTATCACGAGTTATCAATGTGATTTACTTTTTACGTTGTTTCCGTTTCCGGTCTTAAACCTAGGTCAAAAGTTGACCTAGGTTTGTAATGTTTAGTTACTTGTAACTGCGTAATGATTTTTTTCGATAAACCGTCGCGTGATGAAATCAATTAAAAACATCAAGGCTTGCCTGTAGCACGTTTTCATTCATAATTATTTGTGAATAATTAGCGTGTTTTGATTTCAAACTTTATGCAATCTGAAAGAGTTGCCGTTAGAAATGAATTTCTTTGGCAAAGAGTGTTATAATACATTCCTTAAAATCAAATTAGTTCTTAAAGTGATATTTGACCTTTTTATGCAGCCAAAAAGACTGGCTCAAGGAATTGTCGCTCCATGTGCAGACGCCAGCAAGCACAACAAGCTACCCCAATCCGTCAAATTTTTTTGATAGATTTTCAACTTTACTACAAAGTACTAAGGTTCATATTCAATAGGGAAAATTTGACAGATTGGGGTCGCTTGATATGCTGGCCTCTGTACAATACTGGTATTCAGCTGCATCTGGTTTGGAAGCCGACCCCAACACAGTTGGGAAAAGGCTACGCATATGATGATGATACAGACTGCCTAAGGTTTAAGTGACCATTTATTTTTTTAGCAAATGAAATGACATTGTTTATTCTTTAAATAGGTTATCGAAATCACTCGTACACGTCAGGCTTTACAAGTCTATTGTTATACGTTTTGTCCAGTAAAGCACCGCGCGTCGCCTATTGGCGACGAAACAATAGAAAATCAATTTTGTCTCATTAGCGGAGCTCGACAAATTAATGTAGCATCGTAAATATTTTGTTTTCAACTTACTGTCAATTGGACCCCCTTAGCCATATAAGCCTCTTTAACCCCTTAGCACCCTTTTCTGATACCCACAAACAATTGAAACAGAGTCCATAGTTGAATAGATAGAGGATATTTACATTTTACTGCACATTTTGATAGATATCATCTTCTAATCCCATGGGAAGGCTCATTCCCAGGCGCTCCATAATTTTATTCCCGGCGGCTCCAAATTAAGAAAGCAATGGGAAAAATTTTAGTAGGTATTTTAATATTTTAATAAAATTATGGAGCTCTTGGGAATCAATGTATGGAGTGAAATTGTTTGAAGAACAATCGATTTTGAGCTCTTGGGAATAAGGCAAGAGTTTATGTATGTGTACGAATACTATATCGTAGAACTCGCTGTCCCGCGACTTCGTTCGCGCGCATGACGGAAAACGTTTTATTTTTTTTGTGCGGAACCCTAATTCTTTTTCTAAAATAAATGTAGCCTTAGTTACTCCTTATTACATCAGCTATCTGCCAGTGAAAGTCCCGTCAAAATCGGCACAGCCGTTTCAGAGATTAGCCGGAACAAACAGACAGACAGACAAAAATTGTAAAAAAATGTTATTTTGGTATATGTACCGTGTATACATCCATATTCATTTAGTAAAAAGCAGTTATTTTAATATTACAAACAGACACTCCAAATTTATTTATTTGTATAGATAAACAGTGAGATAATTTGCACTATCACTGCAAAATTACTCATCATTGTTATCAGCACATTAAAATCCATTGCTAAGCATTTTATTATCCAATGGCTTATCATAAATAGTCAAAGGGAAATTGCCATAGATAAAATTTTGATTTTGTTCAAAATATAAGTATTAAAATCGAGATCAAAGGGCATAAAAAAATTCGTCCGCATCGCTGTAAAACAGGAACAGTGCCCAAAAGGCTATTTCGGGCTTGTGACTACCCGTAACGACTGTCAAAGATCCAGGAATGACAGCCGGGACCAACGGATTAACGTGCTTTCCGAGGCACGGAGGGGTCTCGGTATGTAAAGATGGTCACCCATCCACAGACCAACCGCGATAAATGTAGCGTAACCTGATCGATCGACCTGTGCGGCTGTTATTATTTAGCCACGGGTCCCTCTAGGTAAATGTAAAATGGATATAGTTAACCGGTCGAGGTACGTTCAAAGTAGTGTTAACGAAAATCACGGTTTGTGCAATTATCGGTACGGTCAGAGTAATTGTTAATAAAAATAATAGATATTTCAATCGACAGATATTTTTTAAACGTGGAATAAAATTGACGCCTGACAATTTTTGTATGGAAGAACTGTCAAAAATTCAATATGGTTCCTCCAATAAAATTATCTGGTGTTGGAAAAATCCACCCTTATACAGGCTGTTACGGAAAGGGTATATCAATACAAATGGGTTGAAGAGTGTATCTGGTCTAGAATCTCTGTACAAAATTTCAGCTCAAAAGCATTAACTTTGAAAATGCTTAATATTTTTTTATTTCGACATCATGGCGCTGCATTGGCCCGCGGCGCGGCGTGATGTGCGTGTACTAGGCGCACAGACACACTACAGATAATGGATAATGACCCTCGTAGTGCGGTGACACGTTTTTTATGATTTCAATTTAATAAACTATCGAAATAAAAAAATATTAAGCATTTTCAAAGTTACTGCTTTTGAGCTGAAATTTTGCACAGAGATTCTAGACCAGATACACTCTTCAACCCATTTGTATTGATATACCCTTTCCGTAACATCCTGTATTTTTATTGTTCAAGCAAATTTTAAGTCAGAATCATGACGTCATGTTAACAAAGCGTAAAACAGATGCGTCTGTAGATCTTTTCCTGCTAAAATTTTTTCTCGAAAATAAAAATAAAAAGTGCTTAAGGATCTTTTGTAAACGTAGGTAGGTACCAATTTCAACAACTTAATTTTACTCAAATCTTACAGAGGAAAACCATTTAGTAGGATTCATATTTACAAAAAAAAACTCATAAAGTCATTCGAAATTGGCCAAAACATTGTCAAAGTCAAAGCATTTATTTCAAACTAGTTTCTGCCCGCGACATTTCGCTTCCAATTATATGTAATGTATGATACAACGGTTAGTTTAAGGATCGTAAATATAATTCGGATACATGAATTAAAGTTAGACTATTTATTTCGGGAGTTTACGTGAAAATCCCGAAAATTTGGTAATTGCAAGTTTAGTTAAAAATAGCCTTTACCCATCTTAAATAAAGCTTATTTTCAACTTATTTAAGATTTTTCCCGAATTCCGGGAAAAAAAAATGTCGTCGTAAGGAAGTCTCCAATTTCTGTCTCTGTTCTCCGAAGTTTAGGTAAATATACTCAGCCTATTCCGATCACTGATTATAATAATAATAATTCCCAAGTTAGAACTAAGCACCCTTTGAACGCTTCACGATGACGATATTAAGTTTCATACGATAAGGGGTGATCCCTAATCACTGGTTAAAGGGAATTGTTATAAACTAAATAATTGATTTCCTTTGAGGATAAACTAATTTGCGCTATACCTTATCAGAGATAAGGATACAAATGGCAAGAAAGATTGTTTTTATAGTATACAGGGTGTTACGGAAAGGTATATCAATACAAACGGGTTGAAGAGTGTATCTGGTCTAGAATCTCTGTACAAAATTTCAGCTCAAAAGCAGTAACTTTGAAAATGCTTAATATTTTTTTATTTCGATAGTTTATTAAATTGAAATCATAACAAACGTGTCACCGCACTACGAGGGTCATTATCCATTATCTGTAGTGTGTCTGTGCGCCTAGTACACGCACATCACGCCGCCGCGCCCCAGTGCAGCGCCGTGATGTTGAAATAAAAAAATATTAAGCATTTTCAAAGTTAATGCTTTTGAACTGAAATTTTGTAGGTACAGAGATTCTAGACCAGATACACTCTTCAACCCGTTTGTATTGATATACCCTTTTCGTAACAACCTGTATACTAGCTGCGCCCCGCGGTTTCACCCGCATAAGTTCCTGTGGGAATATCGGAATAAAAACTATCCCATGTCCTTTCCCAGGACTCAAACTATCTCTATACCAAATTACATCTAAATCGGTTCAGCGGTTTAAGCGTGAAGAGGTAACAGACAGACATACTTTCGCCTTTATAATATTAGTGTGATAGTATGGATTGTCATGATTATAATGGAAAGCTTAAATAAAGGATTATAATGATTACGTCTAATTAGTTTGAAATAGGTTAATCTAATGCAAAATATTTAAAATCGTTAGAGTTAGAGAAAGTTTAAGCCGATTAAGTATAACACGTGGAAGCAAGTACTTATGCAATTTTCTTTGAGACAAAATCTGTTTTACGCCTTTTGAAATAATAATAATAATATCCAATCTCCTTTGTTAATAACACATAAAAACGGTTAAAGTTGCCGACAAACTTCTTATTCAATTTAAATAATCTTATATGATCACTATACATCGAAGGTAAAATAATATATGGCCTGCATACAACCTTAGATTACAGTCAAACGACCCTTTTCGTTCCTAAAAAAGAAAAAGTATAAACTTTAAATACTTACGGCAAGCTTGAAATATATTCAGTAAAAGACGGTTAAAACCTCGGCATTGAGAAATAAAAGAAAAAACTTGGAAACCGCAAACTTTTTTATGAAATAATTTTCGTGTCCCTACTTTTTTTGTTGACGCTACCGGCGCCCGCGCAAAGGACACGCGTTCACTTTTGCAACAAGGACATTAGATACCTAGCGTTAGAACTATAAGCTATTAATTATTATTATTATGCTGTCCGTACTTTTAAGCGAAGGGGAATTTTGTATTATCGTTATTTTATTAATTGTCAAATTTTGAGGTTATTTCGTGTTAGAAATTGTGTGGATTGCCAAAAGTTAACTGAATTTGGAAGCTAACTGATTTTTTTAAGGTAAAATATTATTATACTAAAAAGTCTTATTACAGCGATTGAATTAACAAGTTGACACTAAACCGAATAATGCAATGACCATAGTCAGTAAAAAAAAAAACATTCTAAGCTGTCATTATTTTCCCGGTAAAACACAATGATTAATCTGTTCTAGTTTCAAATCAGAGACAAGGCAACGGAACTAAAACATAAATCCTAGTCCAGATCCTGCATTTAAATTAAATAGAGCCATATTTTAATAATAATGTGAGAAAAACCACACGTTACATGAATAATTATGCTAACGTTGGGTTTTTATTAACATAATAATGATTAGACATTATCATTATATTCTGATGATTTATTAATGCGATAAAAACGCTTGTACGCGCGGGAAAAATGACAGATGACTACTCGTTTTGGGGTTCCATAGACGAAACTGGTTGACGTTTAATTTTTTTAATGACTCTTATTTCAAAGAGATTAGCAGACAGAGGAATGATCTCATTCATCCGCAAATATTCACAACTGTTTTGCTATCTTTGATAGATTTTCTGACAGGAAAGTTTAATGAAACTTAGCATAACATGAGTATCAAACCCATGACCTTCTGGTAGCTTGCCCTCGGCAGACGTTAAGGTGACTTTGATTGATTTATCATTATTCTAAGTATGTTAAGGTCTGTTAGTCTAACCAGCCAGTAACCAGATTCGTTGAGCTTCTTAAGTTGTCAGTTGAGCTATACGATTATTGACAAACTGACTTCAGCCCGCGACTTCGTTCACGTGAAACTTCTTGTTTCCCCCGAGCCACCCCGTCGCCGCGTCGTATCGCATCACCCGCCCGCGCTATCACTTAACGTTCATTTTGACTTTTTTTTCCTTTTGCTCGGCTCCTAAGGGTCATAGCGTGATGTTAAATAGCCTATAGCCTTCCTCAAGAATTGGGCTATCAAATGCAAGAAGAATTTTTCAAATCCGACTGGTAGTTCCAGAGATTATCCCCTACATACAAACTTTACCAAACAAATTTTACCTCTTTATAATATTAGTATAGATGCGTGCAGTGACTGGACAGGCCCTCCCAAAGCTGTGTGGTTCTTTCCTAAAAAGACCATCTCAATAATCTACCTGGTCCTCATATCGTCGCTAATCTAACCAACTGACGCATCTGTCATTTTGGACTAAGCCGACCTAACTATAGTAATTTTACATTTTCCAAGTCGAATCTGAAATCTGATCATGTATTCCGAACAAAATAAAAAAAAAACAAAGATCTCACGAAGTGACGTATCTGTTAAAATATTATTTTATTACTAGCAGCGCCCCGCGGTTTCACCCGCATAACTCTCGATCCCGTGGGAATATCGGAATAAAAAGTACTCTATATGCTATTCTGACGTATAAGCTATATTACTGCAAAGTTTCATCAAAATCTGTTCAGTAGTTTTTGCGTGAAAGAGTAACAAACATCCTCACAAACTTTCACATTTATAATACTAGCTGCGCACCGCGGTTTCACCCGCATAAGTCTCGATCCCGTGGGAATATCGGGATAAAAAGTACCCTATGTCCTTTTCCGGGACTCAAGCTATCTCTATACCAAATTTCATCAAAATTGGTCCAGCCGTTTGAGCGTGAAGAAGTAACAAACATAAACACACACACACACACACACACACTCACAAACTTTCGCCTTTATAATATTAGTGTGATTAGTAGGATTAAAGCAATATTAACACTATAACCATAGTAGTAATACCAATATAAAGTTCTTAATCAGAACTACACACTATACAGGAAGATTTTTTTATCACCATCCAAATTTTTACAGGGTGTTCTACTCATGAATATGAACAACTTTCACTATGGGACCAAATCTGAAATCACGAAAAAAAAAATCAGCTGTTTCATACATTTTGGTCAAGTAGCTATTGAACTTTTGTATGAAACAGCTGTTTTTTTTTTCGTGATTTCAGAGTTGGTCCCATAGTGAAAGTTGTTCATATTCATGGGTAGAACACCCTGTAAAAATTTGGATGGTGATAAAAAATTCTTCCTGTATAAATTCTACTGAAAATTGAGCCTAATTTTGTATCAGTAGAATTTATATAGAGCAAGCTACCCTCAATCATAGGCAACCCCCAACTGCAAATAACTTGCCTTGTAAAACATGCTTCGAATCAGTTACGTCACTTCGATTAGCGACGACATGGCCCGATCAAGATTATGTCTGGACTTTAAAAGAGACTGTGACCTCTGAGTTTGTTTCGGCCTTTCTTCTCAGAGTAGTAGGTTAAGAAACACGGAATTCGTCTAGTATTAAAACATAATTTAATGTTAAGTGATTTTTTCAATCAATATTTACAGTAATAAATATCATTTACCATCAGAGGGGTAATTGCGTAACACACTAAGGGCGGTTTCGCAATACGTCCGATCCGAATCCGACCCGAATCCGAGAAATGCCGGTTCGAAGTGATATTTGTATGAGGGGTTGCGCACTACATCCGAACTCTATCCGTCAGAATTTAGAACAATTTCCAATTTGGATTGATTTCTCGGATACGGATCGGATTCGGATCGGACGTAGTGCGAAACCGATCTAAAAGTAGGAATTTATTCATTTATTTAATTCATTTTAACAGTTCAACCACATTCATGGCATTATTTACGTTGTTCAGCAGACAAATTTTTCGAACATCAAAAGGCGAAAGTTTGTGAGTGCGTGTGTGTGTGTGTTTATATGTTTGTTACTTCTTCGCGCTCAAACGGCTGGATCAATAATGATAAAATTTTGTACGGAGGTAGCTGACACCCTGGATTAACATATAGGCTACTTTTTATCCCAATATTCTGACGGGGTCGACACATATGCGGGTAAAACCGCCGGGCGCAGCTAGTTCAAAATATTTTATTACACATAAACCTACATGGGTGCTTATGAAACGTCAGAAGCTAGGTGCACGGTTCCAATTGGTCGTTTCCTATGGAGAAGAGCCGGCAAGAATCTCCTCGGTTACTCTTTTAAAAATAATTGGCTTTTACAATGTTTTCAAATTAATGTGTCAATAGATGTATGGGAGGAGAATGTAGGCCTGTCAAGACGAGTATTTTAATACCAAAATAGTCTTTTATAACCCTTTTACACATATTGCACAGTTATTACGCCAAAGCCGAGGCAAGCTAATTGCATTTGGACCACTCAAAGCGAGTCAAAGCCCAGTTCAACAACAATGGTTGCCTTGCAAATCCGTTTATGAAGTTCAAAGTTCAAGCAAGCCTATATTAAATGGTTGCATGTGGATTTGATGTCAAAAATACTGGTTTGAGTTTCAATTTATTTGAAGAGGGAATTTATTTAGATGGGCTGAGGATTTAGGTAGATTTCAAACAAACCTTAATTTGTTAAAACATAGTGTAGTTTTTTTTTTTTAAATAAACATAAATATTATTTATGTATATGTTACCGGCCAAACCCGGTTTCAGGACAAACTAGTTTAGCCTAGGCTAAACTAGTTCCGTAGACATAGGATGCAAGGAGAGCGAAGGGCACCCCGAGGTTCGGTTTGGTTAGGTTACTTTAAACCCTTTACACAGCGAAACGGGGCTCCGTCGACATAAGATCCAAGGGCGAGCGAAGGTAATCCTATCGCGTATAGTATAGGAAGAACTAGTTTAGCCTAGGCTAAACTAGTTTGTCCTAAAATCGGGTTTGGCCGGTAACATATACAAGGTGGAGACGACAACACGCGTTCTCAGTCTGCTTACAAAAAAAACAGTGCACTCCGGGAGTGCCGACAGAAGCGAAAAAAAAAATCAGCTATTCCCTACATTTATGTTCGCATAACTCGTCAAAATGTAGGGTACAGCTGATTTTTTTTCGCGATTTCAGGTTTGGTCCCATAGTAAAAGTTGTTCATAATGATGAGTAAAATCTCCCATTTCGATTTGACGCATGTTTTACAATTTCAACCTGTATATTGACGAAGTATTTTTAACCTATATTAAAACCACAATCTATTTTAACACCCAAATGAACTACTTAAATAAGCGAAATAATTACCTATATTATACATCCTTATTGCATACGGAGCCTCCGTATCTATGTCAATGATACTCATAAAGATTTTTGTATGTATTCACGAATCCAATGACGTGTCATATTTCCATGCAAACAATTGGTAGACAGTCATTTATTTTATGGGGACATCGTTCTCTATGACATTGTAAAGATTTGCGTTAATTACCTATCACAAAACACTGATGCAGGAGTCCAGTGGTAACGGCGCCTACTTACAAGTTTTAAGTCGTGGGTTCGACCCCAGACAGGCGTTTTACTTTGTGTAAATAATTTCATCACCCATGGAAACATGGCATGTCCTAGAACCAAAAATTCGGACACATATATGCGACATCTATCAACGGCGACGGTGGCGTGCATTGCATATAGGCATATAAGCAGTGCCTACCTCGATATATCAATATAAGCCTGTCAATTACATTTTAGTGTGTGTGCCACACAAGAAACTCATTAAATTATTTTCATTTTGAACTTAGTTCCTGCCGGGGGTCCCCCGACCACACGTTTTTTTTCTAATTAGTGACCGCGTTTGCCTAGACTAGACCCGGCCTAGTGCCTACCTATTCTGAAAACCAACGCACGCCACTGGATAAGACCCATATTGCGCCACGCTTCCCTGGTTTGTTTAAATCTCATCCAAGTCTTATCCGCAGTCCTTTGTAGATCATCCAACCAATTTTCTGTTGATCTGCCAACACTCCTTGCACTAGAAATGTCACCCTTACTGCAACGACATGTGCAGTTTACTGTTCGTTTAGTCGCTCTTTGTTGCACTAAACCATTAACCTAACGAACAATTCAAAAATTCATCTTTGTTAAAACTGTTAACAATGCTGTCTAGGTACTGTAAAAGATTTTTTCGTTCCCCTAAAGTCTACACTAACTTTCGGTCTTTAATTAAAGCCGAAACATCGAAAGCCTTGCCTACGCAAAGAGTTTTTAACTAAAGAAGATTAAAGTTAATAACTCTCCCCTTATTGTGGTCATAAACTACTTGCAGTCATTTATAGCACAAAGTCAAACGGACTAAATTTAATTTCGTAATGGTGGTGACGTAGATTGTGCTGGGGCGGCTGCTGCAGGAGCAGAAAACCTCAAACGGCGCCAATATAACAACCTTATTGTCAGCTATATGTTTTAGCCGTTTGGGGTTGAAACTCTAGAGCCTTGGGGTCCGAGTGCTCATCGAATTTTTCAAGACATCGCCAAGCGGTTGGTTGACTCTTCGCGTGACCAGAGGGCTGGCCTATTTTTAGCCCAAAGAATAAGCATTGCCATCCAACGTGGTAATGCTGCCAGCCTTTTGGGCACTTATCCCACTGACAGCGATGCGGACGAATTTTTTGATGCCCAATGAGCTCCTGTCTTTTTCTATTTTTTTTTTTCCTTTTTTTATACACGTGTATTTAATTTCTATATATATTAGATTGTAAAATAGACTAAATTAATTTCATAATTGTAGCACTTGTAGATAAGTAGTCATCGCATTTGACTACCGCGTCAATTTAAACCTTAGGTCAATATTAATAAAATTTACATAATTCTCATGCATTGCAACAAATTAAGCACTAAGATACGTGACTTCAACCACGTAAGATAGTCCATTAAGCGACCATTTAAACGTCCGATTTGAATCACTTCAAAATCTTTCTAGATCATCTCATTTAAGATCGCCATCAGCAGACATAGGCATTCGGAACATGCTAAGAATTTCAATTAATTTCGTCGCTGGCTTAACATATAATTTTAGGTTAATCAGATAAACAACCACTTTCCTTCTTTTATTGTTGCTACTCTGATTTCTCTTTCCGTATTTGAAGCTAAATGGCTTATTACTTACATAATTGAGCCTTCCCAATTCTTTTCTCTCCGGATCTACCATAGATTCTGTGTGTCCTTAATATTTCCTTACATCATCTGCCTAGCCTTTTCCCAACTATGTTTGGGCTTCCAGTCTAACCGGATGCAGCTGAATACCAGTATTTTACATGGAGCGACTGCCTATCTGACCTCCACAACCCAGTTACTGGGTAATACGATAACCCTTGGTAAGACTGGTTGTCAGACTCTCCGGGCTTCTGACTATCCGTAACGACTGTCAAAGATCCGCGAATGTCAGCCGTGACCAACGACTTAGCGTACTTTCCGAGGCACGGAGGGGTCTCGGTATGTAAAGATGGTCACCCATCCACAGACCAACCGCGGCAAGAGTAGCTTAACCTGATAGATCGACCTGTACGGCTGTTATTGTTTAGCCACGGACCCTTATCTAGCCACGGAACTTTTCCTTACATAATACCTTATGCTGTTTGAGACAGATTTTTTAGATTAATTTAACAATACTATTTGGAATCATTTCATCTATTCATGCATCTAGTTTTCTCTAAAAGTTTGAATTTGAATATTCTTTGGGAACGTTCTTAGATAACTTTCCAGTTTCTCAGTACTAATCGGAATTCTCATTTTTATCCCATTAACTTCATTGATTTTAAATGTACAATTATCAAGTTGTTTTAAGTATTCTTCAACTCAATTATTCAATCCTACTTCTTTATCTTTGTCTTCATTTAAAGATCTAACAATCATTAAGCATAGCAAAATCAGTCCATAATGTTCCCACTGCTGGAACACAAGCCTCCTCTCTGTGAAAGAAAGCGAGCCGTCATCCACCACGCAGGCCCAGTACGGGTTAGTGGATAACACATGTCTTCAAATTTTTCGGTTCTAGGACATGCCGGTTTCCTCACGATGTTTTTCTTCACCGTTTTGAGCAGTGTTGATTAAATAATTTACACAAAGTAAAGTGCCTCATACGACCTACAACTCGTAAGTCGCGGCCGTTTTCACTGGGCCACCGCTGCTAACTATGATTAAAACTGCTTATATGTCATGTCTTAGCCTAAAGACATCACGACTCCCTCTAAATAAGTCATGAAGGTCCAACTGTAGGTCACGCCAACCGATAAAGTTATCAAAGTTCGCAGTAGATCCAATTACCGTAACAATGCAAAACCGGAAACTGAAAACCGCACTACTTCACTAATAGGAAGCGAACCTTGATGGCGACCTCAACTTTCATATGTGGGTAAACGAACCGAAAACGTATCAAGGTTGCATATCAAAATACCGGCTAGCGGCTGCTACCGGTTATTTCGATATAGATTTGGACTTAAGATCACTATCTCTGCTCTAGAGTTCCTTAGACGGTATTTAATAACCACCATTGATTTTTTTCCTTTGATTTTGTTTTCCATTATGTCACCCATTGTAATGTTTCTATATTTATGTGCGTAATTTATATGGTGTACATCAAGGGTCTTCTTCAACCTGCGGCCCGCGGGCCGCATGCGGCCCGCCGGGTCTTTTCTTGCGGCCCTCGGAGGCCATAGCAAACATGCCCAAAGCATTATTTTTTTTGTTTGGGAGCGCTTATGAGTGTGAGCAACCGTTTTCTCGCATGAAGAATGTAAAATCCAAAACTAGGACAAGAATTACAGATGCACATCTGGAAGGTAGTCTGCGGGTTGCAAGTACAAAAATAAAGCCTGTCGTCGATACACTCGTGAAAAATAAATAGTGTCAAACATCGCACTGATCCAAGTTCCTGTACTTATTGTAAAGTTTTTAAATAAACCCACAAAAACTATTCAATTTTTTAAACTTTTTTATTTATTTTGGGTAGTAAAACTAAATAGAGTACTGCGGGTCGCGGCCCTTCGGGCGATGTAAAATGGATTATTGGCCCTTGCACAAAAAAAGGTTGAAGACCCTTGGTGTACATAATAAAGAGTGTTCTATTCTATTCCGTGAGATTTACTTGTTTGCTCTTTTTCATTTTCATTATTTTTGTTACCTGGATTGTGGAGGTCAGCAATCGCTCCATGTAAAATACTGGTATTCAGCTGCATCCGGTTAGACTGAAAGCCAACTCTAACATCGTTGGGAAAAGCTAGGCAGACTGACTGACTACTTTTGTTACCAATAGTGTTTTCTACTGCTAAGAGAGGCTTGTGTGACCATTATATACCAAGACCCTCCGTGCCTCGGAAAGCACGTTAAGCAGTTGGTCCCGGCTGTCATTCGTAGATCTTTGACAGTCGATACGGGTCATCAGGAGCCCGAAAGTCTGACAACCAGTCTTACAAAGGGGTATCGTATTACCCAATAGCTGGGTTGTAGAGTCATTAATCTGTCAAGCTCCGCTAATGAGACACAATTGATTTTCTATTGTTTCGTCGCCGATCGGCGAACCGCGCCGCTTGACCGTTATGTATTTTTTTTGTAGTTTCTCCCATTTCTTTGACTTTCAATTTTAAATCTACACATTCAATGTCATAAGGTTCTACCTTTTAATCAACGTTAGCTCCTTTTACTCACAGCTTGAATAAACAGCCTCGGTAACCGAATGACGCTTAACCAACATTGGTGACGTATGTTTGTATAACACATTGGCTGTTACGTCAAACTTGGTGTACGTAATTATTGCATTAGAATATAACATTTATATACTGAGACACGTGACACAAATGGCAATGCACTTTGCCTTGATAACGATTACTTTGCTATTTCGAAATAATATTTTATACGATAATCTAAACATAATTTGCTCTACTTCTAACTATGACAAGTCATTTGAGACCTTAGTCATTACATTATTATTTGAAATATTTCTTATTTTTAGCCTAGTAAGGTCGTTTTTTTCATTAATGTTACTAAATTTTATGGTACAAGTAGGTAATGCAAAATATTGTTTTGAAGATGTAGATCTTGAAACAGGTTTATAAAATGAAGTTTTAGTATACAGAACCTTGAATCACATTGATACTCAACTGCTCTCGAAGAACTCGTCAAACATCGCTACCAAATTACGCCCATAAAAAATATGGATACACTATTTGCCCTTATTCTAAAAATACTTCCAATTTAAGTCATGCTCCAGCCGGAAGCATTATTATTATTTATAACTGACGAAATAACAATTATATTTAATAACGAAATGATAAAGAGACACGGGTTATCATCATAATATATTAAGTCACAATTTTAAAGAGATAACCCAGAGGTCTTCTTTTATACATTCACTCAGTCACGCCGCACATTTGCACAAAACGGACGTATTTCAAATTCATATACAAAACTGACATACAATTTAAATTTTGTAATACGAATTTTTAGTAAAAACAAAATGGCCGCCGTTAACGGAAAGGATTCAGACCCGATCGTCCCTCCTTCGTCTTTGATCAGAAGGGTCAGCTCTCGATCAATCAGAAATTCAATATCCGAGGAGAAAGAAAATGGTGATGGTCCTGTGAAGGGATCTTTTGTCAGTAAATACAAGAAAGCTCCTGAGGCGTTAAAGAGTTTCCATTTGACTGATGCTGAGAGTGAGCTGGAGGTCCCCGGAACACCTATGACACCTAGAACATCTACTACTCCTGGTTTGTATATTTGGATGACGCTATAATATATATCTCTTTAAACGTGCTCTTTCTCATTATTTCTATGTATTATATCTTTTACTTATATTCTCTCACGTTAATTTCTTTTGTCTCCGTTTAATATTGAATGTTTACTTGCTTATCAACTACGTTAATCGCATTAAATCGTACTACTTTTGTACATTTTAAATTAATGAAAACTCTAACTGGTTTACTTGAACTACCATTTCATCGCCTTTACATGAATCCAATCATAGTGCAGGTAAGTTATGTTATTATATCCATATTTACCTATATTAGAACACCTTTATAATTTGCCTCCACAGTTTCAAGGACCACAACTATTAAACTAAACGATACTACGGCTTCTCAACTAAAACTTAAACAGTATTCACAAAACAATATCCTAATGTATATTGTTTTTGAACTAGAATATAAACAAAGCCATGTGATGCTACCGTTGAAGGTCTGATACTAAATTATAAACTGTACAATGCATTGATTGAGAATTTTGTTCGTTTTAAGAGAGGTAAATTCCAGTTGGAGTAAATATTTCCATTTTAGATTCGCCAAAGGCTTTCGACTTTGTCTCTCATTATTAAACTTACGATTTGCATGTTTTTTGGATAAAATAGCGTTTATTGTAACATACAGAGAGGTATAGGGTACAGGTAATGACTCTAAGTCTGAATCCGTATTTTTGGAATACCACAGGGCCATATACTAATATTGAAAATGTGTTAAGGCCCTTCTTAGGTATTAAATCAATAAATAAAAAATATATTTCGAGCTGAGACTCATATAGGAGAACTCAATTAGTAACATTGTCCTTAAAACATTAGTAAACAGCACAAATACGATGATACATGTAACTGACAGCTGTGAATTTTATACTAGCTTCAGCCTGCTACTTCGTCCGCGTGAAATTTCACCCTCCCCCCCTCACCCTCTTAGGGGTGGAATTTCGAAAAACCCTTTTAGTGAATACCTAATCTTCACAAAGAACATACCCTCCAAATTTCATGTCTCTAGGACCAGCGGTTTAGGCTGTGCGTTGATTTAATTATCAGTCAGTCAGGGCTTTGAATTTTATATACAAGGTGTCCAGTAATTAATGGATAACCTCTTAAGGGGTCATTGTACTTATTATTATAAACAACTTTTACTACGGAACCAAACATGATATCGGGAAAAAAAATTAGCTGTTCCCTATACCTATTTATGTTCGCATAACTCGTCAAAATGTAGGAAACTGCTGATTCATTTTTCGCGATTTCAGGTTTGGTCCCATAGTAATAGTTGTTCATAATGATAAGTACACTGACCCCTGAAGAGGTTATCAATTAATTACCGGACACCGTGTATATAGATGGACAGTCCACTCTGTCATGTGCAGCAGGTCTGTGTAACCATGTAAATTTTTGAAACAGTCATAAGCTGTCTACATTACTACGATTTTAGACTTTTTAGTCGACTCGCACGAATTTACTCGCCCAAAAATGTGAATCGCCACTTTTAAATAATATTATTTTTTGTATAGCCGACTCGCACATAGTTAATTTATTTGTAGGCGAGACGATAACGACCAGAAGGTCAATCTTCGTAATTTAAAACGTTCAAAATCTAGTCGCAGTCTCATCTCAGCGACAAACAAATGTCAAAAAGTTGTCAAAATAATGTAGGGAAATTAGAGGTATTTTTGACAGATCGAGACTGAGATCAGTCTGTGAACGTTCTTAAAATTACGAGAATTCCCCTCTGGTAACGTATTCTTTATGACACAATGAACAAAACCGCGCGAAATCAATGCGAAATTGGCGTGATTAGCTCAGGAATTGACTTGGTTTCGAAGTGAGGAATCATTGTGAATTAGGGCCCTGTACTTTTTTCTTAACTTCATTGCATAAAACTAACAAATAACTTCGTACGAGTCGCCAATAGAAAAATAATATTATTTTAAAAGTGACGATTCGCACGTTTCGGGCGAGTTAATTCGTGCGAATCGACTATTAAGCCTGTTTTTATTAAAATTTATTTTTGGACAACGTCTTAATTTATTCAAGGTAGGCTTCAACTTTTTTTTCTAAGATATTATATTTATAACAATTTATGAACACGCAACATTACGGAACGATTGCAACATATTTTATTAAACGTTTGTTTTACACCTCTAATTACATACTTAGCTTAATGTACAAAAAAAAATTTGCAACGTTAAACTAATGTTGCGTAATATTTTAGGAATGTATGTCCTTGTCACGTTTAATCACAGAATACTTAAAGTACTACGTACAGAAAGGCCACTCCCTTCCCCGCACTAACATCAGTTACCGCACCTCACCCCGCACTTCGGCGTATTCGTCGCAAACACAAGTACCTCACGCACACATTCATACGTATACAAACGTCATTTTTTAATGTAGTAGTAGTAGGTAATTATTTTGCGAGCGTTGTATGGAGTGTCCGCGGTGAAGTTTAATGCCGGCGCCTCACATTGGGTGTATTGGCTGCAAGTTGTACGTACACACCAATGTGTAGATCGATCTTGGACAGATATTGAGCCATAAATAGTATAAAAGTAACTGACAGCTGCAGACCATCATTTTTAAAATTAAATATTGTTACGTTACCATGTATATACAGGGTGTCCCTGGAAGTATGGATCAAATCGAATAAGGGCGTCGGCAAGTTCATTTGAAAACGTTTTTAATACCTAAAAAAAAAATTAAAGAGAAATCGAATCGTTTTAAAAAACATATTTAAAAAAAAAAAAGCAAGCACACTAAGCCGTTGGTCCCAGCTGTCATTTGTATATCTTTGACAATTGTTACGGGTAGTCAGAAGCCCGAAAGTCAGATAACCAGTCTTACCAAGGGGTATCGTGTTACCTAGTAACTAGGTTGTGGAGGTCAGATAGGCAGTCGCTCCATGTAAAATACTGGTATTCAACTGCATCTGGTATACTGGAAGCCGACCCCAACATAGTTGGGAAAAGGCTAGGCAGATGATGATGAAATGATCCTATCCACACACTCTCAGTCATAATCTTCATCATTTTGAAGGATATTGATAATCCATTGCTTCATATGTTCGAAAACTTTGTCAGCTCAACAACGTAAATAACGTTAGTGGCCTGTGTACTCCGCAGTTATTCTTTAATGTCTTCAATGGTCAACAGGGTTACGCTGGACACATTATTATCAATGCCAAATGTATTATAAGGTTATAATCTTTGGATATAAAACCGTCGGTATTATAACGAACCATTGTGAACAAAAGTGATAAGAATCAAGTGGCAGACGATGAATGCTCGAGTGCAAGTATATTAAGATATTTTAGGAAAGTATCAGATTCTCTGGAAACTTATTCACGACCATCCGAAAGGCTATCGTATACAGGGTGAAATTAAATTCACGGGCATCCTTTTAAGGGGTCATTTTACTCATTATTATGAACAACTTTTACTATGGGACTAAACCTAAAATCGTGAAAAAAAATCAGCTGTTCCTTGCATTTATGTTCACATAACTCGTCAAAATGTAAGGAAGAGCGGATTTTTTTTTCGCGATTTCAGGTTTGGTCCCATAGTAAAAGTTGTTCATAATGATGATTACAATGACCCTTTAAAAGGATGCCCGTGAATTTAATTTCACCCTGTAAAAAATTACACATTTTGATATCCTGATTTGCCTTGTCCCCGATAGCAAACAGCTGTCGGAAGAATAACGGTCGTCTATTTGATTTAAACTGACAATCTTTCGGGTTTTGGACTTGTGAACAGCGTTTAGAAGACTCCTACGACAACATTGATTGATGTTCGATACACTACGGAAGCGTATCGAGTGGTTGTGAATTATGCTTGACTTTTTAAACTGACACATTCAGGACATTATTTTGGGAAAGTTCTTCACTTTCCCAAATGTCTTAATAATGATTATCAAGTGAAATC
Organism: Amphipoea oculea; assembly: GCA_945859645.1. Lineage (NCBI taxonomy): Eukaryota > Metazoa > Arthropoda > Insecta > Lepidoptera > Noctuidae > Amphipoea > Amphipoea oculea. The sequence continues at coordinate 3,823,402 of OX243886.1, read as the reverse complement.
GCAGTTAATGCTGCTTCTACGTGTAAAATTTGTGGGTTTGCATATTTGCAAGAAATTATTTTCGTAATTACAAAACAATATAATTATGCAGCACTTTAAATAATTTTGCAGTTAGCCAAATATAATCCCTTATTAGCAAGACTGCAGCATTATCTAAATTGCTTTATGCCTATTCAGCGTTTACGACAGTTTCCAAACAATTATAACGCATTTTAAATATTTTACAGCCAAGCAAATATAATCCCTTACTGGCAAGATGTAAAAATGAACTGCAGGGCAATTGCGTAACACATTATCAATCGGACTCGGTTCCATTTTGACAGTTCAACAACATTCATTGCATTATTTACGGGTTGAGCAGACAAATTTTTCCAACTTATGAAGCAATGGATTAGCAATTTGCTTCAAAATGATTCTGATTCCGATTGATAGTGTGTTACGCAAGTAGGGTGCTGAATTGATTGTCCATTCATCGTCTACTTCGACATTAGACGCAATCTCATCATAATTCTTTTGCCCTCAAGTATCCCAATTTATTTGGGATCTGCGCACCATGTCTTTTGCTCGGTAGTCACTCTGACTCCCTTTCTAGCCATATCATCTTCCACTCAATCCTGTCCTCGTTTCCTTGGTCTTCCCCTTCTCTTATAGCTATGCACATTCACATCTAACCTATTCTATTCTTTTGTTACCAGGTCACGAGAACTGCACCTTCCACCATGACTTGGAACTGGATCACAGACCCCCCACCAGGGAGGCGCTTCTCCCCGACATGGCCAACTCCTACAGACTACTGCTTACAGGTAAATATTATTGCTTACTCTTCTATCCACGAGTTTGTTCGTTGTAGTGCTGGGTGTATAGTTTCAAAGCTTTTTTTTCAACCATAAATGTCTTACACTTTATACTTCTAATAATGTAAGTGCATGGTCTCTAGAGGTTCTGACCTCCTTGCGAGACAAACCGGTAATATTTGAAGGCATATTCCATTCGAACGTTTTAGCATGTGCCATATTCAGAGTCGTACGTTTGAAGTATAATGAATAAGATGGAATAATGATATATAAGGTGTAAAAAAATTAACCTTAAAAACTTTAAGAGGTGCTTTAGACCATCGAACTGAACAACTTTCACTATGGGACCAACTCTGAAATCACGAATTAAAAATGAGCTGTTTCATACATTTTGGCCGAGTAGGTATTGAACTTTTGTAAGAAACAGCTGATTTTTTTTCGTGATTTCGGAGTTGGTCCCATAGTGAAAGTTGTTCAGTTCGATGGTCTAAAGCACCTCTTAAAGTTTTTAAGGTAAATTTTTTTACACTTTGTATTATTATATGATGAAAGACTCCTGAATAATATCCTATGAAAGTCTAATGGGAGTTTCTTTCCAGTAAAATAGTTCCCCCCGCAGCATAATCTCTAGATAGTACCAACGATCAACAAAATAATCAGTGTCTTTATACAGGGTTATTAGAAAAACACCAACAACCTCTTAAGAGGTTATTGTACTCATCATTATGAACATCTTTTACTATGGGACCAAACCAGAAATCGCGAAAAAAAAAATCTGCTGTTCCCTACATTTATGTTCATTTATCTCGTCAAAATGTAGGGAACAGCTGATTTTTTTCCCGATTTCTGGTTTGGTCCCATAGTAAAAGTTGTTCATAATGAAGATTACAATGACCCTTTAAAAGGATGCCCATGAATTCAATTTTCCAATAACCCTGTATAGACACTACACACACGGTCACTTGCACCTCGGATCACCTTAGCAAATGATGCCGCAATCAATATTAAAAAAAAAAACATCGAGGAAGAGTTCCATCGACACGAAAAAAAGAAGATGCAGTAAGAAACTCTGTCCAAAATCCAATGCATTGATGAATGGGCGAGTTCTTATTTATACAAAAGGACTAATAAAAGAGGCATCGACAGAGAGAGGTGATTGTGGCGGCATCTATATCACCACATGCGACCTACGCATCAGACTGACGTCTGATAAATCCTGCATCGCGCAAGCAGAGTTTACCGCACGACTAACATGTATACAACGTCCCGAAATCAATTGTCGGGTAGTTGCCCACCAGACGCGACACCCGTCTGGTCGGAGGATCCTCCTTTTTCTATGGACGATGAATAAACTTTACACCCAGTTCCTCATACCTCTATAATGCATTATTAAGGACAGTGACTTTTGTCTGAACATTCTTTCGAAATTATTAATGAAACTAGCTACCCGCGCCAGCTTCGCACGGGTCCAATTTTTTTTTTTTCGAATTTCCGAACTTTTCTCTCATTAAAACCTTGTCCTGGCAATAACGAACACAACAAAAAAAGAATTAGCGAAATCGGTTCAGCTGCTCTCGAGATTTGCGCTTAGCAACACATTCAGCGATTCATTTTTATATTATATATTGTTAATTTTAAATGTAATATGTTAACGTATGTTCTCCCTTTCTTCAGGACTTGGAGAGGACCCAGAGAGGGCGGGTCTGCTGAAGACACCAGAGCGTGCCGCCAAAGCTATGCTCTTCTTCACCAAGGGATACGACCAGAGCCTTGAAGGTATGTTAACATGACATAAGCCATAAGTTGTACTATTAATACCCATTTTTTCATTCACACCTATTCCGTCTCAGCCACCTTTTTTGACCGTCAGTCCATTCTCCTACGTAGACTCGTTTTATATAGCATACTAGCAGCGCCCCTCGGTTTCGCCCGCATAAGTTTCCATCCCGTAGGAATATTGGGATAAAAAGTAGCTTATATGTTAATCCAGGGTGACAGCTACCTCCATACAAAATTTTATCCAAATTGGTCCATCCGTTTGAGCGTGAAGAAGTAAAAAACATATAAACACACACACACTCATAAACTTTCGCCTTTATAATATTAGGTCCTTACATATGAAATTGGCGTTTTTCGTACTGGCCACTTTAATCACGAATTTCTCCTCTTTGGTATGGAATTCCAAATTCAAATTTGTACAGCTATTTACTCATGTATTTGTGCTTCGATGACCGTCATTCATTTGTTTTTTTTCTTCTGTTTTTTCTGTTTGCGTCACTCATTTTACAAAATGGAAAATTTAAAATATCGCATTATTTACGAGTACGAGTTCCGCCGTGGCACTAGTGCTGCGGAAACGACTCGAAGGGTGAATGATGTGTATGGCGGTCATGTTGCAAAAGAAAACACAGTTCGTTTTTGGTTCCAACGTTTTCGTTCTGGAAATTTCGACCTGCAGAACAAGCCCCGTGGACGGCCTGAGACCCAAGTTGATAATGGAGAATTGAAGGCTATTGTGGAAGCGGACCCATCGCAAACCACGTCCGAGTTAGCTGCAGGCTTCGATGTTAGTGATAAAACTGTTTTAATTCACTTGAAGCAAATTGGGAAGATTAAAAAGCTTGAAAGGTGGGTACCTCACGAATTGACTGAAGCAAACCGGCAAACGCGCGTCGACTGCTGCGTTACATTACTGAACCGGCACAACAATGAAGGTATTTTAAACCGAATCATTACCTGTGATGAAAAATGGATTCTTTACGATAATCGGAAGCGCTCAGCGCAATGGTTGGATCCTGGCCAGCCAGCCAAATCCTGCCCCAAGCGAAAATTAACCCCAAAAAAGTTACTTGTAAGCGTTTGGTGGACTAGTGCCGGTATTGTTCATTACAGTTTTCTCAAATCTGGCCAGACTATTACAGCTGATGTCTATTGTCAGCAATTACAAACCATGATGGAAAAGCTAGCGGCTAAACAACCAAGGCTGGTCAATCGCTCCACGCCACTGCTGCTTCACGACAACGCCAGACCACACACTGCGCAACAGACGGCTACCAAATTAGAAGAGCTTGAATTGGAATGTCTTAGACATCCTCCGTACTCCCCGGACCTTGCTCCAACAGATTACCATTTTTTTCGCAATTTGGATAACTTTTTGCAAGGGAAAAAGTTCAACTCCGATGGGGCAGTCCAAATCGCCTTCAAAGATTTTATTGATTCCCGTCCGACTGGTTTTTTTAGTAAAGGGATCAATGAACTACCTATAAGATGGCAAAAGTGCATTGAAAACAATGGTTCATACTTTGATTAATTAAATATATTATATTAAAAAATATTCGACTTTTTGTTCCTTCCATACAAAACGCCAATTTCATATGTAAGGACCTAATATTAGTGTGATGACGAGCCTAAGTTGGGCTCGATTCGGCTAAACAAATTTATACCAGTATATTTAAAAAAAATCAAATTCGTTTAATTCAGCCAAGACCCATATTACATAAAATAAAAATATCACAATGCTTACTGCCACAGAATAAAATTTATCTAAATAAAATGTCTGAATAAAATTTCAAATAAAATAAATTAACGAATACAAATTAAAAAAGTCACAGAATTCAAATGAAATAATCCTTCTGGAAAACTATGTGTTAATTTACCTATATTTAATTTTTCAGAGGTTCTTAACAACGCCATATTTGACGAGGACACCGATGAGATGGTCGTTGTCAAGGACATTGAAATGTTCTCCATGTGCGAGCATCATTTGGTGCCCTTCTACGGCAAGGTGTCCATCGGATATCTGCCTCAGGGCAAGATCCTGGGATTGAGCAAGCTGGCTAGGTAAGGAACTGAGGCTTTGTTATATTGAAACTTGATTTTGAGATAGAGAATTTTCGGGATTAAAGTATAAAATGCAATTATGCAACAGTCTTTGATAAATAATATCACATTACCTGAAGATTATTGAACATATATACATTTTACTAAGTATATTTCATAACATACAAATATTTACAAAGACAATACCCTGGGAGATCTATTTAACTACGTCAGACTAAAGAGTAAACGTATGCAAACATGCGTTATTGCCCAGTCACTGGTTAAAGATAAAAAACAAAATGGTCAACTCAAGCTCCGCTTCTAAAATTACAAATTACTAACGGTTTTGAATTATTGTATCCGTTTTTACCCGTTGTATCCGTTTTTTATCCATTGTATCCGTTTTTTACCCATTGAATCCGTTTTTTACCCATTGTATCCCTTTTTAAACAATCTTGATTACTTAGACTAATTCTTTCGTCTTTTGCCAAGATACAAAATTAACATCTCTATCGGTATTCTTTCTCTCTCTTTCCCTTTGTCTTTCTCTATCTAATATCTTAACACACTATATCACAATATTATCTTGAATTATTCCAGGATCGTGGAGATCTTCTCCCGTCGTCTGCAGGTGCAGGAGCGCCTGACTAAACAGATCGCGGTAGCTGTCACACAAGCAGTCCGCCCTGCTGGCGTCGCCGTTGTTATTGAAGGAGTGTATGTATTTTTTACTTTCTATTGTAGTGTCATTATCATCATCCACAGAATCTGATTTGAGACCCACTGCTCGGTCGGAAAGCAGTGGTTGCCCAGTCGTAACGGCCGCGACTTGCGAGGTGTAGGCCGTAAGTTCGAACCCAGACAGGCGCTTTACTTTGTGTAAATTATTTCATGAACACTGCTCTCAAAACGGTGAAGGAAAACATCGTGAGGAAACCGGCATGTCCTAGAACCAAAAATTCGAAGACATGTGCCATCTACCAACCCACACTGGGCCCGCTTGGTGGATTACGGCCCACTCCCTCTCACAGAGAGGCCTGTGCCCCAGCAGTGGGAACATTATGATAACATTATTAGGCTAATTATGATGATGACTTATATAAACCTAGAGGCGCTCGTGCCTAAATAATAACAGCAACAGTGGTCGATCGAAGGTTAAAGTGCGCTTGACGAGGTCAGTCCGTGGATGGGTCACCATGGGTGTTGTTGCCGGCTGTCATTTGTAGATATTTGAGAGTCGTTCGAAAGTCTGACTACCAGTCTTACCAAGGAGTATCGTGTTACCGAGTAACTGTGTTGTGAAACTCAGGAAAACATCGTGAGGAAACATAGAATCTACAAACCCGCACTGAGCCCGCGTGGTGGTTTACGGCCCTCGAGAAGAGGCCTGTGTTCCAGCAGTGGGAACATTATTATATGCTGATTACGCTATGCTCGGCATATTGTGTCAGTTTCCACTTCCCTGCGCCTGTCCCAGTATCCAATAGTGTTAAAATCCATCAAAGATTTTAGTGTGCTCACTTCTAATGGCTTTACCTGTTGACCTTCCATCTAGTTTGCAACTTTTTCACTTACTAACCGCCTCTTTGACATCATAATCAGCCTTTAATGTTCCCACTGCTGGGACACAGGCCTCCTCTCGGAGACAAATCAAACATATTTTTAGAGCAGTTGTGTCCAAGTGGTAACGGCCGCGACTTACGAGTTGTAGGTTCGAACCCAGACAGGCTCTTAAGTTTGAGTAAATTATTTCATCACCCCGCTCTCAAAACGGTGAAGGAAAACATCGTGAGGAAACCGGCATGTCCTAGAACCAAATATTCGAAGACATGTGACGTCAGCCAACCCGCACTGGCAAATCCCCTTTTGACAAATCAAACATATTTTTACATGATCCATTTTAACAAACAGTTTCAGTTCTTTTAGAGCCTAAAATGTTTATGATGAGGAAACATTACCTCTTTCTGACGTCGTTTAATGACGACAAGTAAATATAAATGCATCACAACACAACAGATTTGACATAGATACATAAAAGATTGGAATAATGAGATGCGAGAGACCATGATTTTTATCAAAGTAATGTTAAACTTAATACCCCGATCACAGTGCGATTGCGTTTGGCAGAATAAATTGACAATTACTTTCTGAGATAAACCCTTTATGGGATATATGCAAGCCATCCAAATCGCACATTTAAAAATGGCTGCGAATCAACATCAGTCCCACTCAGCCTAGCGTAAAACAGGCGAAACAGAGATCGAGAATACTTAATTTTTACAAATAATACTAGATGGCGCTATAATCGACGCTAGATTATTGACTCACTAGTGTGCATGGTATATGACGTAGTTATTGATTTACTCAAGAGATGGTGACTCTTGTAGTTAAATCGTGTAACTTATTAGTTTTGTAATTTTTCTGTAGGCCGGGCCGTTGGAGGCACAATAGAGGTTCTCTCGATGTTACCATTCTGTATGATTTTTTTTAACTGACTGCAAAAGTGAGGATTATGAAGATATCGTTTTAGCGTTTTTACTGCTTAGGTTAGCCAAATCGGAAACAATTTTATGATTATTTTTTCTTTTTTCAGGCACATGTGCATGGTCATGCGAGGGGTCCAAAAGATCAACAGTAAGACGGTGACGTCGACGATGCTCGGAGTCTTCCGCGATGACCCAAAGACGAGGGAAGAATTCCTTAACCTCGTACACTCCAAGTGAGAAAGCGAGATTATGAGTTTACGTTGACGAGTCCTTAATATTTTTTCTTGGGTTTCTTTTTTTTAATAATTCACAAAAATTTTATTTTTCTTACTTTTTCGCGTTTTGTCTGGAGAATACTACTTACTTACATCTTTTTTTAGGGATTTTTTTTTTTTGATAAAGATCTTTTTCTTTTTTAATTTATTAAAGAAAAAATATTACGGACGCCCCAACTACGTGTGGTTTATTTCCTAAGTTATTATTTAAGTTATTGCTTTTTATTGCTCTATTTTGGTAATTTATAATTACTTTAAAGAACAATTATTATAATTTTTAAAACAAAAAAAAATGCAGCTTATATTTTGTTCCTTTTTTCATACTTTTACTTTATTTTGCAATAAAAAAGAAACTTATTTATCTAACTTTAGTGCTAAAACAGTATTTATTACAACGTTAATAGGTAGATATTAATTTCTCAAAATAGACAAACTAATACTGCCTTAATTTAATAGTATAATTTAATATTATTTTGCAATTCTGTTTTTTGCTGTTTCGTTTTAATTATTTCTTTTAATAATTAAATTGCACAATTTTCATTTTAAGTAAAAATATACATGACAATAAAAATGACAAAAGAATATTTATTAATTTAACTTAAATTTTAGTGGGGAATGTGATAACAATATTTATTGCCCAAACTTATCACATTTTCCAAAGTAAAATTATATTTTATTAAGAGATTTAGTACAAAAAGATAATTATATTAAAATATTTTATAAAAATTGTTGAAAGTTTTTTGGACCGATTAGTTTAATTTTTGACAAAAATCTCAAGCATAAAATGGCTGATGTTTGACATTTTTGACATATTTTTTTTTATTTTTTAGTAATATTAAAAAATGCTAAGAGCCGATGATGTTGCCTTAAAATGTGAATGTACGAATTTTTGATATGTTTTAAGTATATCATGATTTTATAAATAAATGTTTTTTATTTTAAGTTAATTTTGCTTTTTATTACACATACACACCTAAGTAGGAACATCACCCCAACAATTTAAATATCTTAAAGTATGAATTTTATTTTATTTCAATAGCATGCACATACTGCTGCATGTGCTTCAGGGTATAAAGATCTCTCAACCTCCATAGAAAAGGGAGGATTCTCCGACTAGGCGGGTGTCATGTCTGGTGGGCTATAACTGCCCGATGATTGATGTCGTGACGTTGTATTATTATACTAGTCGCGTCGTAAACTCTGTTTGCGCGATGCAGGAATTCTCGTGACGTCAGATAATGCGTAGTTCGCATGTGACGATGTAGATGTCGCCACAAATACTTTAGGGGCTAATTCATATAAATTATTTACTTACTCGGCACTTTTAATATGTCCCACTGCAAGACAAAGGGCTCAGCCTAGCCGATACAAAAATGGCGGCATCTGCTATTATTACCAGCTACGTAATATTGCGAAGTTGGCATTCAATGTGTTAAAGTAATGGAATATATTTTAGTAGGTTTTTTTCCTCAAATTAGCGCGGATGACACCGCGGGGCACTGCTAGTTGTTAGATAAGTATTAAGCCTTTGTACAGGACATCCAACTGTGAAACACAATGGGATATTGTGTCTATGATTGCTAACAAGCGATGGGATCTAGCTAAAATGATGTCACTGAAGTACGTACAGTCAACAGCAAAAGTAGATGAAGAAAATCTGAAATTCAATACTAATGAACGGAGTTTGTGTCAGAACTGTGTGGCGTCGAAGTGATTCAAAAGTATTGTTTTATTTATTTATTTTACCATTTATGTACACACATATATAAACAGACAAGAAAAAACAGAACAGAAAAATAGGTATGCAAAGGTGATGCTTATTTCATAAGAAATCTCTTCCAGCATACCTGCGATAGGACAAGAAATAAAGAGATGTAGACAGCGTGTTAAAGAGTAAAGGAGACAAAAAAAAATACATAAAATCTAAAAAACGATTCACTTAATAAAACTAAACAAATAATACAAGAATATACTTACATACATACAAATAAACATACATACTTCTAAAATAAATATCAGTAGAATGTAAATAAAATAACTAAAAATACATACACAACTATGATAGGGTGGAGAGATAGTCTCCTGTTCTTTCACTCTTCTTTTAGAAACTGCAATAGTTTGGCAGTCCCCAATTGCAGGCGGTAATGTGTTCCACAGCCGCACCGCGTGCACTGTGAAGGAGTAGGAGTAGAAGTCAGTGGAGTGGGGAGGGGACTTAAGGAGGCGCATCTGAAGTATGTGATTGTGATTGTTGAAATATTTACTACTAGTACAGCTGCCATATATTCGTGATCAGTTTTGACTCCAAAAGTTATAAACTCAATCATCATTTACTTTTGCTGTTGACTGTATCTACCTATGGCGGATGTAAAACGTTATAATAATATAAATTATAATAATTTTCAGTAAGTATTTGAAAAAAAAAACACCGCTAGTTCACAATGCATTGTAACTGAAGGAAAATTTGTGTCTACCAAGAAACTGTTTGTGTTAGAGGCGCGATCGCAGCCCAAGATTTTGCTGCGAGCTCAATAAAATTGAATAACCCGCCTCAGGTTAGATTTTGTTTTATATTTTCAAACAAAAATAAGAGCTACATTGTCGACTTATGCAGGAAAGGCCAAGTAACAATAATAATGTAGAACGCAAGAGCGAGCGATGCGAGCTCGAAAATTTTGCACACTCGGATAGGTTACATTTTCGTTTGATCATTCCAAAGGAACTAGGATTTAATTGCTTTGTGGACTTATGAAGAAAAGCTAAAGAATAAAGGGAATGTAGATTGCAAGAGCGAGCAAAGCAAACAGAACCTATTCAACGTATGAATAGGTTCTGTTTTCTTTTGACCATTTTACAGAAAGGGAACTTACTTTGTCGAGTTATGACGAAAATCTTAAACTCGTTTTACAGCAGTTTAGGTTTTGGAATCTGGCCCTTTCGGACCTTACGTAGGGGAGGGTGGGGTAATCACGGACGGCGGGTAATGCCGGACACATCAGTTTAGGTGTGTTAGAAAAGGATAGCAGATATTCTCAATGCTTCAATCGCGAGTCGAGTTCGAACGTAGTGCCGGACTGTGAGTAGGGGAGTGAGGCTGCGCACACTTTGCAAGGTATGTAAAATTGAGTTTTTTTCTACAATTTCATCTAATTTTAGTGTAATTTTGAAAAGTTGTATATTATGGCATTAATGACATAGGAATCTGGTATCTTTTATGTATATCGACATGTAATTAGATAAGGTTTTAAAGTACTCAGCACTTGCATCACTCGATTCTAACCTCAAATAAAAAAATAGTTCTGGATATTTCTGTGAATCGGCTAATGACGGACGACTTAGATGGGGCAATCTCGAACGTCCGCAATTACCCCTACATAGATTGATTTTTATCTTTTATTTAAAATATTTGTTTCCACCGGTTAACTGCGGTAGTTTTTGTTTCCTTGTACCTAACCTAAAATATTGTTTTAACAGACTCTTAACTGTTGTGTTATAAATATGTATACTTACTTACTATATCTATTTTTAGATGCCACGACGTTACCAAAGGAAGACTGAGACCAAATACAAATTAGAAGATTTAGAAAAAGCCGTTCACGATGTAAGGAACAAAATACTGTCGTTAGGAAAGGCATCTATTATTTATTCTGTTCCAAAAAGTACTATACATGACTATCTCAAGAAAGAAATAATAAATGAACCTAAAACTGGAAGAAAAGCTATATTTACTGATGCACAAGAAACTGAATTAGAACAACATATAATTAAATGCAGCAAAGTATTTTATGGCTTAACAATAGAAATGGTGCGAAAAATAGCTTTTAAATTTGCAGAAGTGAATCAATTGAAACATAATTTTGACAAAACATCTCAAATGGCAGGAAAAGACTGGTTTTATGGATTTAAAAAGAGACACCCTGAAATTTCGCTTCGTAAGCCTGAGTCTACTTCTATCAATAGAATAACAGCGTTTAATGAAACGGAGGTAAAAATGTTTTTTAACAATTTAGAAGCCGTGCAAGCAAAATATCACTTTGATGGTAATCGTATTTACAATGTGGACGAGACCGGTATTTCTAATGTCCAAAGGAATTCAAGAATTTTGGCGCCAAAAGGTCAAAAACAAGTCGGTATGGCAACAAGTGGTGAACGAGGCACGACAACAACAGTTGTTTGCGCATTCAGTGCTTCTGGAAGGTATGTTCCCCCATTTTTTATTTTTAAAAGGAAGCGAATGAATGCTCATTTGTTGCGAGGAGGCAATGCTGACATGATCGCAGCAGTTAGCGATTCTGGTTGGATTAACGAGCACCTATTCGTGGATTGGTTACATCATTTCATATCTTTTGCTAAACCAACTCTTGAAGAACCAATTTTGCTTATCCTAGACAACCATGAAAGCCACATTAGCCTTGCTTGCTATCTGCTTTGTCGCCAGAGTGGAATAATATTATTGTCTCTTCCACCTCATACATCCCATCGCATGCAACCACTAGACCTAACATATTTCGGACCCATTAAGACTGCTTATAATAGAGAATGCGACTTATACATGGCTTCAAATGTGGGCCGAAAAATTACACAGTATGAGGTCGTAGAACTTTTTACGAAGGCTTTTAACCGCATCAGCAATATAGAGAAAGCAGCAAACGGATTCCGCGCAGCTGGTATTTGGCCCATAGATACAACTAAATTTGATGAACAGTTTGTAGATGCAGCAACATCATCACTGGAAAATCCCAGCATTTTACAAAGAGCAGTGACCCCTGATTCACAAATATTACCAACATCAATTGAGCAGCAAAGACCAGCCACACCTTTGGTTAACTTAAATGAATCCATTCCACTTACAAATATTGTTAATGTTCCCATAATGCCACAACAAAAGAGTAAACAAACTTCCAGAAAAAAACATTCTACTGTAATAACGAGCACTCCGATGAAAGACAGTCTTGAGGAAAAAGAACAAAAAAAGAAATATAAAGAGCAGATAAAAGAAACTGAAAAGACCGTAAATACAAATAAAGGAAAAAAAGGAGTGAAAAATCTTAGAGCATTTGCAGATGAGAATTATGAAATTGAGAAGCAAAAGAGGAATGTACCACGCAAAAAGAAGAAAGTCGATAAAGGAGCTACGACGGAGAAAGAGTATTATTGTCTGATTTGTGCCGAAAAGTATGAAGATCCTCCAGGTGAAGACTGGATTGAATGTCACAAATGTAGGTTGTGGGCCCACGAAAACTGCACAAGTGGTGAAAGCACTTCAAAGGGTTTTCTCTGTGATTTTTGTAGGAGTTAGACCACGTTCGTTATTACCCCAACGCATCCGAGATTACCCCACACTGTGTCCGTACTTACCCCACGTGCTGTGGGGTAATCCCGGATACAAGGGTTTTGTTTTTTTGATACTAGTTGATTTTATTTTGAAAATATATCTACGTTAAGTATGAGAACAGAAGATTGATTAGTTTAAGTAAACTTTTGGCAATAAATAGTATTCGTAACTTGGTATGGTTTTGTTCTATTTCAATTCTCCCTTAAGTGTTCGCAAGTACCCCACTCTCCCCTACGAGCTGCATTCTCGAATATAAAGGGTGAAATTTTAATCACCATTTTTCTCTTAAGGGGTCATTGTACTCATCATTATGAACAACTTTTACTATGGGACCAAACACGAAATCGTGAAAAAAAAAAATTCTGCTGTTCCCTACATTTATGTTCGAACATGTAGAGAACAGCAGATTTTTTTTTCACGATTTCATGTTTGGTCCCATAGTAAAAGTTGTTTATAATGATGAGTACAATGACCACTTAAGAGGAAAACGGTGATTAAAATTTTACCCTGTATACATTTTATAACAGACTTACCAACTGAATAACAGGCTTTTAAAAACTTCTTTAGGCTCTTTGATCGTTTTTTGGCAGGGAAAAATCTTATCTTTTCAAAGTTAAGTTCTTTAGGTAAAGCCCACAATTTCTTCATCAGATTGGCCTATTTAAGGCCGCACACGATCATACCAAAATCAACGGCTCTGAAGATCACTTTATTTTTGGCCATTTTTTTAAAGAATCCTGACCATAATAGCTTCTATCAGAAACTTTTCAAATATATTTTCGGTGTTCTCTCTTCTTGCCGCACCTACTTGCTCAAAAATCCTCGGGGCTCTGCCATTATGGGTTCGCGTCACCGAAATGCTAATGTTAAAAAATCTAGTCGCAGTCTCATCTCAGCGACAAACAAACGTCAAAAACTTGTCAAAATGTAGGGAAATTAAAGGTATTTTTGACAGATTGAGACTGAGATCAGACTGTGAACGTTCTTAAAATTACGAGAATTACCTCTCAGTATACCTGCAGCTTTGAGCGTGTCGTATTGTAGATGTAAATCGCAGTGGAAGCGTGCTGGGCCCATAACCTGACAGAATATTAACAAGGGCAGTTCAACTCTTAAAACAAATTTATTTGAAAGACTATTTTAAATATACCGGATAACGTTAGCACACGCGAGATGACAGATAGGAAAACATTTTGACACAACACAGCAGCTTCGTGACTGGTTGCATGTTTAAGAAGTGCAGGCGTCCATATTTTCAACACTAATGTTAATCATTTTAATTTAAAAATTTACGACGAATGAACCGCCATTTTCATTTATCATTGCGCTTTTCTTGCCATAGGGTAGCCAGAATGCCATGTCCAGCAGGAGCCTCTCCTTCAAAGACCTCTAAAGATGAACCGAGCTCGAATCCTCTAGAAATGTTTATATCTGAATGAATAAACTTATATTGTATTGGCATTTAGTTTCATTTCAACACATTAAATCTTTATTTTATCACCATTTTTGAAGTGAAACTTCTTTACGCACGCTTGACTTGGGGAGTAAGCTGGCGAACGCGTGACGTAAGCGTTACGAAAAGTGTGATCAGGCGAGGCGAACGGGAGTTGAGTGGGAGATATAAGCAAGAGAAAGCAGTGCGCGCGCACATTTTCTCTCTCTCTCTTCCTCTCATAACCAAATACGTTTGAAGTTTCACTTCAGTCGTGTGGTCATAAGCACACTCGGTTTTTTATTTCTTTTTTTGTATACAAAAAAAGAAATAAAAAACCGAGTGTAAAAAATATAATTTGTTGTTTTTACCTAACCTATATGCTAATCGCCAATGCTTTAGAAAAGCGTGGTGATTTCTTCAAAATGTCTTATAGCGTGGTGATTTCTTCAAAATGTCTTATAAGACATTTTGAAGAAATCACCACGCTTTTCTAAAGCATTGGCGATTAGCATATAGGTTAGGTAAAAACAACAAATTATATTTTTTTAAAGTAACAAAAAGAAAAATGAATCAAAAGCTCCTATACGAGGCCAAAAGGCTCCTATCTCAGCATGATGCTGCGACATTTAAAAAATAAATGTCGTCTGATAGGACCCGCTGTGACGAAACTGGCGAATTAAATAAATTGACCACTGAGGGAAACTGACCAGTGATACGCGGGCTCGATGTCACGGGCAGTTACAGAAATAAATCTACATAATATAAAACAAATTCGGGTTAGTTACACCATTTTATAACTCAAGAACGGCTGAACCGATTTTTATAATCTTTTATTTTTTGGATTTGTCTTTGCCCCAATTGCCCTGAATCCTAACTATCCTAATCCTAACTAATATTATAAATGCGAAAGTAAGTTTGTTTGTTACCTTTTCACGCCTAAACCACTGAACCGATCATCCTAAAATTTTGCATAAACGTTGTCAGGTGTACAGAAACAGATAACAATACATGTGTCGCCATCTATTATCATAATAATATTATTGTTATTTTCCTCGGGAACAGCACTTTTTTTCGGGATGAAAGGTACCCTATGTCCGTTCCTGTACACCTGACAACGTATATGCAAAATTTCAGGATGATCGGTTCAGTGGTTTAGGCGTGAAAAGGTAACAAACAAACTTACTTTTATTTAGAATAGGCATTCACGCGGACAAGCAGTCGCGGGCAGCAGCTAGTAACAGAATAATTATTAAAACATGGGCAAAATAACAAAAAAAAAAAAAATCTGAGGCGGTACGAAGTTCGCCAGTCCGTTAGTAAATAATAAAATAGATTAAATATGTAAAATATTAGCAAATAGGTAATCTACCTGATTCATAATATTACGGAAAGGGTATATCAATACAAAGGGGTTGAAGAGTGCATCTGGACTAGAACCTCTGTACAAAATTTCAGCTCAAAAGCATTAACTTTGAAAATGCTTAATATTTTTTTATTTCGACATCACGGCGCTGCACTGGCGCGCGGCGGCGTGATGTGCGTGTACTAGGCGCACAGACACACTACAGATAATGGATAATGACCCTCGTAGTGCGGTGACACGTTTATTATGATTTCAATTTAATAAACTATCGATATAAAAAAATATTAAGCATTTTCAAAGTTACTGCTTTTGAGCTGAAATTTTGTACAGAGATTCTAGACCAGATACACTCTTCAACCCGTTTGTATTGATATACCCTTTCTGTAACACCCTGTATAGGATTTGTTAACGCCAATTTAAAGTATGTAAAGAGACGCATGAACCTATATTTTTTTGAACCTATATTTAGTTGCCAATAAACCTCGTAAAGGACAGACGCATTTCATTTTAAAATCTACTGACACAGTGCTAACAAAACTTAACCTCATTACCTACAACATATGGTCGAATACGAGCCGGATCGAACCTCATTAAGAATTGATGGAGCGCTGCCGTGAGAACAAAAGAATCGCATTCCATTGAGCGATAAGGGAACACCTGGTGTTGTTTTGCACGGATTTCTTAGAATTGGTCAATTAGTGTGTGTATCGGTGTATCATTGGAACATTAAAACTTAACAAATAGACTACATTTTGAAGATTCTTGTGATTTACGCATAAACAATGACAACTCAAGCAGACCAAGCGTTAAGTGTACTAGAAGATTTGGCGTCAATACTCAAAAAGACTCAAGTAAACCTTAAAAAGTGCCCAAAAGAACGTTTATCGAAACCTGGATATTTACAAACTCGTATTCAAACGATCGAAGAATATTGGGTAGCTTTTAAGAAAGCACACCATGATCTGTTGAAATGTACAACTCGGGAACAACGTGGAGTTATTCCGTACTACGTGAATGAAGAATTTCTCCTTCATGAAGACTTATACCTATGTATGTTGGGAGATCTTAGAGACATGTTGGCTTCATGTACTTTGAATACGAATGACCAAACTTCATGCACCAATACGTCATGTGATGGAAAATTACGGGCTAAAGTGATGCTACCTAACATACAACTCCCGCCGTTTTCCGGTAACTACGAAGAATGGCCTACATTTAAGGACTTGTATATGTCATTAATTCATGAATGCACTACACTAAGTGAAGTTGAAAAATTACACTATTTAAAGACCAGTATCACGGGCGAAGCGGCATCATTACTGAAGCACATTCAGGTAACGGGTGCTAATTATGTCCAAGCTTGGGAAACACTGAATCACCGATACGATAATAGGCGCATAATAGTAAACGCATTGATGAAGCGATTATTTTATCAGAAAAAATGTACCAGTCAAACTGCAGCACAGCTGAAAGCCCTCTTGGATTGTACCACTGAGGTTATTAACAGCCTAAAAAACATAAAGGTACCTACCGATTCCTGGGATCCAGTAATTATATTTCTGGTTGTGCAGAAGTTGGACCCGGAGTCACACAAAGAATGGGAACAGACTGCCTACTCGGTAAACGATCAAGAGCTGCCTACATGGAAGGAATTGCGCGAGTTTTTAGAAGCCAAATTCCGGACGCTTGAAATGGTTTCCGCGACGCCTACCACTAAACCGACTAAAGAGCGTGTTCTTCATGTTACAGCAACAGAAAATGATAAACAAAAACCATGTGCTTTGTGTAAGGAAGCGCACACACTGTGTCATTGCAGCATATTCAATAAAATGACGATTAATGAAAGAGGCGAACATGTCAAAGCAAACAAACTATGTTTCAACTGCCTTGGGGCGGGACACGCGGTGTTCAAGTGCCGTTTGCCAATGTCTTGCCGCACCTGTAAGAGACGACATCACACACTTTTACATCAACCCAAGAAGATTGACGAAGCGGCTCCAAATGTAGAAACCAAGCAACCGACTTCAACCAGCCAAGCAGATGTAGAAGAAAAGAAAGTTCACACAATGATTGCGTCTCATTATACCGCGGGGCAGAAGATATCTCTATTGGCTACCGCAGTAGTCATTTTGAAGAGTGAACATGGACACACTACTGTTCTAAGAGCGCTGATAGACTCAGGATCTCAAGCATGTTTTATAAGCGAGAAGGCAACTCAGATCCTGAACCTAGAAAAATCACCAGTAAATCTAATCGTCTCCGGAATGGAATCCATGAAAGTAAGAGTCAAGCATGAGGTCAAGTTACAAGTATTGTCACGATGCATGAAAACCAATTCAATTTACCTATCAGAGCCTACGTGATGTCCAAGCATTTGACCTCCAACATACCTACAAACACTACGATGGGGACCGATTGGCCGCATATAGCAAATCTCCAACTAGCAGATACAAATTATTATGCATCAGGACCTATTGATCTGTTGTTGGGTGTAAACGAGTATGCATCAATTCTCAAGCAAGGACTTGTTAAAGGTCCACCAGGTACACCATGCGCCCAAAATACCTACCTGGGATGGATCTTAATGGGTGGAATAACAATTAAACTGAACGCACGAGAAAAATCCTTGACGGCCATGAAGCAAGAAATTAACATAGAAGATTTACTGACCACAATATGGGATGAGTGGATACAGATACGAAAAGAAAACTTACCCTAACTGAACAACAATGTGAAGACATATACGAGAAGACACACAAGCGAGATAATGACGGAAAATACATAGTCAAGCTACCATTTAAAACGGAACAACCAAAATCAGTAGAAGGCAACACAAGAGAAATAGCAAAAAGAAGACTCCTTCAACTGGAAAAAAGATTGAATCAAAACACAGAACTGAAACAAGAATACACAAAGGTGATCAACGAATATATAGAATTAAAACATATAGAAAAAATACCTAAGGATGAAATAAACAATAAATCAGTATACTTACCTCACCACGCGGTGATCCGTAGTGACAAGGAAACAACGAAGACTCGTGTTGTATTCGATGCCTCGTGCAAGGGCTCCAACGGTACTTCACTAAACGATGAACTCTTGTTGGGTCCAACGTTACAAGATGACTTGAGAACCTTGATCATTAGATGGAGAATTCATGCTGTTTGTTATGTTGCTGACATTCATAAGATGTATAGAATGATCTGGATAAACAAAGAAGACATCGACTATCAAAGAATTTTATGGAGAGATAATACGTCGGAAGACATTGAAGACTACAGACTTTTGACTGTAACGTTCGGAACGGCTTCCGCACCTTATCTCGCCATAAAGACACTCATGCAATTGGCTGATGACGAAGGTGACAAATATCCCGAAGCTGCAAAGATATTACGTGAAGACTTTTACGTCGACGATGTTATGTCTGGATACGATGATCTGGAACAAGCTATAAGAATCAGTCAAGATCTAAAAAAACTATTGGGACTAGGTGGTTTCGAACTGAAAAAATGGTCTTCTAACAACCGCGATTTCATGGAGACTATTGAACCAAGCGACAGATCATCCAATGCACATCTAGAACTAAAAATTGATGGAACAATTAAAGCTCTGGGCATACAATGGAATTTGGGTAAAGACCAATTCGAATATAATCTGAACTTACCTGTTATCGGCAAAGCAATCACGAAGCGGAGCATTCTATCCGATATTCAAAAGTTATTCGACCCACTAGGATGGATTGCACCTTGCCTTGTAATGGCAAAGATTTTAATTCAACAACTCTGGCAAGAAAAGATCGATTGGGATGAAGTCCTGAATACGACACTGGCTGAAAAATGGGCTACAATACGATCTGATCTCGAACATGTAAACGGAATCTCCATAAATAGATGGATGGGAACGTCGAGCTTAAGAAAGGATTCTATAGAAATCCACGGATTCTGCGATGCCTCTGTACAAGCATATGGTGCTGTGGCATACTGCCAAGTCACAAACTTAGATGGCACAGTAAAAAGCACAATCATTGCTGCAAGAACAAGAGTAGCTCCTTTGAAAACCATTTCATTGCCTCGACTAGAACTGTGTGGAGCTTTGCTTCTATCCAAACTACTTAAACAAATAAAACAAGCAATGAGGATACCTTCAACACAGATCTTTGCGTGGACAGATTCTTCTATTGTTATCTCCTGGTTACATGGAGATCCGAACAAATGGAAGGCGTTTGTGGCAAACCGCGTTGTCGAGATCACAACCAATGTAAGTTGCAGTCAGTGGCACCATGTCCAGTCTCACGATAATCCAGCTGACATTGCGTCAAGGGGTATGTCAGTAGCCAACTTGAAAGGTTGCGACCTATGGTGGAACGGACCACAGTGGTTATTACACCAGAAGATACAGTTCACTAGACTAAACATAACACCAATAGACCTAGAAAGAAAGAAAAACACCATACGAGCTCTGAAAATAACAAAAAACGAAAACGAGGAAAGTAAGAAATTATCCACACAACTCGACGACTTTGATACACTGATTGAACTACTGAGAGCAATCAGCTACTGCCGAAGATTCCTGAAACAAAAGAAATTAAAGGAAAACATAGATAGTACAATCACAACTGAAGAACTCCAACACTCCCTGCAAACCTGTATAAAAAGAGAACAAGAGGAAGAATTTATAGAAGACATAGAAAGCTTAAAGAGAAAGAAAAGAGTTAAAAAATCAAGCAAATTGAAAGCGTTAAATCCTTACCTTGACGAGAATGGTGTCCTCAAGGTGGGCGGCCGGCTCAGGAACGCAGAGTTGAGTGACGAATGCAAGCATCCAATCATTCTGGGTCGAAACAGTAAACTTACCTATCTTATAATAGCAGAAGCCCACTCGAAGACGTTGCATGGAGGTACGCAATTGATGCTTTCTTACCTCAGATCCAAGTATTGGATACTGCGAGCAAAAACGCTGGTCAAACAATACATCCATCGTTGTCTGATATGCGCTAAACTAAATGCAAAAGTGAGAACACAAGTAATGGGTGACTTACCAAGCGTACGGGTGAAACCAGCACGAGCATTCCTCAATTCAGGTGTCGACTTTGCGGGACCATTCCAAATATTGATGACTAAGGGCAGAGGAGCCAGAACTAGCAAGGCCTACATAGCCATATTCATTTGCATGTCCACCAAGGCACTACATTTGGAATTGGTTGGCGACCTAAGTACAGCAGCATTCATAGGCGCCTTCAAAAGGTTTTGCGCCCGCAGGGGAAAATGCATAAATCTGTGGAGCGACCAAGGGCGAAATTTTGTTGGCGCTAACAAACAACTATATGAAGCCTGGAAGGAAGCTGGTTTGCAATTTGATGGAAAAATCGCTGAATTACTCGCTAACGACGGGACTCAGTGGCATTTCATACCACCATATTCACCTAACTTCGGAGGACTATGGGAGGCCGGAGTGAAATCCATAAAATATCACTTGAAGAGAGTACTAACTACAAACTTAACATTCGAAGAGATGACGACGGTTCTCTGCGAAATCGAAGCATGCCTAAACTCGCGTCCGTTATGTCCAATGGACGACGACACCATGGAAGCACTGACACCTGGTCATTTTTTAATAACGGAAGCACCAGTCACAGTCCCAAATCCTAACCTAAAGGACGCTAAATTAAGCAATTTGACACGCTGGCAATATACTCAGAAATTGTTGAGTGACTTCTGGTCGAGATGGCAGAAAGAGTATCTAA
Organism: Amphipoea oculea; assembly: GCA_945859645.1. Taxonomy (NCBI): domain Eukaryota; kingdom Metazoa; phylum Arthropoda; class Insecta; order Lepidoptera; family Noctuidae; genus Amphipoea; species Amphipoea oculea. The sequence goes on along the minus strand of OX243886.1, from coordinate 3,802,152 downwards.
CGAGACTCCAGCAGAGACCAAAATGGTTAAAACCCGTAGAAGAGTTTAAGAAGGGAGATATAGTGCTGATCAAGCAAGACAACCTCCCGCCGGGAAAATGGTCCATGGGACGCATTACCGACAAGCACCCCGGCCCCGACGGCTTAACCCGAGTGTACAGCGTAAAGAGCGGTGACAGTATAACCAAGCGATGTGTGACAAAGTTGTGTGCTTTACCAATCGATACAGTATCAGATGAGATGATTGTTTAACGTAGCTAGCTTTATTTTGCATGTAATTTAAGTTTATAAAATTATTGTTTTTAAAGGACTATCATAGTCCTTTGGTGGGCGGCTTATGTTAACGCCAATTTAAAGTATGTAAAGAGACGCATGAACCTATATTTTTTTGAACCTATATTTAGTTGCCAATAAACCTCGTAAAGGACAGACGCATTTCATTTTAAAATCTACTGACACAGTGCTAACAAAACTTAACCTCATTACCTACAACAGGATTCTAGGAATAATTAATTACTTTATTGATAACTAGCTGTTGCACGCGACTTCGTCCGCGTTTTTCTTCGTGGGACCCTATTTTTTTTTTCTAAAATAATAGTAGCCTAAGTTACTCCTTATTACATCAGCTATCTGCCAGTGAAAGTCCCGTCAAAATCGGTCCAGTCGTTTCAGAGATTAGCCGGAACAAAAAGATAGACAAAAATTTAAAATAATGTTATTTTGGTATATGTAGCGTCTATACATCCATATGCATTTATTAAAAAGCGGTTATTTTAATATTACAAACAGACACTTCAATTTTATTTATTTGTATAGAAGATTATTATTTATTTGCATAATAACCATAACAAGGAAAATGCAAAAGGCAATTTAATTATAGTTTGGAGGGGAAATATATAATTATGATAGAATAGGATGCCTAGGTACTGCAAAAACCAAATATTAGGTCCTTACATATGAAATTGGCGTTTTGTATGGAAGGAACAAAAAGTCGAATATTTTTTAATATAATATATTTAATTAATCAAAGTATGAACCATTGTTTTCAATGCACTTTTGCCATCTTATAGGTAGTTCATTGATCCCTTTACTAAAAAAACCAGTCGGACGGGAATCAATAAAATCTTTGAAGGCGATTTGGACTGCCCCATCGGAGTTGAATTTTTTCCCTTGCAAAAAGTTATCCAAATTGCGAAAAAAATGGTAATCTGTTGGAGCAAGGTCCGGGGAGTACGGAGGATGTCTAAGACATTCCAATTCAAGCTCTTCTAATTTGGTAGCCGTCTGTTGCGCAGTGTGTGGTCTGGCGTTGTCGTGAAGCAGCAGTGGCGTGGAGCGATTGACCAGCCTTGGTTGTTTAGCCGCTAGCTTTTCCATCATGGTTTGTAATTGCTGACAATAGACATCAGCTGTAATAGTCTGGCCAGATTTGAGAAAACTGTAATGAACAATACCGGCACTAGTCCACCAAACGCTTACAAGTAACTTTTTTGGGGTTAATTTTCGCTTGGGGCAGGATTTGGCTGGCTGGCCAGGATCCAACCATTGCGCTGAGCGCTTCCGATTATCGTAAAGAATCCATTTTTCATCACAGGTAATGATTCGGTTTAAAATACCTTCATTGTTGTGCCGGTTCAGTAATGTAACGCAGCAGTCGACGCGCGTTTGCCGGTTTGCTTCAGTCAATTCGTGAGGTACCCACCTTTCAAGCTTTTTAATCTTCCCAATTTGCTTCAAGTGAATTAAAACAGTTTTATCACTAACATCGAAGCCTGCAGCTAACTCGGACGTGGTTTGCGATGGGTCCGCTTCCACAATAGCCTTCAATTCTCCATTATCAACTTGGGTCTCAGGCCGTCCACGGGGCTTGTTCTGCAGGTCGAAATTTCCAGAACGAAAACGTTGGAACCAAAAACGAACTGTGTTTTCTTTTGCAACATGACCGCCATACACATCATTCACCCTTCGAGTCGTTTCCGCAGCACTAGTGCCACGGCGGAACTCGTACTCGTAAATAATGCGATATTTTAAATTTTCCATTTTGTAAAATGAGTGACGCAAACAGAAAAAACAGAAGAAAAAAAACAAATGAATGACGGTCATCGAAGCACAAATACATGAGTAAATAGCTGTACAAATTTGAATTTGGAATTCCTTACCAAAGAGGAGAAATTCGTGATTAAAGTGGCCAGTACGAAAAACGCCAATTTCATATGTAAGGACCTAATATTTAAAACACGAAGTAGGTAGGTATGTATTAACAACATGCAGTAACATAATAACGATCAGTTAATTAAATTAACAAAGGAACATAAATAATTAAAAAAATATTACAATGAGTTTCGGTTTTGTAAGATAATTTATGAGTCATAACTACATAAGTAATTAATTAATGAACTCATTAGTTAGATTGTTGGTAAACCCTATAATTGGCGACTGTGTAAGACCGAGACTTTTGTGATCTATAGTAATTAACACTTTGACAGCCAAGCATTGTATAAGCGTCGAATAAACGTCACGTGCGTAGTACGTGATCCGCTGTCAAAGTGTTAAGATAAATTATACATAGCAGCCAGCTAGCTAGATGGACGGGCGACCAAAAGAAGGTGGCTGGGGTAGACTGGATGCGGAAGGCGGAGGACAAGGTGTTGTGGCGCAGTCTGGGAGAGGCTGTCTCGCTGATGGTGGCGCATGTGTTGGATCATTTAGCTCCCTTCAAAATGGTTGAGCTGAATGGTGCTAATATATGCGTCATGTTCGTCAGTAGGGACTAGTCATCTCTTTGCTGCCATGGCTTATTTAATTTAATATTTCAATTGTTGTTTTTTCTTATCTTTTCATTATGGACGCTTTTAACGTTCTGCATCGTTCTCACATGTATAACTTTTAACATGAATGATGTAACCAAGACTTTGTAACCATATCATTTTGATTTAAGAGTGTCCATGGAGTTTCTTGTCAGTTCTTCTCCATAGGTACCTACGCTTTGGAATGGGCAACTAGCTTCAACTTTCTGACTGACCGACCCCTTGACAATTCAAAAGTACCTGTAATTGGTTTAATTGAAATAAATGCTTTGAGTTTGAGTTTGAGGCCTATATCCAGCAGTGGACTGCGATAGGCTGAGTTGATTGATATATTGATACATAGAAGCTGTTGGTGTACAAACGCCAGCACATCAAGCTACCCGAAACTTTCAAATTTTCCCAATCAACTTTGAACCTTATAGTTTAGCGATAAAGTTGAAAATCTATTAAAGAAATTTGACAGATTGTAGTAGCTTGGCGTGCTGGCGTCTGTACCTTAATAAATAAATGAAATAAATTAGTGTATCGGTTATGAATCACCACGATCCACGGGATTGAGACTTATACGGGTGAAACCGCGGGGCGCAGCTAGTAATTTATAAAAGACTAGCTGCGCCCCGCGGTTTCACCCGCATGAATTTAGATCCCGTGAGAATATCGGAATAAAAACTATCCTATGTCCTTTCCCGGGGCTCAAACTATCTCTGTACCAAATTTTATCTAAATCGGTTCAGTGGTTTAGGCGTGAAAAGGTAACATACAGACAGACAGACAGAGTTACTTTCGAATTTATAATATTACTAGCTTCAGCCCGCGACTTCGTTCGCGTGAAACTTCTTGTTTCCCCCGAGCCACCCCGTCGTATCGCATCACCCGCCCGCGCTATCACTTAACGTTCTTTTTGACTTTTTTTCTTTTTGCTCGACTCCTAAGAGTCATAGCGTGATGTTAAATAGCCTATAGCCTTCCTCAAGAATTGGGCTATCAAATGCAAGAAGAATTTTTCAAATCCGACTGGTACTTCCAGAGATTACCCCCTACATACAAACTTACAAATTTACAAACTTTTACCTCTTTATAATATTAGTATAGATCCTAAGTATGGATAAAACACAGTTTCATAGTACTTAGATTAACATTGAATGATATATTACGTGTTTCGCAGTAATGTATCTATCTTGCATTTAAATAAGAAAGTCATAATAAACAGTTTATCTCTTCTTGTAAACCTTATCTCAGAGTTCTGTAAAAAAGAAATAACCGGAGAGATCTTTACTTTTTAATGGTTCATTATTATAATTATGTATAGATAACTATACACTAGGTACTAAATTAAATGACTAACTATACAAATAAATACAAAAACAGAAGGATAAATAATTAGGCGTCTAATGGGCCGTCTCCACGAGCGAGAGAGTCGGTGTCTTCAATACTTCAATGCACTAGTGTTAGTTGAATTTCTGTTAACATCTGAACAACTTTCTAAAAAGTGAAAAATATTTTTTTTTTACAAAAATACAACCGACTTCAAAAAAAAACACTACAAAATGATAAATAACTTTAATTCGGAAGTCGGTGTCAAAAAACGAATATGCGGAGCCAACGACACCGACTTCCGAAATTAAAGTTATTTATCAATTTGTAGTGTTTTTTTTTTAAGTCGGTTGTTTTTTAAGTACAGATTAATTAAGCATATCAACCTAACCGAAACTGTCAAATTTTTCCAATCAACTTTGAACCTTATGCTTTAGTAATAAAGTTGAAAATCTATTAAAGAAATTTGACAGATTGTAGTAGGTTGATGTGCTGGCGTCTGTACCTACTACGTTCCGTCGCTCTTCGGCAAACCTTGAATTTGGACTATCTTTAGATACTATATTTAGATATCATTCAGACCACCAAAATAAGGACGATGGTGAAAAAATATATAAGAAAAACGCATTAGATACTTAAAAAAAAAATTATCAGCTAACGAAAATACACTAATGTGCCGGTAATTTATTATTATAGGTTAAAATAAAATTACTTCAATCCGTGTTTTTTTTTTGCTTGGATATCTTTGGTTAGACGTAAAGAGCGCTGTGTTAAAATTTGTCCATCTATTTCAATGGGACTCTAATATATCGAGTGTTTGCGAATAAGAGGGCTGATCAGACGATTTGATCAGAGTGACTGAAAATTGGGACCAAAGACAGCACCCGACCAACCACCCGACAGGCTATCGTATCGAAAATGAAACATTTTGATAACCTGATTTGCCTTGCCCCCGACGGCAAAATAGCGGTCGTCTATGTGATTTAAACTGATAACATTTTTGGGTTTTGGACTTGTGAACAGCGTTTAGAGGACCTACTATAACATTGATTGATGTTCGATACGGTACGGAAGCTTATCGAGTGATTGTGAATAGCTATGCTGGACTGGTCGAAGAACTCTAAGTGTTAGACTTTTCAATAGTACGGTACTCCATCTAAATAATGTCTCAGGTGGTATCACCTCACATAATTACCTTATAATGTTCCCACTGCTGGGACACAGGCCTCCTCTCTGTGAGAGGGAATGGGCCGTAATCTAATACGCGAGCCCAGCGCTGGTTGGTAGATGTCACATGTCTTCGAATTTGAAGTGAAACTTTTTTACGCACGCTTGACTTGGGGAGTAAGCTGGCGAACACGTGACGTAAGCGTTACGAAAAGTGTGATCGGGCGAGGCGAACGGGAGTTGAGTGGGGGATATAAGCAAGAGAAAGCAGTGCGCGCGCACATTTTCTTTCTCTCTTCCTCTGATAGCCAAATACGTTTGAAGTTTCACTTCAGTCGTGTGGTCATAAGCACACTCGGTTTTTTTTTTTTGTTTTTAAGACCTTTTAAATCACCTTTTGAGAGCAGTAGTGATTAAATTATTTACACAAAGTAAAGCGCTTATCTGGGTTCGATCCTACGACCGATTTTCGACTTAATTTCGTACATGTAGATTTACATCTCGTATATCGAGATATTTTTTCGCCACGAATAAGCACGACCTCTAAAAGTTATCACTTATAATAATATATTCGTCAAAAAATACTTCCCAGAAAGACTTTTCCATATAAAACCCGACCAAAAGTAAGGTCATGTAGCAAACAAACTGATAAACCGTTAATTAACCCGGAGATATCGTTGTCTACTTTATATTCAACTAGCACTTTGCCCGCGACTTCGTCCGCGTGTATTTCGTACTTTCCTTTAAACATTTCGAAAATGTATGTTTATGATCTTTATCATTTATTTAAATAAATAAGTATTCGGGCCAATTTTTAAGTTTATAGATCAAAGGAATCCGATTTTTAAAATGTCCACAGCACTGAAAAGTTGACCGGGAAAATTTTAGCTCCCTGCCTGGTTGACTGTGAAGTGCCGTGCTTGACCGACGCGGTGAACGCCTGGAAAGCGGCTTGCCCGGATACAGATCGGCCCGTAAACCCATCTTCCCAGAGACAGTGGGATGAGCCGCTCTGCAGGTTGGTACGGAATAATCTTATCAATACGTCCACCAATTCTGCTGAGCGTGCCCGCCTGCTGGCTGTGGGTGAGTGGGAGTCGGGGCTGTGGCTTCAAGCACTCCCGTCACCCAACATAGGCACTATGCTGGGTGACACTTCTTTTCGGCTCGCTACCTGCCTGCGTTTGGGCGCTCCTTGCGGGGCTCCGCATCGCTGTCAGTGCGGTGAAGCTGTCGACTGCCTTGGACACCATGGCCTATCCTGCAGTAGGAGCGCAGGCCGGATAGCACGGCACGCCAGCATTAATGACATCATCCGTCGTGCTCTTGTCACCGCCGGGGTGCCAGCTGTTTTAGAACCCAACGGCCTGGCACGCGACGATGGAAAGAGACCAGACGGAATGACCATAATGCCCTGGAAGTTAGGCAGACCTTTGGTGTGGGATGCAACATGTGTCGACACCCTTGCGCCATCCCATCTTCCTAGCACGGTGGGCTGTGCTGGGGCGGCTGCTGCAGGTGCAGAAAACCTCAAACGGCGAAAATATTGCAACCTGATTGGGACTTATATGTTCGAGCCGTTTGGGGTTGAAACACTAGGGCCATGGGGTCCGAGTGCCCACTTGGTATTTCGGGATATCGCCAAGCGGTTAGTCGACTCTTCACGTGACCAGAGGGCTGGCCTATTTCTTGGCCAAAGAATTAGCATTGCCATACAACGTGGCAATGCTGCCAGCCTTTTGGGCACTCTTCCTGTTGACAGCGATGCGGATGAATTCTTTGATGCCCTATAATGATTGTGTATTTTTTCATACAATTGTACATATTATTATAGTTTATATTTTAGCTTATATTATGTAAATATTTAAATAAAATTTTATAAAATAAACTGTAAGTATCCCGCTTTTCATCCCCACAGGGGTGGCATTTTGTAAAATCGGGTGGGATGTGTTCATAACTTTACTCAAAGACCGATACCCATTTTCGAGTTAATGGTACTAAGCAGTACAATCCACTTCTTAAACTTTATTTTTTCCAATCAAGCCACGTAATAAAATACCTACTTTCCTGTGAAGTTGACTCTCTCTCTCTTCACCCCGTTAGGGGTAGATTTTCTAAAAACCCTGATACACTTTAAATATTATTTATTTTGGTCTTACATACTGAGTTTCGAGTTAATTGGACTGTGCGTTAAAATTCTTCCATATACAATTTGACACCCCAATCTCCCTTTAGTTTCAAATTTATTCCAGTTTATAACCAAATGAATAAGGTTTTTTATATATAAACTGTATCCCCGCTTTTCACCCCCACAGGGGTGCAAATTCGAAACATCGTTTGGGATGTGTTCATTACTTGACTCGAAGATTTATTTATAACAATTTTCGAGTTAATCAAGCCACGCAGTAAAATCCTCCCCTTTAAAATTAAATACCCCTTTTTACCCCGTTAGGGGTAGATTTTCGAAAAACCCTGATACACGTTATTCTTTATTTTTGGCGAGTTTCAAGTTAATCAAACCGTGCGTTAAAATATATAAATTTACTATACAAATTTTGACACCCCCCAATACCCCTTTAGGGAGTAGCTTAGAAAAACAAAAAATTCTAAACTTTATAATTTACTTAGATAAGTATTCAAGTTTATTAATCAAATAAATAAAAATTTTCATATAAACTGTATTCCCGTTTTTCACCCCTAAAAACCCCTTCTTAGTGCTCCCCTACATTATACAAGGAAGCCGTGTGCAAAATTTCACATTCCTAGACCCAGTAATTTTGGCTGTGCGTTAATATGTCAGTCAGTCAGTAAATCAGTCAGATAGTCAGTTTCTCCTTTTATATATATAGACTAGGACTGCATATTTCCAATGTAGTTTGATATTATCCGTCATTCGGTGAGCACGCATTGAGAGGTAAGCTCCAATTTTTCTATTTTTGTTTTTATCATCGCCAACACACATTGGGGAAACCAGCGGGGTAATTGCGTAACACACTATAAGTAGCCATGGCTTTAATTTTGACAGTTCAATAACATTCATTGCGTTATTTGCGTTGTTGAGCAGACAAATTTTTCGAACATATGAAGCAGTGGATTAGCTTATGGTATTTCAACAACGACTTTCAAAGGGATCCATTCAGTGGCGGATTTACCAACAGGCTGAGTAGGCTGGAGCCTACGACGGCAGATTTTAGGGGCGGCAAATTTGGGGCTATCATTTCTTTTTAATATCTTACTGAAATGAAAAAGATTATGTATACCTACCATGGTTTTTTGGAAAGAATAAACAAAGTGAATGCTCATATTCAGGCTTCTACCGTAGATTTGATCACAGTTGTCGATCTTTACAAATCTCTTTGCAAGTTTTTCATAGCTGAACGTGAATATTTTAAATATTTTGAAGAAAAGGCGATGGAATTAAGCTTGTCGAAGCAGTATACAAAAGACATGGGACATTATTGTAGATTTCGTTAGGGACGGCAAAGTTTGAATAGCCTACTGGCGGCAAATGTGTAAATCCGCCACTGGATCCATTTAATCTTTACGGTAGCTCGGTCAGGCTCATACATTTTTATGTTTTCCGTCATCGTTATTGCTGTTAGAATGTCCCTTTGTTCAGGCCCTCTTGCCTCCTAACCCCTCTTCTGGTCTCTTTTAACCTCCTTAAGAGAAAAGGCCTTTAGCCTGCAATGGATTAGTTAGAGGCTAACAATTATTATTTAGATGAATTATTTTTGCATTGTTATTTACATCATCACCATGATTCTACTCGAACATATAGACGATAAGTGTCCTTTGATTTTTTTAATTTTAATTTATTTGTGTTGTAAGTTAGTATGATCCGATATCTCTGTTTTAAAGTAAATTTCATTGAATAAATCTTAAGCGTTACGCCGTGATGTCGAAAAACTTAAAAATATAGATATAACTTTGCAATTTTCTTGTATCGAAAAAAAATAATTGAATCGTATATTCCTTTTACATGATACTAGACCAAAGAGTCAAAAAACATATACCAAAATGTTAAATCCCTATTCCACGCACTTAACAAGTTACACGAAATAGAAAAACCACATTGTTTACAACATATCACCTTAAAAGAATTATCCAATTGCCCATTTGGTTTTTCGAGATATCGCCAAGCGGTTAGTCGACTCTTCACGTGACCAGAGGGCTGGCCTATTTCTTGGCCAAAGAATTAGCATTGCCATACAACGTGGCAATGCTGCCAGCCTTTTGGGCACTGTTCCTGTTGACAGCGATGCGGACGAATTCTTTGATGCCCTATGATTATTTTGTTTATTTTTTCATATAATTGTACTTATTATTAAAGTTTATGTGTTAGCTTATATTATGTAAATATCCATTACAAGTTCTTCTAGATAACAATAAAACAAAGATAATTAAAGTCAAAGTCAGGCGAAGATTATTAACTGTTTATAATATGTCAAAGATCATGATACTTGACGTATATAATGATTAACTGTGTTGTCTGTATTATACACCGTGTTCTTTACGTTATCCATAAACTTTGTCGAACGCGTCTATATCTTTTACAAATTAAATCTGACAAAGGAAGTTGTACTTAAAAAGGCTTCGTTACAAAGATATTTGTAATTTCATTTAGTAAATTTAATTGAGCTATACAGTAAGAAAGGGTCTTTTATTCACTCAGTTTTGACAAGTTGCAGCCCGCCAAATCTTATGAATGACAATACGTGTCGTTGTCAATTCGGATAATTAGGCATGCATATCGGGTGATTTACGTCAAGGTATTTAGTTTATATGAAAATTAACAAAAAATAAAAAATAAGAATTCATTAATGTGTCCGTAATGAAAAATGCTTATTACCATGGTCTGAACATCTGGTCGAAGTTTATGTATATCGTCCGGAACACGGTGTATTGTAATTTACTAGCTATTCATCGCAGCTTCTCATTCCAGAGGAACTGCTTCATGTACTCGGGTCAAAAATATCCTCATAATCCTCCAGGTAATCCAGTCTACCTGTGTGAAAGATTTCATTAAAAATTCTTCAGCAATTTGTGTGTGACCTATAAGGGTTGCTCGCGACTTCATCTACGATCCAGGATAAAAAGTACTCGTAGCCTATGTCCTAACTTAGGTCATGGTCTACCAAGGTGCCAAATTTCCAATCCATATCCGTTCAGCCATTTTAGCGTGAAAGTTAATAAATAAACTTACTTTCGCATTTATAAGATTTATAAGTTAGAAAACTAGCTGAACTTCTTACCGCCTCAGAATTAAATAATGTGACAAACACAGAAATCTTAATAATTGCCTTATTATTAAGATTTCTGTGGTGACAAAGTTCAATAGACACGTGGCGCCATCTATTATCATAATAACGTTATTGTTGTTTTCCTCGGGAACAGCATTTTTTGTCGGGATAAAAGGTACCCTATGTCCGTTTCTGTACACCTGACAACGTATATGCATTTTTCAGGATGATCGGTTCAGTGGTTTAGGCGTGAAAAGGTATCAAAGAAACTTACTTTCGCATTTATAATTCAAATATTAAATCACCTAAAAAGAGGTTTTTCATTTGACAGTTGAGGTTAATTTTATAACATTTTATCCGATGTTTTTTCAATTAAAATTTGATCATCGTGGTCGGGGTGGGTCAGGCTATTGAAATGGCATTCATTGAGAGTTAAACATTTTTTTTTTCTACACAATTCACAAGATAACGTGCCCGTCCGTGCCTCTTGGCAAGCTTAAAAGTAGTATCTCTTATAGTCTGTGCTAAATCATAAGGATTATTGTAAAGTGTTCTGTGATTATAAGTGTCAGGTTGCCACGTTAGTGACAGTCCGCCATAGAGATCCGTTCGTTAAGACGTAGGAATTCGTATTCGTACACTGCTATATAATTTTACAAGCAGCTCCCCGCGGTTTCACCCGCGTAAGTTTCGATCTCGTGGGAATATCGGGATGAAAACTATCCTATGTCCTTTCCTGGGACTCAAACTATATCTATACCAAATTACAACTAAATCGGTTCAGCGGTTTAAACGTGAACAGGTAACAGACAGACAGACAGACAGCGTTACTTTCGAATTTATAATATTATTAGCTGCGCCCCGCGGTTTTACCCGCGTAAATGTCGATCCCGTGGGAATATCGGGATAAAAATAATCTTTTTTCTTTCCGGGACTCAAACTATCTCTATACCAAAGAAGAAGGGTCACGTCCCATAGAAAATTTACCCAGGCCCGACACAAAAGGAACGCATCTCAGTTATTTTGTTATATTAAATATAACAGAAATAAATTAACACTATTCTGAATATCAGTGGCTATCAACCATATATTGCCATTTGATTTTGGTAAGTCAAAATATTTTAATTTTTTTATTTTTAATGAATAGCATTTATATCCATTTAAAATGACGCCAATCTAGATAAATATACAAAAATAGACAGCTGGAGGCCTTAATTTATTCAGGCATCCACAGGCAAGCCCGGTTAAGCAGACGATAACCTCAAAGTTAAACTGCGAGATGTCATTAAAAAAATATAAAATAAAATTGGCTTTATATTTTGAGATCTGTGCGTTTTTTAACCGACTTAAAAGAAGGAGGTTCTGTATTCGACCCGTATGTATGTATGTATGTTTGTATGTCCGCGATTTTCTCAAAAACTAATGAATCAATTTTGATAATTCATTCACTAATGTAATCTACATACTTTCAGGAAGGTTTTAGTATATAATGCATTAGGTAATTATTCTTATGTACGAAGTTATATGCATAAATGTACTGCATCTCCGGCATTTCTATGCGAATTTGGACGATTCTTCTAGTCAGTGTCTTCAATTCTTCAATGCAATAGTGTTAATTGGATTTGTGTGGGGTAGGTACAACTAAAAAGTAACAAATAAAAACTTTTTTACAAAAAAACAACCAACTTGAAAAAAAAAAACACTACAAAGTGATACTTACATGACTTTAATTTCGGAAGTCGGTGTCTAAAATCGAAAATGCGGAACCAACGACACCGACTTCCGAAATTAAAGTTATTTATCACTTTGTAGTGTTTTTTTTTTTGAAGTCGGTTGTTTTTTTCAAAATTATCGTATCGTCATTGAATTACATACAATTACGAATTTTGTAGGTAAATAGGTATTAAAAGAAAATTGTATATCGCCTGAACAAAAACACAAGGCAATATTTTGGTGTTAGCCATTGATTTGGAATATTAAAAATATATATTTTAGCTATATTTAAAATAACAAAAAAACTGAGATATGTCTCATTCGTGTCGGGTCTGAGTCACAAATGACCGTTCTTCTTTCATCTAAATCAGTTCTGTGGTTTAAGCGTGAACAGGTAACATACAGACAGACAGACAGAGTTACTTTCGAATTTATAATATTAGTACGGATTTAAACAACAATTGCTGGAAAAACTGATGAGGTGTAAAGTTGAAATCTTGTAAATGCAGATGAATTGAGTGATTGCGTAAGAACTTAACATGAACAGGGTTTGTTTACACTTTTACCAACTACTTTTGGAACATACTATACTTTGGGCATTAGCGTCCTCTGCGCATAACAAAAACTACCGTAGCTGTTTGTATTCTGATGATCAAGATAATTAAGGCAATTTCCTCTTTGGTCATTCGCTGAAATAGCTATTACTCATGGGCCGGCCCATTATGTCAATTTGCCATATTTACAAAATTGCTATGACTGAAAATTAGTGAACGAGTTTCATGACGTTTGTGCCCTAAAAAGGATAGGTGTATATAATACACTCTTGTGAAGTTCAACAACGATTCCCACCGAAAGTTATTGATTGCATCATCATCTGCCCAGCCTTTTCCCAACTATGTTCTAAGTAGATACCTACTCTTCACAAAGAACATACCCTCCAAATTTCATGTCTGTAGGACCAGCGGTTTAGGCTGTGCGTTGATATATCAGTCAGTCAGGGTTTTGAATTTTATATCATCATCTGCCTAGCCTTTTCCCAACTATGTTGGGGTCGGCTTCCAGTCTAACCGAATGCAGCTGAATAACAGTATTTTACACGGAGCGACTGCCTATCTCACCTTCACAACCCAGTTACTGGGTAATACGATACCCCTTGGTAAGACTGGTTGTCAGTTTTTCGGTCCTTCTGACTACCCGTAACGACTGTCAAAGATCCACGAATGAGACAGCCGGGACCAACAGCTTAACGTGCTTTCCGAAGCACGGAGGGTTCATGGTATGTAAAGATGGTCACCCAACTACGGACCAACCGCGGCAAGCGTAGCTTAACCTGATTGATCGACCCGTGCGGTTGTAATCGTGAAAAAAAGTATTAGGGCCTATCTAAAACAATTAAATTGACAGCCCTGACAGGTTTGTTAAATGATTTTTTTCTTTGAGCACTATGCGAAGTGATTGAAAAAAACAAAAATAGGTCATAACTTTTAAACCTTTAAAATTTCACCGACATTCTCAGGGTTAAAAAGTTTGGAAATGACCTTGCCCACGCCCCTATTCGATTTGATTCATACTTCCAGAGACACCCTGTATATTGGAAGGTGTTACATAACATAATCAGCCGATAATGTTCCCACTGCTGGGACACAAGCCTCTCTCTCTCTGAGGGAGTGGGCCGTAATCAACCACGCGGGCCCAGTGCGGGTTGGTAGATGTCACATGTCTTCGAATTTTTGGTTGTAGGACATGCAGGTTTCCTCACGATGTTTTCCTTCACCGTTTCGAGAGCAGTGGTGATGAAGTAATTTACATAAAGTAAAGCGCCTGTCTGGGTTCGAACCAAGACCTACTCATAAGTCGCGGCCGTTACCACTGGGCCGCCACTGCTCATAGGAACAGGCTTGGAAGGTGTGTTTACTAATATTACGTGAGATATGTGATGATATAACAAGGCTAAGAAAATAGTTCAGTCGTTATGATAAAGTAAGAATTTAAGTCAAGTAGCAAGAGCGAGTTCGGATAGTAAAAAAATCATATTTTATGACTAAAGATCGGATATTCGGATGCATATTCACCTAAAGTTGAGAAGTTGGCTAAGGGTGTCCCCGCATTTATCGACGCGGAATCGGCTTAAGCCGAGTGCGTATCACCAAACTACTCGACTTATCGCCGAGCTAATAGCGTCGGTCGGATTCATTACCGGAACATTTCCAAAATCACGTGTTTTGAGATAAGTATGTAGAATGGTAGGGAATTGAATATTTTATCCAAATCACTAACGGTACAACTCAAATGTCATTTCTCTTTGACAGAAAACTATTTATTCCGATAAAGAAATATAGATTTTAGTGATCTCTTCGTTTTCAGTATCAGTTTATTTAGTAAACTTGGCTATAATATATAATTAGTAACCTTGGCAATAAACTTCGCTATAATCTGCATAATATTCAATAAAAAAAAATACAAAATGGTCTCTAGAAAAAATGAAAAAGCATTTTTATTAAAAAAAACTTTAAACCTTAATTACTCAGAACAGGCCATTTTGAAATGTTCCATTACTGTTTCCGACCGACGATAGGCAAACGGCTCGTTTCGCCGTCGATCGGCGTCGCGCCGCGTCGTCCGAGCCGAGCCGATGCGAATGGTATTAATAACACCCTTATTACGTAGACATAAAGGCTTTTTTGACCGGCGTTAGCCGATTCCGCGTCGATAAATGTGGGAAGACCTTAATATGGAATGCGCTTTAGTATCGATTGTAAAAACCCCGCGATTCCGGAATTTTGTGTTTTTATTCTGACTATAGAATCGGAATGCATATCTACTTAAGTAATATTGTAAAGTAGGTAGGTAGATACCAAACTGCAATAGCAAACAACGTCAAGATAAGATAACGGGCTACATAGAATATCCGATCTCTATTTATGACCAGTGATCGGAATAGGCTGAGTATATTTACCTAAAGTTTAAAGAACAGAGACGAAAATCGGAGACTTCCTTGTGACAAATTTTTTTTTTAATATCTTATTTTATCATTAAGATTATAAATGCTTTAATCAATCGTAATCAACATAGATCGGAATAGGTAGAGCTGTTTTATGTACTTGCTTAGAATAATTGGTTGGTTAGAATAATATGGATATTCCCCGAGTCCCGGGATTTGGTTTTTAAGTAGTAAAATCATAAAAACTATTCACGCCTTCGGGACTAATGAAAGATTACACTTCCTTTCTGACGGGTAAATATAAGAAGGACGGGATTAAGGATAGTATAATAAATAGATAAACTTGATTCATTAAACCACTTATATTTTTTTACGTAACAATGGTGCCGATTTTCTTGTCACAAGTGCCTCTAAACTAGACTAAAAATCACTAAAATGTAATTTATTCCTGTCATGCGACGATTTCCCATTCTGAAATTGACTAAAGTGACGCAACTTAACTATATTTTAGTTTGACAGCACTAAGATGGCACTGAGTTATTAATCTATTGAAGATGGCAATTTCGCTATTCTGAATTTCACGTTTTTCACCAAAAATTTTGATTGTCTAACTAAATCGAACTAAATCTGACTATTTTTAATCGCGATTAAAAAGGTGTGGTATAAAATTAGTTGTCATGAATAGAAATTCACACCAACACCTCGACTTCAGGTGCAAAAACAGTACTGTGTGTATTTTTTTTTTCTTTTGCTTATATCTCGAAAATGGTGTGTCCTATCGCAAAAATAATGAAAATTTCGACCCCCTTTATGAAATCCATAAACTCCTAAAACTCAACATGTAGGTATAAATTTTTCATATTTTCCATACAAAAAGTGAAAAATTCCTTAAAAAACACGTCAAAGGCTGCCCCCTCCGCGCCTGCGGCTCTAAAAAACCATTCACAATATTAAAAATATATATTTTTAAAAGAGTCTTTAATATATTCATGTTAAGTATAAGTATTGAAATGTTCAAAAAAAAATAAAAATTTAAAAAAAAATTTAGTCCTAAGGAAGTCTCCGATTTCCGTCTCTGTTCTTTAAACTTTAGGTAAATATACTCAGCCTATTCCGATCTCTATTTATGACTTAGAATGAGACAGACGATAGTGCTGAAGTAGGATCGATTTGTTTTTGTTTAAAAAAAACTTTGATTGACTCAAATTGCGCTATCACTAGCATATTTTATGTAGTTACATAATTTAAGTCTTAATCTCTTGGTTCAAGAGTTCGTTTAATATAAGATAAGATTAAACAAAATAATATCGTAAAAGGTAAAGTTTATCAAGAATTTTAACAATAACATTATTTTTATGCATAATTATGTTCTTGTTAAATATTATGTAAGTACGATTTCGGCAGTAAGTAGGTACCTAAATTTTCGAATCCATACAGGCGCTTTACTTTGTGTAAATTATTTCATCACCACTGCTCTCAAAACGGTGAAGGAAAGCATCGTGAGGAAACCGGCATGTCCTAGAACCAAAAATTCAAAGACATGTGACGTCTGACAACCCGCACTGGGCCGCGTGGTGGATTACGTATATAATCATAATATAATATTATAATAATAGTGTAATTAGGTATATATTATATTCATAGTTTTAATAAGTTTATGCGTATCTTTATATCACATCACACTAATATTATAAATGCGAAAGTTTGTGAGTGAGTGTGTGTGTGTGTGTGTTTATATGTTTGTTACCTACTTCTTCACGCTCAAACCGCTGAACCGATTTAGCTGAAATTTGGTATAGAGATAGCTTGAGTCCCGGGAAAGGACATAGGATACTTTTTATCCCGATATTCCCACGGGATCGACATTTACGCGGGTGAAATATTTATTCCTCAATGTTTATGATTGCACCTACCACTGTTTGTCTCTGCATCACCCAAAGGTTGACTGGTAGAAAATGCCTATGGCATTAAGTCCGCCTCTGTACATTTATGTGCTTGAAGTATTAAATAAATAAATAAATTACGGTACGGCCCACTCCCTCTCACTGAGAGGAGGCCTGTGTCCCAGCAGTGGGAAGATTATAGGCTGATTATGTATGTATGTATGTACGATTTCGGCGAAACTAAGATCATCTATACACTACACAAGCTTCTGCCCGACTTCGACTACTACGTCGTTTTCGTTTAGCGTTGTTTTTTAACCGACTTCATTAACCGACTTCAAAAAAAGAGGTTCTGTATTCGACCCGTATGTATGTATGTTTGTATGTCCTAATGAACTGATTTTGATAATTCTTTCACAAATGTGATCTACATACTTTCAGGAAGGTTTTAGTATATAATACATTAGGTAATTATTGTTATGTACGAAGTTAGATCCATAAATGTACTGCATCTCCGGCATTTCTATGCGAATTTTGATGATTCTTTTAGTCGGTGTCTTCAATTCTTCAATGCACTAGTGTGGGGTAGGTACAGTCAGCATCAAAAGTCGATTAACACTATCATTTTTACATGTTATTAAATTGACAACAACTTTTTTCAATAAACTGATTTTTAGCTTTTCACATAGTAGACAAGAGTATTATATTCTAAAAAAAATTCTTCTGTTGCAATTTTGAACAAATATTTTGCTCAATAACTAAGATTACAAAAACTGAAGTGTTAATCAACTTTTGATGCTGACCGTACAACAAAAAATTTAAAAATAAAAACTTTTTACAAAAGAAAACACTACAAAGTGATAAATAACTTTAATTTCGGAAGTCGGTGTCAAAAAACGAAAATGCGGAACCAACGACACCGACTTCCGAAATTTAAGTTTGTTTTTTTTTTATCACTTTGTAGTGTTTTTTTTTTGAAGTCGATTGTTTTTTCTTTGTAAAAAAGTTTTTTACTTTTTGATCGGCTCCTTGAGAGTCGTAACGTGATTTTGAAGCCTTCTTCTAGTATAACCTTCCTCAAGAATTGGGTTATCAAATGCGAAAAGAGTTTTTCAAATCAGACTGGTAGTTCCAGAGATTAGCGCGTTCAAACAAACAAACAAGCTCTTTAGCTTTCTTAGATACTAGCTGCGCACCGCGGTTTCACCCGCGATAAAAGTATTATAGTCCTGTTTTATTGATTCCCTTTACAAATCTCCAACCCCCCCCCCCTTTTACACCCTTAAGGGACAATTTCGGGGATAAAAACTATTCTATATCCTGCCCCACAACTCAAACTATCTCCATACCGAATTTTATCTAAATCGGTTCAGCGGTTATTGATTCCCCGTACAAACTTCTAGCCCCCTTTTCACCCAGTTAAAGGATGATTTCTGGAATAAAGCTGTCAGTTCGCGTAATGCTAGGGAATGACACTATTGAAAGCTCACTTCAAACTCACTTCACCTAAGTTTTAACGGTGACATTTACACAGAACTAGCTGCGCCCCGCGGTTTCACCCGCATAAGACTCGATCCCGTGGGAACATCGGAATAAAAAGTGTCCTATGTCCTTCCCCGGGATGCAATCTATCTCTCTGCCAAATTTCATCTAAATCCGTTCAGTGGTTTAGGCGTTAAAAGGTAACATAGTTACTTTTGAATTTATAATATTAGTATGGATTCTGAATAGATACTTGAGTGAATAACTAATAACTAACCCCTTCACTAATAAACGTTGTAAAGCGTCTGTATAGTTACACAACGCTTTGTCTTGTACTTTCGAAAGTCAAACTACTGACGACTGAAAGAGAGAAATCGGTGTGTAACTATTCATCTGATATAATACGTTTATTAGTAAGGGGGTAACAGTATAAATATTATAAGAGTCGAAACAAAAGAATCGCGTTTCCAAAATTCTTGGCTTTATAGTACTTACCTCTTTTTGAGTTCTCTAATTTTGTCCCAAAGCCTTTGTGTACCATGTATCCTTGAAGTGAAGTAAAGATTCATTAAAAAACGTTTTTCTCTTAATTCCAGATCACAACATGAAGCTACTAATATTCTTCACGGCATGTCTCCTAGCGGGGTTAGCGTATTCCGCTCCAACCTCTGAAAACGATGTCGCCTCTGGAGACGCCCCTGCTTCTGGAGCCGTTCCCACCATCACCAATGACAAACTCATCATCACCGACGTATTCTTCCCAGACTCACTAGTAGTATACACCGCTGAACATGACATCGTCAAAATACTAACTCCCCTTAACGCACTAAACTTTGATGACGATGACGATGATGATGATGATGACAGCTCTGACACGGACAGCGTCACCTTTATCGTTCAAGCTGACATCAAAGAGAATGGTGAAAAGGTCGACCAAGGTCTCTACATGCTGAAGAAGGGACAGGCAACCAAGTTACTTGACAATGGAAGGGACGCCGCTGCAGCTAACGATGAAACCAAAACAGCTTACTTCGCTGCTAAAGACGGAATTTACTCTTACAATGCTGCCACAATCAAAGCTGAGAAATACGGAACAGTGACTGACGATCTTATCGGTATCGCTAAAGCTAATGGCAGTGACGTCATCTACGTCCTGACAGCTGATAATGTTGTGTACAAGGTCACAGAAGAAGGAACAAAGAAGGAGGTAGTCGACAAAATCGTCAAAGCCAAAGAAATCGTTTTGGATTTCCAGAACAATTTGTATTTCTACACAAATGAGAATATTGTCTACGTGTTGGTTGGTGACGAAGTAAAAAAGATTGAGGGTCTCCCTGCTAACCCATCATTCGTAAAACTCATTAACCCGCCTTTCGTCTTCGAAAATGGTGTCCCTGTTATCGTCAACGACCGGACTTACATGGTTTATGAGAATGGTACAAGTGAATTGGGCGAGATTGAGTTCACGGTCAAGCCTACCGCTTACTCGATGGAAGCTACACTCATTCAATACTATGGTTACAACAAGAAAATTTATGAGTACAATATCCTTACCTTAATGTTAGATGATGTTCTGACAGAGCTTAAGTCATTCTTTAACGACAAGACTGACTCTATTCAGTCAATCGCGACTAGGTCCAGGAGCGATTTGAAGGCGTAAATTCTATCAAAAGTTATATAGAACAGACATAATACAAGATGTGAAAAGTAACCAATTTTTTGTATTTTCAATCAAAATTTGTAAAGTCAAGGACATTAATTGTTTAGTAAAAAGACTAACAACTTAAATTCTCTATACATATATTCAAGTCGCTATCAATCATTAACAGTTGTATGAAATGGCTTTAAAACAGCTAACTGACGTAGACTGTAAATTTGATAAACAATAAATTTTCCTGACTGTGTATAAATTTAAAATAAGAACAAATAAAACTGCAACTAAAGCTTATCTAAAAATCAATGTCTATAAGTATAGTAATGATAAAAATTATGAACCAAATATATTCAAACCATATATGTACTTTAGTTAAACAAATAATCATGTATACTTTTGAAACCTAGGATAAAGAAACGAACGCACTGTTACCAAAAATAAAAGAGTGATAACCTACTGACAGATTGTATATTTATTTTTAAACAACGTTTTCATTTAATGACAACCTCATTCGTCAAGCGCGACTACTGAGCATGTGACCATGAGTTCCTGGGTCGGGCAAAGAGCTATATTTTTCCATCTGCAATTTCTCAATAGCAGCCTGGAGTTGTGCCTGGTTGATGGCAATATACCCAGTGGCGTGCATTGGTTTTCAGAATAGGTAGGTACTAGGCCGGGTCTAGTCTAGGCAAAAACGGTCACTAATCAGAAAAAAGTGAAGTCAAAGGTTTAGTAGGCATACCTACTTAAGGGTGAAAAATTGAGAAGGTCGAACGTCGTGGTATTACGCGGGAGACATACGTATTTTTAATTTTGTCTTATTAACTTGAACGAGTAAAGACCAATGACAATGTGCGAATAGTACGGGAGCCGAGTAGACCGTCCGGCGACTGCCTACTGCCGCGCGTGTTTGTATGAAGATTTTGTTTTTGTTAGGTATGATAATTTAGTGAGTTTCTTAATTGTGGGGCACACACACTAAAATATAATTGACAGGCTTATGTTGATATATCGAGGTAGGCACTGCCTATATGCCTATATGCAATGCACGCCACTGAATATACCTATTACATTGGACTTAAAAATACCTGGCGAAATGTGGGTGTATGTACTATAGGTTCAACTCTGCCAAACCCTTCAGGGATTGCAGGTTTAATGTTATGTTATTTTCATTATAACTAATTAGTTCTTCGTGTGATCTGCCGATATCCCTGAAGCGCAAACTCGTCGACATGTGTATCCTGCTCGTCCTAACCTATGGTGCTCAGACCTGGTCGCTCACCGAGTCACAAAAGTTCCGCCTTGGCGTTTGCCAAAGATCGATGGAGAGCAGCATCCTGTGTGTAAAAAGACAGGACAAAATTGGGAACACCATGCTGCGTTCCAAAACGGGTATAATAGACGTAGGCAAGAAAGCTGCCAGGCTCAAGTGGGACTGAGCGGGTCACATCAGCCGCATGCAGGATAGTGCTCGAAACGTCAATGGTACACCAAGTGTACACAACAGTGTTACTGTTCTATTGTCTTTGTTATTGTTTAAACAATGACTTCACTGCACCTATTGAACTAAGTACTCCGATGCGTGAGGTGTTTTGATAGGTAGGCGTGCAAACGTGTGAGAATAGCGGTCATCTCGCCATTTTGTATTGAAATGAAAATATAGTAGTTTCGCCTACTATATTTTTTTCTTTGAAATATATTAAAGGTCCGTGCCACACGTATCAAATCGGAAAGTGATCGGCACCGTATCGCCTTTCGCCTCGCCGTCAAACAGGCGTCAACCTAACGTAAGCACGTAACCAAAGCGGATAAGCTCCGATACGTCGACTCGGCTACGGCTAGGCGACGCCGAGCTTACGGCTTGCCGACCGCTAGTTGATGGTGCAGCAGGCAGGCCGGAGTGGTGAGTGCAAGGCTGCACGAAGAGACGTAAGCTCGGGTACAGAGAGACGTAAGCGCGGGGACAACGAGCCGTAAGCGCGGGGACGACGAGCCGTAACGCACCGCACTGCGGTTCGTGAGCTTGTCCCGATGCGAGGCGATTACGTTAGGATTCCGATTAGTGTGCGTTGCATTAGGGAGTCTTATACAAAGAATACTGAACGGCTCGAGTTGATACGGTGCCGATCCCTTTCCGATTTGATACGTGTGCTAGGACCTTTAGTACTAGCTGCACCCCGCGGTTTCACCCGCGTAAGTGTCGATCACGTGGGAATATCGGGATAAAAAGTATCCAGGGTGTCAGCTACAATATTCTCCATATAAAATTTTATCAAAATTGGTCCAGCTGTTTGTGCGTGAAGAAGTAACAAACATATAAACACACACACACACTCACAAACTTTCGCCTTTATAATATTAGTGTGATTTAGGTCTCTAATATAGCAGGATACTATATTATATTTTAAGATTGGCAACCTTGCAACAAGAAACTTGCATCGCATAATGGGGTTTTAACGGATAGTAAATTCAAACAAACAAAATGTTACAAAAATAGTGAGTATTTAATTAATTATTATGCTCACATTATCTTATTATAAAACAATGTACGACAAGCATTTTTTATTATTTAAAATATTTACAACAACATAAAAAATAGAAAAAAACAATAAAAATTAATAACACACTTCATCGTTCAAAAAACAGTTTTATGGCGCCTGAATGACATTGACAGGGGCGCATTATTGGTTAACAAAATTGGAAATTGTATGGTAGATCAGCTGTATTGTACACCACAAAAAATAATAACAAGAATTATCCAAATAATAACTAATACCTAATTAACCGGTCAAGCGGCGCGCGTCGCTAATCGGCGACGAAACAATAGAAAATCAATTGTGTCTCATTAGCGGAGCTTGACAGATTAAATACATACATACATAATCAGCCTATAACGTTCCCACTGCTGGGACACAGGCCTCCTCTCTGTGAGAGGGAGTGGGCCGTAATCCACCACGCGGGCCCAGTGCAGGTTGGTGGATGTCACATGTCTTCGAATTTTTGGTTCTAGGACATGCCGGTTTCCTCACGATGTTTTCCTTCACCGTTTTGAAAGCAGTGGTGATGAAATAATTTACACAAAGTAAAGCGCCTGTCGGGGTTCGAACCTACGACCTACAACTTGTAAGTCGCGGCTGATACCACTGGACCACCACTGCTATGCACTGGACCACCACTGCTCTGCCTTGACAGATTAATTAATAAAAAATAAATCCTAACTGAACCAAAACTATACACAAACTAAAATATAGCGTCGAAAAATTTATCCGCATTACTGTCGACTGGTAATGTACCCAAGAGTCTGGCGGCATTACCCCGTTGTATGGCAATGCTTAGCCTTTGACCAAGGTAAAAGCCAGCCCTTGGGTCACGGGAAGTGTCAACCAGCCATTTTGAAATTTCTTTAAAAAGACCATGAACACTCGGACCCCACGGCCCGAGGGTTTCAACCCCAAAAGGCTCGAAAATATAAGTTCCGATAAGATATTACGCCGCTTGAGGTTTTCCGCTACCGCAGCAGCAGCGCCAGCACAGCATGCCAATCTAGGAAGATGGGATGGCGCCAGAGTATCGAGACACGTTGCGTCCCACATTAAAGGCCTACCCACTTTCCATGGAAATAAAGACATACCGTCCGGTCTCTTGCCATCGTCGCGAAGCCATTGGGTTCTAATACAGTTGGAACGCCGACGGTGACAAGAGCTCGTCGGATGATGTCATTTTAATGTTCTAGTGCCGCGCTAAGCGACCCGCACTTCGGCTGCAAGACAGGCCGTGGTGTCCGAGGCTGTTGACATCGTCATTGTATAGAAAAAGCATTTATTTGCAGAAAATATAGGAGTTTTTCTTTTGGCGTTTCTGTCAAGTTACAATAAAAATATAGGTACACACGTAGCAAAACTTAAAACCTTAAAATAACATTTTTGACAAATCAAGTTGGCGGCGTTAGTTCCAATTTTGACCACGCGCAAAAAATAACCTTGTAGCGCTGCAGTCATTATTTTTAACGTTGAAATTTTTAATGGTGATACCATTTTTATTGAATGCGCCTGCAACGTGTATTCGCAGTAAGTGTTGCTATGTTTAAAATTGTAGGTATTTTGGTGTAGTTTTTACCCATACAGGATTTTTTTTAACCAGTTCGCAAACTGTAACTATGAATTCAGTATTTATAAAAAAAATAAAATTTCGTCTGTTATCAAAAAAACAATCTGCTGTTTCATAGAAAAGTGTAATCCCAACGCGGTCAAAATGTATGGAACTAATATTTTTTTTTATATCAGACGAAGAATGTCTACGCTAGGGGGTCTAGAATGAGGGAAAGAGCCTCACGTCCCAGCCGCCGCGGGAGTCGCTCCGGGCGTCGGAAACCGCGTGACGACTCCCGGCCACCGTAGGCACGGGCCTGCAGACGGAGAGTAATGGGTAGCTCACCGTCCGATCAGGACCAGGCCCGTGCCGGACGGCGCGTACGTGTTCCACGCGCGCCTCAAAGAGATGTCAGCAAAAAGGAAGGGGTCTGCCAGGGCCGAAGCCTTCCGGGGCTGCGGGATTGTCCGAAAGGGTTACCGCTACCCCGGAACATAAAGGGCTAAGGGAGGAACACGGATGGGTTTTAGTCAGTAAGTGTATGACATAACAACCGCTCCACCCAGAGCGGGAGGGGTCATTTGATGATTTCCCATCCATACAAAAGGGTGTCTAGAATCATATGCTAAATGCATAGTTACAGATTGCGCATTGGTTAAAAAAAAAAATCTGTATACTTATGACTCCTTGTGACTCTACTCAAGGGCGTCACTTTAAAATAATCAGTAACTTTAATTGACAAACACATTTTGGAACGCTATCAGTCAAAAGTTTGACTGAATGAGAAATAACATTTACAAAGGTCGTATCGGGTAGTCAGAAGCCTAAAAGTTTGACAACCAGTATTACCAAGGGGTACCGTGTTACCAAGTAAATGGGTTGTGGAGGTCAGATAGGCAGTCGCTCCATGTAAAATACTAGCTGCATTCGGTTAGCCTTATAGAGGTATGAGGAACAGGGTGTAAAGTTCACTCATACTCTATAGAAAAGGGAGGATCCTCCGACCAGACGGGTGTTGTATCTGGCGGGCAACTGCCCAATGATTCATGTCGGGCCGTTGTATCTATGTTAGTTGCGCGGTAAACTCTGCTTGCGAGATGCAGGATTTGTATGAGGCGTTGTTCGCATGTGGCGTTGTAGATACCGCTACAGACTGGCACCGATCCCAACATAGTTAGGAAAAGACAGGACGATGACGATGGTGATGAGAGAGAACATTTTAATTATTTTGACATGTGCTAAGTTAAAAGCGTAGCGTTGGAAGGCCTCCCACAAGGTGGACCAATGACCTTGTGAAGGCCGCGGGAATCCACTTGATGCGGGAAGCACAGGACCGGTCGAAGTGGCGGTGCTTGATGGGAGGCCTATGTCCAGCAGTGGACGTCTTTCAGCTGAAATGATGATGATGTTGATGATGTGCTAGGTTATGCTGGGTAATTATAATTAATAATTTATTCACTTTTAGATAATGTCTATGAGTAAGGCAGACAGAACAGACATCTGCGTTCTGTGCGGCCGAGGATTAAAGCTTTAAATGTCAAATACATAGATCGAAGAGAAGACCTACAGTGGCGTTAACGATGGAAACCCAAATATAGATTCTTTGGCAGTGTCAATAAGCGACATGATAATCTGAGTCACATCTTTCGGCCATTCAGTCACTACACCAAACATTGACCTAATTAAAACCTCCATAACATTAAACTCATATATCTTCCCATTCAATGATGCCACTAAATATAAAGCAGCATCTACACTAAAAGCTGATGGTCTCTCAGTTATAACCAAATCTTTCTTCTCATAAGTCCCGTTTGAATATAAAATATATAGCACTCCATCCCCAAAGAAAGGTATACAATTCTCCATAAAGATAGCAGGTCTTAATAGTTTTAGATCTTTAAAATCTTCAATAACACTCGCTGTCAGACTAAGTACATTTCCATTGAACTTGATAATATGAGGCATACCATCGTCACATCCGACATAGTAGATATTGTTAGAAGTATCCAGTACAAATTGTAAAGCACAACCTATGCTCTTTATTCTAGTTTTAACGGTCCCATTCTTTTCTATTTTAAACATTTTATGTTCACTGTTTAGTATGTAAATAGTATCGGTGCCATTAGCCTTTTGCAGTTGTATGATATCGTCTCTAAAAGGACCGAATTTCTTAGCAGACAGTGTATCAGAGTGATATTTATAAAGACCATCTTTTGCACCAAAGTATATAGATCTTTCGCAACTGTAGTCTGCAGTTGAATCTCTCCCTCCTTCTAAGACTTCGTATGCTGCCAATCCTTCTAGAACGTATATACAGCTGCCTCCTTCTGACTTCGGATCTGCCACGGTAAAGAAGATTGATGGTATGTCAGAAGCTTCTGTTTGAAGGTACTTCTGGCCATCTGCCGGTACTAGTAACCTGGTGATGTTGAAAGCAGATGCGAAGATAACCTGCTCATCTC
Organism: Amphipoea oculea; assembly: GCA_945859645.1. Classification (NCBI taxonomy): domain Eukaryota; kingdom Metazoa; phylum Arthropoda; class Insecta; order Lepidoptera; family Noctuidae; genus Amphipoea; species Amphipoea oculea. The sequence continues at coordinate 3,775,398 of OX243886.1, read as the reverse complement.
TGAACATTGTTGTGACCTTCGGCCGTTGCCTCACGTATTTCATCGTCGCACATAGTGTTATTAAAAATGACGTCATGTATATTGATGACCGCATGTTTGATGCTTCTGTAAAGAAGAAAATGTTTATGTAGATCCACGCTTTTATACAGGTTGGCGATATACAGGGTGTTACGGAAAGGGTATATCAATACAAACGGGTTGAAGAGTAAGTATATCTGGTGTAGAATCTCTGTACAAAATTTCAGCTCAAAAGCAGTAACTTTGAAAATGCTTAATATTTTTTTATTTCGATAGTTTATTAAATTGAAATCATAACAAACGTGTCACCGCACTACGAGGGTCATTATCCATTATATGTAGTGTGTCTGTGCGCCTAGTACACGCACATCACGCCGCCGCGCGCCAGTGCAGCGCCGTGATGTCGAAATAAAAAAAATATTAAGTATTTTCAAAGTTACTGCTTTTGAGCTGAAATTTTGTACAGAGATTCTAGACCAGATACACTCTTCAACCCGTTTGTATTGATATACCCTTTCCGTAACACCCTGTAGACACCTGCATCCGTCTTGGGGGTGATTTTATCCGTCATTTTAAACAGCTATAATGATCGCTTACTGCTTTACTAAGTAAATAGTAATAAATAACACCTATTAGCAGCAAAGAGTGCATAAACTTGAAACCTCGATAGGTTTCATGTTTATGTACTCTTTGCTGCTAATACCCTGCCTGCCTGCTTTACTGCAATCGTAAGTAATTCATAATTAATAGTAATAGTAGTAGTAATTCATTCATCTGACTGAATTGATTTTTTTGTCTGAATTGTCAGATCATTTTGATCTTTACAGGGTCGATAGAAGGTGCATTTTGAAAGCTTTCTGCATACTTATCTCGATTTTGGCATGTGTGTGGATTGGTTCCGTGTTGCATAAGTAGGTCCTAAAGATCATCATCATCTGCCTAGCGTTTTACCAACACAGTTGAGGTCGTTTTCCAGTCTAACCGGATGCAGCAATACCAGTATTTTACATGGAGCAACTAGGCAGTCGTTCCAAGTAAAATACTGGTACCCTGCGGAGGTCAGATGCATATCTCACAACTCAATTACTGGGTAACACGATACCCCCTTTAAAGATCACAACTAGTGCTATTATAGTATTGAAGATTTCCCTCACTCACACACACACCCTCACACACCCTTACTCACCCACATACACACCCCCACCTACACACACACATATTTTAGTTTATTATTATTATTATTTTTTTTCTTAATTTTTTTATTTTCTTTGGTATGTTTTGGTACACCACTTTTACCATTTATAATATGGCATTGAAGAGCGGGGCCTCCTAGCACAGGTATATCTTTACTTAAAAGGAGGTCCCTATGTAAGATCACTGTAAAAGTTGTACATGGTACTGAAATAAACTTTTTGTTTTTTTTTTTTTTTTGTTTTTTTTAAGAGTGACTATAACGTATGTTTTTACGTTTTTTATTGTGTTCATCATTTACATTCTATTCAGTATTTCCGATTAAATGACTTTTAATTGTATTATGTTCATCTTTTGACATTAATATTTCTTATTAAACGACTATTAATTTTATTATTGTAAAAATCAGTTATTGTTATTTTTTTTCTTTATTTTTACTATCAATATCTTTCTACACAATGTATTTTGTTAAGAAATAAATGACTTATGATCATAGCTATGATAAACCTGACAACGCAATTAATACCGAAACAAAAACCTGAATAATCAGAACTATGCTATGCCTCTGATGAAACACATGACCACCCACGACCGAAATGCCTCACATACTCCTGACTGGAGTTTCCTATGGAATTCAGCAGACCTTCGCCGACCCTGGCACACATGTTACGTGTCCAGTTCCCTCACCGTGCATGCGTTCAGTTATACAACGAGCGCACGCGATTATGCGGCGGTGCGTGGAAGAAAATTGTGCGCGTGCGCATTGTCTTTGTTGGTATGTTTTTTTTAAGGCGACTACACGACCTAAAGCGCGGTCACTGTCAGACTGCATAGAAAAGAAAGAGAAGCGCGATGACACAACCGTGGTAATTTATTGCAAATATGAAGCAATTATCTATTTACAAAAACTCTCAAACACCAAACAAATAAAAACCGTATACTAAAATTCGGGGAATTAAATTGTCTTTTAGATGGTGAAAGTTTTATGAAAATACACCCGATAGTGTTTGCGTGATTATCGTTTTTATGTCCGCGGTAGACATTACTTTACAAATTAATTACACTATGTTAAAAAAATATAATTGCAAATATTCACATATCAAATTACGAAGCAAATGGTCTAGTATAACATTTATTTTTTTCAAAGAAATCAGTCCGGTCGATTAGACGTGATGTTGAATTTAAAATCATTAGAAGTCGTATATCTGCGCCTTAATACCAGAAATAGGCGTGGCGGGTTGTTTTCCTTTCCCGGACGAGCTGTCACACTAATACTAAACTGGTAAGTACTAAGCAATCAAATATTTTTATTTGAGAATTATTTAGGAAATTGAATTTATTTGGGAAAGACGTTTCAGATATCTAATTAGGAAAAAATATGTTTTTAAATGATTTACCTACAAACGGAGTGAATAGGGATGCAGGGGTGAACCGGGACGAAACTTTAAAATGGATTTTAACGTTGAAATAATATAGTTTGTTGTCAATAAGGGCACGTCATCGTTAATTAAATTACAGTAAGCACATTAGGGTCCTTTTTGGCCACAAACTATATGTATTATTTTAATGTTTTTGTCCCGATTCACCCTTGCATCCCTATTCACCCTGTTTGACGGTACTCGCGGCCATAATCAGCTGTAGCACTCGAAGAATGAGTTTATTTCGACAATTTTTTTTTTTTTTTGTTTTGTGGGAGTTATACACCCATCACGTCTCTGAAGTTTGGTCAGCTAATTTAATTTGACCTTGTATAAGCCTTAAGAAGTCACAAACAGTGGGTGGATTGTGGGGATGACACATTCATACTCGAAATTTTTCCAATAATTTATCCTCATGCATCATTAATTAATTAGTCCAAAAACTTCCACAACCAAATACTTCGCGTAAAAAAAAAATCAATCAGTAAATCAAAAATTGAGGCACCAACTGCCAATACTTTGAAAAAAAAAACAGTTTTATCATTACTTTCATTAATAATTATAATATTTATAGCATTCCTGATAATTATTTTGATGTTTCAAAGAAGTTGCTTCGTCTATAAACCAGTGGCGTAACTATAGGGTGGCATTGGGGCCAAATGCCACGGGCCCCCAGCCAGAGGGGGCCCCCGGCCCGAGAGGCCCATGAGCGCAGGAGGATCCTAACGTAAGGACAGCAGCAGACAGGTGTTAAATTTTGTAGGGGAAAATATGAAATGTACGCGGAAGAAGTCGCGGCAGAAGTGCTAATAAAAAAAAAATCAATTATTAATTGAATTAATATGAACCGTGAAATACGCCAACATTGCCCCTAAGGGAAACTTTGCCCAAAGAACAATTTATAAGCATTTCTTTGTTGTGCAAAAATATCTTAATATTCTGGCAACATTGATTGACTTTAGTGGAAAATAGGTTATATGTATGGCAACACTAACTATCGTGTTTGTCGCTAACTTTGTTTAGTAACTTGTTGGAACTCGTCGAGTGAGGTGAGTGTTTTTGCGGGCAAATTTTAGTGTACATTTCGAAGTAAATTCTGCGGAATGGCGAAAACACAGGTTAGTTGACTTTGTATCATGTCCTTTAAAATTATTTGTAGAGTATATTAATGTAAGGTTCATTGCTCAGAGTCTTTTATAAATAAAGTTATGATGATGGGTAAAGTTATCTAGTAATGTTCCAACCTACGATTGACAACATTGCCCGCCATCAAAAAAGGCTTAGGGTTGGCACATTACGAAACCTTGTATTTTTTCCGTTTTTAATTTATGGCTACTGCTGAGGTTATTTAATTTACAACATACTTATATTAGATATTTAATTAATAAAATTCAAAGATTACTTTAGGTACCTGCTCCACACTACATTATAATTTGTTTTTTTTTGTTATTCTTATACTTGTCGATCCCGTAGCCTTGTTGGTAGTATGCCTGCCTCCGAAACACAGGATCGCGGGTTCCAATCCCGCCCAGCGCAAACATCCATAATATGTGAATCAGTGAGACGTTAATAGTAATGAACAATAAAATTGTGATATAAAAAATATGTGATAAATGTTGTTATTGCGGGGTGGATTCAAAAACCTTGATTTCTGATATAACTTTACCTGAGGATAAACTCCTACTGATTTTTTATAGATGTCTACATAATTATGGTTAGGGTAAGTGTACCTTTGTGTTTAAATTTAGAAATAATAGACATGATATGATTGGAGTCATAATCATCATTATAAACCAATTTTATGTCTTCTCCAGTTATTTAAGTTCAAACTTTAATTTGTGAATCAGTAAATTGTTAAAAAACAATAATTAAAACATAACAATTATTGGCCACTAATAAAAATATCCATAAAATATTTCATTATTTTATAACTTTATGCAAATGAAACTAAATAAATATATAATTTTTTATATAATTACTAAACAAAATGTCTGTTCAACTCTATTTAATTTACCTACCACATACGAGTTACTTGAATTGATCTCTATTAGTAGTACCTACTTATTTTATCCATAAAAGTGTTAATTGTATTTTCAGTTTTTATTAAATACTAATAAGTGGGAAACGTTTTTCTTTTTATTTACCTGAACACATATTCTTTGTAGAAAGGAAAAAAAACAGAATATTTTTCACCATGTGCCAACCCTAGCACTTTTAAAAGGCGAAATGTGAATTGTATGAAAAAGGTAAAAAATGCCAGGGTAACATTGCCCCGTCATTTTAATAAGAAACTTTTCATAGTGTCGTTTACTTTCCTAAAGTAAGCGCCATCTTTACCAAAATTCTTGTACTGGTTTTTATGTCATCTGCTTAGAGGTCGTATTTGCGTCAAAAATCAATGTGGGCAAAGTTGGCTAAAGGTCCAGATAACTTTGCCCGCCAACAAAATCGAACAAATATTGAATTAAATGTTAAATAATAGTAAATTTAGCAATACTCACACATGCGCATGATCTTAAAGTTGTAGCTGATAAAGGAAAATACTTACGCCTCCATAGAAAAATCGTATTAAAATTGTAATTATTCTAAAAAAGGGGGCAAAGTTGGCATGTTTCACGGAACTCATTTTTTTTCACTATTTCTGCGTCACTTTTTTCATTAATAGATGCACTTTGTTCAATTACACTATATACACGAATTTTACGAATACACAGCAGTGTAGGTACTACACAGACGGTCGAGCCGTCAGCTGTCCATCCATCCATCCATACATCCACACCCACACCCACACCCACATCCACACCCACACCCACATCCACATCCACATCCACATCCACATCCATCCATCCATCCATCCTTCGTTCACTTCGGTTGGCGCCGCCGTAGAAAGAGAGGGGGATACTTAGTAGTTAGGAGTTGTAGTTCTCCCCTGTGTAGTCTCTCCTGACGGTCACGTGTCCTGACGCGATGTCCTGACGCGAGTTTAACATTTTTTACCCATTACAAAAAAGTGTGCAACGCCGCTAAAGAAGTTTACACTTCAAAAACTGTATCGTTGGTTGAGCTTTTTTACACTGAGGGAGGGCCCCATCCCTTGAATTTGCCACGGGCCCCAAACGGTATGGTTACGCCACAGCTATTTAATAAACCCTATTATTTAAAAGGTTTACGAATTTAGGTAAGCCACGATAAAAATATAAGTAGGAATCCGTCATTAACCACGATTGTACAATGTTACATGTTGTACAATGGAAACCAGCACTATGTTTCCTTCCGCAACTAGATATATAGCAGTAAACGCAAGAATAATAAACATTTACTAATACAACACAAACAAACATACAGACAAAAAAAAAGAAAATAAATAAAGAAAAATAATTAGAAATAATAAAAGTCTTAAAGTTTGGTAATTATTATTTTACTTATTATAATTATTGCAGTGAATTTCGTGAGTGTTGCATGATTAATTATTTATTTAGTGACAGTTTGGTTGTGAATTTATAATCTGTGCAATCTTTTAAGTTTTTGTAAAAACAAGTGACAGTTTAAAAGGACAAGTTATTAGTGATTTTCTTCTTGGTAACCTACAATCATAATACGAAAGTCTAGCCCCCTTACTAATAAACGTTGTATAGCGTCTGTATAGTTACACAACGCTTTGTCTTCTTCTTTCGAAAGTCAAATTACTGACGACTGAAAGAGAGAAATGGATGTGTAACTATTCATCTGATATAATACGTTTATTAGTAAGGGGGTAGATATACAGGGTCTAAAAAGACACATCACATAGCCGGCAACTACGCATTTTGTACAAAAAAACTAAGTACCTAAAACTGTATGTTTGTATGTCCGCGATTTTCTCAAAAACTAATGAAGCAATTTTGATAATTCTTTCATTGACGTGATCTACATACTTTCAGGAAGTTTTTAGTATATAATACATTAGGTAAATAATTACCTAATGTATCATATACTAAAAAAGGAACCAACGACACCGACTTCCGAAATTAAAGTTTGTAAAAAAGTTTTTCTTCCATTACCTAGTCCGCTAGTCATCTCGGTAGTCACCCCCTTTCTAACCATATCATCATTCACACAGTCCATCCATCGTTTCTTTGGTCTCCTCCTACTCTTATAGCCATCGACATTCATACTCAAAACTCTCCTCTCGACATTTTCCCCAATCTTCCGTATCACGTGCCCATACCGAATCACGTGACCGCAAAATTAACATTGAAATCGTATTGGCTTTAGATTGAAATTAAAATTAACGTCATAGCACATATATCAACTCGGAAAGTATTCTTTGTATGCAACGCACACTAATTGAAATCGTAACGTAATCGCCGCGGCTCGGGACAAGCTCACGTCAACTTGCAGTTCACGCGCTTACGTCTCTTCATACCCCAGCTTACGTCTCTTCGTCTACCCTTGCCCCTCTCACCCTTCCCGCGGCCTGCCTGCAGCACCATCAACCAGCGGTCGGCGAGTCGTAAGCGCAGCGTCGCCTAGCCGCAACCAAATCGACGTATCGCAGCTGCTGATCCGCTTCGGTTACGTGCTTATGTTAGGTTGACGCCTGTTTAAGACGCTGACAAGAGCCAAATAGGCTTGTTTCGAATAATTTTTTAGCCAAATCTATACAGTTTGACACGGCGAAAAAAATATATGTTAATCTTGAACATATTTCTGAGGACCCTGTTGTATTCAAAACACGTTTTTGAAAAGTTAAAAGCCTTATACTACCTCAGCTAAAATTCGCTCTTTATCTCGCTCATACGATACTGCTCGCGGACTGAGTGAGAGCGAGACACGAGTGCGGTGCTGGGCGGCAGGAAGCGCCAATAGTTTAGGTATTTGCTTTTTACAGTGAAAATAATGGTAATTATAAAAAAGTAAATAACATAGGACCTGCTTTAAAGTAAGTTGAGTTAGTATGCAAAGTTTCATGATCTAATTTGAAGTATTTTTTGAATGCCAGCGGTTTATTGTTCGTGTTAGAGGTAACTTTGGTTTTTTTTTCTATCGAGAAAATTTTATGAAATCGTGTTTTCGTCTAACATAAGACTTTGCATTAATCCTCAACTTTACCATATATTTATTTCAAAATTAATGGTGCAGGATTTTCGACATAACGGAGGATCACGTTAAGCCATTTGAGGTAGTATAGGCTCTTAAGGCGAGGCGAAAGGCGATACGGTAACGATCCCTTTCCGAGTTGATATGTGTGTTAAAACCTTAACATCCATGATCCGCAACCGTATTTTAAAGCTAGCTACAATATTACGTCACCACTTACGTCAAATACCGACATGCAGTATTATATTTACAATCCAATCGAATAGTTTTATGTAGTTTGGTCATAGCTACTGCATCGATGATCTAAGCGCGCATTTAATTTCATTGCAACATTGGGTGACCATTCGAATTCTGTTGATAATAGAAATTGTATCGGAAGAAACAACATTCAATCGTCTTACTTGTGTGAGCATGACGCTCTATCGTCATAGAATAGAAACACGCACAACTGCTACATTGTCGCCTGTCGGACAAAGTGTTATAGGGTTCAGTAACAGCCCGGAGTTTTGGAAATCGGCGGTGTGATACCCCCGTGCCGTTGGTCTTGCGCCTGATCTCTCTCCAGTCGTGTCGGATTGCTGTCCCATCGGACTATGAGAGTCAGGGAAGAGTGAGTGCACCTGTCTGCGCACACTTGTGCACTTTAAGCCGGATTCACATAACTGTGTTGTGTCGTGTCGTGACGCCTTATGACGCAATGTTAGCCAATCAAAACTCGTAGTGATTTGACGTAGTCCTGGACAAAATAGTTTGATTGGTGTATCCCGCGTCACGACACAACACGACACAGTAATGTGCTGGTGGCTTTAATATCTCCCGCGTAGATGTCTAGTCTCCGTTGAGATTTGCTGCCATGGCGGAAAATTTGATGTTCTCTCATGTTTGTTTGGTATAAGAAAATGCAGCAGTGCCATGTGGAATTTTTGTTACGACCGATGTATCACGTGTATGTAATAAAACAATTGAACGCACGAGAATAACTGCCGGCTGTGGAATTCAGTGAAGTGTTTTATTGGTGATGAAAAAGTAATCAAGTTACGTAAAGTGTAGTCTTTCTTTGTTTATGTTATTTGGTAAACAAATTTTATCGTCATCATTCTCCGGCCTATATCCCAGTTTATTTGTGGTCGACGCAACATGTCTTTTTCTTCCATACTTCTCTATTAGTCGTCATCTCGGTAGTCACCCCCTTTCTAACCATATCATCATTCACACAGTCCATCCATCGTTTCTTTGGTCTTCCCCTACTCTTATAGCCATCGACATTCATACTCAAATCTTTCCTCACGACATTTTCCTCATTCGTCCGCATCACATGCCCATACCATGACAACCGATTTCCATACAACTTTGCAGTTACCGGTGCCACTTTCAAACTTCCTCTTCTTTATTTATTATTTATTTAATTAATACTTCAAGCACATAAATGTACAGAGGTGGAGAGGAGGCCTGTGTCCCGGCAGTGGGAACATTATTGGCTGATTATGTTATGTATATAATGGTGTGATAACAACGTGCCTTCTAAAAACAACAGTGGCTTTCCTCACTGGCAAACAAATATGTTGAGTGAAAATTATTGTGCTTTACCGCCCCGACCACAACTTCTGGCTTACCGGCAAGCGGCGCGGTTTCTTTTGTCTAACGTTGACGCTGTGAGCGGTGCATCGTGGCATGGTTCATACATTTAAATGGTATAAGTATTTGTTTTATCCGCGGCGAGGTCGTGGCCAGGACGTTAGTTCGGAACTGTTTTCAAATATAATGGCGAACCGTAAACCGTATTTTATCTTAACCGGTCAAGCGGCGCGGTTCGCCGATCGGCGACGAAACAATAGAAAATCAATTGTGTCTCATTAGCGGAGCTTGACAAATTAAGATACAATATCGCTCGCTATACAATTCAATGGAATATGAAATAAATATTATCTTCGTCGTGTTTGAATTGAATTGAATTGTATGGCGAGTGATATAGTATCTTAAGATAAAATATTATAGTATCTTAGCCGTGTGTAGCGCCCTCAAGATAAATCCAAAAGTGTTTTTCATAATTATGTTTGTTTACTAAATAAGACTGACTGATTGATCGATGTTATTTGGTCGACCGTCCGTCGGTGTCACCCTAACCTCATTAGGTACTTGGGAATTACAACAACCATTACAGGGTGGCATACATCAACGCGCCAACGCATCATCTGCCTAGCCTTTTCCCAACTATGTTGGGGTCGACTTCCAGTCTAACCGGATGCTATGAATACCAGTATTTTACATGGAGTGACCTCCACAACCCAGTTACTCGGGGTAATACGATACCCCTTGGTAAGACTGGTTGTCAGACTTTCGGGCTTCTGACTGCCCGTAACGACTGGCAAAGATCCACGAATGACAACCGGGACCAACGGCTTAACGTGCTTTCCGAGGCACGGAGGGGTCTCGGTATGTAAAGATGGTCACCCATCCACAGACCAACCGCGGCAAGCGTAGGTTAACCTGATCGATCGACCTGTGTGGCTGTTATTATTTAGCCAAACATTTATTTAATAAATGTTTTTGTATGTCGATTTTATTCATTTTCGAGCGGCCATTGTTGTTTACATCTTTGGCAAATTTAGCGCGGCCGGGCCTTAATCTAAAACCCACACCAGGAAGTACAAAAACAACCTATTTAAACCCGTAACCATTTTCGCATACAAATATTTATTACTCTGCCGTCCCCATTTTGATAGAGGTGCATTCAACCTCAAGTGTAGGGCACCGATAAAGACAGGAGTTGATATAAACAAAATTATGTTTATAATACGAAACAGTCACTGATTTGATTTCTTAGAAGCCAGTTGTGAGTTTGTTTAAGTTTAAGAGTAGGTAAGTGATCTTTGCGTGACTTCTCTGTGATAATTATCTTGATTATAGCTTGTGTCTAAGTAATAACAGCCGTACGGGTCGATCGATCAGGTTAAGGTGAATGGGTAGTTGTAGCCCGCGAAACTCAATTTTTCTTACGTTTTTTGCAATTTGCAGATCAGTGTCAGGTTGTATCTTGATCCAAATATGATTCGCGACTATAATAGACATGTATTTACAGAATTATAGTCATTAGAATCATTAATATATCTCTTTAAGTTAGATTTCTACCACTAACACTTTTCCATACGAGATTTGTTCTTAACGGTAGAAATCTAACTTAGAAAGATGTATTAATGATTCTAATTATTATAATTCTGTAAATACATACCGGTTATAGTCGCGAATCATATTTTGATCAAGATACAACCTGACACTGACCTGAAAATTGCAAAAAACGTAAGAAAAATTTAATTTCGCGGGCTATAACTACCCATTCACCTTAAGCTGCGCTTGTACGTGGTCTATGTTGGTCCGTGGGGGTCTGGTTCATAACCTGAATCTGAATTAAATCTATCCATTTATTTCAAGCAATTAGGCCCATAGAAAACACATAAATAGAATATTAATATAACTTAAAAATACTATAAATACATACATCATTATAATTACACTAAGAAACTTGCTTAACACGAAGTGACTGCGTCGTGTTTCGCTGACTGGTGTCATGTAGCCGGCCACGAAACCGGCGGTACACAACACCCTTCGGCCAGAACTCTTCCTTGAGGAACTTCTCGAGATGGTGTGTCGGAACACGCACCACGAACGACTTGAAGTTCGTGTTGTGACGCAACTCCAACTTCTCGACCTTCGAAGAAATATCGACCGAAATAATATCGACAGTCACTACATCGACGGGATGGGTGACCATCTTTACATACCATGACCCCTCCGTGCCTCGGATAGCACGTTAAACCTTTGGTCCCGGTTGTCATTCGTGGATCTTTGACAGTCGTTACGGGTAGTCAGAAGCCCGAAAGTCTGTCAACCAGTCTTACCAAGGGGTTTCGTATTACCCAGTAATTGGGTTGTGGAGGTCAGATAGGCAGTCGCTCCATGTAAGTCCGGTTAGACTGGAAGCCGACCCCAACATAGTTGGGAAAAGTCTAGGCTTCCATACTTCTCTATTAGACGTCATCTCGGTAGTCACCCCCTTTCTAACCATAATTATCATAATTCACACAGTGCATCCATCGTTTCTTTGGTCTTCCCCTAATCTTATAGCCATCGACATTCATACTCAAAACCTTTGTCACGACATTTTCCTCATTCCTCCGTAACACATACCCATACCATGACAACCGAGAAACAGCTGACTTTTTCTGCTGACGAAATCTTTTGTGTTTGAATTTGACTCGCACTTGGACACTTTTTAGTATATTTTGTACAGACACATCAAGCTACTACAATCTGTCAAATTTCTTTAATAGATTTTCAACTTTATCACTACAACATAAGGTTCAAAGTTGATTGGGATAATTTGACAGTTACGGGTAGCTTGATGTGCTGGCGTCTGTACACAGCTTATGTTTATTTTAGTTTTTTTTACATGCATTAAAAACCTAAAGGCAAACACCAAGCTGTGTTTTAGGTTTTTCTGACAATAATATCACAATGTCTGTAATTGTTTTTATAGGCATGTGACCCGAAATTAATCTTGATAATGATATGTTTTTACGCATGTTATGTTATTATTAAGAACTATTATCTCCTTTATTTAATTAAATGCATATTGTAAATTATATTTTTAAATATTAGAACACAAAAATAATTAAACCATTTAAAAATATTTAAAAAAAGAATAGTATACCATCGGTATTGGGAACAGCGGTGCTATTCTGTAAAAATCTAATCGTGAAAACTTAGGTGAAGTGAGCTCCAAGTGAGCTGTCAGTTCGCGTAATGCTAGGGAATGACACTATTGAAAGCTCACTTCAAACTCACTTCACCTAAGTTTTAACGGTGACACTTATACAGAACTAGCTGCGCCCCGCGGTTTCACCCGCATAAGTCTCGATCCCGTGGGAATAACGGGATAAAAAGTGTCCAATGTCCTTCCCCGGGACTCAAACTATATCTACACCAAATGTCATCTAAATCGGTTCAGCGGTTTAGGCGTGAAAAGGTAACATACAGACAGAGAGACAGAGTTATTTTCGAATTTATAATATTACTAGCTCCGCCCCGCGGTTTCACCCGCGTAAATGTCGATCCCGTGGGAATATCGGGATAAAAACTAGCCTATGTCCTTTTCCGGTACTCAAACTATCTCTATACCAAATTTCATCTAAATCGGTTCAGCAGTTTAAGCGTGAAGAAGTAACAAACATATAAACACACACACATACACACACACACACTCACAAACTTTCACCTTTATAATATTAGTGTGATAAGTATGGATTGGTCTGCTGGGTCCAAGCTACCGGCGGTCAGGACGCAGAAGCTTACTGACGGACACGTTTTTTCTACGGCACGGTTTATATACCGTACCGTAAAGAAGCCGTGCCGTGTACAGACGCCAGCACATCAAGCTACTACAATCTGTCAAATTTCTTTAATAGATTTTCAACTTTATCGCTAAGGCATGAGGTTCAAAGTTGATCGGGAAAATTTGACAGTCTCGGGTAGCTTGATGTGCTGGCGTCTGTACAAAAGGCCTAGCTTAAATGATACATTATTTATTTTCTGTAAGTAGGTTTGTACAAACAGTTTTACACGTCAATCATATTTTTTTAACCGACTTTAATTGACCGACTTTAAAAAAGGAGGTTCTGTATTCGACCCGTATGTATGTATGTATGTTTGTATGTCCACGATTATCTCAAAAACTACTGAACCGATTTTGATAATTCTTTCATTAGTGTGATCTGCATACTTTCAGGAAGGTTTTAGTATATAATACATTAGGTAATTATTCTTATGTACGAAGTTATATGCATAAATGTACTGCATCTCCGGCATTTCTATGTGAATTTTTATGATTCTTCGAGTCGTGTCTTCAATTATTCAATGCACTAGTATTAATTGAATTTGTGTGGGGTAGGTACAACTAAAAAGTGAAAAACAAAAACTTTTTTACGAAAAAAAACAACCGACTTCAAAAAAAAAACACTACAAAGTGAAAAATAACTTTAATTTCGGAAGTCGGTGTCAAAAAACGAAAATGCTGAACCAACGACACCGACTTCCGAAATTAAAGTTATTTTTCACTTTGTAGTGTTTTTTTTAAGTCGGTTGTTTTTTTTTTTGTAAAAAAGTTTTTTTTAAGTTAGATGAGGTCGGCGTTTCCTATCCGACTACTCTGAAAAGAAAGGCCGAAACAAACTCAGAGGTCACAGTCTCTTTTAAAGTCCAGACATAATCTTGGCCAGATCATGTGAAGACCATGTAGATTGGTGTCTGAAATGATCTTGGCTTAAGACCAAGTTCGCACGTACTTAAAAATATTGCGCGGGATCTTATCGCTCACTGGATTTTCAATTCACGACGTTGGGCCGAGGGTTGAAAATCCAACAGAGGTCCAGCGCGTCAAAAAGTGTATATTTTTGACACACTGTGATGCTGTCTGTTGGATTTTCAACCCTCGGCGCTTAGCAGAGGGTTGAGAGTACAGAGCGCGAAAAAAATAGCCGCGGGACAACGCGCTCGTGCAAACCTGAGCTTATAGAACATCCTATAAGTACAGTCACGTCTAAAAGTATGTATACCCTTGGCAATTTTCAATTGCCATTTTTTCGTGAAATGACGAATGCAACGTTGAAATACGACACTTGACATAAACCTATGGGTTCGAAAATACTATTTTCGTAATAACATAAAATTTCATTCAAAAATAAAGGATAAAATCGCCTTTGAATAAAGCCAAGTGTATACATACATACATACATACATACTTTTAGACGTGACTGTACTATCATCGCCATAAGTTTTAACAAGCAGACACAAACAACCCTCATTATAAATATTATAACCCAATGAAGACTAAACTCTATCCTCTCTAACTTACAGATCAAAATGCTGCCACTACTATTCCTAATGATAATAGGAACAGTTTACACGGAGAAGGAAAACTGTTCATACCTATACGATGGAACGGCTTACGACAGATCAGCGATCCTTACAATTAAAGGATTACCTACGAATTTAGTCTTTAATCCAGTCAATAAAGACCTGCACTTTACACTGATAGACCTGGAGAGTCTACAAAACGACAATGTTCAAACTAAGATGGAACAGTATTTTTTAAGAGAAAATCAACCAATTAGAATCGCTAATGTAAACGGGCAAGCAGCTGCAGTTGACGTTACAAAGAAAAGAGTATATATAGCAACCGATGATGGTCTACATTTCTTAAATGCTAGTGACAAAGCTCAGTTTTTAAGCATGAAAGATGAAGATATCGTCCAACTATTCAAACCTCGTGATAATGACGAATTGTATGCTGTTTTCTTCCCCGAAAACGAAGTATTCTTGATTGACTTACAGAAAAACGAGAAGAAAAAAGTTGAAAATGTTCCGTGTGCCTTCATTCTTGCTGTTGACGATAAAGACAATATATATTATGAGTGTGATTCCAAGTATGTTAAAGTAATGCTTAAAGGTTTTCAAGAACCTGTAGAATTTGTTGGTATCCCTAAGAATTCTGCTAGAGCTATTGCCGTTGACAACTCCTCAAGAGTCATATTGGCTACGAATGATGGCCTTTATTTGCTTAAGCCTGATAATATTATTCCTACAAAGCTTATGGATTTGGATTATGTTCCGTCCGGGATAACATTTGAAGAACAAAGTTTCTATGTATCAACCAACGGTATTATTTATAAATATAGTGACTGTGAATACGAATGATTAATGAGTATGTTTAATTAAATAGATGTTGTTGAATTTTTTCTAGTGGTTTTTTTTGGATGATCCCCTAAATACACAGGGTTAAATTAAATTATCTCGCGAAACTTCGTGAACGTGATGGAACACGATAAAAAAAAAAAGTTTTTTTGTGGGGTCACCGACCGCTGTTAGTGCAGCCACTTGAAATATCAGATTAAAAATCAGCTTTTTACTGTGTAAACTTCACAGACGTGATAGATATCAATATCTCAACACGACAAAACTAAGGAAAACAGATTTACTTGAAATAACAATACCATTCAGCTGTCATTTAACCTTAACCTCTTGCCCGTTCTTCTCCATACGAAAACTACCTTTTGGAATGGGCGACTAGAATCAATTCTATTTTAAGATAATTTTTGACGTTCAAAAGTGCCTTTTATGTGCCTATTTGAAATAAATGCTTTGACTTTGACTTTGACTTTAAACACAAACATCAAATCTTTTTTATTTTATCGTGTTCTGCCCCCTTATTCACAAACACTCGATATGCTCCCGTATCGTATCGAACATTAATCATTGTTATCGTAGGAGTCTTCTCAATGCTATTCACAAGTCCAAAACCCGAAAATTTTGTCAGTTTAAATCAAATAGACGCCCGCTATTCTTCCAACAGCTATTTGCTGTTGAAGAGAAGTCAAATCAGGTTACCGAAATGTCAGGTTTTCGTTACGATAGCCTGTCGTATGGTTGTGACTCAGGGCTCAGCAGGCTTAGCCAAGTTGACAATCTACAATCGTTAACGCTAGTAGAAAACTAATCAAATGTATAGGAATGACATCATCTCAACGATAAGTCACGTGGTCAGTACAAACGAATAGAAAATTCGTAGCCAAGTTTACTCGTTCAAAATGTTAGAATAGAATGTAATCGTTTCTACAACGTAGATCGCTACATCCCATACAAATGGTAGCCAAGTTACAGTTTTGACAAGCGCTAACGAAACGCTGTCGAAGTTTTTGAACGATAGCTAAGCGATCGCCGAGACCCAAGAGAAAACGATAAAAAATGGCGTCTATTATGATACAGCTGTGTTAAGACCGAGAAGTGTTTTGTATATTTACCTTATTTTTGGACTATATTTATCATTTAGAATTTTAAAAAATATTTCAGAGAAACAAAGGGTCTATTGATTAAGTAGTAAGGGTCAATTGTTTTGTTTGTTTCTTTCGTAAGTATTAGTTCATGTTGCGGATCACGTCATTGTTTATGATTCAAACTTTCAAGTGCCCGCGAGGTGGCCCGAGTATGATAGATTTTTAAATAACAAGGAAGATTTACGAAACAACTAATAATTTACGTACCTTTCCATGAATTCCAATAAAGCTGCAAAATGTTCTGGGCTTGCTCGAGATCTAGATTCCATCCTATACTTAAAAGTTATCACTTCATTTTTTAAGGTATCTTTCATTCATAATATTATATTATGCAGAATCATATCATAACATTTCGAGACGCAGTAATATTTAAAATTACATTCCACACTGTGTTATAATAATAAATCAAATAAGAAGAGCTTTAACTTATTTCGCTTACTTTCAAATTTCAAAACACTTAAAAAAACAATTATTTGCCCGCGCACTAAGTACACAGCTGTGACTTTGACGTCTATCGGAACGCTCACCATAGACTAAAGTATAGGTTTTTTCTAAAGACGTTGTAGAATGAGCGTTCGACTCGGTCGTGTCAACTTGGCTAGCAACTTATCGTTTTCTATAATCGCTTACGCCGAAGCGTTAACGATTGTAGAAAGAGATTCGATATGAAACGTTTGTAACTTGGCTAGGCCTACTGATATCGATAGCAATCACGTCTGCAAAGTACCGCTAGCTTAATTATCCCTGTACAGTAGTGTCTGATTTTTCTCAGTACATCAAGCTACCCGAAGTGTCAAATTTTCCCAATCAACTTTAAATCTTATACTTTAGCGATCAACTTTGAACCTTACGATTTAGAGATAAAGTTGAAAATCTATTAAAGAAATTTGACAGATTTTAGTAGCTTGATGTGCTGGCGTCTGTACTCTAAGATAATTTAGATAGAGATTTTCAATGGGGATTTGGGACATATCAAGCTACCCGAAACTGTCAAATTTTCCCAATCAACTTTGAACCTTATGATTTAGAGATAAAGTTTAAAATTTATTAAGGAAATTTGACAGATTGTAGTAGCTTGATGTGCTGGCGTCTGTACAATGTCAGTGGAGTATTACCCTCTCGAAATTTTTATGAAAAAAATATCGACTAGTGGCACCTTAACGTTACTTGAAATCTCTTCCATAAAAAGCTGTGTTAACATACGTGTATATACCGGCTAGACAAAAACAGGGTATAAAAGTGGAACGGAGTAGAAGCCTATGGCACAGAAATCTCTTGTTTTTTCTCACAAAATATATGCAAAAATATTGCACATAAATCTCTTTTTAGGGTTCCGTAGTCAACAAGGAACCCTTATAGTTTCGCCATGTCCGTCTGTCTGTCCGTCTGTCCGCGGTTTAGCTCAAAAACTATTGGTACTGGAAAGTTGTAATTTGGCATGAGTATACACGTTAATGACGCGAAAAAAGTGGTAAAATAAAATTTTGAAAAAACAATTGTTTAGGGTACCCTACATGTAAAGTGGGGATGATAATTTTTTTTTCGTCCTTCCCATAGTGTGGGATATCGTTGGATAGGTCTTTCAAAAATATTGGGGTATGGGAAGACCGTTTTTTGATTAAGTAAACCGTTCGTGACTTATTAAGCTTTAAAGTACCAATTTTCGTTAGAGTCAAGCGTGTCCCCTCTACCAACTAAACGGTTGTAGTTAGAAATTCAAATGTCACGGCAGTAGTACCTATATATAACGAAGTTTAAAGGAAAACTATCACACTTAAGTGGGCTTTACAAGTTTACGAGTAATAGTTGACCAACTTAAATTTGCAGTTTCAATGTATGGCAGCACATGATTTTTCAACTACAATGTTAAGTTTGTTCTTGGGATAAATTCATTCCAACTACGGAACCCTTCATTGTGCGTGGTCCAAGTGTCCGACACGCACTTGGCCTGTTTTTTTTTTACTTTTAATCCTTTGAATGAAGTCGGCCGATGGCTTCAATCAAAGGGTTGATTGTCGCTACGAATTCATTGATAATTTCCGTGGTAAGGAATGCCTAAGGATCTCATCAACATATAAATGTGGTGTTCACTATTATCTCTTATTAGGGGCTTAGGGTTTAGAGTAAAACCACCTACCAGAAAAAATCTACATCTTTTTAATAAAATAAGCGATAGACATAACTTTAATACAAGAAATAAAGATAAAATACATCAACCATTTTTCAGATTAGCCAAAGACATACATCTTTTATGGGGTACTGTGTTAAATGTTACCATGAAATACCTTGTGATATATTGCAATTAAATGAAAGAAAATTTAAAACTCACATTAAACGTACACTTTGTAAACAAGCATACTATAAATTAGAAGATTATATCCAAGATAAGAACGCTTGGAAACATGCTGGTCCTGCTCCATAGGACAATCTAGAGTCTAGACAAAATCAAACTGGTAGCTAATTTAATTGTAATTTTTTTTATTCTTTTTTTACATTCATTACTCACACCCTGACTTATTACTTGTATTTTTTTTTTAATTAAAATCGTTTTGCTTGTACCATGTTTGTAAATATGTGAGCACCATGTATCTATCAGATAATTAATTTATATGTCATGGTTTCGTTTTTAATTCTATTACCTATTGTGGTATAGTAATTTTATTGTAGGTGCATCGTCCTCACATGTTATTATATAATTAATGTACCCATGCAAAATATTGTACCTAAAACATTTTAAAAGAGTAACGGTGGAGTTTCTTGCCCATTCTTCTCGATACGAAAACTACCTTTTGGAATGGGCGACTAGAATCAATTCTATTTTGAGATAATTTTTGACGTTCAAAAGTGCCTTTTATGTGCCTATTTGAAATAAATGCTTTGACTTTGACCACCGAATTATCGGTAAGTACACAACAACTCAAAGGGAACGTCTAGTCGCCACAGGGGATAGAGCGGGACTCTTGAGCTACCATTGAGTTGTGTGCTACATTTAATAGAATATCACATCTATATGTGTGTGAAACAGTAGAAAAAAAAAATAATATTCAAATATTGACTCCAAAGTTCCAAACCGCAATAGACAGGGTTAAATTGAGGAAGGGAAGGGCCAGAGGCAAAGCCTTTTCCGAACAGTTGGCTGTTGGCAAATTAAGTAGAAATGATGAAGAGGGCATCTCGGTATTTACCTACTATGGATTAGTAGCAAGCCCAAAAGACTGAGAGCATTGCCAAGATGGATAGCAATTATAGATGGATAGCGACTATAGCAAAACACACTGTTTTAAAAATATGGAATGACAGGTTCATAGACACTTTTTTACATACCTTATTAATCTTGCAAATCTCCTCACAAAGTCTGGTCCTTCCAAAGCGCTCCCAACGAATGCCAAACTTTTAGCCATCCTAAAATTATTTTTTATCTAATGAATGATGTGATTCTTTACTTGTAATTACACAAATTACATCACTGATGGACTAGTAGTAATATTTACAGGGTGTGTTCATTTAATTTATTAAACTTGTTTCAACATAATTAGGTACAAAGGAAGACTTCGTGCCTGGGCCTTGTCTACCCGACAACAAATGGCAGTGGAGAGAAAAGATGAATTAGGTGATGAGAGGTAAAACAAAATAAAAAACAAAAAAGATAACATAACTCAAATAAATATTGAAGACCGTGAACTCTACGATGTAGAGCGGGACGGAAAGACTATACTTTATACTTGTCAAAGAATGAAGGAAGATAGCTGAGGCAGAATGGAAGCCAATAACAGGACAGCAGATGACGTGGCTGAACTTGGTGAAAGGCTGATGATGGACGTGGATAGTGTAGCATCAAGTACTAGCTAGCAGAATACCAGTATTTTACATGGAGCAACTGCCAATCTGACCTCCACAACCCAGTTACTGTAAGACGATACTCCTTGAGAATCCTGCACACTATCGGTAGCAATGGCTTTCATATTTACAGTTCAACAACATTCATTGCGTTATTTACGTTGTTGAGCAATGTCGTGAGGAGAATTTTGAGTATGAATGTAGATGGCTATAAGAGTAGGGAAGACTAAAAGAAACGATGGATGGACTGTGTGAATGATGATGTGGTTAGAAAGGGGGCGACTACCGAGATGACGACTAATAGAGAAGCGCCGATCCCAAATAAATTGAAATAAGGGCAGGTTGATGATGATGATTTACGTATTTGAGCAGCCAAATTTTTCGAACATATGACGCAATATGGACGCAATGGCAAAATCACACAGATTGCGATCGATAATGTTTTACGCAATTAGGGCACTGGTTGTTAGACTATCCTATTCAGGTTGCTCTATTTGCAGAACCAACATCCTATATGTCTCGATGAGAACATCAACACGGAGTATGTTTACAAGCATCGAGGACTGATGACACAATGGCAGATATTTTATAAAGACTACAGAGACTGTCGGATGAACATATCATATCAAACGGGTGAAGCAGACGGACGTACAGGTACTTATTATATTTGATATTAATATCTTATTAAATACAGTTTTTGACTATATCTTTTGGGTAGGTAATTTCTCTCCCCGCGGAGTTGCGGACACCAGCCCGTATTAACTATTACCTATCTCTTGGGTAGGTAATTTTGTGAATACGTATATGGATTTTGTTAAAAAGGTTTCAATCTTGAAAATGGTGAAGATATTTTCGGAGGAAGTTTGTTTAACAATGGATATCTTTAAATGCATTTCATGCTACATGAGTCGACAAAGGATTTAATCATTCAAATTAAAATCTACCTCGTCAGGTAGATTTAAATTTGAATGATTAAATCCTTTATGAACGCAGAGCAACGTGTTACAGTAAGATGCGTCCATCTTACTGTAATACGTTGCTATGCGTTCTTCAGGCACCCAGCGACAGTTTGGGACACCTTGCTCGCCTTTCCTATTCTATTACTACTATTCTAAAAATCACAGCTTTTACCAAGTGTGCATCAGGGTAGTTCTTCAGGGACAAAATTTTCGATGTCTATGGGTATATTTCTGTAACCAACTAACAAAACGGCATGTAATTTTTTTTTTGTACAGTTTAGCTTTATGCCTTACTAGGACAAATGATATTTTTTAAATACTTGCTGTCTAGGTACATAATAAAAATATTTGAAGTGTGTTCTTCTGATTCATATAACGCGTCCGTTTGCCATTTTTCGGTACAAAAGGGTCGATGTCGCATTTTGCCTTTGATACATCAATATAAATTATAATTATATCGAAAGGAAATGAGTTGTCCTCTTACAAAAAAAATGTGTATTGGTTATAACTACGTTATTTTGTTTATAAATAAGTAAATAAGGAGTGTCCGGCGTATAATACTGATTAATGTGGCGTAAGCTTCACTTGACCGTACTTGGTCAGGTAACAATAATGAGAGTCTGGCTTCCCGCGCGGGGGCAAGCCAGTCGTGCAACGGACGAGCTAGAAGGTGGACCTGTGGCTGGTTGGCTTAGATTCCGGTGTTACGAAGGAAAATATCTGATTCACCTGTGTTTGGTTCGGGTGGCATTATGATTACAATGCCTACTTTATAAAATTTATTTTATTGTTTTAAAACTTCAATCTGTGTTTCGTGTGATGCTTTTAGGTTATGGAATCGTGTAGAAAAATGACAATAATGAAGTATGTATGTATGATGAGTTATGCATGATTATAGGCAAAAATCTGATTCAATTGTGCCTGATTCGTATGGTCAAAACCCCCATATGACTAATGAAATAAATTCGATTTGCCCTTTCCAGCACGAAATGAATGCTTTTGTTGCATTATAATGTCCAATGTTTGACCGTGTACAAGTCAGTAGTTCTAGTCTTATTTATTATCATTTATTTAGCTATAACCTT
The DNA here is from genome assembly GCA_945859645.1 of Amphipoea oculea. Lineage (NCBI taxonomy): Eukaryota > Metazoa > Arthropoda > Insecta > Lepidoptera > Noctuidae > Amphipoea > Amphipoea oculea. Next base: position 3,752,926 of record OX243886.1, on the reverse strand, counting down.
TTGAATAATTAAAAAGTGACAGGAGTATAAAACTGTTCTAAATATGACACTTTTCATATGTCTTAGTCTTAGTTAAGAAGTAATAATTATTGTTTAGAATTATCAATCAAAACTAACGGTGTATTTATTACTTTTTATTTCTGTTTCTGATTCATCTGGGCACAAGATATTCGAACGTCGATATCTTGAAAACTACTTTATAAAAACGAGCCCCTCATACAAACATATGTTCTTTGGTATGTCTATTTTCATATGAGCTTGTGTTACAGAGCTGAAAGTGAAATTAAATTTTGGCCATATGGATCAGTCGAAGAATCAAATTTTGAAGAACTACCCATCATCCCTGAAATCAATATTATTATTTCAGTTAACAAGTGAAACCATACCTCATAATTTCCAAATGTACTTACTTCTTTCACTCCCACCAAATCGGGTGAGTTTAGAGTGAGGACCCTCCTAAGAATACTGTTTTCTGTAACAGTGGGGTAATTTCGTAACACACAATAGCAATCGCTTTCATTTTGACAGTTCAACAACATTCATTGCGTTATGTACGTTGTTGAGCAGACAAGTTTTCGAACATATGAAGCAATGGATTAACAATATGTTTCAAAATGATTCAAAGAGACTGATACTGCTCAACAACGTAAATAACGCAGTGAATGTTGTTGAACTATCAGAATGAAAGCCATTCTAACTGTTACGCAATTACCCCGCAGGTCAAGATTAACGACAGTTTCTGTTAGTATTAGAATATTTTCAATGTCACATCGTTCACTGACTGGAATTTTGAGATATTGGGATCTATCTTTGTTGAATCTATTTTCAGTATGCTTGTTGACTTCGGGAGTGAAGTCGAAATATTGTGTTTCTATCTTGACAAATCACGACGTTGACGTCAAACAACAGTACAATGTACTGACATATGAAATCGTCTTTATCATCCTCCTGTCCTTAGAGTGCGTTTCAACAAATACTTCCTTTGCCGTTATGTTGGCAGCAATGTATACCACTTCTTATTCTTCACCACTCCTTAATGTTTTGGGCATGATTCTAACACGGAAACCTTATAAATCTTTAAAAAATCCGCAGAATCGTCTTCCCAAATCTACTATCTTGACAGACATGGGCACAAAATACATATACTCCTAGCGGAGAACAGGGGAGCCGACATTATAACATAGGAACAATTTGTTGAAATGCACTTTAGTGGTCGGCGCGACATCCCTTGTCATCCGTAGATTTCTATTAGCCCTCATCTGTGAGGTCACCTCTTTCTAGCCAGTTCATCTTTAACACAATCCATCTACCGTTTTCAACTTATTGAATACTACCATTTTTCACTGCTTGCCTATTGGACGACTGTGTTGTTTAAATTATAGTAAGCCGCCGCTTGTGTGACTTTTTGGTTGGCTGTTTGTGTGATGAACACGACATTATACGAGTATGTCTAACAGATTAATCAACATGATAAATTCGTTATTAGAAATTGTTCATTATCCAATCATTTAGAATTTCAGTGTCTTACATAGATTATGAGGAGGCCTGTGTCACGCCAGTGAGAACTTTATAGGCCAATCAGCGCCATATTCCCATGGCCTGGCAGCTGGGACACAGGCCACAGGAAGGAGAGGGTCATAATTCACCACGCGGGCCCAGTGCGGGTTGGTGAAATGCCAAAACTCGGTACATGTCTTCGAATTTTTTGTTCTAGAACATTGTTTCCTCACAATGTTTTCCTTCACCGTTTTGAGAGCTGTGGTGATGAAATTATTTACACAAAGTAAAACACCTTATTTAGACTGAATTCTTTTGCATGCTTTTCAAATAAACGTAATGTCAATGTCAAAGAATAGGTTATCAAGGGCTGGGACAAAGGTTAAAGGTGTAGGATCGAATTAAAACATTAGTAAATACTTTTATATTTCCACTACTCGAACATTGTTTATTTTACCACCACGGCATCAGTCAACACTTATGACATTCCAAAGTACGTATTTATATGTTACAAATACATCAATGAATTCGTAACATCCTCATTTTGTTTACTTTTTCGCGAAGTTGTTTATTGGTGATTGAATACTTGCCTAAATGTTTTATATGTAAATATTTTTTTATTATATCTTTTCAAAGTACTCTCCATTAGCCTCTACACAAACTTTCATGCGTCTAAACCAGTTTTCGAAACACTTTTTCCAGTCCGCCGCAGACACCTCGTTTACAGCCTGCTCGAACTCTGACAGCGCATCTTCCGGCGACGAAAATCGTATCCCTTTGAGCAGATTTTTTATTTTCGGAAATAAAAAGAAGTCACACGGTGCTAGGTCAGGGCTGTAAGGAGGGTGACTCAGGACCGTTTGACCGGCGTGCTATCCAGGAAGTCCCTCGTTTTGAACGCAGTGTGCGCAAACGCGCTGTCGTGGTGGAGCAGTAGCACGCGGAGCCCTGTGTTTGGTCGCTTGTTGCTCACAACAGAGAAAACTTCTGCCAAGCATTTGGTAGTATACCATTACCACAAACCATTAGTGTAGCATTGATGCCTCTTTGGTTCCGTAAAGGAATTGACACCAAGTAGCCAGTCAAATTGAAAAACCTCGCGATGAAAATCTTTTCCCCGCTTCTAGATCGCTTCACTTTGGTAGGCGTTGATTCGTTTTGAAACACCAAAACCGTTGACTGTCGCTTCGTTTCTGAATCGTATAGATAAATCCAAGACTCATCACTGTAATGATGTCGTAAACACGCCGAGACGAGCCTGCTTCAAATTTTTTTATCATATCACGGCACCATTCCACCCAGGCCTGCTTCTGAGCATCGGTGAGGTTGTAAGACACCCCCGCATGAAACTATCCTCCTCATGCTAAGATGCACGTGTAGAATTTTGTGAAGGCTTCCCGATCTAACCTGCAGTATGTGCTGAATCTCTTGATATATAACTCGCCTATTGTCTTGGATTAAATTTTTGTCTGCTAGCACGTTTTCCTCCGTAACAGCCATCAAAGGGCGACCACTTCTTTCTTCATCCCCCAAAGTTAGTCGACCGCGCTTGAATTCGTTATACCAACAATACACGGTTGCCTTAGAAGGGCCTTCATCCATGAATGCCATTTGAAGTCTATCATACGATTCGTCCGGTTTCAGACTACACTTGAAATTGTAAAAAATCATAGCGCGAAAATTTTCCCAAGATCCATTTTTTACAGCTGTTTCATTATTTTTTATTTCATCCACGTATAATTTGCCGCCCTTTGAATCCATAGCCAAATTGACATTTTTAAATGTTTTCACGGTTAAATAATCAAAACAATAATGGGCTTATGCTATCGCCTTGTAGCATACCGCATTTCATCCTATTCAAAACCACTGAAAGAGAACCTTCTGTGATGTCTAATCGCTGAAAAACTCTATTGATATTCATAAAATAAAAGATAAATAGGCATATTTTATTTATAAATTACCTTGACTAGTGTCATCCAAGTATGAAGTAAATCAAAGGCCTATTCAAATTCAGTCCAAGCAATTAACGTGCTTTTCTTCCTTCGTTGTTTTGACGATTTTTTTTCCAATAGGTATAAACCTATTGTAAAAGTAGTCAAAACAATGACTTACCTTATACTTCCTAATCACTATAACATCTATTCTATATCATATGAGCCAGTACGTTATTTTGAGAATATAATATAACAATTACTATTGTAAACGGTGTGACATGTGACATCTACCAACCCGCACTGGGCCCGCGTGGTAGATTACGGCCCACTCCCTCTCACAGAGAGGAGGCCTGTGTCCCAGCAGTGGGAACATTATAGGCTGATGATGATTGTAACCATAATCTGCGCTACTCACAAAATCGGTCATCTAAGTCATCTTGATAATATTGAATCATAATCGTTAATTGTGTCACTCTTTTGTCCGTCGTCATTTTAAACAATAGTTACTGTCATGGACAATATTTATATAACTGCATCGTATAGCGTGGTTGTACACATCCATTATCAGTTGTTAAATAAACATCTACAGATGCATGATGGTATTATGCATGTATTATGTCAACTTCTTTAAGCAAACGCCCTTCTTCATTGATCATTCTCTCCTTCATGTAACGCATGTTTGTCTTAACCGGTTGAATGCCGTAATTACAGACACAATTAAAAAGCCATTGTGTCTCGTGTAGATCTACGTTCCGGCATACGAAAGGTTAAACCTTTCTTATTTTTTTTGGGTTTATGTTCTTTATTGCGTCATGTTTACCGCAAATAAATGTATTTACTTTCTTCTTCTATCCTCGTCATCATCATGTGCCTAGCCGTTTCCCAACTATGTTGGGGTCGGCTTCCAGTCTAATCGGATGCAGCTGAATACCAGTATTATACATGGAGCGACTGCCTATCTGACCTCCACAACCCAGTTACTGGGTAATACGATACCCCTTCCATTCTCTCCTTCATCCTTCTTGCTATATTAGTAGTATTTTCATAATGTACATATTTCCAGTGGCGGATTTACCAATAGGCTGAGTAGGCTAGAGCCTAGGGCGGCAAATTTTAGGGGCGGCAAATTTGGGGCTAAAATTTTTTTTTAATGTCTGACTGAAATTAAAAAGATTAATATTTATATACCTACCATGTTTTTTTGGAAAGAATAAACAAAGCGAATGCTCCAAATTCGGGCTTCTACCGTAGATTTTTATCACAGTTACCGATCCTTACAAATCTCTTAGCAAGTTTTTCGTAGCTGATGAACGAGAACATTTTAAGTATTTTGAAGAAAAGGCGAAGCAGTATACAAAAGACATACCTAGGACATTATTGTAGAGGTCGGAAGGGGCGGCAACATTTGAATAGCCTACTGGCGGCAAATGTGTAAATCCGCCACTGCATATTTCATTTTATAGTTGAGTCGTGGTGGCCCAGTGGTAACGACCGTGACTTACGACTACGACCGTAGATCATGAGTTCGAACTCGGGCAGGTACTTTACTTTGTGTATTGAATTTCATGACCACTGCTCTTAAAACGGTGAAGTTTATCGTGAGGAAACCGGCATGTCCTAGAACCAAACAATCGAAGATATGTGACATCTACCAACCCGCACTGGGCCCGCGTGGTGGAATAAGGCCCTCTCCCTCAAAATCAAAATATTTTATTTCACATAAACCTACATGAGCACTTAAGAAACGTTAGAAGCTAGGTGCACGGTTCCAATTGGTCGTTTCCTATGGAGAAGAGCCGGCAAGGATAACCATGGTTATTCTTTTAAAAATAATTGACTTTTACAATGTTTTCAAATTACAGTAGATATGGGAGGACAGCGTAGACCTGTCAACAAGTACCAGGTACTTGATAAAATAAAAAATGGTCGACAGATCTAAAGTCTACATTTACAAAATAAGAATCTATCAAAAGGATAAAAAAAAAAATTAAAAACCTATTACCTAAAACCAAGTGATATGATTGCTATTACAACCTCTCACCGAGAGGAGGCCTGTGTCCCAGCAGTGGGATCATTATAAACTGATTGTGTGCGTGTGTGCGTGTTTATATGTTTGCTACTTCTTCACGCTCAAACAGCTCGACCAATTTTGATAAAATTTTGTATGGAGGTAGCTGAGCTCCGTTCAAGCCCAGACGTCATTATGACGTAACATCAAAAAAACTCCTGTCAAATTCCAGATGTCACCCGCTCAGCGCGTGATTTATTACCCTGCTCACAAAAAATGGTCTACTGATGCTTATATGGGCTCAAGCCACTTAATGTAAACTGTTTTGGGTTCTTGAATAAACAGACCATAATATAAAATGCAAACAATACTCGTATTACGAGTATTGTATTTATAAACAAATGACGTCATCAGAAAATAGGTTGAAAGTGTGTTCGTTCCCGTATTATGTCGATTTCTGATAAAACTACTATATGAATTTACACGAAACTTTGCAAGTTACATTATGAATAGACAAGTAATCTAACAACAGCGTTTTTTTGAAAGTCCTACCTTACATTTTAATAATATTGAAACTCAAATTTCAGTGCGCCGAGCCGTTCAATTCTTATTACAACGCAATGACTGTAATCGCCCAATCCTAGTCATATTGAGTTGTTTCTAATTAAAAAAGTGTTACTAGGATACTACACAAACCTTTATTAACTGATAACTACCTATATCTTGTAAAAATATTCCACTATAATTATAAAATCATAAGATTTTCTTGAAGTACTTACGTAAAATTTTGTTTGACCAAAAAAAAAGATTATTGATTGATTGTGATGTTATTTCGTGCAAATATTATCTACAATATTATCTACAAGGACGTATAATATGTTATAAACGAATATTCATCCACTTAACGTCGATTTTACACAAAAACTATTAAAATAAACAACATAGCATCATAACAAAACAACACACACTGCAGCTGCCATTAAGAATCGTAAAGTCTATTTTTTACTTTTTTTTTCAAATATTGCCAACCCATATTTTTCGTTTTGAATCATTTAGTCGATTAGTTTATCTACCGGACCATAGACTCAAACTGTTGCACAGGATATTAGACCGTATTTAACAGTAATAATAGAGGTTGAAGCCGCGTGAATCGGGTGGTGACAAATGGAGACGGTGGTGCCTGACGGGTGCGCGCCGGTATGTGACAAATGGAGACGCTGGGGCTCTAACGGTTAACATATAGGCTACTTTTTATCCCGATATTCCCACGGGATTGACATTTACGCGGGTGAAACCGCGGAACGCAGCTAGTAAATAAATAATTGATAACGAAACAGCGAGGTAATTGCGTAATACACTATCAGTAGAAAGAAAGAAAGAAAGAAAAATGTTTATTTGGACACCGTTCGTGAAACACTAAATACAAAAATTAATAAAAAAAATAAAAATAATGTTTCAGACAACAATACTGTGTGCCTCACGGCTGCGCCAAAAAGGTACATTTCAGCATTAATGCCAGACAGATGCTGTCTGATGCTGGTTTTCTAATGAACCCTTATGGAAAAGTGACGGGGAGTACACACAGTTTCATCATACCTAATACATACAAATAAATAAATAAACTAGTAATCACGTACATATCATTACAAATACAGTAGCTATTTCCGTTGTTGAGCAGACATATTTTTCGAACATATGAAGCAATCATCATCATCATTTCAGCCGAAAGACGTCCACTGCTGGACATAGGCCTCCCCCAAGCACCTCCACTTCGACCGGTTTTGTGCTTCTCGCATCCAACGAGTTCCTGCGGCCTTCACAAGGTCGTCGGTCCACCTTGTGGGAGGCCTTCCAACGCTACGCCTTCCGGTACGCGGTCGCCACTCCAGAACCTTTCGGCCCCATCGGCCATCTGTTCTGCGAGCAATGTGCCCTGCCCACTGCCACTTAAGTTTGGCAATTCTTCGGGCTATGTCGGTTACCTTGGTTCTCCTGCGGATCTCTTCATTTCTGATTCGATGGCGCAGGGAAACTCCAAGCATAGCCCTCTCCATTGCCCTTTGGGTGACTTTCAGTCTTCTAATAAGGCCCATTGAATATACATATGAAGCAATGGATTAGCAATATTCTTCAAAATGATTCACATTGAGATTGATAGTATGTTACGCAATTATGGTGCTAATTGATCATTTATTTTAAAGACTCTAGTCTTTGTACAGACGCCAGCACAACAAGCTACCCGAAACTGTCAAATTTTCCCAATCAACTTTGAATCTTATGCTTTAGCGATAAAGTTGAAAATCTATTAAAGAAATTTGACAGATTGTAGTAGCTTGATGTGCTGGCATCTGTACATGTCAATGTTTCATCTGTTCTAGCTGCCTTAATTTTTTTTTTTTGTCCACAGATACCGCGAACGCTTGACATGCACTTAAGCTTACAATGTGGAGCCTAGAAAAATTTTTGCCAATCATTGCCTTGTTATTCTACGGGTATAACGCGGAAAAATGTGAGAGAATCAAAATCGGAAACGAATTCTACAAACGACAGTTGATAGCCACCATCGATGGGTACGCAACGGGGATAGTTATAGACCCAAGAAATGAACACATATTCTTTATGCTGCACAAAAGGAATTACACCAAAGGAATTCATTTGCTAAAACATGGGTCTTTGGGGATCAAGGAGCTGCCAGTTTCCGATGAACTGCTAGGACAATGTGTCGCCATAGACACCGTAAGTAATGTGATCTACATTGGCACCAACCAAGGACTTGTAACCTACGATTATTCAAGAACGGAAATAACTGCCGAACGCCCAATAGGAGACGATGATGTCCGAAGCATTTTCATTGATAAAACTGACGGTCAAATGTATATAGCAACGGGATTGAACCATGAAATATTTCGATTTATGAATGGTTCTGCGGCTGTCAAAAGATATGAGAAAATCCCTAAAGCGTACAGTTTTATTCTGGACAAAAAAGGAAACGCCTATTACGAATATGTTGATGGCAGATTGTATTTTTTCTCAGTGGATTTTTATGAACCGATTCAGTACAAAGGATTTACTAGGGAACTGAAGTATATACTACAGCTGAACAATAATGATGAAGCAATTGTAGCAGTGAAAGGATCGTTGTTCAGACTTTTTACGAAGAGTATTCTGCCTGTAAAAATCGGACAGTTAGGATTCAAAATAACAGGACTAGCCTTCGATCATAAAAATAATATTGTCATCGGTACTAAAGGAAAGATTTACAGGTATAAACCTATTGATACGAATGACCCCTGTCCTGCCGATGACTACTTTATGTCCAGCATTTAATTTTTAGTTTTTTTGTGACACCATTTTAGCTGCCTGAAGATTTAGTTTTGCAATGTCAACGTTGACGAGCTTCCTAGTTACCTTTTTTGCAGAGTTATCTAAATTATATAAGAAAGGATGAACGGAGTTGCCTGTCTTGTCCCACTGTTCAATTGTTATTTCTATGCACGGTTGAATTTGCTTTTTAAAGTTTTTTTTTTTTTTATTATTCGTAAAGTTACGTTTAAACATCGAAAAAATCTCTAGAGTGTTTCTATTATCGGTCAAAATTATCGTATCAAACTAAATGCATCCGTGATCCAATCAATTTGCTGACATTTCCTTGATTAACGATGCAAAAACTGTTTCTGATTGTAGTGTTACGAGTATATTATAGTTTTTGCGTACTATCTACTACGCTTGACTAATTCCTTGTACGGTATGAATCCATGTAAGAACGTGCGTACACTAATTATTTATTTGTTTTTCACCGTTTATTTAGCTGTCTAGGAGTCTGATCACGATGTTACCATATTAAAAAAGTGCTTGGCTTTACAAAAATAAGTTTTGATAATATTTTACTGTTAATTTAGAGATCATTCACCTATCACGTTTTTTTTTTTAATTATTTTATTTTTCACCATTTCTTTAGCTGTCTAGGAGTCTGATCACGATGTTACCATATTAAAAAAAGTGCTCGGCTTTTTAAATATAAGTTTTGATAATATTTTACTTCGAGATCATTTACTATCACGTTTTTTTTTTTTATTAAAATTAAAAATACCACCTGAATGTTTTTTATTTCAACATTGATCTGACGTTCCCTTGGAATTAAATTACATTGGAGTAAAAAAGAAAATCCATTCTTTTGGACGTCTAACAAAATCAACGCAATAATGACCAGACATATTAAATTTTTCCTAGATTAGGAAAAACCTAAAGACCAATTTAGTTATTATTATTTATAATTTTTAAATAGGTGATTTTTATTGTCACTTTTCGAGAACGCAATATACACAAGAAGTTGGCAGATTCGTCTCAGAATTCAATTGTTGTAGGGTTTCTTGTTTATCTCTCATAACCAGTGACGGAATAACCCTTAATCAAATTAAGCAATTGTCTAGGGCATCACGCCTGGGGGGGCACCAGAAGAAGCACAAAAAATCCGTCCTTAGGGCATCACGTCTCACGTCACCAAAAACCACACCAAAAAAAGTTTCTAGGACTAATTTGAAAATTCGCGCGTTTTAAGTTGACATAGAGTCCGACCTAGAGTCATAACCCCGCTTCCGCTTGCCCACTCGCTGCCCGCTAGTGCATTCCGATATGTTAAAAACATTAGACGTTAATACTATCTTGTGTGAATTCAATGCCCGAAAAAGCCGCAAGGCGCATTTCAAATATATTATTATAAATAAATAAATTATGCTTTGGTTTTTATTGTTGTCGCGCCTACTCCACTTCTAAGGTACGTTACATCTCATCATCTTATTTTACAAAAAACTAATGTTTTTAGGCGGTAAAGGTTTAAAGACCGATTCTAGTTGACATACGGATAGGGGGGCCCACAGGCGAGGATTGCTTAGGGCATCAAGTAGTCTTAATCCGTCACTGCTCATAACTTATTTTAAATTTTTGTTTCATATTTTGTTGTATGTATGTATTGTATATAAATGTATTTATTCTTATATCTTTGTTATAAATATTTTCTTATTTTTTAGGGTTCCGTAGTCAACAAGGAACCCTTATAGTTTCGCCATGTCCGTCTGTCTGTCTGTCCGCTGTTTAGCTCAAAAACTATTGGTACTAGAAAGTTGTAATTTGGCATGAATATACACGTTAATGACGCCGAAAAAATGGTAAAATAAAATTTTGGAAAAATACAATTGTTTAGGGTACCCTACATGTAAAGTGGGGATGATAATTTTTTTTTCGTCCTTCCCATAGTGTGGGTCATCGTTGGATAGGTCTTTCAAAAATATTAGGGGTTTGGGAAGACCGTTTTTTGATTATGTAAACCGTTCGTGACTTGTCAAGCTATAAAGTACCAATTTTCATTAGAGCACACCCCGGACACTCCATTAGGGCTTTCAATACCGGTATTAGCCAATATCTAGTAGGGCTAAAAATCTAGTAGGGCTGGCTGGCGCAGTAGTGCGTACGTAGGCGGCGGCGCTGCCCGAACGTATGCAACAATGGGGCGCCGCGCGGCGCGACATTACTCACAGAAATCTAATTAATTACATTTCTATTGTAAGTACTACTTTTCAAGTCGATGAACGAATAGAACGCGAAAGAAAGAGACATAACTAAGACAATAAAGAGAGAGAGCAATAATTTAATAGTCGGTATGTTAATATTACGGAAGTTTTAATTGTTCTAAAACGAAGAAAACTTGGAAAATAAATGAATAATAGAGAAAATTATGAAAATAAATTATCACAACACAACACTGGCTTGTTTGTCTGTAGTATACTAGCTTTTATTTTTTATGGGTTTAAAGGATATTTGAGTTGCTGTTCCTTACCTTCTTTCATGTTTCGGGAACCGAAAGAAACTCCTGTCTGTATCGTTCCTCGATAAAGATGCACAATATACAACCATCGTGATTAACACAAAATATAATGTGTTTGTGTTGTGTGTTGTGTGTGTGTGTGTTGTTAAAAAAATAATGTGTTCGTGTCAGCACTAGGTAGGTACAGCGCTGCGGTTCTTGTGTATGCGAGCGCTATTGTTAAAGAGCAGGCGACGAACACATCGAAGTGCGGGGTGAGGTGCGGTAACTGATGTTAGTGCGGGGAAGGGAGTGGCCTTTCTGTACGTAGTACTTTAAGTATTCTGTGATTAGAGTCTACTAGTGTCCTACTGTGTAGTGTGTGTCCTACTGTGTGTTGCACCTACTGTGTATTGTCTCTACCCTCTACCAACTAAACGGTTGTAGTTAGAAATTCAAATGTCACGGCATAAGTACCTTATATGTATTTAATAACGAAGTTTAAAGGAAAACTATCATACTTAAGTGGGCTTTAGAAGTTTACGAGTAATACATAGTTGACCAACTTAAATTTGCAGTTACAATGTATGGGACAACATGATTTTCAAATACAATGTTAAGTTTGTTATTGGAATAAATTCATTCCAACTACGGAACCCTTCATTGTGCGTGGTCCGACACGCACTTGGCCGGTTTTTTTTTCTGTTATTACACCTACTGTTTATTGTCTCTGCATCACCCTAAGGTAGACTGGTAGAAAATGCCCAAGGCATTAAGTCCGCCTTTGTACAGTTTTTACTTGTGCATAAAGCTTTAATACTTAAATAAAAAATTAGGATTTTTTTCCTACACATTGCATGCAACAATTTTTTTTAAGTTTTTTAATGCTAATTAAATTACCCACGTTACCTTGCACTTGTAAATTACTCGAGAATTAAATAATTTTAGTTAAGTTATTTTTAGTTCGGAATTACATATAAGTATTTATGTAATACCGATTTATTAGGTTTTTTGTTTTACATTGTTTTTCATTAATTTCAATCCACCGAATAACCAACTTTTTTGGCTAATACATACCTATTCATACAGAATGTAATCATCATCTGCCTAGCTTTTTGCCAACTAGGTACGTTTGGGTCGGGTTCCAGTCTAACCGGATGCAGCTGAATACCAGTATTTTACATGGAGCCACTGCCTATCTGACTGACCTCCACAACCCAGTTACTGGGTAATACGATACCCCTTGGTAAGACTGGTTGTCAGACTTTCGGGCTTCTGACGACCCGTAACGACTGTCAAAGATCTACGAATAACAGCCGAGACCAACGGCTTACTTTCGATCGACATTTTTCATCTTTCCGATATTCCCATAATAAAATAATTAAGTTTATTGCTTGACCCCTGCAAAGAACACTATATTGAAATCATTTCCGTTTAGTATACTAGCTGATTTATTACTCGGAACTCTATGATTAATAATAACCACAAACTATTATAATTTCATACATTTTAGTTGAAAGGCATTGATCAACGTTGCCTTAGCACAGATGAATATAAATATAATTCCAGGTTATCGATGAAAACTGAAGTTGACAAAACTGAATTAATTAATTTTCATTTAATTATAATTTTAACTTTAAAAATCATTTCATTGAAACTAACCGCTAAGCGACATCTAACGGCAAAATTAGGAAGTACAACATATGTTTCTAATTAGTAAAGCTAGATGGCGCCACTCTCTTCATGTACTTATCTTTAAAGTTTCTTTATTAAAAATTAAGCAATAATAAACATGACATCGATTTTAAATAAAGTTACAATAATATGCTAATAATATTACAACAAAAACTTAGCTAAGATATGTGACACCAGCACAATTACGAATTACCATAGATTAATCTTTTATCATCAACCTAATTTATCACATAACATTTATTTAATATTAACAAAAATGCTAAATACATAATTAATCAAAATAACAATTGTGAAAATTCATCCAAAATGACTAAATAAGATGCAAAAAGATTTGGGCTCGTCCGGGATTTGAACCCGGGACCTCTCGCACCCTAAGCGAAAATCATACCCCTAGACCAACGAGCCACTGGGAAATAAGTCCAAATAGCTGCTCTAATACTACTAAGAAATATGAAGATGTGACGTAACAAAATATTTTATTTTAACCTAATAAAGGCGCCTACACACTACAATGCGATGTCCACACACATTCACTATAGAACGCTTTTATACGTCAAAAATAAATTAGGTATGTTATAAAACTAGACAAGTTCGGTGTTTCCTATCTGTCTACCCTGGAAGCAAACTCAGAGGTAACAGTCTCTTTTAAAGTCCAGACATAATCTTGGTCATATTATGAGGATAATGCAGTTTAGTGTCCGAGATGCTCTTTTGAGGAAAGAACCACACATATACACCTAAATTGAGTCGGCACGGCGCAATTCCGTAACAAACAATGTAAGGTCCGGGGCTGCGCTAAATTTTCCAAAGATGTAAACAACAATGGCCGCTCGAAATTGAATAAAATCGATATACAAGAACATTTATTTTAAGTAACTTTGTTTTAGTTAGATTTAGACAAAAACAAATAAAAGTTCATGTAAGTATATCGATTTTATTCAATTTCGAGCGGCCATTGTTGTTTATATCTTTGGCAAATTTAGCGCGGCCGGACCTTATCTAACACACTCCTAAGGATTTTGAAGAAAATACATAATCCATTGCTTCATACTTATGTTTGAATAATTCGTCTGCTCGACAACGCGACCGTGAGTCGAAACGCAATGAATATCGTTAACGTCAATAACGCAATGTTGTTGAACTGTCAAATTGTATGGCATTGTAAGCCCGCCAAATTTTCATTTTGACAGTTCAACAAAATTCATTGCGCTGTTTACGTTGTCGAGCAGACTAATTTTTCGAACATTATAAAGCAATGGATTAGCAATAGGTATCCTTCAAAATGATTCAGATTGACATCGATTGTGTATTACGCAATTAGGGTGCTAGCTAGAGGAGACCTTCATATATTAAGGCATACGGCCGCCAACCGCATTGTTGACCTGCGAAATGATATACATTAAAATAAAATAAATTTATTTACGCCTACCCAATGGCACTTAGCAATGTGCCGCCGCCGCGCCGTAGTGTGCAGGTAGTGCAGGGACTGGAAAAAGTCAACGTTTTCTAATTACAACTTAAATGGTCCGTTTTTAGGGTTCCGTACCTCAAAAGGAAAAAACGAAACCCTTATAGGATTACTTTGTTGTCCGTCTGACTGTCTGTCTGTCAAGACCCTTTATCTCGGGAACGCGTGGAGGTATCGAGTTGAAATTAAAACCAGATACTCAGGTCTACAGTCCCATGAAGCTGTGAAAAAATCAAACTTCTAAGTTAACGTAAAAAAAAGATACGGCCGTTTATGCCGCAAAAAACGTATATTTCGACACTCTCAGGGGAATCCAAATTTATAGGGTACCTACTTCCCATTGACCTAGAATCATGAAATTTGGCAAGAAGTAGTACAAGTAAAGGAAAACATCCGAAAACTGTGTAGTTATATACCTACATACCTACAAAGTACGGAACCCTCGGTGCGCGAGTCCGACTCGCACTTGACGGGTTTTTTTTTTTTTTTTTTTCAAATTACAACTGTAATTCTCTGTCCTCCATTTAAAATACTGATATTCAGTTGCATCTGGTTAGACTGGAAGCCGACCCCAACATAGTTGGAAAAAGGCTAGGCAGATGGTGCTCTAAGTTAACTTTATAACACGTGGAATTTCATTTATTGAATAATACATGGGTATATCCTTAATTAACAAAAATACCTAAATTAAAACCTAACTTAACTAAAACTATACACAAACTAAAATATAGCGTCGAAAAAATTCATCCGCATCGCTGTCGACTGGTAATGTACCCAAGAGACTGGTGCCATTAACACGTTGTATGGCAATGCTTAGCCTTTGGCCAAGGTAAAAGCCAGCCCTTGGGTCACGGGAAGTGTCAACCAGCCGTTTTGAAATTTCCTTAAAAAGACCATGAGCACTCGGACCCCACGGCCCGAGGGTTTCAACCCTTTTAATGAACACGTTGAATTAGATATTTTAATTTGGCACACCTGTTCAATTTCATCCTGGCAACCCTACGTAGATAATTTCGGTTGTCTATTCTTATAAACACCTCTACCTTGACTCTGGCGAATACAGTGTTATGATGTAACAATAGCTTTAGTCATTCTACGCTTAATTTAAATTCAAAAGATGTTCTCCTCTAACAAAGCGTTTATCGTTTTAATTATTTTCAAACATGCAATGTTATAATTAATAGTAGTCAATTATATCTTAATAAACAAAGGAATTTAAACTCAATATAAATAGATTTACGGATATCAATAGTAGGTAAAGGAAGGTAGGTAGGTAGCTATATTTTATTCATCAACCAGGAACAACAAAACCAAAAGAACTAACTACTCTTTGAAATGATCATAAAAAACAAGTTTAAAAACTAAAACCCGACTACTGAAAAGTATGAAACAAGAAAGTACCTTCTCGTGGTCGCATGCCACTGTACTAATATACTTATAAGCTATGGTAGCATGCGACCACGGGAAGGTACTTTCTTGTTTCATCCTTTTCAGTAAGTAGTCGGGTTTTAGATTTTTTTGAAGTGAAAACTTCTTTAGCGGCGTTGTACACTTTTTTTGTAATGGGTAAAAAATGTTAAACTCGCGTCAGGACACGGGACCTGATCGAAAATTCGTAAGACGGATGGAGAGTAGACAGCCGGCGCGGCGTAGGAGAGGAAGTATCCCCCTCTCTTTCTACGGCGCGGCGAAAATGTATGCCTGCTGTTTCGTTTAGACGGTGCAGGGCGCTTGCGCGAATGTTCGTGTGTGTTTATGTTACAGCGTGCCACGCGCATCAATGGATGGTGACAGCTGATGGCTCGACCGTCTGTGTAGTGGCCACACTGCTGTGTATTCGTAAAATTCGTGTAGGTATATAAAGTGTTTAAAATATGGAAATTGAACAAAGTGCATCTATTAATGAAAAATATCAAAAATGCACAACGTTAATATTCAAGTTTTCACTTCTGCCGGCACTCCCGGAGCAACCCGTCTTTTTTTTTTAGGACATGACTTTATTTCCGCTAGAGGGCGCCGTATTCAATTTAATGTGACGTCATATAGCACTTGACCAAAGACTCGTAACCAGCGGACCTCTATATACGCTATATAGATACCACATTTGTCAAATTATGAAAAGTAGTTTATAAGTTATGAGGGAACAGATGAACATACATACATACCGGTCAAAATCATAACCCTCCTTTTTGCTTCGCCGTAGTCGGGTAAAAAGAAAAATTGAAATATTGACTTCAAAAACTCGACCCGGAGATCGAATCCAGGACCTCGCGTTTAGCAGTCACGTTGCCACCACTTTGAAATAGAGACTTGAAGTACTATATTGGACTTAGTCTAGTTTTTCCGCAATAATTTTAATTATTTACCAAGTACAAATGTTCTTACAAACGGCAACAAAGCAAAATACAATTCGCCCCACAAGGCGTGGAAATAAAATGAAATAAATATAATAATAGCTAATTTAATATTAAATTATAATAATAATGTATAATAATTACCCGTACGACCCTCGTAAGCTGTGGTTATTGTCATTAACTATGTAAGTTCATGACGCAATGACTAGAGTAAAGCTACTTGCACATTATTTCGTAACGTTTAGATAAAAAAACCGAGTGTGCTTATGACCACACGACTGAAGTGAAACTTCAAACGTATTTGGCTATGAGACGTAGAAAGAAAGAAAATGTGCACGCGCACTGCTTTCTCTTGCTTATATCCCCCACTCAACTCCCGTTCGCCTCGCCCGATCACACTTTTCGTAACGCTTACGTCACGCGTTCGCCAGCTTACTCCCCAAGTCAAGCGTGCGTAAAGAAGTTTCACTTCAAAAATTACAGTAGGTACCCGGCCGCAAATACCATAATAAAAACGATGGATGGAATGTGTGAACGATGATATGGCTAGAAAGGGGGTGACTACCGAGATGACGACTAATTGAGAAGTATGGAAGAAAAAGACATGCTGCGCCGACCGCAAATAAATTGAGAAGGGAAGAAACTTACAAACACCAGCCTCCTTTAAGGGATTTGCAACATCGCAACATAACAGGCAAAATCGGTGCCACTTCTACGGTCTATACTTTCGAGAGATACAGGGGTGAATTTACATTATGTTAATACTAGCTGCACCCCGCGGTTTCACCCGCGTAAGTGTCGATCCCGTGGGAATATCGGGATAAAAAGTAGCCTATATGTTAATCCAGGATGTCAGCTACTTCCATACAAAATTTTATCAAACTTGGTCCAGCCGTTTGAGCGTGAAGAAGTAACAAACATATAAACACACACACACACTCACAAACTTTCGCCTTTATAATATTAGTGTGATGTGATAAATAAATTCTTTCAGTGAAATTCGTGCGAATGTATTAACATTTGTGTTATCTTAATTTTTATGCGACTTTTTAGATGAATGACATTTGTTTTGGTTACTTATGTATTTATAAATTCCTTGTTTCGTTTTGATATAATATTGCAACGGTCATTAGTTTAATAGGCCACAGCAGTTATTTCCTATACTTAGAAGTATATGTATTTATCTCAGATTGAATAAATACACATACTAATTCGGCGTTCTACTATTTCTTATGCTCTAAATGAACCAGGGTAACAATAAACATCAGAAAACGAGTTATGACACTAAAATGTAGTTTGACAGGACACCTGAAGGCTAATTCTCGTAATTTAATATCTCTCATCTCAGCGACAAACACAAGTTAAAACAACCTTACGTGAAATATGACAACGTCGCATTTTCTTAAGGTGCGGGACCAGGAGCATTCGCGTGTAATGTAACATTACAGATTCGACTTTGAGCATTACATTACAAAACTAGCTTCATCTTTCTGACTGACCGACCCCTTGACAATTCAAAAGTGCCTGTAATTGGTTTAATTGAAATAAATGCTTTGAGTTTGAGTTTGAATACTACCTCCCTGACTGACGAGCATTCGCGTGTAATGTAACATTACAGATTTGACTTTTTACAAGTGGAGCGCATTGATGTTACAAGTTGTATCAAGGTATTACACATTGGGTATTATCATTACAAGGTGCGCGCTGTAATGCTCGATTTTCCTCCCTCACCGATGTAATGCTCGAATCTGTAACGTTACATTACAGGCGAATGCTCCCGATGACGGAGCACCTTCAGCTTTAAATATGAATGATTGGTTTGAATGAAAATGAATTATACATATTTATCAATTAAACTAAACATTTTTTGACCACATATACTATCTAGGACTTTTTGTATTATTTTTACTTATAGAATAATAAGAGTTATGGGATATAAAAAAGAACACGTTGTATATAAAGCCTGTATGCTGGCCTGTCTTAGTAACGTCTCGAACTAGTGAACAACAACCCTAACTCCTTACTCCAACAAAACGCGTTCATTCCCAGCACAATTTAAACTAACTTCGGTTTTCTTTGTTTTTAAAAGTGAAATTAGACTCCCATGGCTGAAAAACGAGATTGTGATCGACATAGCGCCATTGTTGCGATTATCGGTCAAGCGTGAGTCGTGCCGTGGGAAATGTCTATGGTTCAAAAAAGTTTGTGAGTTTATCGATGGTTAAAGACCTTATGTGGCGTCATAGTTTTATATAGCAAATAGAGAGGAATTTTATTATTTTAAGAAATAAAGATTTTTGTTTTTTGATTACGTAACTGAACTTGGACAAACGCAGTACTTACCTATTTTTTTCTTGGGATTGTGGCTAAGTAATAACAGCGGCACGGATCAGGTTAAGCTACGCTTGTCGCGGTCGGTCCGTGGATGGGTGAGCATCTTTACATACCTACCGAGGCCGTTGATGCCGGCTGTCATTCTTTGACAGTGGTTACCTATGTTAGGGGACTTTAGAAATTCAAGTCTGCCACCCAGTCTTACCAAAGGGATAGATACTTATCAGTGGCGAAGGGTGAATTATGACAGAGGTAAGCCGGAGCAAAAAAAAAAATGGCAAAAGAATTCAAATATGAATTGACTATAGTGTGGTTATATTCTGAATTTTCGAAGGGAAGCCGGTGGGAATCGAGTTGTATTTATGGTACCTTCGTCACTGGTACTTATTGTGTTACCCAGTAACTGGGTTGTGGTGGTCAGACCCACTCCAACATAGTTGGGAAAAGGCTAGGTAGATTGATTGAGGACCTTCCATAATTGAGGCCAATGAGGAGTCGACATATTATCTAATTGTGGTCTTTAACTTTCGTAACCTAAACGGCTTCTTACAGGATATGGTAATGATCCAAAATTGCTAGGTCTTCTTCTTAGCGTGTCGATGGCAGTCTAAATGTACTCGGCCCAGAATTCGGCTACTTGTTTGGCGCCAACACTAGCGTCCATCAGTTCCTGTAACGTGCAGCTGACAGGACACGCAGGGCTTGATATTAAGTGTCCCATCGTTTGTGGAACAGCACCACATTTACACTCCAAGGCGGAGTCGTCTATAAATTTCCACCTGAACAGGTTTTGCTTGCTTCGGCCAACCTGGGTCCGGAGTCTGTTTAAAGACTTCCAGTTTACCCAAGGTAACTCATGTCCAGGTGGGAGGTCCTCAGTGGGTGGAACGAACGGTTTGGGTAAGGAAGCACTGTCTCGCAACAGCCTCAGTCTTTCTTGTGGTAGTTCGCCATGTGAGTGGGACGACACACTTAAAGAAACTATTTCTGCTTTTCAGCCTTTGTGGCACAAGGGTGCTAGGTTAGAACTTTTCAAATAATAATTAGTTTCGGCTGTCAATAAATATTCCAACAATATCTAAGCAAATAAAGTTATTAAAAAACTAATTGTAGATTTGTAGCCTTTAGCAAAGAAATCAAAAAACTTAATAGCTTACTTTATAATTTAGAACATTCACTTAGTAAGTATTCCCTTAACATACATCGCTGCTTTTTAAAACCGAAAATTTGTTAACGCTGAACAAAAACAGCATTGGATGAGTAACATCAAGGACCGAACAGTTACTCTCGCTACCAAGTATCACCTAAGCATTGAAATGCATAAGGAATCTTCGTTAGGTTTGACATTCATTGCCGATTTTATTCATTGACTTTAACCAAACTACAGTCACAAACGCACAATGAATGCAAAGACACGCGATACTGTAAGCAGAGCGAAATTTCAATTTTGTCATATCCACCTCCACACACGAGGTCGGCGGTTTAAAACTAAAAACAAACCTCTTAGCGGCCAGTACCTATTTTATGCTGCAACGAGGCTGAATACTTTTTGGTCAGTGCATTTAAAAAGTTATCGATCGTGATTTGAATTTTAATTAAAAATAGAACTGTCATATTGTGAATCTGTGAATTGAGGAGTTTCTTTTTTTAGCAAGTTCGTTCTCTCATGCGGTGGATTTTTTATAATATGTAAGTTTTTTTTTGTGATTATAGAACATACTTTAATATTATTGTCGTCGTAACTAAATCGGCCAATTAAGATTATAGTACACTGTTCCCTAGCATATTTGTTTTAGAATTAAATCCGGAATCCAAAACACAATTACTTATTTTGATAGTGTTTCTATACTTACACATTTTCATCAAAAGGAAAAAAGTTTTAGTTACGAACAACCTACTTAGGTACAGAAAATCTAGGCCTCTCAATTTAAAATTATTTATTATTACTGAAGATAAATAGATACCGCCCCTAAGACGACCCACTGACATACTTACCTAATTAGATAAACAATAAAAATGCATTCAAAAGGTACTTAGCATAATAAAACGATTGTTATCATTTAAAGAATCCTCTTACTTTCAATGACGATTAACAGTGATATATATCCTAGAAAAATTACGTAAAATGCAATTTAAATTTACATAAAAAGACGCTTTTCCTTTCCGTTTCTTTGTATTAGAAATAGTAACATATTATGAGAGAATGTTACAGTGAATACTTAGTAATAGTATAAAATTATAACGTGTAACATTGTTAATACTTAGTATTAATTACTTCCGTTAATGACTCAAAGATTAAGTCTAGTATAAGCCATGTTTATCGCATCGGCGAAAATGACAAACTTCCTTGCAAAGTTTCATCACCTATTTGACTCCTTTAGGGGATGAATTTTCTAAAATCCTTCCTTGCTCTCTTTCGCTTTTTAAGGAACTCTTGTGCAAAATTTCATACTGAAACCGAAAACGGGATTCGATCGGACTCGACTCAATAGAATAAAATAGAATACTCTTTATTATGTACATACACCATATAAATTACAGACATAAATAAATATAGAAATTTACAAAGTGTGACACAATGGACGGTCTTCCTTTGGATGTTTTAAAAAGGGGAAGGACAGACAAATACTGTAGGTAGTCTGTGGTGTTACAAAATACAATAAATAGATACATAAAGTATATTAAACTAATCTAAATAATTATATATATATAATAATAAACAAAAAACAGGAGCAAAGAAGATATAAAGATGATGTTTAAGGAGAGAGGAAGCGCTTTTTTATCATAGTTTTAAAAGTGGACAAAGATTGAAGACGCCTTACCGACACGGGCAAGTCATTCCATAACCGTACCGTACTGCTTGAACAGTAATAGATTTATCATAGAAACTGGTGGATGGAATGCATCCAGTGGCGTGCATTGCATATAGGCATATAAGCAGTGCCTACCTCGATATATCAACATAACCCTGTCAAATACATTTTAGTGTGCGTGCCCCACAATTAAGAAACTTACTAAATTATCATACCTAACAAAAAACAAAATATTTCATACAAACACGCGCGGCAGTATTACTGTGGCAGTAGGCAGTCGCCGGACGTCCTACTCGGCTCCCGTACTATTCGCACATTGACATTGGTCTTTACTCGTTTAAGTTAATACGACAAAATTATAAATACGTACGTCTCACGCGTAATACCATGACGTTCGACCTTCGCAATTTATCGCCCTTAAGTAGGCATGCCTACTCAAATAACCACACGTTTGACCTCACTTTTTCGACTGCGTTTGCCTAGACTAGACCCGGCCTAGTGCCTACCTATTCTGAAAACCAATGCACGCCACTGAATGCATCCGATCTCTAGTCCCATCTCAGGTAACAATAACTTTGTTACACTTACAGGTTGCTTAGATAGCGCTTATGTCCTTCCTGTTGACATGATCCAGTGCCTAATCAAACAAAGGCTTCGGTATGTCCTTGGTAGCAAGACCTTTCACCAAGTGACCTTTTCCCTATAATTCGGAAATACCATTGTCAACGTTGAAAGCCGACAAATTTCGTGGAACTGAGGTCTTAATTGATTGAATTTTCCTGTAAATAATCATTAAACTTAATTCATGGAACTGTTACCACCGTTAGGTTTAAATTAATGAACACGGTTTTATTGACCATAATACCGTCTTTAATGTAGAGAAGTTTGAAAGACCCAGTTTAGGACTGTGTTTGTAATGATTTGGCTTTCGGAAACCCTAATCAGCAACAAAAAAAAAATAGGTTTACCGTCAAACGGGGTGAATAGGGATGCAGGGGTAAATCGGGACAAAACTTTAAAAAGGAATTTAACATTATAATAATATAATTTGTGGCCAAATAGGACCCTAATGTGTTTACTGTAATTTAATTAACGATTACGTGCCCTTATTGACAACAAACTATTGTATATTATTTCTACGTTAAAATCCATTTTAAAGTTTAGTCCCGATTCACCTCTGCATCCCTATTCACCCCGTTTGTAGGTACATATTGTAGAATCCTGTTGATTCCGTATTTATGTTGAATGTTTATATCACTTCACTGACTCACTACCACACCAAGCGCCATCGTATACAGGATGAAATTAAAATCACCGTTATCCTCTTAAGGGGTCATTGTACTCATCATTATGAACAACTTTTACTATGGGACCAAACCTGAAATCGTGAAAAAAAGTCAGCTGCTCCCTACATTTATGTTCGCATACCTCGTCAAAATGTAAGGAACAGCTGATTTTTTTTCGCGATTTCAGGTTTCGGGTGTCATGTAGAGTGGGGGGCCATTGTATCTATGCTAGTTGCGCGGTAAACTCTGCTTGCGAGATGCAGGATTTAGCGTGACGTTAATAGGAAGCGTTGTTCGCATGTGGCGTTGTAGATACCGCTACAGGGCGATGCGATGCGACGGGGTGGGTTGGGGGAAAAATAAATTTCATACTGACGAAGTCGCGAGCAGAAGCTAGTAATAAATATACCTATACGTAAGTCAGGGCCTCAATTTTCTCTCCTAACACGGTTAGAAATCAAATCCTATCATTAGGTGTAACGACCCTAGATGTTGGAAAAAAGTTGTTATGTAAGTTAGCACTAGTTGGCATAAACACAGTATTTTCTTTTCTTTACGTGGTATCCTTAACACTTTGAGCGGAGCAACGTTATAATACGTAAAATTTGATAAACGCTATTTGACACAACGTTTAATCACGTCAGCAAAAACTGTCTTTCTTAAAACAACGTGTATAAACGGCTGCGGCTTATACCAATTCCTTCAAGCTACGTCATCGCGCCGCCGTATCACTTTAAAAGTTTTCAGACTCCTAGCGCCACTCCACGTTAGTTTTTTGTACACTTTATAAGGCTACTCACACACATACATTTTGTGTGAGAAAATAGTGTGCCGCGCAACAAACATTTGAATACCCAGATGTTCCGCTCAAAGTGGTAAACTGTACCTACTCTTGCATTTTATGCTAGGATTGCTAGGCTAACTAGCAAGTTACTCAAACGTTCATAATCAGCCTATAATGTTCCCACTGCTGGGACACAGGCCTCCTCTCAGTGAGAGGAAGTGGGCCGTAATCCATCACGCGGGCCCAATGCGGGTTGGTGGATGTCACATGTCTTCGAATTTTTGGTTCTAGGACATGCCGGTTTCCTCACGATGTTTTCCTTCACCGTTTTGAGAGCAGTGGTGATGAAATAATTTACACAAAGTAATGTACCTGTCTGGGTTCGAACCTACGACCTACAACTCGAAAGTCGTGTCCTTTACCACTGGGCCACCACTGCTCTTATCAAACCTTAGGACTTCGCTAATGCCCAAACTGGATTTGATGCCAGAGAAGATTAGGTGAATTGACGAGAGGGGCTAGGCAAGTGGCAATCCTTTTCAAAGCGTTTAGTTTTTTTACGATGACTTTGGATCGATGTACAGACGCCAGCACATCAAGCTTCTACAATCTGTCAAATTTCTTTAATAGATTTTCAACTTTATCGCTAAAGCTAAGCTAAGGTTCAAGGTTGATTGGGAAACTTTGACAGTTTCGGTAGCTTATGGCAATCTAATAAATTGTTGACTTTTTCGTCTTCATTATCGCGATAGAACGTCACTTTGTCCAAACCCTCTTTTTTTATGGATGGGAAATCATCAAATGACCCCTCCCGCGGAAGGGAGTGTCAGACTCTTACTGACTAAAACCCATCCGTGTTCCTTCCTTAGCCCTTTATGTTCCGGGGTAGCGGTAACCCTTTCGGACAATCCCGCACCCCCGGCAGGCTTCGGCCCTAACAGGCCCCTTCCTTTATGCTGACATCTCTTTGAGGCGCGCGTGGAACACGTACGCGCCGTCCGGCACGGGCCTGGTCCTGATCGGACGGTGAGCTACCCATTACTCTCCGTCCGCAGGCCCGCGCCTAGTCCAAACCCTCTTGAGTCTAAGACTATCTAGATCGTAGATAATTTAAATATTAGGTACAGCATCTAGGGCGAAAGACTGTAGGAGTTTTTAAGCAAATCTTTGTTCAGGAGTGCATATTTCAACTACGTAAAAAACCAGCCCCTGAAAATCTCAAATTATAGGTACATTTTAAGCGCTTTAAGCGCTAAAAAGCAACGCTCATTTTTTATCTTCAAATCAATCATATGTCGTAATATTGTAATCTTAATAATCTCAAATAATTAAAGTATACATAGCCATACATGCTGATATAATTGACGATCTTTGGAAATTCGCAGGAAACGATAAATTGGCATATTTATACAACTATGCGAGTTGATCGGGTTTAAATATTCAGGTCATCACATTACATCGTAATCACAAGACTTCTAAATGTCCATCATATCCACTGATCGTATGTATTTGATAACGAATGTCTGATTGGCAACCTTTTTCATTCTGCATTTTCTTTTTCTTGATTCTGCATAGCTATTCACAACCATACGACAGGCTATCGTATCGAAAACCTGACATTTCGATAACCTGATTTGACTTGCCCCCGACAGCAAATAGCTGTTGGAAGAATAGCGGGCGTCTATTTGATTCAAACTGACAAAATTTTCGGGTTTTGGACTTGTGAACAGCGTTTAGAAGACTCCAACGATAACAATGATTAATGTTCGATACGATACGGAAGCGTATCGAGTGATTGTGAAATAGCTATGCAGGACCCCCTTGCGTTGAATTTGTGGCTCGAAAAGCACTTTAAACCGTTTGGTCCCGGGTGTCATTTGTAGATGGTTGACCGTCATTACGGGCCGTCAGAAAGTCTGATCACATAATGGCGACGATGCGAAGGGTTTGTTCAAATTCATAGCCCACGACCTGTGAAAGCACAATTGTTTAGGATACGATGGGACTGGCATACGCTGTGCGTAAAAGCCCCTATAAAAAAAAAAAAACTCTGATCACCAGTCTTACCAAGGGGTATTGTATCTATACTAATATTATAAAGAGGTAAAATTTGTTTGTAAGTTTGTATGTAGGGGGTAATCTCTGGAACTACCAGTCGGATTTGAAAAATTCTTCTTGCATTTGATAGCCCAATTCTTGAGGAAGGCTATAGGCTATTTAACATCACGCTATGACCCTTAGGAGCCGAGCAAAAAGAAATAAAGTAAAAAAGAACGTTAAGAGCCTATACTACCTCAGCTAAAATTCACTCTCTATCTCGCTCATACGATACTGCTCGCTGACTGTGTGAGAGCGAGACAGAGCGCGGTGCTGGGCGGCAGGCAGCGCCAATAGTTTAGGTATTTGCTTTTTACAGTGAAAATAATGGTAATTATAAAAAAGTAAATAACATAAGACCTGCTTTAAAGTAAGTTCAGTTAGTATGCAAAGTTTCATAATCTAATTTGAAGTATTTTTTGAATACCAGCGGTTTATTGTTCGGGTTAGAGGTAACTTTGGATTTATTTTCTATCGAGAAAATTTTATGGAATCGTGTTTTCGTCCAACATAAGACTTAGCATTAATCCTCAACTTTACCATATATTTATTTCAAAATTAATGGTGCAGTATTTTCGACATAACGGAGGATCACGCTAAGCCATTTGAGGTAGTATAGGCTCTTAAGTGATAGCGCGGGCGGGTGATGCGATACGATGGGGTGGCTCGGGGGAAACAAGAAGTTTCACGCGAACGAAGTCGCGGGCTGAAGCTAGTTACCCAATAAATGGGTTGTTGAGGTCAGTTAGGCAGTCGCCCCATATAAAATACTGTTATTCAGCTGCATCTGGTTAGACTGGAAGCCGACCTTGAGGCTGGGCCGATTGATTGATGCCAGCACATCAAGCTACTAAAATCTGTCAAATTTCTTTAATAGATTTTCAACTTTATCACTAAAACATAACGTTCAAAGTTGATTGAGAAAATTTGACAGTATCGGGTAGCTTGATGTGCTGGCGTCTATACATTACGGCTTTACGTCGAACTTTTTTAACGATTTGAACTCCTCACCTCTCGCCAATCTGGTGCCCTTGCTGTTGGGCTAATGCCAATTAATTGCGTATCATTAATGAATACATAAACATGTAGATATATCATCATCATCATCATCAGCCTATAATGTTCCCACTGCTGGGACACAGGCCTCCTCTCTGTGAGAGGGAGTGGGCCGTAATCTACCACGCGGGCCCAGTGCGGGTTGGTAGATGGCACATGTCTTTGAATTTTTGGTTCTAGGACATGCCGGTTTCCTCACGATGTTTTCCTTCACCGTTTTGAGAGCAGTGGTGATGAAATAATTTACACAAAGTAAAGCGCCTGTCTGGGTTCGAACCTACGACCTACAACTCGTAAGTCGCGGCCGATACCACTGGGCCACCACTGCTCTCTGTAAATGTAGATATATGTAAAGAGCATATTGCAACGGAATTCTTACACCCAAGGCGTACAGCTTTCACTTGAGGGGTTTTGGAAGAGGCGCATCCTTGCGGAGGTAGGGCGATGGTAACAATGTAAGCGGGACGAACGAAACGCTCCGTAAGTATAATCAGCCATGTAAAGTAAATGTCTCACTGATGGTGGCGCGTGTGTTAGATCATTCGATTCCCTACAAAATCGTCATCTTCGTGAACGGGCGCCGTCGGTTGAGACTGCATGGTCATCTCTTAACTGCCAAGGCTTATTTTTAATCTTATTTTTTTAATTGTTTCTTCATTTTTGTGTGTTTTTTTACATTGTTCTCACATATAGAAGCAACAAGAATAATGTACCCAGGATTTTGTAAAACCTTGATTTAAAAGAGTGTCCATGGAGTTTCTTGCCCGTTCTTCTCCATAGAGATCTACGTTTTAGAATGGGCAACTAGCTTCAACTTTCTGACTAACTGACCGATTATTTAATTTTGACAATTCAAAAGTGCCCGTACACGGTTTAATTGAAATAAATGCTTTGAGTTTGAGCCTACAGTGTTCCCACTGCGGCGACACAGGCCTGTTCTCTTCGAAAGGCAGTGGGCTGTAACCACGCGGGCCTAGTGCGGGCTGGTAGATGCCACATGCCTTCAAATTTTGATTCTAAAAAAGAAAGAAAGAAAGAAAAAGTATTTATGGCGACTCATACAGGAAGATCACAAACTAAACTAAACACAGTAAAAAAAAAAAATAAAAACCAAGTTATATATACAGGATGTTACGGAAAGGGTATATCAATACAAACGGGTTGAAGAGTGTATCTGGTCTAGAATCTCTGTACAAAATTTCAGCTCAAAAGCATTAACTTTGAAAATGCTTAATATTATTTTATTTCGACATCACGGCGCTGCACTGGCGCGCGGCGGCGTGATGTGCGTGTACTAGGCGCACAGACACACTACAGATAATGGATAATGACCCTCGTAGTGCGGTGACACGTTTCTTATGATTTCAATTTAATACACTATCGAAATAAAAAAATATTAAGCATTTTCAAAGTTACTGCTTTTGAGCTGAAATTTTGTACAGAGATTCTAGACCAGATACACTCTTCAACCCGTTTGTATTGATATACCCTTTCTGTAACACCCTGTAGAACGTCATGTCCTTTCCTCATGAGGTTTTTCTTCACCGTTTTGAGAGCAGTGGTGATGACATTATTTACACAAAGTAAAGTGCCTGTCTGAGTTCGAACCCACGACCTACGACTCTAAAGTCGAGGTCGTTACCGCTGGGCCACCACTACCCACAAAAATAGAATCTTAAATACTATCAATACGTACGGACCGTTTAGACCGTGACGCGTTTGTCACTGGCCTGCCGGGGGTGCGGGATTCTCCGAAAGGGTTACCGCTACCCCGGAACATAAAGGGCTAAGGAAGGAACACGGATGGGTTTTAGTCAGTAAGAGTCTGACACTCCCTTGCGCTCCACCTAGAGCGGGAGGGGTCATTTGATGATTTCCCATCCAAAAAAAAATAAGTGGTCCTATATGCTTAAAGAGATGTATAAAATCGCTCTCAGTGCTACCGCAGCCGATATGTTACAAGGCTCGACGTGGAATGTCAACATAAGAGTCGTTATCGAGCTTTTTGTTCATTACCTCAACAAGTATCATTTTCAGTATAATTATACTTTGAATACCAACATTCAGTTTAAGACAATTTCAAAATAGGTAGGTAGTGTACAGTCACGAGCAATAATATGTCAACACTTGGCAACTTTCAATTGCGATATTTTCGTGAAATAACGAATGGAACGTTGAAATACGACACTTTACATAAACCTGTGGGTTCGAAAATACTATGTTCGTAATAAAATAAAATTTCATTCAAAAATAAAGGAGACAATCGCCTTTGAATAAAGACAAGTGTATACATACTTATAGACGTGACTGTACAGTCAACAAAAGAAGGATCGTCGGATATAGTTGAAGTTTAGTTAGAAACCGATGGATGTTGTCGACTGAAATTTAATTTGATAAATGAGCTGTTTTTTTTTTCTATTAATAAAATTAAATTTTATTCTAGAAAATCCATCGGTTTCTTACTAAACTTCAACTTTATCCGACGATCCTGCATACTTATCTCTTTTGTTGACTGTACCAAAATCTTACTATAGCAGTGTTCATAATCTCAGATAATTTACATTCCATCGCCACAATTATCTACTTTAGTGAAATGTATTCTAAGTTGATTTTTGAGTGACCATTTGTAACAAAAATGTCCTAATAAGTTTTTGGTTGCAATGGAATTTGAACTTTGTTACGTATGACATTCAATTTGTTGTTCCATAACTTGAAAAAAATTCTATCGCAGAAAGTACATCGTATTTGTACTTCCTGAAGTCCTTGAAAGCTGAAATTTGGCTTGTAAGCTAGTATTAGTACACAAACAACAAAACAATTCTAAAACTTAAAAAAATATATATAAAGAAGTGAAATCCCACCAAAAACATTTTCATGTAAAATGTTGCCAAGACGAGACCATTAGCTCGCACTGTCAAAAAGTTATTGATTCACAAACATACGACAGGCTATCGTGTCGAAAACCTGACATTTCGATAACCTGATTTGACTTCCCCTCAATAGCAAATAGCTGTTGGAAGAATAGCGGGCGTCTATTTGATTTAAACTGACAAAATTATCGGATTTTGGACTTGTGAACAGCATTGAGAAGACTCCTACGATAACAATGATTAATGTTCGATACGATACGGAAGCATATCGAGTGTTTGTAAATAAGCCAAGCTTCTAACTCTACAAGCCCTAACTTCACAAATTCTACAGCTTAGTCAAAATATATGGCTTGGCCTATTTCAAGCTCGCGGCACCTAAATTTTCACGATAATCGGAACTCATACCTATAAGTTTTGAATTTCTGGCTTCAATTTTATAAGCCATCAAAAGGAATTTCATTTACTACAAACCTTTCGCATACCCTCAAACACTCTGGAATCATTTTAATCTACAGTTAAATCTATATTTCGTCACCTTATCACATTTATAGCCCGATACCATATCCTGCAGTGAATCTAAATCAATTAAACGTGCCTATTGATCAAATCCCACGCCCACAGCAAGTTTTACTTACTTCATTTGCATAAATCAACAATATAGTTAACAAAACATAGATATCTACCACGCCCATTTCCTTAAATTGCTACGCAATGAGTAACTAAAGTTCTCTTTGGAAACATAGTTAAATTATAGCTTTAGGCTTTTGAACTTTTAAATCGACGGCCGCAAAGAATCACACTAATCACACTAATAATTGGACCCTGTTAAGCAGAATAGACCCCTTAAGGTGAATGCGTAGTTGTAGCCCGCGAAATTCAATTTTTCTTGTGTTTTTTGCAATTTTCAGGTCAGTGTCAGGTTGTATCTTGATCAAAATATGATTCGCGACTATAACCGGTACGTATTTACGGAATTATAATAATTAGAATCATTAATTCATCTTTCTAAGTTAGATTTCTACCGCTAAGAACAAATCTCGTATGGAAAAGTGTTTATGGTAGAAATCTAACTTAAAGAGATATATTAATGATTCTAATGACTATGATTACGTAAATAAATGTCTATTATAGTCGCGAATCATATTTGGATCAAGATACAACCTGACACTGATCTGCAAATTGCCAAAAACGTAAGAAAATTTAAAATTTGCGGTCTACCATGTCACATTCACCTTAAGAGGTTATCCATTAATTACCGGACACCCTGTATATTCATGTATCAATGTATTACTGTTGAAAGTAGTCTAAAGCAAAAACGCAATGATTAGACGGGTATAATTACCTAAATAGGTACAGTATTGTTCATCAACATCAATTGACCATAACTTACATTGTGTAATGATCAAATCCTGCTCGTAATTCCAAATGAAGTGAGATCGGTGCTCAGGTGGCGCCGGAAGTGAAGAGCAGCCATTACATTGCGTCATGGCATAATTTCCGGTAGCGCTTACGTCACTACGCGTGTCATTCGCTTTTTAGTTTAGTAGGGCTGGCCCGTTTCGGTTTGTAAATTTGAATTTTATTAATCATAAATATTTTTACATAAATGCTAATTAAAATTATTATAAATTACCTCGGAAGATTTACGACGCGTTTTTCCGCGTGGCTTTTGTGTTTTGATACACACTTATATCACACCTAATGTAGGTGTTTAATGAAATACATAACATGATAAAATCGCTTTTCGAGATGATTCATGTAGAGATTACATATTCACATTATTAATAAGAAAGTTACATATGTCTCTTTTAAATTATCTTTTATCATACATTTAATACTAGCTGCGCCCCGCGGTTTCACCCGCGTAACTTTCGATCCCGTGGGAATATCGGGATAAAAACTATCCTATGTCCTTTCCCGGGACTCAAACTATCTCTATACCAAATTTCATCGAAATCGGTTCGGTAGTTTAGGCGTGAAGAAAAGACAGACAGAGTTACTTTCGCATTTATAATATTAGTTTGGATTATACATTTACTTATTCAAGGACTTTATTTTGTATATTTAATTCTACTACTTCTGTTAATATTTACATAACATAAGCTAACTAATAATATGCACATTTATATGAAAAAATAAGCAAAATAATCATAGGGCATCAAAAAATTCGTCCGCATCGCTGTCAACAGGAACAGTGCCCAAAAGGCTGGCAGCATTGCCACGTTGTATGGCAATGCTAAATCTTTGGCCAAAAAATAGGCCAGCCCTCTGGTCACGTGAGGAGTCGTGAAACCGCTTGGCGATATCTCGAAAAACCAAATGGGTACTCGGACCCCATGGCCCTAGTGTTGCAACCCCAAACGGCTCAAACATATAACTCCCAATCAGGTTACAATATTTTCGCTGTTTTGAGGTTTTCATATATTATACGTTTAATAGTATAACGAAGAATTTTTGTCCTCTGGTTCCTGATTCACCTGATTGGCGTCAAATCGGTTGAACGGCTAATTTCATTCCTTTCGAGAGCTCTCTGATGACTAGCAAAACCAAATGTTTGCTCTTTGCGTATTATTGATATCTACGGTGGATTATTGATATCATTGGTGGATTACAGCCCAGTCCCTCTCGCAGAGATGGGGCCTGTGTCCCACCAGTGGACACATTCTAGGCCGATTATGGTTATGGTATTATGATTGATAAAGGCTGGATGCCCTGAAAAATTCTTCAACATGATTCGTCAGTTTCACGAGAGAAAAAGTAGTCATCATCTGCCTACACTTCTCACCGGATGCAGCTGAATACCAATATTTTACATGCAGCGACTGCCTATCTGACCTCAACAACCCAGATACTGGATAAAACGATACCCCTTGGCAAGACTGGTTGTCATATTTTCGGGCTTGTGACAACCCGTTACGACTGTCAAAGATCCACGAATGACAGCCGGGACCAACGGTTTAACGTGCTTTCCGAGGCACAGAAGATCTTGGTATGTAAAGATGGTCACCCATCCACGGACCAACGAGCGACCCGTGCGGCTGTTATTACTTAGCTACAAGCCCCTCCCAATATTTTAGCCAATGACGGACCGTAAATTATAGGAATGTGTTATGTGACAGCCCTAACCAAAAAATGAGTTTCAAATTACTCTATTAAATAACAAACCACGTTCATCTTACTAGGTTTATGATATCTCATGAAATGGTAATAAAAAGCATTTTTATATGCCTCTGTATGTGATGAGCATTATGTAAAAAAGCGACCGAGTGCGAATCGGACTCGCACACAAAGGGATCCGTACCTAACATTGTAAAATAAATAACACTACATATTTTTTTTTAATACTTTAGTAATAAAAAAAAGTGCGTTTTGTATCGGGATCCTTTATTTTATTTGGGAAACAAACAGATGCAATAACAAACATAAGTATCTAAATATACATTTAGTACAACACAATCCAGAAACAGTTTCAACAGATTACTATAAAAGTAAATTATATGTGACTAAGTGTAACAACAACCAGAATTTCACTTCACTTCTTCACTTTTTTTAATTTTAAACTTAATTTTACTTTTATAATTTGTTTTTATAGCGGCCATTTTTACACACTGTGAAAATGTCAAGTGTCTCTCTGTAAGGACGTACATATTACGGCTCAAAAGAGCAGCCCTGTGACAGACGCGGACGGCCGGACAGCGGAGTCTTAGGAATAGGGTCCCGTTGGCATCTTTTGGGTGCGGAATCCTAAAAAGCACTTTAATATACCTCTGTATATAATGGGCTTATGTAAAAAAGTAATTAATTCGTTGATTATATACGTCTAGAGTTAGTTGAGTGTAATGATGGGTGAACTTTTGACATTAGATGTACCTCGTTGACGTAAGTGAAAGGTGATTAAGATAATGGTTAGGTTGTGTATGATGATATGATTATAAGAAAGTTAAATGATTAATCTCCTATAATAATAACGTTTAATAATATAATAACGTTTATTGTGTCCAAAAGTTATACATAAACAATTTTGGGTTTGTAGTCTTCATTTAAGCAAATAAGTAATGCCTGTATTAGAGGATTCCTATGTTATAGTTACCTATAAATACCTCGTTGGTTTAATGGTCGCAAACGCGACGGACAGTGTTATGAGATTTTTTTGTAGTTTAGAAGTTTCTCAGTACCTAGGAGCTTAATGTCTAGATTTGTACCCGCTTACTGACAAACAGTTTTGGCATCACAAAGGTTGACGTCACTTGGAAAGCTGCCACACAGAAATGGAATTGGGCTGGACATATCTGCCGCATTTCAGACGTCCAATGGGCCAAACTTACGACCACACACAACACACGACATCGTAACCGCGAAAAATAATTAGCCGTCATAATTTTGGGTCGAATTGAATTGAAGTTTAGTATGGGGCACTAGATATTTTTTTTGCGATTACGAAGTTGGACCCTTAGACAAAGTAATTCAGTTTGATGGTCTGTACCACACCATTGTCATTGCCTTTAAGGCAATGACAATGTCAGTCAGCCGTGCTGACTGTTATTGTCATTGTCACGTCATTTGCCACAGGGCTGCCAACCCTAAAATATAAATAATGTTTGGAGTTAGTGATGCAAGCATTTTATTTTTCAACACTTGATAAAATAACGGGTGGCTTTAAAAAAAAATTAAATACCCAAAGACATCACAATAATTACCCTCTTTCAGCTCATAAAGTTCAGAAGGCTGTTTAAATTTTCAATTATTTTAGTACCTACCAAGCCCCATACATTTATTGAACGTCTCCTTTGACCACACCTTCTGATACACCCTGTATTGTATGGATATGTTTGGACGTGTTGCGTCGACCCCAGAGGACAAGATCAGGCAGATGATGAGACAGTATGGATTTGTCCACGCAAACGGAGTCGTGATGGATCGCACAGCTAGTAAATAAATATTTACATGTGAATTACACAGGGTCCCATTAAAATAGATGGACAAATTTTAACACACCGCTCAGTACGTCTAACCAAAGATCCAAGCAAAAAAAAAAACACTGATTAAAGTGATTTTATTTTGACTTAAAATAATAAATTGCCGGCACATTAGTGTATTTTCGTTAGCTGATTATTTTTCTTGTAAGTATCTAACGCGTTTTTCTTAATATATATTTTTTACCATCGTCCTTATTTTGGTGGTCTGAATGATTTTTAAAAGTTCGTCCATCTATTTTAATGGAACCTTATATAAGCCAAGCTCACAATTCTGATCATCCTCAAACAACAAAAGCACGACTTTCTCGCTGACAATGCTAAAACTGCGGTAACTCGCCTTACGTGAGCTGTCACCTGAGAAATGAAGAACAATGCACAATACCGTATTATATAGTTACTTATTATGTAAGGAATGAGGGAAAAAGTAATTTATTTAATTATATAATCATGGGGTGTGGGGTATTATGTTGGTGTTGTTTTGCAGAATGTGGACAATGTCATCATCTGCCTAGCCTTTTCCCAACTATGTTGGGGTCGGCTTCCAGTCTAACCGAATGCAGCTGAATACCAGTATTTTACATAGAGAGACTGCCTATCTGACCCCCACAACCCAGTTAATGGGTAATACGATGCCCCTTGGTAAGACTGGTAGTCAGACTTTCGCACATTTCGGGCTACTGACGACCCGTAACGCCTGTCAAAGATCCACGAATAAACAACTTGGACCAACAGCTTAACGTGCTTTCCGAGGCACGGAGGGGTCTTAATATGTGAAGACGGTCACCCATCCACGGACCAACCGCGAAAAGCGTAGCTTAACCTGATCGATCAGCTCGTGCGGCTGTTTTTACTTAGTCACAAGCCCCCAAAGCAAGCAAAAAAATCGGAAAATTGGGGAGAAACCCTCATTGGTGCTGCTGGGGTGGACGGAGGGTTTTATCAAACTTGCACTGACTAAAACCCCCACGGATGCCGCTACTATGAGTCAAAGGTTACATTTTCTAATACCTACCATCTACAACGTCTGAAAAGACGATTTTTGTCAGTATAAAAGATTCTAAATTGACTCTAGACTTTAAAAAGTTAAAGAACTGTGAACAAAGAAATACATTCATCTTCTAGGTAGGTACAAAAAACAAACAATTTCTTTTAGTATCAAAGACTCTAGATTGAGTCTAGACTTTCCAAAACCGCCTCATCACTTACCTACTCTATTATATTAAACGAAAACGAAAATAAACAAAAAATGTCCGCCACCAAGCCACATATAAAAACGTCGCCTTACAATCCGGAACTAACTTGCATAATTTTTTTTTCAACAATACGACAAAGATTGTGCTTGGTTATAGACAAGCGTTACACCTGACAATAGACAAGATATAGAAGGAGTCACTCTTTGTTGTTTATGATTATATTATTACTAACTGGGCCCCGCGGTTTCACCCGCATAAGGTTCGATCCCGTGGTAATATCGGGGTAAAAACTATCCTATGTCCATTCCCGGGACTCAAACTATCTCTACAGGGTGAAATTGAATTCATGGGCATCCTTGTAAGGGGTCATTGTACTCATCATTATGAACAAGTTTTACTATGGGACTAAATCTAAAATCGAGAAAAAAATCAGCTGTTTCTTGCATTGATGTTCACATAACTAGTCAAAATTTAGGGAAGAGCTGATATTTTTCGCGATTTCAGGTTTCGTCCCATAGTAAAAGTTGTTCATAGTGATGATTACAATGACCCCTTAAGGTGAATGTGCCATGGGTCTACCATGGCACATTCACCTTTCGCGAATCATATTTTGATCAAGATACAACCTGACACTGACCTGAAAATTGCAAAAAACGTAAGAAAAATTGAATTTCGCGGGCTACAACTACCCATTCACCTTAAAAGGATGCCCATGAATTCAATTTCACCCTGTATTACAGAATCTTGGCTATCCGAAAATTCGGTCATACCTGAAATGGTAAATTACACTACGCACAGTACTAAATCCCACCTTAACCAAAATGACGGTATCGTATTATACCTAAAAGATAGCATACAAGCGAAAGTATATGAACCAAATTATTGTGAAGAAGTAAATTGCCTTGTGACAACAATCAACAACGATTTAGCTGTTGTATCATTGTACAGACCCCCAGCCTTCAAAAACCTAGATCCCTTTTTAAAGTCGTTAGACAAAATCTTATCTAGTATTAGCCACTATAAAAACATAGTTCTAATGGGCGATTTAAATATTAATATTAAACTTGAACAGCTTAACCCTAAATATACAGAATACCTAAATCTGCTTGCGTCCAACGGCCTTCTTACCACGCACACTCTGCCAACTAGAGAATCAAATTGTCTTGATCACTGTTTCGTCAAAACAAAGCTAAAACCGTTGACTATAGTTTGTAATTCAACCCTAACTGACCACTTCAGTGTTATGATATCACTGCCCTTGAAAATGAAAAATAGACCCAAGAAAAACCCCTTTCATACAAAAACCGACTACGATTCTGCTATTAGAGACTTATCACAGATTAACTGGGAAGAAAGGTTTCATAATAATGACCCAAATGAAATGACGAACATCTTTCTGAATACCATTAGAGACGTCCTATCGAATCACACACACACCGTCAAGCAGCCTAGGCGACAAATAATCATTAAGCCTTGGATTACACCAGGTCTGTGTAGATGTATGAGAAATCGCGATCAACTTCACCAAAAACTAAGAAAGGATCCAGAAAACTCAACTCTTACTATAACTTACAAGCGCTACCGAAATACATGTAATAATCTACTAAAAAGCCTTAAAAACAAATATTTTAAATCAGAATTCGCTAAGTCTAGTTATAATATAAAAAAACAATGGGGATTGGTGAAAGAAATGTGTAATTTAAACAGCTACCCAAAAAAGCCAACAGAGCTTCTTTCCACTAACTCAACACCTCAAGATGCATTAAATAACATAAATAGATACTTTGTCAATGTCGGTAGTAATTTGGCAAACTCTATCTTGTCCAGGACCCACACAAATGAGTTAGATCTTAGCAAGCGGTTTAGACAAAAACCGAATAGTGGACCCCTAAACTCTTTTATGCTTCTCCCAACAGACCAATTTGAAATTAAGGAAATAATTGCTAACTTAAAATCTAAGAATTCCTCGGGATGGGACGGTATCTCCACGTTTTTCATTAAGAGAGCAGTGGATTCACTTATTGCACCGCTATCACACATATATAATGCTTGCTTCTCAAAAGGAGTCTTTCCAGATGCGCTTAAAAAGTCCGTAACTGTTCC
This sequence comes from Amphipoea oculea, assembly GCA_945859645.1. NCBI lineage: Eukaryota > Metazoa > Arthropoda > Insecta > Lepidoptera > Noctuidae > Amphipoea > Amphipoea oculea. The sequence continues at coordinate 3,714,658 of OX243886.1, read as the reverse complement.
TATATATAAAGCAGGTGATAAAACGCTGGTGTCGAATTATAGACCAATTTCTCTCCTTCCTAGTTTTTCAAAAATTCTAGAAAAGCTAATAAATAAGAGGCTAAAATACTACCTAGAAACTCATAAACTTCTCTCAGGTAATCAGTATGGGTTCAGAGAAAAAATATCAACTGCCGACGCTCTTCACAAACTAACTTCGTATGTAGTCGAAAACCTGGATAGGGGACAGAAGTCTCTAGGCATATTCTTAGACCTAGCAAAGGCCTTCGACACCGTCTCTGTACCCATCCTCCTGAACAAACTCGAGGCCTTAGGAATTCGAGGAATACCTCTCCAACTTTTCCAAGATTACTTGACAAACCGGAAACAAGTTATAAAAATTGATAACAATGTAAGCCACGAGGAAAACGTTACCTTCGGAGTACCTCAAGGCAGTGTAATGGGTCCTACGCTGTTTTTAATATATATTAATGACCTCTGCAATTTGCTTTTAAAAAATGGCCAAATAATAACATTTGCAGATGACACAGTATTATTGTTCAGTTCCAACACGTGGAAAGAGGTAACCGAAGCAGCAAATGAAGGTTTTGCTTTAGTAACCTCATGGCTGGACAATCATTTGTTAACACTTAATCTTGACAAAACTAAATTTATTACATTCTCAATTAACGGCAGAATCCAACCTTCTCCTAACTCAATAATTATACAAACTCACAATTGCAACAATCCAAGTACCTGTCATTGTAACCCAATCACCAGAACTAATTCCATAAGATATCTCGGTGTGATAGTAGACCAAAACTTAAACTGGAAAGAACACGTCATGAAAGTAAGTAATCGCGCAAGAAAGTTAATTTATATTTTTAAAACTATTAGAAATACATGTGATATTAAGCTTCTAATAAAAATATATTTAGCACTATGTCAGTCTATACTGATATACGGCTTAAATGTATGGGGAGGAACTTCAAAAACTACCATGTTGTTTGTCGAAAGAGCCCAACGCATGGTACTTAAAGTTATTGCTCGCAAAAGGTACACTTATCCGACACACCTACTCTACTCAGAATTGGATGTCCTCGCGGTACGAAAATTATTTGTCAAACTAGAGATCATGGCACAACATAAAGTAAAACCGCACTTTGGAAAAAGGCGACGATTAGATATAGTTTATAACATACCCAAATATAGTACATCTTTTGCACAAAAATTTCACAATTATCTAGGTCCTAGCCTTTACAACAAAGTCAGTAAAGACCTACCACTAAAGAATCTTGATGGCCAAACATGCAAAAAAACGGTGGATGAATATTTGAAAACACTAGACTACAACAGCACTGAAAATCTACTAAGAAAATTGGTGTAAACAAGGCACATAAATAGTGAAGCACAAAACTGTACACATACAGAAACATACATAAAACATATACACATATACATATATCTACACCCATACCCAAACACAAAACAACAGACAATTCCAATCATGTAACTTAATTAATATAACTGTACTATTACTTACTGCCTATACGGTATGTAATCAATCTGCTTAACTATGTGACTTGTAACTGGAACCTTGAGAGAATCTGTTGATCTAAGGTTGAGGAAGACTATCCGCTCGTGATACAGTTTTATACTAGTACGAGGGGATAGGGCGAATCAGTCCAAAGACAACCAAATCTCTACTAAATCTCTACTATTTCACATTCTCAAACTGTTGACCTGTCTTTCTTGTCAAAATAACTTTAAACTATATTTGTGTACACTGGGTTTAATATTAAGTTACTCTGTATGGTTGTCTCATATGCATCAATAAAAAGATTATTATTATTATTATTATTATTATTATGTATAAATCAATCAAATCAATCATCTTTTCAATCATCTAAATCGGTTCAGCGGTTTTAGCGTGTACCTAAAGGTAACAGACAGACAGACACACTTTCGCATTTATAACTAATAATATTAGTAGGTATGCATAGTGCGGTGGTACGTATACAAAAAACATGTATTAATAAAGTAACATAATATTATATAATAATTATGCCTCACACGTTTCGTTAACTTGACTCTGACAGACAGACAGACACGATTCCAATACGCGGAAGTACAGTCACGAGCATAAATATATATATCTAAGGTTCGGCCGCGCTAAATTTGCCAAAGATGTAAACAACAATGGCCGCTCGAAATTGAATAAAATCGATATACAAAAACATTACTTAAAATAAATGTGCTGGCGTCTGTACATTTCGATATCATCGCTTGCGGTTGCTACTTTTCGTCTCTTCGTTTATTGCCGTATGACAAGCCAAAATTAGGACCTTCCATTAAAACTTTTAACCCTAGTTTTACCCTATAGGCGCTGAATTTTCAAAAACCCTTTTTTTTAGAGCTCACATTCATTACAAAAGGAACTCTTGTGCAATTCATGCTTGTAAACCCAGCGATTCAGGCTGTTGTGCCTGTCAGTTGTAATTTTTATTATTTAACTAGCAGCGCCCCGCGGTTTCACCCTTATAAGTTTCCCGTGGGAATATCGGAAAATAAAACTATCCTATGTCCTTTACCGGGACTCAAACTATCTCTATACCAAATGTCATCTAGAAATCGGTTCAGTGGTTTAAGCGTGAAGAGGTAACAGACAGACAGACAGACATACTTTCGCATTTATAATATTATTATGGATAGTATGGATTTAAACATTGATGTACCTACACATATAAACAGACGAGAAAGAAATAGAATATATTAAGTAACATTTCGGCCTTAAACTTCTGTAGCATCTTGCAAAACGAAGACTCCGAAGTAATCATAAATTGCCATGAAGACCTCTATAATGGAGTATCCTATAATTTGTATAGTTAGTTTTAATCATTGTCCTTTACAAAGTGAATGTAAGCCACGATCGTGAATAATTGCCGCCATGGCGAATCGTGTTTAAGGCTGAGATGTTTAAAGGTCTAGACATCTAGGCTTAGTTGTTAGCTTAGTTAGGGCAGACTAAGGTGTTTGTTATTATAGGTGTTCACAATTCTGTGATCATACTTCAAAATATTTAGACTGGATTCACGACTTAGAATTCGTTATCTAAAAAATTTGAGACTGCAATTTACTGAACTCGATATACAGGCTGGCAGGGACACATAATCAGCCTATAATGTTCCCACTGCTGGGACACAGGCCTCCTCTCAGTGAGAGGGAGTGGGCCGTAATCCACCACGCGGGCCCAGTGCGGGTTGATAGATGTCACATGTCTTCGAAGTTTCGGTTCTAGGACATGCCGGTTTCCTCACGATGTCTTCCTTTACCGTTTTGAGAGCAGTGGTGATGAAATAATTTACACAAAGTAAAGCGCCTGTCTGGGTTCGAACCTACGACCTACAACTCGTAAGTCGCGGCCGATACCACTGGGCCACCACTGCTCTCAGACACACGATTGATAGATACATGTTGCTCACATATTTACAAATATTGTAAAAGTAGATGAAATTTTAGTAGAATGTAGATGCCAAAACCCATCGGAATTCACTGCTTTCTTCATGACGTCACAACTTACATCACGCGTCAACAAACTCCACGCGAAATCTCGATACAGTCGCGAAGAAAAGTTCAAAGTTACAAAACATACGATATTTTGTAACAACAGTAGCGGTGAGAAGAAAGGGTACAATCGCGATGAGCTTGTTGCTCCCACGACGTTACTTTCAATTACAGTTTTTGTGGTAACTGTACTGACAAGTCGATTAAGAGAATGGCACACGCGATTTAATTAAACGTATTAAGACGATACGGTTATGTCTGATATGAAGTCGGCCTCGTGAGCATTTAGATTACAAAAAAAAAACAGTAACACTCCGGGAGTGCCGACAGAAGTGAAAACAAAACACAAACAGAATACTTTGCCATAACTCACTGACATATCGGATATACATTAAAACCGAGTACATCCAGAGGACAGGCAAACACATCCGAAGCGGTGTCGGTTACGGTAACAGTGGCGCGAATTCAATGGTTTTTTCCCCATCTTAAAAAATGCCCAACGCGCCTGTAGAAGTTTTCACTTCAAAAATAATTATAACACATTATACAGGATATCGATACCGAGGTGCTCGTGGCTAAATAATAACAGCCGCACAGGTCGATCGATCAGGTTAAGCTACGCTTGCCGCGATTGGTCTATGGATGGGTGACCATCTTTACACACAGAGACCGGTTCGACTGGAAGCCGACACCAACATACTTAGTTGGGACAAGATGATGATGTTCATAATGCCAGAATGGGCGAAACTTCTGCCCATCCTATAGACTTACAAAAATTGCATAGAGGGACTACGCAAAACTTTTCAAAGTTAGTAGAGATTTGAAGGCCAAGTGGCCTTCGGTTCCGTATCCATATGCATAAAATTTTAAGACCTAATATAACTTGGCATACTTTTGTTTCTCCTAATTATATTTTCGCATAACATTATTTACGCATAACAGCTTACTCATATTTTTTTAAGCATAATACTTCCAATCATAATAATGATTAAGCATAACATTCTAAAGCATAAATTTAGCATGCTCGTTTTATTTCCAACGACGTTATGTCGACGGAGCCCCGCGTAGCGGGGCTCCTATTTCTGTCTGCAGGGTTTAAAGGAACCTAACCAAACCGAACCTCGGGGTGCCCCTGACGTCGCTTAGTATTATGCGAATAAAATTTATGCCAAAACAAATTAGCCTTCAAAATAATTATGCCCACATAAACAGTATGCAAAAAAAATATGGCAAAGTATTATTATGGCAAAACAAATTATACCAAAATAGTTATGCTAAATTATATTAGGAAAAAGAAAATTATGCGAAAAGAAGGGATCCCGTGGCCTTCTTTCCCACGAACCAGAAGGCAATTTATTACCAAAGTTTGAAAAATACTTACAAAACATTCATTAATCCTTTCAGAAATAAATCTCTCAAGAACATTTCATATTAACGAGATCAGATGCATATCGCACCCAAATTAGTGTTAATTGAGTAAAATCATTAAGAGGAAATGCGGGTGGTCGTTTCTCCATACAAACGCTCTCGCCTGTTTTCTTCCTTGTTAATGACCATAAAGCAATGATTTTTTTTTTACAGAATAATAAATATTAACTACTTGTATGTCCCTATGTTTTCCTTTTTGATGATACATTATTTTTATAAGCACTAGAACCCTCAAAAAATGCCGATTTAAACCGCTGTTAACAGAGGCCTAGTGTATTTTGACAACGGCTAATGAAAAAAGTCAAATACTACTCAAATAAAATACTACTCAAATTATAATTTATAACATTTCCTTATGTATTTTACTGTGTGTACATAAATAATAAAATAAATAAATAAATAAAAGAAAAACATAGGAACACAGTATATATCCTTAAATTCTTATTCGGTTTATGAAATATCTTTTAAATTGGTCCAATATTGGAGGAGGAAATAGGCGAGAGCCAAACCTCGAATTACGACTTTTTATTTAGAATTTTTCAAAAATCTCTCCGATTACATTTCCTCTTAAGTTAAATGATTACTTAATGTTAACTTCGCCACTGAAGCGAAGTTTTTCGCAATGTCGCCTTGCATGTCTACATTAATATGGTAATTGATTAAGTTATGCATAAGTAAGTTATCAGGATGTTACTTAAGCTAATTAGTATTTGCCCAGAAGGTACTTAGCCCAGGTACGTACGGGCACGTTTTTCCGCGGCAATTTTTACTAAATGCATATAAAAGTATATTATAAAAGTATATTATAAAAGGGTCCATTATCAGCAGATCAATAAGTTAAATATTTCTCTTTATAAAATCAATCTTACTCAAATATCTTTTTTCTCCAAGTGAATTCAGACATATACCTACTTTCTTAGGATTAATTAAACTATTCCCTGAGGGCATAAAATATAGACATAGTTCATATTGCTACAGTCAATTTTTGAAGTGTAAACTTCTTTAGCGGCGTTGCGCACTTTTTTGTAATGGGTAAAAAATGTTAAACTCGCGTCAGGACATCGCGTCAGGACACGTGACCGTCAGGACAAAATTCGTAAGACGGATGGAGTACTACTACTACTAAGTATCCCCCTCTCTTTCTACGGCGGCACCAAATGAACGGATGAACGGATAGACAGCTGATGGCTCGACCGTCTGTGTAGTGGCCACACTGCTGTGTATTCGTAAAATTCGTGTATATTCAAGTTTTCACTTCTGCCGGCACTCCCGGAGTGCAACCCGTCTTTTTATTTTTGGGTACGGAGCCCATACAGAATGACCCATCGCCCTTTACGCCTTAATTATGCTTGCTCAAAAACCCTCTGGGCTCCCCTACCATTTAGTTTTAGTAGTAGGCGAAGATACAAGGAAGTTATATTCTATTCAAACAGTCTGCAAGCTGCCCTGATAAAATTGATCAACGTCACATCATAAAGTCTACCAAATTATGCGCATGATTATTACAATTTATCACACTCAATTCAAATGTCAATTCACGATCTACAAAAAAGCTCACTGCTTTGTGTTAGATAAATAATTAATTAATGCACCTAATATAAAACATGATTAACAATCTAATTGATCACACTTCTTAAAGCGTTGACATGAAACTGACAAGATTAACTATAATAGACGTATTATGACGGTACTTGTAACATTAGCTCTATTAAATAACATTTTATAAGCGCTTGCGCACCGACCGGACACTATAAGGAAAATATACGGGAAGTGAATATGCACGGTCACGTCTTTACTTTCGTGTTGAAATTGTGTAAGATTATTTTATGAGTTTGGTCTTTGTACATACGTTGTTGAATAAAGATGGAATCTTGTGTGTAGAAGTTTTTATAGTTTGTTTTATGTTTTAACTTTCGTTTGAATTGTTTGTGCATGGAGTTATTTATGGGATGATCATTATCATGGGGAAGTTGAGATGGCGTTGAAAATATATATAAATGAGGGGTTTTCTTTTGCCATACAACGTGGTAATGCCGCCAGTCTCTTGGGTACATTACCAGTCGACAGCGATGCGGATGAATTTTTCGACGCTATATTTTAGTTTGTGTATAGTTTTAGTTAAGTTAGGGTTTTTTTTAATGTTGTTATTTTTGTTAATTAAAGATGTAAGTATATTCACAGAAATAAAGATCCTTATAATAATAATAATAATAATCATTTTATTATCAGGCAACTAAGGCCCATAGATAAAATACACAAAATAATCTTATGCTATAATAAACTAATACATATTAAAAACCTTAAAGCTATGACTATACACGTAACGTTGTCGGCGTCGTGTTTCGCTGCGTGGTGTCGCGTAACCGTCCTCGGAAACGTCGATATGCGACACCTTTCGGCCAAAAGTCCTCTTTCAGGCAGGTCTGTAGATGTTGGGTTGGAACTCGTACCACGAATGACTTAAAGTTGATGTTGTGGCGCGATTCCAACCTTTCGACCCTCAGAGTCCAGTTGGTCTTCACCTTCAAATACTGCACTACGTCCTCAGTTGTCGTGGAGTGATGCAGACGCGAAAGGTACAGCTGCGTCGTAGGCACAGCAGGGCGCAGCAACATGTTGGGTCCACTCGGTGCGGTGCCACACAGGTTACGAGAAAAGGGCTTCTTTTTCTTCCTTTCTACTTTCGTGAAACCCTCCTCATCAACCTGGCTGGCTCTTGGCAAAGAGCTACGGACCGCAGTCAGGGCAGGTTGAGCACCCTTTATCGGTTTGTCCCCTTTTTTAGTTTGTCGCTTAGGCTGCGACGTATCTAATTGTCCGCTGACAATAGCAGCATAGGCACGTTTAGGGGTCGACGTACCAACGCGTGACGTTTCCGCAGCCGGTGTTGTGGCGCGGGCGACGGCGGCGGCGGGCGGCGCTTGCTCAGCGATATCGGCAGCTGGTGACGCACTTGTGTTCGCCGATTCAAAACTGCCAACGGATGCATTTTGCGCCCCTCGTCGTGTGTTCACCTTTGAGGCCTCAGGTGACCCAATTACCGAACCAATGTTGCGCAATGATGCTATTTCTGCACGTAGTTCAGTATTGGTTTTTTCTGATGCCTCCATTCTGGACTGCAGCTTGGTCATCTCCGCTTTCAAGGAAGTGATGTCCTTTAACAGTCGCGTAACGTCGACGTGATCGAACGTGACGGGGGGCAGTTTACTTAGCTCCTTCGCCACGAAATCAGGCACGTCGTCTGGGTCAGTTTTCTTCAACATATCGATGATATCTTGAATACTCTTCTCGGTTCCATCTCTGCGGCGAGACGGCATCTGGTCCAGTTTTCCAAGTGACTGGAACAGTAACAGTTTTCCGCTGCTGATCTCGTCCTCCTTGTAATTAGACCGGCATATCTGCAGGATGCTCACCTCGTCCATGTAATCGATAGCATGGACCAGGAATGCCAGCAATTCGTTGACTATGAGTTGTTTGGAACTCATAGTGTTTACGGGCAGCGGCTATGGCCGCGCAACACGCGAATAAAATTCGTGCCGTGCACAGTGGAAACACGTCTGTGTTCGAGCGCGCATCGCACTGCACTATTATATTGAAGTCAATTTTATGCATGAAATCATTAGTCGAGTATTTCCTTAAGAGACAATTTACGTTTTCTTTTTTAGTGAGTAATTTAAAATTTCTTTGAGTTAAAATTGCCTGCTTTTAAAATAAAATTAATAGTATTTTTTTTGAATAAGCTGAAATTGTGTCTCTATAGAAATTAAGGTTGATCTAATAAGACATGAAGTTAACTAAATTACTTGCCACAGTCAAAGCAATTTTGCTTTTTTTTTTAATTTGCTTAGTTGAGATAACAGCGTGGTCATTACGTAACATACTTACAATGGCAATGCCTTTCACATTGACAATTCAACAACATTCGAATTTTTTCAAAATTACGAAGCAATGGCCTAGGAATTTCCTTAAAAACTCTCAGATTGTGTTAAAAATGTGTTACGCAATAAAGGTGCTGATACAACGAGCGTATAAATTAAAAAAAAAGCTCTCGCTAATTTTTAAATAGCTAAAATGATAAAGAAACTCTGATGAACTTGTAAAAATAAAGTCGAATAAAAACTAGTAAAAACCATACTTAAGTCAAATTCATATAACCACAAGCCAAGCTTTATAAAGGAAACCAAACCAGACGCTAACTTTCAAACAAATCGCTCTCCCAGGACGCGCCCGCTCCTTTTTCCTATCCGTATGTTTCTAATACGGACGAACGGACACATAAACTGGTTTATATACATGAATATATATGTATGTATGCACGGTCAGTGAAAGTATGGAGCCATGGACCATGGTCATTGCGCTTGCGCTGGTACAGTGGTGACCAAAAGCTTTAGAAATAAAATGGTTGTTGAAGTGAAACCTTCGTTAGGCGCGTTGGGCATTTTTTGAGATGGGAAAAACTATTGAACTCGCGCCACTGTTACCGTAATCGACACCGCTTCGGATGTGTTCGGCTGCCCTCGGGATGTCAGTGAGTGATGGCAAAGTATTCTGTTTGTGTTTTGTTTTCATTTCTGTCGGCACTCCCGAAGTGCCACTGTTCTTTTTTTGAGATGGTATCTTTGTAATATACATATGATGGGATGGGTTTAGTATATTGTTACTGTAATCCTGCATAATCCCACCGCTGGGCAAAGCCCTCTTCAAATGACTTCCAGATCCAGCTCTTTCGATCCAGGGCTAAAGTGGACCACTGGTCGTTTGTTTCCTCCAGCTCATCCCGCCATCTTCTACGGGGTCTGCCGCGACGCCTTCTGGCTGTGTTAGTCAGGGCTCTACGTAGTGGTTATTTTGGCCCACAGCTCATTGATTTAATATACATTATTCAATTGATCCTAACCAAAAGCAGGCCCATTCCGTAATAAAATATACGTAAAAAGAACTTACTTATATCGTAATTGTTCGGATTTTTTTCACACAAATTTCCACCCCCATTTTACACCCTTAAGGGATAATTTCGGGAATAAAAACTATTCTATATCCTTCCCCACAATTCAAACTATCTCTTTACCAAATTTCATCTAAATCGGTTCAGCGGTTTAAGCGTGAAGGGGTAACAGACAGTAAGACACACTTTCGCATTTATAATATTAGCATGGATGCAAAAAAACCTAACCTAACACTTTTTCTTCCAACTGTACAACAAACCTTAGAAATTGAGTTACAACTTAACCTCTGAATTCAATGAATTATTTATTAATTTTATTATAATGATACTACGTAACGCACGCGCATTTAATGTTATTAATATGATCATATTATAATATCTATCATTCATTCGTTACGGAAGCAGATTTTGCGAAAGTTATCTTGTGTCGGCACGAGCTATACTTATGCCATTTGTCGTATACCGTGGTACAAAAGCAATGGTGTAATCAACCTATAATGTTCCCACTGCTGGGACACAGGCCTCCTCTCTTCGAGAGGGAGTGGGCTGTCATCCACCACGCTTGCCCAGTGCGGGTTGGTAGACACACATGTCTTCGAATTTTTGTTTAAAGGACATGCCAGTTTCCTCACGATGTTTTCCTTCACCGTTTTGAGAGCAGCGGTGATGGACTAAATTGCACAAAGTAATGCGCCTGTCGGGGTTCGAACCTACGACCTACAATTCGGGCCACCACTGCTCCGCCAATCCTCAAATAGTAATTTGGTAGTATCCTGTATCATAACCAATGAAGCCATAATACTTTGGAATCTGGGGCACGCATAAAATCGAAAGCCATTATTTATTGCCGAATACATAAAAAAACAATTAATATTTAAAAATTTCATTCATAATCTAAATATTTTAGCAACAAAAATGTTAATTGTAGGCTTATGCAATACATTTGAATATATTTAAAAAGTGTATTGACTCTGTCACAGTCACCTAGTGTCCAAACGAGGCTAAATTTTCTAGGTCTTGTTTATAATGAACTACTAATTGTGTAATTGTTATATAACGCCTTTATTCTCCGAAAGGTTAGGCAGAGGAGTCATTTACATTCCGCCAGCTGTTTCAGTCTCTTTATAAGTAGTTATTAGGGTGAGCCTAATTAATTAATTTATTTATTTTATTGAAACTATATGCACAAGTAAAAAAAATACTGTACAAAGGCGGACTTAATGCCTGAGGCATTTTCGACCAGTCAACCTTAGGGTGATGCAGAGACAAAACATGGCAGATGCAACATACAGAATAACTAGCTTGGAAATGACTATAAAATACAAAAATATATACAAATGAATTCATGTATGGCCAATTAACTGTTTCAGAGTTTTTGTTCATGATTATTTTTGTCGGCGCGGCATGTTTTCTTCCATATGTACCTAGTATATCTATCTATCCTAACTAATATTATAAATGCGAAAGTAAAAACAACAATAATGTTATTATGATAATAGATAGCGCCACGTGTATTGTTGTTTTCCTCGGGAACAGCACTTTTTTTCGGAATAATAGGGTAGATACCTTTCGGTACCCTATTATGTCCGTTTCTGTACACCTGACAACGAATATGCAAAATTTGAAAAGGCAACAAACAAACAAACATACGTTAGGATAGGATTTCACGCGGACGAAGTCACGGGCAGCAGCTAGTACAAAATAAAGCTGAAAATTTTGTTTGTTTGTTTGAACGAGTTAGTCTCTGGAACTAACGGTCGGATTTGAAAAAAAACCGAGTGTGCTTATGACCACACGACTGAAGTGAACTTCGCTATGAGAGGAAGAGAGAAACAAAAGGTGCGCGCGCACTACTTTCTCTTGCTTATATCCCCCACTCAACTCCCGTTCGCCTCGCCCGATCACACTTTTCGTAACGCTTACGTCACGCGTTCGCCAGCTTACTACCCAAGTCAAGCGTGCGTAAAGAAGTTTCACTTCATTTGCATTTGATAGCCCAACTCTAGAGGAAGGCTATAGGCCATTTAACATCACGCTAGGACCCATAGAAGTCGGGCAAAAAAAAAAAAAAAAAAGAAATTAAGAACGCTACGCGAAAACGAAGTAATAGCGCAGGCAGACGATGCGATGCGACGGGGTAAGTCGAGGGAACAAGTTTCATGCGAAGTCGCGGGCAGAAGCTAGACGCTAGCACATCAAGCTACCCGAAACTGTCAAATTTTCCCAATCAACTTTGAACCTTATGCTTTAGCGATAAAGTTAAAAATCTATTCAAGAAATTTGACAGATTGTAGTAGCTTGATGTGCTGGCGTCTGTGTACATATTAGCCGAATCATTCATTCCTCTACTTACCCCATAATGCCTAATCTTCACGAAGTAAAATGTTGACAAACTAACAACTCGAAAAATGCATGGTTAAACCTATAGTATTTTTCTCTTGGCGTCACCTAAATCTTTATAAAATATTCTACGTTTATTACGCATATCCTGCAGATAATTACGACCGGATTTAAATCACCAATAATTTATTAGTGGCATATTATATAAATATTTATAAGCAAAAACATGCCTATTAAAATGTAAGGAAACCGGACCAAAAAAGGATACAAAATTATATCATAATAGGTAATATAATACATATTCAAATAATCATAAAACACCATCATAATCAGAGGTCCTACAGTCCCATATTTTACCTCTGACAGCAGCAACGTAACAACAACCTTAGTATAGCGAGAATAAAGCTCACAATCATTTTTACAGACTTGTCAGTGACAGCAACCCAATACCAACCTTATTAGAATAAGAATCACTGTGCTTTGGACAGTGATGCAAAATCAGAGGTAAAATAACTATGAACGGACTACAGTCCGTTCATAGTTATTTTACCTCTGATTTGAAACGTGGTGTGTACAGGCCCTTAAGCTACAGCTTAAGGGCCTGTACACACCACGTTTTTTAAACGCGCCGTTGACGCGCGTTTTAGAAACGTGCGTCGACGGCGCGCTTTTATCCTACAGAAGGTCTGGTCTGCGTCTGACTCGCGTCGTATCGCGTCTGTATCGCTACAAACGCGAGTGAACGGCGCGTTTAGAAAACGTGGTGTGCACAGGCCCTAAAGTTTTTGAACTTTCACTAGTTTATATAAAAGTATATAAACATATTTGTAGAATGCCAGTGTTCTTTTGAAGTTTAAGCGGAAATGTAGTGCTAGAAGACAGTTTTTTTAACAACGGTATTTGTTTTTGATTTTTCAATTTGTGTCATTTGTTTTGCAATCTTGAACTGTTAAAATCATAATTCAAATCGACGACTAAAGTCATCGATCGATAAAAACTCGATTTTTCAAGTCAAATTAAGACTGACCTAGGAATATAAATCAAAACCTGAAATGAAAGTACTTTCGTGGGATCCTGCACCCTAATTACGTAACACACTATCAATCGGAATCTGAATCATTTTGAAGCCAATTGCTAATCCATTGCTTCATAAGTTCGAAAAATTTGTCTGCTCAACACGTAAATAACGCAATGAATGTTGTTGAACTGTCAAAATGAAACCGATTCCGGTTGATAAAGTGTTACGCAATTGCCCCGCTGGTGTCCTGAAACACAGGCCACGAGCCTAGCTTAGGCACCAGTCTCCCACAATATATAATACCTACCTGAACTATGTGTCATTGTCGAATCTGACCAATGTAAAATAAGTCAGGTATATTGTGGTGAGAAAAAAATAAAGTTGATTGATTGATTGACTTATCTTTACCTTGGTCATTGTCAAGAAACAAATTACATGCTATGAACGTGCAAATTCACATAACAAGTGAATAATTTTAGAATTCATACACATATTTTAGTTTAAAATAGAGTTTTATTACGATTATATTTCTGCTATTAAAAGAAAAATAGACTTCCAACCAAATTAAAATAACACAACAACATTAGACATTCGTAGACTTTATATTAAAACAATCTTATTTTTCTGTTACAGACAAGATGCGGGGCCAAAAGAAAGCAGTAGTAATACTACTAATAGTACACATAACAACCACAAGAACTGCTAAAAACAGCGCCCCTTCAGTCCATGAAGTCATCAACGAACAAGCCAGGATAGATGACAAGAGACCCCTAAGTTATGGAAACCCTCTAGCAGGGAATTCCCAACAGAATGCTAGAATCCACGCACAACACCAACAAGCCATGTTCAACGCAGAAAGGGTAAGGCAACACAGAGCACAAATCCAAAGATGGAATAAAGCTCCTCAACAAGTTGATAGCTATATGAAAGCTTATCACGAATCACAAGAGAACCACCAACTGGCTTTAGAACAAATGCAACAACCCACACAGAAGGATAAAAAGCCTAGAACGAGGCAAGAAAGGACAAATTTAAGAAGCAGACATCATCTTGATCCTGTTCAGCTAACTAGAGCTGACGCTGTTGACAATAACAGAAATCACAGATCCTTCGGTTCAGTGTACCATAAAGTACTGAATAAAAATAATTATAAGATTAATACTTCACCAGGAACAACATACGATCAAGGAGTTACTATCAAACCTAATGGGAACATAGGATTGAATAACTTGGAGAAAGAGCAAGCTAGTTTATACACAGAAATATCACCAAGTAAAACGCAATTTATATACCCAAAATTGTATAGTCAAATGCATACATACCAATCTGCAGATGACATAAATGCACTAAATACTCTACTAGCAAAATCGCCTCAGGAACAAATAACAGAATTGAATACAATGACACAGGGAAATAAGGAGTACGACAAAGATATACTTGAACAACCTATTGATTTATTCTTTTACGTAAATAACCCTAATACAGCTGAAGACAACAAGAAATACAATGTGCAAAATGCCTACAATGGACCGTATGCAAATGAATATGCAAATTACAATGACCACAAACCAATTACAGAAGAAGTTGATGATATTGAAGAGGAGAAAGCTGCTGCATTTAGACCGTATCCTCTACAGCAAACTCCAACAGCAATGCCTCATGTTTTTGAAGATCCAACGACGACGAAGAGCAATTATTACAAAATAGAAGTAGAACAAACTATAAGTGGGAATAAACACGGGAAAAGTGTCGAGTTTCCTAAGCCAAGTTATGCAACTTTAACGTACGAGACACCTTCAAATTATTTTACTAAGGAACCTAGTACAGAAACAGTAAAATATCTCCAATCGCAGCCTTCTGGAGTACAGCATTTATCTCAAGATGGAACGGGAGTCTCGGCATATGGAGACGATGATGTAAGTATAAAAAAACGTAGGACAAAACGTCAGTTAGATTCAAGCTTATTTGTTTTAGAGAACGAACCTGTACCTGCACAAATACAGACACCGCCTTTTATTAAAAATAATACTCAGTTTACTCCAAATAATAAAACAGATGGTTCTGTACTAATTGTAACTCCGCAACAAATCAACAAATCGAATGTTACTTATAATGATGGTATAGTAAATTCAGATGATCAAACATCTCTTAATGCAACTGATAGAAATGATACGTTACCAACCCCAATGGAATGGAAACGTTATAGAACCTTTGATGATAACCATCCAGCAGGGGAAGCGAAAGATTATGACTATTATGAAGACGATAATAATAACAACAAAGACTATTGCTACGATGATTACGAATTAGATGACGAATTTAACTCACCAGATGTAGATTACCCTGCACAAAACAATTTTAGACAACCTGCCCCATTGTCTAGACCCAATAGACAAAGAAATCCAATTACCAATCAGAATTTTGATTCCCAAAATAGCTTTTCAAACAGATACTTCAAGCATCCTAATTACAACGATTTTCATTCCGAACCAAGTGATGACTATGGCCCACCTACAAATTACGGGCCTCCCAGTACAAGTTACGGGATACCAGTCCAACAATATGGGCCTCCTAAAAGCCATTTCAGGGGATCGAAACATGAAGTTTCTAGCATAATTGACTCTCTAGAACCTGTTTATATGTTGACAGAATCCCAATTAAAAGATATAGTAGGTCATAAGCACGTGAATGTCCAGCATTTGGATGTATTTCAGTATCCTGCTTTGACTAAACAAAAGCACAGGTACCCTAGGAGGATTAAAAAGCATAGACAAAGGAACAGGAGACCGAGAAAGCTAGGTAAGTTTCGTAAATTGAACAAACTAATACACTATTGAGAAGTTAGATTTTTGAACAGTAATTAATCCTTTGGGGTAATTGCGTAAAACACACTAACGGTAGCAATGGCTTTCATTTTGATAGTTCAACAACATTCATTGCGTAATTTGCAATTTATTTTGAGCAGACAATTTTTTCGAACATAAAATTATGAAATAATGGATTAGCATTATCCTTCAACATGATTCAAATTGTGATTGATGGTGTGCCTTTGTTGGATGCGAAATTGAATGGAAATTCTGACAGTAAAACTAAGTAAATGAATTTATTAACATTCTATAGTTATATTTGAAATTATCAAACCAGCTTTAAATTAAATGTAGGTCCCATTTGTGCAAAGAGAAACTGCACAATTTAAATTTGGAAAATATTAGATACCATAAAATATTAGGTACATAAAATATTAGTTACCTACATAAAATATTAGGAACCTACATAAAATATTAGGTACAAATACTGCCATAGAATAATACGGCGTTTTAGTTTTAAGTTATTTATAATAGTGGCAGGCGTTAGACTTAGGTATATATAGTTAAGTGAAAATTAAATTATTTAAATGTTTTAGATTAAATAAATTATGTTATTTGAAAAAGTTCTTATTTATTTATTACTATCTACAATCTTTGGTTTATTAAACAAGTATAAGTGTATTTAACAGAAAAAAAAAGATGAAAAGTTAGATAAAAAATTAAATCTATGCAAAAAATTATTAGTCAATAATAAATAGAGAAAACCCTAACAATAAAAAATGCAATCACTATGTTGGCAATGCGAACATTAGAAATAAAACAGTTATTATAGTTTTTCATTTTGAAAACTTTGAAAATCAGATTTTTGTCAGTTTGGCTGCGCATCGTAAGAAATTCGGGATGTCCTAGAAACAAAATTTCGAAGATATGTGACATCCACCAACCCGCACTGGGCCCCGTCGTAGATTATGGCCCACTCCCTCTCACTGAGAGGAGGCCTGTGTCCCAGCAGTGGGAACATTACAGGCTGAATGTTACATTATCACACTAATCACAATAATATTATAAAGGCGAAAGTTTGTGAGTGTGTGTGTGTTTATATGTTTGTTACTTCTTCACGCTTAAACCGCTGAACCAATTTAGATGAAATTTGGTATAGAGATAGTTTGAGTCCCGGGAAAGGACATAGGCTACTTTTTATCCCGATATTCCCACGGGGTCGAGACATATGCGGGAGAACCCGCGGGGCGCAGCTAAGCTATCTTATATAAGTTAATGTCAAGTAATTGACCAGTCATTCTGTTGACAACAGCAGTTTCTTTTTCATCACGTAGATACTTGAATTGTGAAATTTGCTAAATTCAACAAGTATAGTTTAATATATGCGTCCGGAAGTTTTCTTTCAATGAGAAGAATTGTCAAGTCATGATATTTTGTGATGTAAGATTGCGAGACGGTGTTATGTGATATACTCGAACTGAAGAGTGAAGTATTTAAAAGGAATACCAACATAAGTTCGGAGTATTACTTCTAAATAGTTGATCGGTCATCTCATCATCTGCCTAGCCTTTTCCCAACTATGTTGGAGTCGACTTCCAGTCTAACCGGATGCAGCTGAATCAGTATTTTATATGGAGCGACAGCTAATCTGACCTCCACAACCCAGTTACTGGGTAATACGATACCCCTAGGTAAGACTGGATGTCAGACTTTCGGGCTTCTGACTACCCGTAACGACTATCAAAGATCCACGAATGTGACCCGGACCAACGACTTAGCGTGCTTCCCGAGGCACGGAGGGGTCTCGGTATGTAAAGGTAGTCATCCATCCACAGACCAACCGCGGCAAGCGTAGCTTAACATGATCGATCGACCTGTGTGTCTGTTATTATTTTGCCACGGAACTACCCAGGAACTGGGCTGTGGGGTTTAGATAGGCAGTCGCTCCATGTAAATTACTGGTATTCAGCTGCATCAGGTTAGACTGGAAGCCGACCCCAACATAGTTGGAAAAAAAGGTTAGGCATGTTGCATATTTTTACTTTGTTTCGGATGTCCGCAAGCATAGATCTCATCTCAACTGTTTCAATTAACTGTTCGGAACGTCGGATATTGCCCCGGATGTCTTTAAAGCTAACACATCCAAGAAAACTATACTATATCTATCTACCAATTTGTCTTATCTCGCCTGTAATGTAATGGTAATCATTTCATGGTACGTTTGTTAAAATGATACTATCAATGTAACAGCACATACATATAATACGGAACATTCTTTGCAGTAAAACTTAGCTATGTATTTCCTATATAAAGTTTATTATTGTTACAACAACGCTTATGATTTATGACATACGATTAAGATTGTATTTTTATTTCTCTTGTAACATTTTATCTATTAAGGTCCTCATGAATCGTGACTTTATCTTGAAAGTTTCCTCATACCTTTGGTTAGGTAATTAATTATGCTTGAGAACAATAGATAACAATATAATATCATGACAGAATTATTTCAAGACAAGCCGGTTTTTGCTCGACTTGGCGGGGGCACTGCCGTGCTCCCAGATAAACTTTAGTAGGTTCCTTGTGATAAACAACCTATTGTTTAGATAGGAAACCGGCCTAAACCTGTATAAAATGAAGAATTAGTATACATATACAGGATAAAATTTTAATCACCGTTTTCCTCTTAAGGGGTCATTGTACTCATCATTATGAACAACTTTTACTATGGGACCAAACCCGAAATCGTGAAAAAAAAATCAGCTGTTCCCTACGTATGTTCGCGTAACTTGTCAAAATGTAGGGAACAGCTGATTTTTTTTCGGGGTTTTATGTTTGGTCCCATAGTAAAAGTTGTTCATAATGATGAGTACAATGACCCCTTAAGAGGAAAACGGTGATTAAAATTTCATCCTGTATATACACCGAGAGAGAGACCGAGAGGAGGCCTGTGTCCCAGCAGTGGGAACATTATAGCCTGATTA
Source organism: Amphipoea oculea (assembly GCA_945859645.1). Classification (NCBI taxonomy): domain Eukaryota; kingdom Metazoa; phylum Arthropoda; class Insecta; order Lepidoptera; family Noctuidae; genus Amphipoea; species Amphipoea oculea. The sequence goes on along the minus strand of OX243886.1, from coordinate 3,695,593 downwards.
TGTTTATGTTATATATGTCACCGGAAAATAACAAGAATCGCAAATTTATAAATTTTCTAGGAAAGGAGACTGTTAAAAAGTGGTCTATGAACCAATAGCGATACTGTTACGATTTTTCTTTAGGGATACCTCAACTATACCCTTGTGCAAAGCAGCATCAAATTCTGAGTTTTGAGAAATATAATATTTTAGAATAAATAATTTCATGATAACATTTTTATTTTAAAAACCTTTTAAAGGGTATTTCTGACTTTATAATACTTAATTAATGTGTTTCTTTCCTAGATTTTAGTCTTTGTTTCGATTTTAACCGACTTCAAAAAAGGAGGAGGTTCTCAGTTCGTAGGAATTACATTTTTTAAATATTTTTATGTTCACCGATTACACGAAGACGGCTAGACCGATTTAAAAAACTATTTTTTGGGTGAAAGGGTATACTTCCCAAATGTTCAAATTGTCACCAGGTCAGGATCTGGTGATTGGATCCTGGAGAAATCTAGGGAACTCTTCAAACATTATAGGCACAGCTATAACAATTTGGGTATTCTTTAAAGTAACTCGTGCATTTGCTCTCGGAAAGCACCATTTGGTGAAGTGGTACCTACTACCTAATGATGAAGACCTCAGATGACCACCGGAACAACTCATTAATAAGTATTTCACGGGATGCGATTCGATATGGTTGCTAAGCAATTTATGCTATAAATAAATCGTCAAAATGAAATGAAAAAATATTGAATGATTAAATCATGTTTCGACCCAGAGGTGATGTGATTTGTTTGATCTGCAACCATTCTGTGCTATTTTAAAAAAAAAAAAAAAACCTGAAATTCAGCACTGTCGAGGTGGTAAGTGTCTTTGTTTAGCAGAAAACCACATTAATTAAGTAGTATAAAGTCAGAAATACCCGTTAAAACGTATTTAAAATATAAAAATGTAGCAAATAAAGTGAATTTTAAAGTATTATTTTTCTCAAAACTGCCGGGTTAGATTTTGATGCCCCTTTGCACAAGGGCATAGTTGAGGTATTCCCACAGAAATACCTCTACAGGATCGCTATTGGATCATAGACCACTTCCCATACAAATTTTAACAGTCTCCTTTATAAACTTTCGTAGGATTCTAAACGAGAGATAAATTGTATTATTTTACGCCCACATTTTCGGATCTTGTTATCTTCCGGTGACATATAGGTACACCGTTTAATTGAAAAATGAACACCAAACTCAAAACCTTGGTTTTGTCTGTCTTGTTATTTATTAATCATGTAACGTCAACAAAAGAGATAAGTATGCAGGATCGTCGGATATAGTTGAAGTTTAGTAAGAAACCGATGGATGTTGTCGACTGAAATTTAATTTGATAAATGAGCTGTTTGTTTTCTATTAATAGAATTAAATTTCATTCGAGAACATCCATCGGTTTCTTACTAAGCTTCAACTATATCCCACTATCCTGCATACTTATATCTTTTGTTGACTATACGTAGGTATAGGTACTTACAATAAAAAATACTTTACCTCATTTCTCCATTCCAGATTCACTACGCAGCAAACTACGAGTTTGGCTATCGGGTCCGCGACCATGAAACTGGGAATGACTTCGGACATCAAGAGGCCAAATCTGGTGACAGCACTCGAGGATCCTACCACGTTCTCCTGCCTGATGGTAGACTACAGCAAGTCAAGTATTCAGCCGGACCCGATGGGTTTCATGCCGATATATCCTATGATCATCTACCAGGGAACGTTTAGAAAAAGTCTTGCGAAAATTGTGTATTGATTTTCCTATTTTTTTGTGGGAATTTGAGGGAGGGATGTATGGATTGATGAAGTGTCTCAAAAGTGATGTTTTTAATAGAATTAGTCAAAATTAGTTTCGTAATTTTGGAGATAGATGGTGCTTTTTTATGTCTTTCTCTGAAACTATTAAATTGGTTTATAAAACTTGTGTTGTATTTAGCTTTAGTGTTGAGACAAGTCAAGCAATATTTTAGATGTAAGAAATAGTGCTAAAATTGTAAATAGCAAATAATTTTATTTATTAAGTTATTTTTTCTGTGAAATTCATTTTTGTATATAGTAACAAATTAATTTAGTTTTTTAAATAAAACACAAACCAGTACCATACTATTTATTTGAATCACAAATCACAATCAAAACCAAAACAAAAATATTTTTCACTAAATATTAAAACCTCTTTGGACCAAGAAGACTGCGTTACGCGCTGCCAACGCCAGATCCAATATGGCGCCAACGAAAACCGTGTCGCGCCATTTTATACATTATTGCAGCTCGAGGAAACGGTTAGAACAAAAGTTGTAGGTAAATGATATAATGGAAGAGAAAATCGAAAGCTGTCATATGTGTCATTACGTGCCGACGACATTACTGGCATTATGTAACGGTCCATTTATGGCAATACGGACATAATTTTAGAAATACATAAGATATTAATTTTGTTCATTATAAGTAACAACTTCTGTAGAAGTTCCGTTGTTCTGTCGCGGAGGTTCTCGTTGTCAAATCCATTGTGTATTGTTCATCACAATTAGGGTACAGGCCCCAGCACTACAGGCCGATTGTGCTATAGAAAAATGACAACACAACTTCTGAACAACCCCAACCTGTAAGGTCGGTGTCTTTGGTTTTGTATTTACGTTTTTTGCCACCTACTTCCGAAATTAAAGTTATTTTTCACTTTCTAGTGTTGTTTTTGGAAGTCGGCTGTTTTTTTGTTAAAAAGTTTTTATTTCACGGTTTTTAGTGTTATAATAATTTATCTAAGTTACAATAGCCTAGTGTCAACTTGCTCATCGCCTTTTACAAAATATTGCTTTTCCCGATGCAGGGAAGTTAATTGTTGAGTTCTCCTGGTCCACCATCAGCTCCATATTCACATTGTGGCGAGCATAAATTGCTTAGCAACCATATTAAAGAAATCGAATCGCAACCCGTGAAATACTTAGATATTATTGAGTAGTTCCGGTGGCCATCTGTGGTCTTCATCATCAGTTCCACTTCACCAAATGGTGCTTTCCGAGAGCAAATGCACGAGTTACTATAAAAAATACCCAAATCGCTATAGGTGTGCCTATAATATTTGAAGAGTTCCTTCGATTTCTCCAGGATCCAATCATCAGATCCTGACTTGTTGACTATGGGACCACTTCAGAAGTATCTCCTTTCGAAAAAAAAAAGAATGTTGAAAATCGGTCCACAATTGGCGGAGTAATCGCGCAACAAACACAAAAAAAACATACCGTCGAATTGAGAATCTCCTCCTTTTTTGAAGTCGGTTAAAAACGACAACACAGCATCTGACCAACCCCAACCGGTAGTTGACATGAGACAAGATAAATCTATCTTCATTACCCCGTCAGAATCAAGGACTACCATCGTTACAGCCATCCCTTGACCGTTAGCTTTTAAAATGTTAGAATTTGTCAAGGTTACCTATTGTCCTACCTAGGTAATCTGATCAGTAAATTAGTTACTTTTGTCGACACAATAAATTATATAGCTGACTCATTTCCGTGGATTGTTTTATTTCTAGTTGTTAAAAAAAAGTTAATAGAATTAGGTTTTTTTTTGTGGTGATTGATTGAAATGAGATCAAATACTTACACAGAAAAGGTTGGTTCTTAATCATAAGTGTGAAGCCCGGGTTCCGGGTTCCAACCCGGAAAATGTCTCCAGAGCCCTGATTCACTACCATACGACAGGCTATCGTATCGAAAACTTGACATTTCGATAACCTGATTTGACTTCCCCTCAACAGCAAATAGCTGCTGGAAGAATAGCGGGCGTCTATTTGATTTAAACTGACAAAATTTTCGGGTTTTGGACTTGTGAACAGCATTGAGAAGACTCCTACGATAACAATGATTAATGTTCGATACGATACGGAAGCATATCCAGTGTTTGTGAATAAGGGGGCAGGACAGGCACCACGATTGTGAGACATAGGTAAGAAGTTAAGAACCTAAGTACCTACCTACTTAAAGTTATTTTTCCATACTACAACTTATATTTGTTTACATTTTTGGCAAATTAATCGCAAATGCAGATTAAGTATGTAAGAATCGTAGCATGTGGTGCTTCGTTAGGTTTTTATGCTGCCAAAGAAATGTCAGATATTGTCGATCAGAACGAGGTATCATATACTTCTGAATTTAACTGAGTAGGCAGATATTTATAACGCAAGACATGTCCGTTAATTGAACCATATTTTTGAAGCCGATGACGGCCCGTGGCTAAATAATAACAGCCGCACAGGTCGATCGATCAGATTAAGCTACGCTTGCCGCGGTTGGTCGCGGATGGGTGACCATCTTTACATACCAAGACCTCTCCGTGCCTCGCAAAGCACGTTAAGCCGCCGGGTCCCGGCTGTCATTCCTGGAACGTTGACAGTCGTTATAGGTAGTCAGAAGCCCGAAAGTCTGACAACCAGTCTTACCAAGGGGTATCGTATTACCCAGTAACTGCGTTGTGGAGGTCAGATAGGCAGTCTCTCCATATAAAATACTGGTATTCAGATGCATCCGGTTAGACTGGAAGCCGACCCCAACATAGTTGGGAAAAGGCTAGGGCATGATGATTTTGAAGCCGATGCAGCATCCTATATTTTAGCGTCGCTTGTATCGTCGGATATTTGTGGAGTTCCTTCGATGTCTCATGTCACTCATCTTAAAATTTTATAGCTTTGCCGTTAATAATGCTACACACATTTTTTGGGAGTAAGCAGAAATTACAAATGCCAAGTATCCGTGCTGCTGTGCATATTCACGGCCGCAGCTAGGGGGGGGGCATTGTGGGGCAATGCCCTACCTTGAAATCACAATGCCCTACCTTAAAAATACCAAAAACTAAGATAAATTATTATAATTAAATTGTTTGTTCATAGTTTGAGATAAAAAAAATTGTAGCGATAGGTATAGGATAGGATAGCACTGCAGAGTGCGAATCTACGTTTTCAACTTTAACTGAAAACAATAGGCCTCAAAGGCTGTCAATGGGTCACGAGAGAATGGCTGGTATGGTATTTCTGGCCTTTGAAACAAAAAAAGAACAAAATCAGTTGATCTGAACGAAGTTCTTCGCATTTTTAGTAACATGGCGAATCGTAGAATTCAGCTGTTTTAAATATTTTTTATTATTAGGTATGTTAATAATTATAATAAGTTTGCAGAAACCATATGATCTAAATGGTATTTTTGGTCGTATCTATTTACTCGTATCACCCCACCCAACAATTAATTATTACCTCACTCTCACTCAGACATGGATCCATGCGCGGTCCGAGGGGGGGGGTCGTGGGGGTCATGACCCCCCCCAAAATCATTCAAGCTGTCGAGAGTCTGAATGTTTACTGGCCTTACTAACTTAAAACTGTACTTGAGCCACGAAAACCCCGATTGGCATTTCAAAAACATTAAGAACATCGGCAGACATGGGGACTGCCGACTGAAGTAAAAATTTAAAACTACGAAAAGACGGTGGGTTTTTTGACGCGCCTAAAAATATTTTCCTTTAAAAAGCCTGTTATAAAAATATAGAATCTAGGATTCAAGAGAGAGCGAAGCAAACTCGGGATATTGGGCACCTCGCTCGTACGTAAGGTTGAAAGGCTTAGGTAAGGCCATTCCAAAACCTAAACTGTTGTAAAACGAGTTTAAGCTTTTCGTCATAACGCAATAAAGTAAGTTCTCTTTTTGTACGATGGGTAAAAGAAAACAGAGACTATTCAAGGTGGGTTGCTGAAATTTTCAGGCTCGCTACGCTCGTTCTTGCAATTTACATTGGTTCTTGACCTTTTCTTCAAAAGTCGACAAAGCAAGTAATTCCTAGTCCTTTTGGAATGATCGAAAGAAAATCGAACCTCTCCGAGAGTGTGCAAAATTTTCGAGCTCGCTTCGCTCGCTCTTGCATTTTAGGTTCTGATAGCTGCTTGAGCTTGCCTGCATAAGTCGACAGTGTAACTCCTATTTCTACTTGAAAATATAAAACAAAACCTAATCAAACAGAGGCGGGTTGTAAAAATTTTCGAGCTCGCTTCGCTCGCTCTCCCCGCCCTGCACAATCTACCGTTCTAATACATACGAACAATTTGGCAGAGTAACACCCCCCTGTAAAAGCTGCGTCCCTGAATAGCATAAGTAATGTGGAGCCGGAGATGTACATAAACCTTAACATATCATCAGGCCTTTAATCCCCAAAACGTTAGGCAGGGATGTACCTTCATATAATACTTACACCCACATTTGCACAAATCCAGACTCCAGGTTGCTTCTGAGAAATTTCTGATGGAAAAACCCTTTAATACTTTACCCGACCTAGGAATCGAACCCAGCTAGGACCTCATGTTCAGCAGTAACGCTTGCGACCACTACACCAACGAGGAGATGTACCTCCTTTAAAATATTCCTCGGCACCCATGATGACCCCCCCCAAAATCTTGGGCTGCGACCGCGCCTGCATGGATCTCTACATCCAAATCTGGAAGTTCAACCATCTTGTTCGCTTGTTCTTCATCATTGAGGATTTAATAGTTCCTAGATCCATGCTCATGCTCTGTCACAGAAATTATTTGTATAGGAATAGCTATTGAATGTACATCACGGACCTAGAGGTCAATGATATACATAGTGATTGGTTTATGTGCCCGTGCTTCGAGGGCAGATCAATTTTGATAATTTTTTTACTTTCGCCCTACCTGTAACCAATGCTGCCCTACTTCAAATTCGACTCTAGCTACAGCCCTGTGCATATTATGTCCATTAACCTCATAATCAGTCTTTATTGTTCCCACTGTCTGTATTCCAATACAGGCCTCCTCTCTTCGAGAGGGAGTGGGATATAATCCACCACGCGGGCCCAGTGCGGGTTGGTAGATGTCACATGTCTTCGAATTTTTGGTTCTAGGACATGCCGGTTTCCTCACGATGTTTTCCTTCACCGTTTTGAGAGCAGTGGTGATGAAATAATTTACACAAAGTAAAGCGCCTGTCTGGGTTCGATCCTACGACCTACAACTCTTAAGTCGCGGCCATTACCACTGGGCCACCGCTGCTCTCCATTAACCTAATTAACACAATTACGTATCAAAACAGTTGTGAACAGGCTTATATTTTGTAAGGAAAGGGCGAGTTACCTCATTATACATTTACTAGATTTCGTTGCATGCTGAAACATCTACTTTCTGCAACGATTTCATGCATGAATAGTCAATTACTAATATTAAAGAATGAGGCACAATTTCCTTACAAATTGCAACTTCCCATCATTAGGTATTTAGGTTGAGCTGATAGGTAAAAACAAAAAAATACGTACGTAGGTCTTCGTGACGGAAAGCGTACCGGAACTCTAATGGAGTAGGGCAGGACACCTGTCAAGGAGCATTGATGACAGACCAAGCAAACGGCTGGACCAATTTTGATAAAATTTTGTATGGAGGTCGCTGACACCCTGGACTGGAACATTATAGGCTACTTTTTATCCCGGATATTACCACCCACAGGATCGATCGACACTTATGCGGGTGAAACCGCAGGGCGCAGCTAGTTGTTTTATAAATAAAAAAGCCCTAGTAGATTTAGGTAGTAGGTAAGTAGATAATATAGGTACATTACCTACCTACATGCATTTTAAATGTAGGTAGTGCAATATGCAACTTGCAGATTTTCCAACATTTTTGTACTTTACTAAAAGGTACTACTTGAAAGTTTTGAAAGTGTTGTTGTTTAAACTGGATTATGTATTTTGAAATCGTTTCCATTAGTTTCCTTTCACAATAGGTAGTAATATCTACCTTAAAGTTGGGTGTCGTGTAGTCAAGGACGTTGGATTGCGACAACAATAAAAACAAAGTAATTATAAGCCAAACAAGTGCACGAGCAATCGATGTTTTCGAATGAAACGGTTCATATACTCGTATAAAGTTAAATTTCATTCAAAAACTTCCATCGGTTTCTTACTAAACTTCAACTAAATCCGTCGATCCTGCATACTTATCTCTTTTGTTGACCTTACATAATGGGTTCAGCTAACTAAAAATTAAACACCAAAAATCGCATCTATTTTATTTATTTTACCATTAGAGAGTATTGATATAATACTTTATAGTATGGCTACAACCATATGATACGCCCGCAATCATAAAAAACAGTATAAGGGAAGGTTCATATCTGACGGAACATGCGTCGCGTATTATCGGTCGCGTAACGCCAGAACAGACAAATGTACCTATAGAAAAACACTTGACCGGCGTTAGTGCGTCGAGCGAATAAATAGACGCAATCGAAGTTACGCCCGACGCATCTTCCGTCAGATGTGAACCTTCCCTAAGAACACCAATTCTCGTAATTAAAAACGTTCAAAATCTAGTCTCATCTCATCTGAGCGACACTCAATGTCAAAAACTTGTCAAAACTGTAGGGAATTTCATCTCTAATTTAATTAGAGATGTTTTTTTACAGATTGATACTAAAATCTGTGAACGTTCTTAATATTATGGGAATGGGCCCTCTCGCGGCGGATTTACACATTTGCCGCCAGTAGGCTATTCAAATTTTGTCTTCCCTACCGAACTCTACAATAATATCCCATGTCTTGCTGCTTCGACACGCTTAATTCCATCGCCTTTTCTTCAAAATACTTAAAATATTCACGTTCAGCTACGAAAAATTTGCAAAGAGATTTTTAAAGATCGACAACTGTGATCAAATCTACGGTAGAAGCCTGAATTTGAGCATAAACTTTGTTTATTCTTTCCAAAAAACCATGGTAGGTATATAATTATTAATCTTTTTAATTTCAGTAAGACATTAAAAAAAATGTTAGCCAAAAATTTGCCGCCCTAGGCTCCAGCCTACTCAGCCTGTTGGTAAATCCGCCACTGGAAGTCCTTGGTTCTTATTTTCAACGTACAGTATTTTTATTTCACGAATGGACGCGCGCTTTACTTGGTGGTGGTTATCAAGTGTAACAAACACGCTGTGAATGTGTGTTTATGCGCAGTAGGTCTCGGTACCGGCCGAGGGTGTGTGTGCGTGTCTGACGTTCTTAGCGTGTTTATACACTTAAAAGATTATTACGCTAGATAATTTTATCGGAGGATTATTTTTGAATTTTTGACAGTTCTTAAATACAAAAACTGTCAGACGGCATTTTTATTCGGAAAAAAAATTATCTGTAGATTGTAAAATCAACCCTTAGACAAGTAAAGAGTTACTGTCCCGTAATAAGATTATTAAGATCCATTATAAGTTCCCAAAATCGATTAAATAATTAATGTAAAGTCGGTTTTTCACTAAGTTATGGCTACAGACATATATACAGGGTGGAGACTACAGTACGACAATAAATTAAACTGTCACACGAAAACACAGTCACAGTCTGCATACGAAATTTCAATCCATACTAATATTATAAATTCGAAAGTAACTGTCTGTCTGTCTGTATGTTACCTTTTCACGCCTAAACCACTGAACCGATTTAGATAAAATTTGGTATAGAGATAGTAGAGTCCCGGGGAAGGACATAGGATAGTTTTTATCCCGATATTCCCACGGGACACTTAGACACTTATGCGGGTGAAACCGCGGGGCGCAGCTAGTTAAATATATCCAATAGTTTAGTCACTATAGCTAGTCAAAGATTGGCAAATCCCAGTAAGTCCATCACTAGTATTTAGTTTGTTTGATAAAATCACTTTTATTTTGTTTCGTTGTTAAGAATAATTTGGTAGTTCCAAAATACTCTTATGCATTAGTATTGCACATGTTAGCGACGCGCTCATATTTTTCATAAAATTACATAAACACAGTAACAACACGTATAACCCATCCTGCGTTCTCGATTTATTTGCCAAAAATGTAAACAAATATGAATTAATGTAAAAATAACTTCCTACACAATAAAGTTCAGTTTACGCTACAATTTCAAACATTTTATAACTTTTCCAATAGTGCTAGTCACTCTGAAATCCACTTACATTTCATTGAAATAAAGTTGATATTTACATAATTAGCCTATAATGTTCCCACTGCTGGGACACAGGCCTCCTCTCTGTGAGAGGGAGTGGGCCGTAATCCACCACGCGGGCCCAGTGCGGGTTGGTAGATGTCACATGTCTTCGAATTTTTGGTTCTAGGACATGCCGGTTTCCTCACGATGTTTTCCTTCACCGTTTTGAGAGCAGTGGTGATGAAATAATTTACACAAAGTAAAGCGCCTGTCTGGGTTCGAATTCGAACCTACGACCTACAACTCGTAAGTCGCGGCTGATACCACTGGTTGATAGAAGATAGAAGTTGATATTTGTTTAACTTGAAATAGGGTGGGGGTGTACAGCACTGTGCAGTTTTACTATATTTACCTTGTTTTAATTTATCCGTGTCTTTATCAAAATACAAGTTGTCTAAGCTACCTTCTCGAATCTCGTTTCACTTCACCGATTCACCTTCACCTACGTCATCCACAACCAATATTTTTATTGCCGTATTGTTTCTCCACATTGTATAAAGGTAAAATAGACATACAACATTACATATCCAGTTATTTTATCTTATATTATGCCTGAAGAGCGTATGAACAGTACGGCCGACCGGTCTGAACATAAGCTCTCCGAACTATTGCGCATCTCCTTTCAGTCAAGACTAGTCTCATGTCACTATTTGGTTCCTAAAAAAATATTACTGCGCAGCCTTCTGAACTAAGTTCGGACCGGCCATGATTATTCGGCCATATTGTACGGTTTTAATCAATACTACATACTAAGAGACAATCGATTTATCATGTAGATCTTAATTACAATATCAAAGTCTTTTTTTTTTATAAGAACTTAATTATGCTCACATTTATTATTTTAAAAAAGTACGCTAATCGTTAGGGTATATTATTAAAATAATGCAAGTGGAATATGAACGAAAATAAACAAAACAAAAAAAATTTAAGAAACAATTTACACTATAACGTCGATCCAAAATTCTTTTGGTACTTCCGAAAAGAAAATTGACTAATTTAAAATTAATATTGGTACCAGAACTGTACCGATATTGTTTATTTTACGTGCTTTTTATTATTGTCTCCATTTTCAAGAAAAACTTCCGTTTCGTGTCGTCAACGTTTTCTTTATCCCCTTCACTAATAAACGTATTACATCAGATTAATAGTTACACACCGATTTCTCTCTTTCAGTCGTCAGTAATTTGACTTTCGAAAGAAGAAGACAAAGCGTTGTTACAGACGCTATACAACGTTTTTTTAGTAAGAAGGTAAGTGTGCATACACACTAGTAACACACGTCAACGGCAGAGGTAAATGCAACCGTCAACACTCGTCGACGGTTGCACTTGCCGTCGTCAATATGCCGCTGATGTATTTAACCTTTTAACCGCTTACGTCGGATTAATCCGACAAATATTTTCGTGTCCATTCCGCCAGAGTCGTATATATACGACCAAATAACACAGCTCGTTTCATCGGTATTTATTTTTCGTTTTTTTTTTTTTTTTTGTCGGGCGCTGGCGGCACGACAACTGATATAAAGTCCGGCGGTTAAAAGGTTAAGCACCGAACTCAAATACACGAGCGGCGCCCTTAGCGTGTAGTCGCTAAGTTTTTTAAGCCCTGGCTGGAGGCCTTAGTTTATTGAGGCATCCACAGGCAAGCCCGGTTAAGCAGACAACAACCTCATAGATTGAACTGCGAGATGCCATACCTAAAAAAAAAACACGTGTGGCACATTGGCGACGGCAGTTGCTTCTACCGTTGACGCGTGTCGATCGTGTGTATGCACTCATATCGTAGAATATTTTATCGGAGCAAGAATATCGGTATCAGGGCAAGAATATCGGTATCGGAGCGATATCGGCGATAATGTAAATAAACAAAGCCTTTAATACAATTTTTAACTAACATAATATACACAGAATAAACTATAATAAGACCTTTATTAACGTAAACGGTGAAATAAAAAGTTTATTTATAACCCTATATTTATTTTATAGAAGAGTTATGATTTTTTTTGTCTACTATTGATTCTTATATTATTATTAGAGTAATGTTATTAGGTATAGATTATAGTTTATGGTATATGAAAGTTAATATAATAAGTTATAAAAATTCTAAGATGGATTATATTGAATACATGGTTTTAAATGTTTAAGTTATAGTATATAATGGGATACATTACATCGATATATGTTTATAAGAAACGTTAGCAAGCTCCAAATCTTAAAATAAAGAATTATATATTTAAACATAATAAATATGGCTGTTATATACGACGAAGCAAAAATTAAATAATTTTCTTTTTACAAAAATAATCGATATAATAAAAAGCCTTATTTACCACAATCTGATCTATTTGCTCAAAATTCATTCCTAAAACGAAATATCGTAAAGATCTACGGACAATCGTAGATCAAATTATCGGATCCAGAATCTTCGGTTAACAATAGTACTAGATTTCCGACGAGCGCATCAAAAACGGTCGGAAAAATAAGACCACAAAAAATAATGTTGTGGTTTTATTTTGCAACAGTTTTTACAACCTTATTGCTTAGAAATTATGTTTTATATTTCCATAAATATTTTTGTTCTTATTTTTAAAATATATTGCAAACGATAATAAACTTTATGTTTGAGTGTTAAGGTTTATAATCAAATTATATACGAGATATAAGTATTTTATTTTGTTTTCATTTTTGTTTGTATTGTGTATTTTTATTATCCTTTTTCTTATGTTATTGTGATTTATTGTGTGTGTGCATTCTACATGTTATGAGTTTTGGTTGCTCGAAATAAATGTATTTTATTTTATTTTTTTATTTTATATGCAATCGCGGCCACATGAGCGATTTTTTTGTTCCTAATCTTTATTTTAGTGCAATTGTTGATCAAAGCCCAGAATATTAACGATAATTTTTCAGAGTGTGGTCCTTTAGGCTTTATATTTATTTATTTTTTATAACTTTTAGTATTTATACTCTACTCAAAACTCTAAAACTAATAAAATTGGGAATTTAAACGTATAATAGAAAATTAGGCGGATTTTGACATACACTTTTAATCAATTAGGTAATAAAATGTGTTTATCCTAAAGGGTGCTATCGTAACAATTTAAATACAACATAAAATTTTTGGATATGCCACGCATTGACACTGACATTTCTACGTTATCTTATATTATAAAAATATCGTGTCACAATGTTTGTTATCGAACTCCTCCGAAACGGCTTCACCGATTTTTTTTTTTTTTTTGCAGATCAACGTTTGCGAGGCCAGCTAGTAAGTCTATAATATTTCTATTATGGGATCCAAATCATTACTTGTCTTGATAAAGACTTATTGCAACCTAGGTATAAAAAAAAAAAAGAAATATTAGGCCCGTGCCGGACGGCGCGTACGTGTTCCACGCGCGCCTCAAAGAGATGTCAGCATAAAGGAAGGGGCCTGTTTGGGCCGAAGCCTGCCGGGGGTAGCGAGATTGTCCGAAAGGGTTACCGCTACCCCGGAACATAAAGGGCTAAGGAAGGAACACGGATGGGTTTTAGTCAGTAAGAGTCTGACACTCCCTTCGCTCCACCCAGAGCGGGAGGGGTCATTTGATGATTTCCCATCCATAAAAAAAAAGGTATAAAAATATTGAACATAATATTATATTGCAAAAAAGCATTATTTGGTTTCAAATGCAATGTATCTGCCCTCAAAACGGTGAAGGAAAACATCGTGAGGAAACCGGCATGTCCTAGAACCAAAAATTCAAAGACATGCGACATCTACCAACCCGCACTGGGCCCGCGTGGTGGATTACGGCCCACTCCCTCTCACAGAGAGGAGGCCTGTGTCCCAGCAGTGGGAACATTATAGGCTGATGATGATGATGATGCAATGTATTTGGCAGTGTAACTTTATCTGGCTCTTCCTGCATTTGACAAACCTTTCAAGACTAAAATCGTTTAAACTAATATTTTATAGAGAATCGATTAGATTTTTTTGTATGTTTGTTACGCTATCACGCTAAAACGGCTGAACGGATTTGGATGAAATTTGGCACTTTTTTTTTCCATGAACATTTTGGATGGATTAGGACGAAGGGTCTTTTTATCCCGATATTCACAAGGGATCGAGAGTAATGTGGGTGAAACCGCGGGGCGCAGCCAGTTACATCCAAAGACGAACCGCGCTAGTAGGCGACCATGACCGCGACCGTTTAGCCGTTTTAGCGTGAAAACGTTATAACCAAACATACAAAAAATCGAATCCTTTCTTTTTATTATAATATTAGTTTAGATAGGTATAATCTTCGAAGCGTGACATATCCAATATATGCGAATTTTATATTATTGTCGTACATACACGAAAAAATGATGTCCAAAACCAAGATCTAAATCTGACACATACTTTTATATGCCATAGACACTTAGATTTGCTTCATACAGACATCAAATTTCTACGGCATACCACCAATTTTATTCCTATAAAAGTCGTTGCAAATCGCGAGCGCGCGACATAAGACTTTTAAGTCATCGACATAAGGTTTAAAAACGAATGATTGACGTGCGCTCAAGAAATGCAACAACTACACTTTTAAATAAAATTCACAATGTTCTTATAACTCAACTAGGTAATTTTTTTATGCGAACTGCTAAATAAGTGCATACATAACTTATGTATTTCTAATATATAAGACGAAATAGGCGCCCAACACGATAATTTTAGCGTACTTTTGACGTTTAACGACTGCGGGCACGCACGCTCGAAACGCAACAAATTCCTTGTTCATAAATCGCACTTGACGATATTGGTGTCAATTTGACGATATACAGCGTCAATTATTTATGACTACCCACAAATATAGAAAATAATCTAAATTAAAAAACGATTACTCATTAAGTTGTACTTACATTTTTAGCGTCATTATCTCCGTCAAATTATGCACTAATAATGTCAGTTACTATAACTGCAGAATAATTAGAAAACAAAACTGAGCAAATCCTAGAAATAATAAAATTTGATATTTGGAACCTAGGACACAACTTTAATTCTGATTATTCCACGAAATACAGGTTTTTTAGATCAAAATGCACATTTAAAACATATTTCGGTCTTGATTACAACTTTTTTTTTAAATCGACTATAAACTACAAGAAAATATAATAAAATAAATAACCACACAGGTTTTAACAACGTACAATCATTTTCAAAACATAAATTACCACTTCAGCAGCCAGAACAATCTAATTTCTATTCTACTTAAAAAAATAACCTCACATTGCAATTTAAACCAATAAACTTTCAGCCTTACTACAACGCAATAAAGTTCAATTTGAACCTTAATCTAATTTCTGTTTTTTGCTATCAGATGCGTTAGGTTCAGCGCTGGTTGACGCTAGAGGGCGTTTGAGTTTGCTATCAAAACTCTTTGGCAGATTACTTAGAACGCGTATTTCGTTGGTAATGCCCCTTATTTTGGCCATGGTGGAAATTGATTTGGTTTTTGGGCTCTGATTTTCTCCAGAAGTCGATGGAGCTGGGCTTAAACGGCTTTCGTCGATCTTTTGGACTTTTGCGGGCGGTTCCGAGTCGTCTTCGGAAAAGCTGGGCATTTTGATCACCGGCTGGCGTGGTTTCATGTTTGGCAGTTCTGTGGAAGAAAGTTATCGTTAGAGATTTTTCTTTAATTAAATGATAAATCGAACCTACGACCTACAACTCGTACAGTCAGCAACAAAAGTCGATTAACGCTGTCATTTTTACACGTTATTAAATTGACAACATTTTTTTTTAATAAACTGCTTTTTAGCTTTTCACATAATAGCAAAGAGTTTATACAGGGTGTTACAGAAAGGGTATATCAATACAAACGGGTTGAAGAGTGTATCTGGTCTAGAATCTCTGTACAAAATTTCGGCTCAAAAGCATTAACTTTGAAAATGCCTAATATTTTTTTATTTCGACATCACGGCGCTACACTGGCGCGCGGCGGCGTGATGTGCGTGTACATACTAGGCGCACAGACACACTACAGATAATGGATAATGACCCTCGTAGTGCAGTGACACGTTTGTTATGATTTCAATTTAATAAACTATCGAAATAAAAAAATATTAAGCATTTTGAAAGTTACTGCTTTGAGCTGAAATTTTGTACAGAGATTCTAGACCAGATACACTCTTCAACCCGTTTGTATTGATATACCCTTTCCGTAACACCCTGTATTCTAAAAATTTTTCTTCTGCTGCAATTTTGAACAAATATTTTGCTCAATAACTAAGATTAAAAAAACTGAAGTGTTAATCGACCTTTGTTGTTGACCGTACCACTCACACTCATCATAATCAGCCTATATTGTTCCCACTGCTGGGACACAGGCCTCCTGTCTTCGAGAGGGAGTGGGTTATAATATACCACCGTCATGCGCTTTACTTTTTACCCGACTACGGCGAAGCAAAAAGGAGGGTTATGATTTTGATGTAAATTATATCATCACCACAGCTCTCAAAACAGTGAAAGAAAACATCGTGAGGAAACCGGCATGTCCTAGATCCAAAAATTCGAAGACATGTGACATCTCACAACCCGCACTGGGCCCTCGTGGTAGATTACGGCCCACCCCCTCTCACAGAGACGAGGACTGTGTCCCAGCAGTGGGAACATTATAGGCTGAGTATGTATGTAAATGATAAATGGTTTTATTTCGAAACATTTTTACACGTCACATCATATTTTAAAAACTAGATGACGTCGGCGTTTCCTATCTGACTACTCTGAGAAGAAAGGCCGAAACAAACTCAAACTCACTAAGTTTGATCAGATCATGTAAAGACCCTGTACAAACGCCAGCACATCAAGTTACCCGAAACTGTCAAATTTTCCCAATCAACTTTGAACCTAATACTTTAGCAATAAAGTTGAAAATTTAGTTACCCGAATCTGTCAAATTTTCCCAATCAACTTTGAACCTTATAATTTTGCAATAAAGTTGAAAATCTGTTAAAGAAATTTGACATATTGTAGTAGCTTGGACTTATCAAAACGAATCATATGACCCCAAACTCGAGGTGTTTACTAGTAGCTACTAAAGAGTTCCACTATCCACATCCTGGCTCCTTCATCAGACCCTCGACAACAAGTGCAATATGTTGGACTCATCAAAATGAATCATTTATGACTCCAAACTCGAGGGGTTTACTAGTAGCCCCTAAAGAGTTCCACTATCCACATCCTGGCTCCATCATCAGACCCTCGACACCAAGTGCAATATGTTGTACTCATCAAAACAAATCATATGACCCCAAACTCGAGGGGTTTACTAGTAGCTCCTAAAGAGTTCCTTTATTCGCCTCCTGGCTCCATTATCAGATCAGCTCCAAGATACCAAATTATAGTTTTGTCATCAAAACTACATATACATACAAAGTTTCATTTCCGTACGACCATTACAAGTAGGTTAAAATTTACTTCTAAGATTTTTTACATTGTTAGTTACAAGTGAAGCCAGTAAAATCGTGTTAGTTATTATTGCTTTGAGACTCCTGCAATTCTTCTTTTAGGAGTTAATAAAAATATCTTACGTTTATTAGTCCTCTTGGATGTGCCAATGGGTAGCACGGACAGGTCCAACTTGATCTGTGAGGAGAAGTGACGCAGGGACTGCGGTGCCGGGGCGGGTACTTCAACCGGCACATTCGCTGGAAAAATTCGGCAATTTTCAGGAGGATTTTTGAAGAGATCGAAAGCCTACGAGGTCGGGGACAGGGCGATGCGCCTCAAGTGGAATTCGACAGGACATCTAGTTAGACGAGTAGATGGCCGATGGAGTAAAGCTATGACCGAATGGTGGCCAAGGTTCGGCCAATAAAACCAGGGCCGTCCAACAGCGAATGGGTTGATGATATCATCGAAAGGATGATTTTAACCAAACGGCTCGTATTGCATCGGATCGGAAAGGATGCGGCGATAGCCGATCGCGTCCGGCAGGATGTCGATGCATACGATCGGCTCCGTACCGTCGCTTGCGAACGATGTATACGTTTCCGCGCCTAGTCAAATAGTTTCATTTCTACCGTGTTGACGTGTTCTAATTTATGACAATGGTTGAAGTTGACGTCGTATTGTTGGCTATTGCATTAGAATGAGAAAAAAATAATCATAAAACACAGAAGAGGAAAAGAAAAATTTGGACGACAGCCGAAAGGATTCGATCGGATACGACGACAGGCGAACGGAGCCGATCGCGCGTCGCAGCATACTTTCGGCTACGATCGCGTGTCGCGGAAGACGCCCGCGGTCAAGCTGCTGTGCGCGGCTTGGTAATATAGACTTTAAATACAATAATAATACCAAATAAATAAATAATAAATACTGTGTACACGATTTAATATAATTTCATCATCTGCCTAGCCTTTTCCCAACTATGTTGGGGTCGGCTTCCAGTCTAACCGGATGCAGCAGAATAACAGTATTTGACATAGAGCGACTGCCTACCTGATCTCCACAACCCAGTTACTGGGTAATACGATTTCCCTTGGTAAGACTAGTTGTCAGACTTTCGAGCTTCTGACTACCCGTAATGACTGTCGAAGATCCACGAATGACAGCCGGGACCAACGGCTTAACGTGCTTTCCGAGGCACGAAGGGGTCTCGGTATGTAAAGGTGGTCACCCATCCACAGACCAACCGCGGGAAGTGTAGTTTAACCTGATCGATCGACCTGTGCGGCTGTTATATTATTTAGTCACGGGCCCCTCGATTTAATATCGTTTAAAGATTGTAAAATCCGTTCCGATTCGATGCGGTGCAAGCCGTTTGGTGGAAATCATCCTAAAGTCGCGAGAAATACCCGGATGGGGGACGCACAGAACCGGAAAGTATTGTAGAAGAAAGGGGGGTCTATAGCCAGCTGTGGGTGATGAATCGCTGATGAAATGTGTACGAGAACAGGAGCAGTGGGGGCGTAGCGGTATCTTTGAGTATTTTTTGAAGTGAAAACTTCTTTAGCGACGTTGTACACTTTTTTTTAATGGGTAAAAAATGTTAAACTCGCGTCAGGACACGTGACCTGGTCGAAAATTCGTAAGACGGATGGAGAGTAGACAACCGGCGCGGCGTAGGAGAGGAAGTATCCCCTCTCTTTCTACGGCGCGGCGAAAATGTATGCCTGCTGTTTCGTTTAGGCGGCGCAGGGCGCTTGCGCGAATGTTCGTGTGTGTTTATGTTACAGCGTGCCACGCGCATCCATGGATGGTGACAGCTGATGGCTCTACCGTCTGTGAAGAGGCCACACTGCTGTGTATTCGTAAAATTCGTGTATATAAAGTGTTTAAAATATGGAAATTGAACAAAGTGCATCTATTAATGAAAAAAGTGACGAAGAAATAGCGAAAGAAAATGAGTTATATTAATTCAATTAATATTTGATTTATTTCAACGTTAATATTCAAGTTTTCACTTCTGCCGGCACTCCCGGAGTGCAACCCGTCTTTTTTTTTTATTGCTGTGCTTTACTTTGTGTAGTTCATCACCACTGCTCTCAAAACGGTGAAGGGAAACATCGTGAGGAAACCGGCATGTCTTAGAACGACAAATTCGAAAACATGTGACGTCTACCAACCCGCACTGGGCCCGCGTGGTAGATTATTAGCCCACTCCCTCTCGAATTTTATTTATTGTTAAGTGTAAAGTACATTTATGTGCCTATTTGAAATACATGCTTTGACTTTGATACCCAACTGCACTCCAACATAGTTTGGAAGAGGCTAGGAAGATTGTGATAAATATTGATAGTTTTTACCTGCAATAATAGCCTTCCCGCCGACCGCTTGGTTGGTGTGAAACAGTTCATTATGCCTTACGTCGAATTCTTCTACTCGCTTCCTCATTTCATCTGAAATGACACAAAGAAAATATCGATACTGTTACGAGCTTGGGGTTCGTGACAATAAAAACTGCCGATTTAATGACCAAAAATAGACACTTTAATTAAAAACACCAATTACAACTTTAAACACACACAATTATACAACACAATCGCACTATAGATCACTCTAGTCGCACTTGAAGATCGCTTCGAATGTTTTCGCTTGTATCGCTTAACCAATACTGATCCCGGGTCGCAGCCACACCGGCCTTATAATAGGCCTCGGATAGTTCCACAACCTTCTACCGTAGAATCATCTAGAATGTTCGAGTACATACCGGTCCCGACCGACCTGACGTCGATAGTTCTGGAAAGTTTTAGCATCGAACTTTCTAAAAGGGACCCGAATATTAATTCTGCTTTCAATACTAGATGGCGCTAGTAGTAGCTAATGTCGCCATCAATTGTGGCGCGCAACGATACTTTAGAGCTGAGTAATAAAGTAGTATTGCGAAGAAAGTACTTGAATCGGTACTCGGTCGGTCACCCACCACAGATGAGTAGTGAGGAGTAATTCATTAAAGAAGTTTCACAGATTGTAGTAGCTTGATGTGCTAGCCTCTGTACAACATGTAATAATGAAATAAAACATTTTTAAGCTATTGCATAGCTTTTATCGCGGGCTTTCAGCGCGGCGACCGAATCAAGAAATTCCGTAACGAAAATGAACCTAACACCCCCCACTCCGACCGGCACAGCGGTGCGGCGTTGAAAGCCGTGCATCGTCTAACGTCGTTTCAGTTCGGCAGACTTCGGCACGGTGTTTGTGTGCGTGCGACTAGACGTATGCGTGTAGACGTGGTGGTCACCACGCTCAAAAAGTGTAACTTGAATTAATATCAAAGAAAAAAAAATATTGCATAAATATTATAATTGCATAAGTTGATATAAAAATGCTACACAATAGCTTTACCGCGGCAGTCCCCGAGTGCCACACGGATTTTTTTTTTAGACTGGAAGCTTCCTGTAGAATAAATAAAATATTATAGTAAATATGTTCTCACCAATAAGATTATCCTGTTCCCGCTGCTTCAGCTTCAGGTCCTTGATCATCTTCCGATGTCGCGCCATGTCCTTCTTATGCTCGTTATTCTGTTAGCATGCCATAACTAATATTAATACTTTATTGTTATGCATATATGTCTCAGTAAGTTGAAGAGGTTAACACAAAAAAATGGGTTTAAAATTAACAATGGTGCAAAGAAATTTGAACTCTATCCTCCTTAAGATAAAGCACAAATCAAGAAATACCATGTAAAAGCGACATCTATCGATGAATAGAAGGACTATCTAACCTGTTTGTTGAAATTCTTGTACTGTGCGGCGAGGAATAATGACAGTTTGGCGTTGAGGATCGAGCGGCGACGCAGATGGGACATCTCCTGACGCATTACTAGCGGGGCGAGCGTCGCTGTGGCTACAATGATTAGATAAGAGGATCATTAATTTGCTCAAACATGAATATGTTACCGGCCAAACCCGATTTCAGGACAAACTAGTTTAGCCTAGGCTAAACTAGTTCTTCCTATACGCGATAGGGGGTGCCCTTCGCTCGTCCTTGGATCTTATGTCGACGGAGCCCCGCTTCGCGGGGCCCCTATTTCTGTGTAAAGGGTTTAAAGTAACCTAACCAAACCGAACCTCGGAGTGCCCTTCGCTCGCCCTTGCATCCTATGTCGACGGAACTAGTTTAGCCTAGGCTAAACTAGTTTAGCCTAGGCTAAACTAGTTTGTCCTGAAATCGGGTTTGGCCGGTAACAAATACAAAACATGTCTATAGATAGTGCCATCCACGAAGACGCGCCCCACTCTTCTTATTAATTGCTAGTGGTTATCGCTAGTTAATTCCGCTAGTGTTTTAGTTTTTTGATACACACTAATTACCCACTAATAAGTAATTACAGTGTAACGACAAAACTAAAACACTAGCGAAATGGTGCACACTTGTACTGTAAGCGATTAGGAAGAGGAGTGGGGCGCGGCTTCGTGGATGGCGCTATCTGTATAATTATCGTACTGCTAAAGATATTAAAGGTCAGCTCACACCGCGACGCGGCGCGCAGTTTTCAAGATAGCAATACAATTTTAGACCTTAACTACCACATGAGAAGGTACACAATTCTGTGTGTCTACTACGTCGAGCTACGCCGGTGTACGGCTACCCAGAGAGGCGCTTTACATTGTGTAAATGATTTCATCGCCACTGCTCTCTAAGCGCCAAAGCACACACGCTACTTTTAGCATCGGCGATCGGCGATTTTGCAGCTGTATCGATGCTGCATCGCGTTTTCGCGACTTCCTGCGTTCGGACACAGTATCGCAATCGCGCGTTTCAGCGACTGCTCCGATGCTGGTGCAGATGCCAAATCGCTGCGACCGGCATCCAAATGTGTGCGGAGTGTAGCGTTCAGCCGCTGTATCGAGCTTCCGAAAAGCGACTGAATCGCCGCGTTTGGCGTTTTTAAGTGTGCGGTGTGGAATGCTTGGTCGCTGCATTTAGCTTCTAAAAAGCAGCTAAATCGCCGATCGCCGATGCTAAAAGTACTGTGTGTGCTTTGACCCTAAACGGTGAAGGAAAACATCGTGAGGAAACCGGCTTGTTCTACAACCAAAAATTCGAAGACATGTGACATCTTCAACCCCACAATCAACCGGCCGCGTGGTAGCTCACTCCCTCTAGAAGACAGAGGAGCCTGTTCCCCAGCAGTGGAAACATTATAGATCGATTATACTACATTAATACACATCACTACCAACTGCGAACTGTCGATAATTAAATTTGACCTGGTAGTTTCTTACCGGGCGCAGGCCTGGGCGCAGGCTGCACTGCACCCTGCTGCAGCTTCTTCCTGAATTCCGGAGATATCTTGTCGTCAAAATGCTCTATGGCCATGCTGGATATGTCTCGCAGCTCCTGCAGCACTTCGTGAGCTCGCGGGGGCGTAGTTGATGTTTCTACTATTGCGAGAACGCGTTTTATCTCGTCTATTACCTGTCGAAATGTGTATGCTTTATTTAACAATCTGAATAGAAAGAAGTGTGGCGCCATCTGGATGGCCACATGCGAACTACGCTACATAATGACGACACGCAAAAACCTGCATCGCGCAAGCAGAGTTTACCGCGCTACTAGCATGTATACAACGTCCCGACATCAATCGTCGGGCAGTTGCCTACCAGACACGACACCCTTCTGGGCGAAGTGAACTTTACACCCTGTTCCTCATACATACCTCTAAAGAAGCAGTCTTAATGGCGTTGTAACAATGAGTTAAGCATTGGAAGAAAAATAAATTAAATTCGATCCAAATTAAGGCAATATAACAAAAATTAAGGATTATAACAAAGAAAAATACAGAGAAAAAGCTGAATTGCTGGGCCACACTAGACGATCCAAATTTGGATCGGCGCTTCATGGAGCACCGATCGTGGATTGGAGATATCTTTCGCGCGATCCGTTTTAAGAAACCCGCGATCCTGCCGCGCGCTACAATGCCGATTCACGGATATTAAACGGCGACTTTGCGCATTATCCATATTTCCCGATCCACACCGAGCGCGCCAAACGACCGAGGGGCCGTCTCCACGAGCGAGAGAATCGCGGCGAAATTATTGTCCTGCCACGTATTTCTATACACTCTCTTAAAACGGCAAAATCATCGCCGCGAAAATTTGATGGCAAGGCGAGACTATCACCGCGATTCCCTCGCTCGTGGAGACGGCTCCTGAGGCACCTTTGAGCATTGTCAAAAAACCGTCAGCGCTCGGATCGGCCACTCCACGGAGCGCGATCCAAATGCGCGGTAGCTGGATCCACACCAGACGATCCAGTGCGCTTCGATCGCGCGCGGCAAGAAGAATGCGCGGTCGATGTGGAGGTGCCGCGCGCGATCGGAGCGCACTGGATCGTCGGGTGTGGATCCAGCTATTCGGTATGGACGGGCCGCGCATTTGGATCGCGCTCCTGCCGCGCCCGATCGTCGCACAGGATCGTCCTGTGTGGACCCAGCTAATTGACTTCGCAGTCAGATCTTGTATGGATAATCTTCCTTACACAAGATCAGTACTTACTTTGGGACATGTCCTAACAAGTCATGCAAATGGCATACTGATACACGGACCACAAGTAGCTGAAGCCTGCCCAACTTAAAAAAAGAGTTAGCCATAAACTAAATGGAGTAAGAGTTCTAACTATATCCAAATGTGATCAGATCACACACACACACACATTTAAATATACACTCACCGGCACGGAAACTTGGCCACTCGTGATTTTGCCGATTATTTGCATAAAAAAATTTGCATTTGCATTTATGACAGTAAATTAAGGGTAATTGGCTTTAATACGTGTCTCTTATGCTTTAAGAACTTAGAAATTAAAAGATTACCTCACCAATACATCAGTTTTTAAAATCACGCACTTTCACTGAAATTAGGAATTTTTCACTATAAATTTAAAAACAGTATAAAATAAAAAATAAGGTCTTTTTCGTTGTTGTCTATACGTTTTAATATCGGGTGTTTCCTCCTCTAGCCCTGATAACTGCCTGCATTCGATCTGGCATACTTTGGATGATGTTTCGGACATCAACTTGCAGTATACTGCGCCAAGCGGCCAGCGCTGCAGTTCGGAGCTGGTTTAGAGTTTCCGGCGGGTTGGAGCTGGACTTTATCTTTCTTTTGAGCATGTCCCAGATATGCTCAATCGGGTTTAAGTCTGGGCTACGAGCTGGCCATTGCAATTTCTGTATGCCAACCTCTTCCAGATATTCTTCAACGCAATGTGCAACGTGTGGGCGTGCATTATCGTGCATTAGGAAAAATTGGTCGTGGCCAATGAACCCCGAATATGGCATTACGTGTTCCTGAAGAACTTCCTCGATGTATCGAATAGCTGTTAGCCGATTATCGACGATAACCAACTCTGTACGTGCGTCGGAACTTATACCTCCCCATACCATTATTGAGCCTCCATGGAAACTCACTGTTTGAGTGGTAGTAATGGGTAAAAACCGCTCTCCTCTTCTTCGCCACACTCGTTCTCGACCATCTGGAGAACGTAAAGCTATTCGACACTCGTCTGTGAACAATACTCTAGCCCATTGCTCGTGGGTCCAGTTAACGTGTTCTCGTGCGAAGTGAAGTCGAGCTACTCGGTGCTGTCTGAGAATTTCTGGACCTCGTGCTGGTCTACAAGCTTTTAAATTGACTTCCTCCATTCGTCTTCTCACCGTACGCTCACTAACATTAACGCCTTTCACAATTTTAAGCCGCTGGCGTATCTCAACAGCTGTCAGGTAGCGGTTTCTCAAAATCTCCAGGACAATAAAGCAGTCGTCTCGGGCCGATGTGCACCTTATGCCTCCACTGCCTGGCCTGCGGGTGTACTGGCCTGTCTCCTGGTATCTTTTAAGGGCATACTGCATTGATTACCGTGGTACGTTAAGAGCAATAGCAACTTCACGCTGTGTCAGCCCTTGGTTAATTAACGCAACGGCTTGTGAAACCTGTGCTGGTGTTAGAGGCATTTTTATTGCTTTTAAAGCACCTTTACTTATTGAATTAAAAGCATAAAATCACAATAATTCAAAAACCGAACAGTAAACTTTTCAAATCACACAAATTTAAAACGTGAACTTAGTCGCTCAAATGACCCGATTCAACTGTAAATTAAAAGTTTCGTCGTGGTGCACTTAAACATAATGGATTACCCTCTTGAACTAAAAGTAAACATTTTTTGACATACCTGCACAACAAACATTCATCAGAAACACTTAAAACTTTTGCTATCGCGAGATAAGCGCTTGGCCAAGATTCCGTGCCGCTGAGTGTAGTTTCTCGAACGAAAATTAATGTGACAAATTGTTATGGGAGCGAAAACTGCTAAGTTGGTTGAATGATTTATCAACAACCAATCACAGTTAGTTTACGCGCGCTACACGATTTTTCACATGATCATTCAATCTGCCTAACCTTTTCCCAAGTATGTTGGGGTCAGCTTCCAGTCTAACCATCCCGTTAGTTTGGAAGCTGACCCCAACATAAAAAATCTGGTATAAAATACTATTATCATTATTATCTGGTATATATTATAGTATTTTAAATGGAGCGACTGCCTATCTGACCTCCACAAGCCAGTGCCTGGGTAATACGATACTCTTTGGTAAGACTGTTGTCAGACTTTCGGGCTTCTGACGACCAGTAACGGCTGTCAAAGATCTACGAACGACTCCCGGAACCAACGGCTTAACGTGCTTTCCGAGGCACGGAGGAGTTTCGATATGTAAAGATGGTGACCCTTCCACGGACCAACCTCGGCAAGCGTTGCTGAACCTGGTCGATCGACCTGTGCGGCTGTTTTTACTTCGCCATGAGCCCCAGAATTTGTCACATGAATTCTGCGGTAAATTTCGTTCGAGAAACTGGTCCTTAAACAGAATGCAAGTGAATCGTCACATACATGGAAAAATCTAATATGGTTCTTTCAATTAAAAGCTTCAACTGACCTTCCCAGGTATAAAGCAGCAGAGTCCATTGTCTATGAACTTGGAATACGTCATATTGAGCATAGAGATACGCGTCTCTATGGAAGTCAGAATGTCGCAATGGCGGGAAAGATGGTGATATCTGAAACAGAATTATTGACTTAACTTTTAAATAACCATTTATATTAAACTTTAAGCAACGTTCTCATTGTGTTGTGACTATTATTATCTCAATCAAAAATATCGCACACGACAGAAAAAAAAGCAAAATTACAAAATAATTTTATTTTTTTTATCCAATAGGGAATATGCGTAACATTTTTTTTCTATAAAATCCAGGAATATAAATCCAAGAAAAGTATAAAAAGTCAAATTCAACTATTGTTTGTAAAACCTATAAATTAAACAAAATCAAAGGCCATGATGAAATATCTTTTTTAAGCCTAAATCATCATTATCACTGCTGGACAAGTAGGCCTCCCCCAAGCACCGCCACTTCGCGTACCAACTCTACGTCTTCCGGTATGCGTTGGCACTCCAGAACCTTTCGGCCCCATCGGCCATCTGTTCTGCGAGCAATGTGCCCTGCCCACTGCCACTTAAGTTAGGCAATTCTTCGGGCTATGTCGGTAACCTTGATTTTCCTTCGGATCTCTTCATCGCTGATTCGATCACGTAGGGAAACTCCAAGCATAGCCCTCTCCATTACCGTTTGGGTGACTTTCAGACTTCTAATGAGGCCCATTGTGAACGACCACGTTTCGGTGCCATAATGTACTCGCAATACGCACTGGTCAGACTTTCGTCTTCACACACTGCGGTATATGGGACTAGAAGATATTGCGTAGCTTTCCGAACGCTGCCCAGCCGAGTTGGATACAACGATTGACCTCTTCTTCGAAGTTGGACCTATCTAACTGTCCTTTTTTTTTTGTTTCCGGTGTGGAAAATCCTCATGGATGTCCGCCGCTAGTGCCGGCCCACCTCTGCGGGCCTCCTCAGGTCAGGGGGGGGAGTGAGGTGTTTGACTCCCCCTGCGACGTCTAAGAGGGGCGCGCGTGGAACACTACGCGCCGCCACCTCGGGTCCTAGTGTATGTATGGGAGGCGACCGACGTCCCCGAGTCCGTCGTCCCTGGACCCATTTAAGCCGGCTTTTGACTATGGGATGTAATATATATTAGGTCCTTACATATGAAATTGGCGTTTTGTATGGAAGGAACAAAAAGTCGAATATTTTTTAATATAATATATTTAATTAATCAAAGTATGAACCATTGTTTTCAATGCACTTTTGCCATCTTATAGGTAGTTCATTGATCCCTTTACTAAAAAAACCAGTCGGACGGGAATCAATAAAATCTTTGAAGGCGATTTGGACTGCCCCATCGGAGTTGAATTTTTTCCCTTGCAAAAAGTTATCCAAATTGCGAAAAAAATGGTAATCTGTTGGAGCAAGGTCCGGGGAGTACGGAGGATGTCTAAGACATTCCAATTCAAGCTCTTCTAATTTGGTAGCCGTCTGTTGCGCAGTGTGTGGTCTGGCGTTGTCGTGCTTTCAAGCTTTTTAATCTTCCCAATTTGCTTCAAGTGAATTAAAACAGTTTTATCACTAACATCGAAGCCTGCAGCTAACTCGGACGTGGTTTGCGATGGGTCCGCTTCCACAATAGCCTTCAATTCTCCATTATCAACTTGGGTCTCAGGCCGTCCACGGGGCTTGTTCTGCAGGTCGAAATTTCCAGAACGAAAACGTTGGAACCAAAAACGAACTGTGTTTTCTTTTGCAACATGACCGCCATACACATCATTCACCCTTCGAGTCGTTTCCACAGCACTAGTGCCACGGCGGAACTCGTACTCGTAAATAATGCGATATTTTAAATTTTCCATTTTGTAAAATGAGTGACGCAAACAGAAAAAACAGAAGAAAAAAAACAAATGAATGACGGTCATCGAAGCACAAATACATGAGTAAATAGCTGTACAAATTTGAATTTGGAATTCCTTACCAAAGAGGAGAAATTCGTGATTAAAGTGGCCAGTACGAAAAACGCCAATTTCATATGTAAGGACCTAATATTACATCTTGAGCTATATATTACATCCCGCGATTGCTGTTCACACTGTAAGCTATATATTTTGGAACAGTTCAGCTTTGGTCATCACTGTGTCATCACGCTCTTTATTTAATTAATTTAATGCGTAGGTAAGGATTCCGTACTTCAAATATCTGTAGTCGCCCATAAGCAAGGATATTTCCTAACGCTTTCTATAAAATGTTCCATAATATGCGTAGGTAAGGATTGCGTACTATAAACAAACAAAAACGAAAATTCAAAACACGAGGTCTACAGTCTGCACCGTTCCGTTCAAAGTGAGGGCGAGGCAGGGGGAGGTGCGGTGTCCGGGGACGTGAGGTAAAATATACAGCTCCTCTTTATCGCCCAGTCGGTCGAAAAAATATTTATAGTTTGGGATATAATATATATTACAGCTTAGTGTAAAGAGGTTGCTTAAATAGCATGGTGAGCGATATTGAATTATATCTCGTGATGTAATATATATTACATTACATCCCGTAGTCAAAAGCCGGCTTTAGGGGGGCTGGAAGAGCGCGTTGTCCGCCCTCCGCCGACGCCCGGTGCGCCTGCTGCGGGCCGGGTGAGTGGACGAGATCTCCCTCTCCCTTTCCGCAGCCTCCTTCTGCGAGACGACGGCTTCGCAGAAGAAAAGCACCGCGTCCCAGGACTCTTCGCTGCCGACCATCGACTCGACCACGGCCGGCAGCGACAGGTCACTGCCTACTTCTGAGTATCTAACTGTCCTAGGTTAACATAGTCGTCCACCGTTTTGTCCATGTTCATTTTCGGAAGCTTTACTGAGGCCATCGAGCAATGTACTGAGGTCCTCCATAGTCTCAGCCATGACTACTATATCGTCGGCAAATCAAAGGT
Source organism: Amphipoea oculea (assembly GCA_945859645.1). Taxonomy (NCBI): domain Eukaryota; kingdom Metazoa; phylum Arthropoda; class Insecta; order Lepidoptera; family Noctuidae; genus Amphipoea; species Amphipoea oculea. The sequence continues at coordinate 3,666,222 of OX243886.1, read as the reverse complement.
GAGTGATGATTATTTACGTCTGGAACCACACAGAACCAACCCTTGTCTAAATCATACAAACGAAATTATTTATCGTGCTTTATTCAAGCAGAAATTGCCCTGATTTCAAGCAGCTTGCTAAGAAAATATATTTAGTCACATGGCTTTTACGTCACTTCTAACATTGTCGAAGACGTCGCGTTTCGGTTTCGAGTAAAATCGCAACATAAAATAATATTGCAAAATATGTACATAATGCATAAAACAGAAAAAAAAAAGACGGATTGCACTCCGGGAGTGCCGGCAGAAGTGAAAACTTGAATATTAACGTTGTGCATTTTTTATATTTTGGAATGGTTAGGGAATAATTTTGCACGAATTGCTTTAATTCTCAGTATAAAAGTACTATCATTTATGTTGTAGAATACAATATTTATTTATTGCGCTATCGTACACAAACATGACAATTAAAGTAAAGTAGCTATTGTTTTTGTTTTATAATAATTTTACGAATACACAGCAGTGTGGCCACTACACAGACGCTCGAGCCATCAGCTTTCACCATTCATGGATGCGCGTGGCGCGCTGTAACATTCACCACGAACATTCGCGCAAGCGCCCTGCGCCGCCTAAACGAAACAGCAGGCATACATTTTCGCCGCGCCGCGGCCGTAGAAAGAGAGGGGGATACTTCCTCTCCTACGCCGCGCCGGCTGTCTACTCTACATCCGTCTTACGAATTTTGGATCAGTGTCACGTGTCTTGACGCGAGTTTAACATTTTTTACCCATTACAAAAAAAGTGTACAACGCCGCTAAAGAAGTTTTCACTTCAAAAAAATTGCTATATGTTTCTTAAATCCATTTTATATTTAAATAACGAAAAAGTTTTGAATTACTTGCATATTCCCTATTTACCAGATTTTATGATTTGAATTTATAGATATACGGTATGTTCTCTGGGTAGGTTTTAGTAAATGCTACCATGCAATGCAAGCTAATCTGCGGGCAAAGCTAATTTAAACAATCAAGCCACGACATTTAAAACAGTACCCTGTACCACTATCAATAGTCACGACACAGTGAGAACTATTGCTATCTCTGTCTTAAACAGAGATTTCGATGAAATGAAAGAAGTACCCAGGGTTTTGGGGATCTGGGACATGCTCATCCTGAGAGCCCTCCAACGACAACCGATTGTAGTAATATCGGGTCACCAAGTTGGCTAATATGTCGGTGCGTGTTATTGGTTTCCTCAACTCTATCCTGGACATGTTATAAAACAATTTTAATTTCCGCACTTTTGGTGGGCATGAGTTTGTACCCTTACTAATAAACGCTGCATAAAGTTACTCATTGACATAACATCATTTCTGTATCATCGTTACGGTGTCATGTATAGACGCCAGCACATCAAGCTACCCGAAACTGTCCAATTTTCCCCTTGAACCTAATGCTTTAGCGATAAAGTTGAAAAACTATTACAGAAATTTGACAGATTGTAGTAGCCTGATGTGTTATGTTCAAGTCCCATATTAGCCCAGGTAAGCACGGGCGTCTTTTACGCGACTTTTTATAATCGCGCCCTAAGTTTCAACTTGGTATTCAGTCGAGCATTGGGAATCCAACAGCATTGGGGATCTTAAAAATAATCAGATCTCGGCGCTAAGCAGCTTATGTTTCTATTGCTGGGACACAGGCCTCCTCTTTTCGTCCCTCTCGAAGAGATGAGGCCTTTGCGCTGTAATCTACCACGCGGGCCCAGTGCGGGTTGGTAGATATCACATGTCTTCGAATTCTTGGTTCAAGGAGATGCCAGTTTCCTTAAGATGATTTCCTTCACCATTTTGAGAGCAGTAGTGATGAAATAATTTACACAAAGTAAAGCGTCTGCCTGGGAAGCCACAACCTACAAACGTAAGTCGGGACCACAGATATAGATACACCTAGATAACGCAAGAGCACTGAGAGTATGTCATGCTCACTCAAATGTCTCGCTGATGGTGGCGCATGTGTTGGATCATTTAGCTCCCTTCAAAATGGTTGAGCTGAATGGTGCTAATACATGCGTCATGTTCGTGAACGGGCGCCGTCAGTAGGGACTGGTCATCTCTTTGACGCTTTTAACGTTCTGCATCGTTCTCACATATATAATTTTTAACATGAATGATGTAACCAAGACTTTGTAACCATATTATTTTGATTTAAAAGTGTCCATGGAGTTTCTTGCCCGTTCTTCTCCATAGGTACCTACTCTTTGGAATGGGCAACTAGCTTCATCTTTCTGACTGACCGACCCCTTGACAATTCAAAAGTGCCTGTAATTGGTTTAATTGAAATAAATGCTTTGAGTTTGAGTTTGCACCTACTTCACGTGCCAAAAATCGCACCAGTTTACGATCGAAAATCATAAGCCGCCACTTTCGCGCTCAGTCCTGCGTACTGCTGGCTGGGTGAGCGTGAGCGAGAGAGCGCGAGCTTGTGACGTCATAGTAGGTAGTCAAAAAGTGGCACGCTTAGTTTTCATACAGTTCGTGATACTTGCGTTATATATCTATATCTGTGGTCGGGACCGTTACCACTGCGCCGCTACTGCCCTGCTGGGCCACCACTGCGTTAAAAATCCAATGCGCGATAAAAAATCGCCCGTGTGTACGAGGGCATATAGGAGGCGAGCCTGTTGACCGGTCTCAAATCCACTCCAGGCTGCTATCCTTTTTTTAGTGCCTTATACAGGATGATTGTAAGATGGGTGCAAAGTTCTAGGGAAGGTTCACATCTCACGGAAAATGCGTCGAGCGTAACTTCGATTGCGTCTATTTATTCGCTCGACGCACTAACGTATCATCGGTTGAGTGTTAACGGTCAAGTGTTTTTCTATAGATTTGTCGGTTCTGGCGTTACGCGACCGATAATACGCGACACATGTTCCGTCAGATATGAACCTTCCCTTAAGGCAAAGATAGTACAGACAATTTAGAACTATTTAAGCCATGGTTGTCTTAGACGAAGTCTTACCATTTTTTTTTTAACCAATTTTTATGGTATTTTATGTCTAATCTAATGACACAGAGGCCTAAAACATGTTTTGCTAGATTGCTTACACATCACTTTTTATCGTTCAATTTGGCCATAAATAAGCAGTTTACTTAAAATTTTGGGAATTTTCCAAAAAAAAAAAAACAAAAAATATTGGTAAGACTTCGTCTAAGACAACCATGGCTTAACTGGTTCTAAATTGTCTGTACTATCTTCACCTTAAAGCTTTGCACCCATCTTCCAATCATCCTGTATTTTTTCGGCGGCCAAGAACAAACTTTGAGCAGTTAGAAGAAAATATCATAACAAACGAAATTTTGTAAGACTATAAAGCTTAAAAATCAGTATGAGCTGAGTTAAAGTAGTTTATATGGTAATTTTTGGGATGAGACTTCAGGGCGAAATTCGAAACTATGGGCAGGGGCCTGTTCATTTATTACGTAAGAAAAACTAAGACGGGAATGACCCCCAAACTGAATCTTACGTAACATCAGTATTTACCAAAATTGCAAAGATATTGCAGCAATTTTTTTTTTAACTTAAGTACTATTTTTTCTTACTTTTGTGGTTTTACCACACCCCGGACACTCCATACAACGCTCGCAAAATAATTACCTACTACTACTACATTAAAAAATGACGTTTGTATACGTATGAATGTGTGCGTGAGGTACTTGTGTTTGCGAGCGCTCTTGTTAAAGAACTGCGACGAATACGCCGATGTGCGGGGTGAGGTGCGGTAACTGATGTTAGTGCGGGGAAGGGAGTGTCCTTTCTGTACGTAGTACTTTAAGTATTCTGTGGTTTTACGTAAGAATAATCTAGACCCCTCCCACCCCATCTAAGAAAAAGTAAGACTAGTTTGGAACCCCTCCCCCCTCGAATCGTCTTACGTAATAAATGAACAGCCCGCAGTAGAGCAAAGTAATCAACCATAACCTCGATTTTCAATTAAAAGAAAACAGTTTTTTTTTTTTTTGTGAAACCTGCCTGTGCCAATGCTCAGGCAGAAGGTTTCAGAAAGATTCTGGCCCGGTTTTCAGACTTCTCGCTTAAACGAATGACGCCTCTCGTCATCATTCTCCTGCCCTTACCGGGTAAGGGAGAAATTAATTGGGGTAAGGCTTACCCTAATTAATTTGGGAAATTTATAACAGAAAGAGATAGATAGAGATACAGAAAAATGCTGACCCGTGCGTGTTAGTGCGATTTCACCCTTAATACCTCAAAAAAATGTATGGTAACACTGAGGTCATTCACGCCAGAACTTTATTCAGTGTTTGTTAGTAAGGGATTTAATACAATCACTATACAGGTACCGTCGCTCTGACTCCCTTCGAGGAAGCTGTGCTTTCACGTTCTTGAGGGCCATAGCGTGACGCCTCTCAATCATCACAAAGCCACGGTTCAGCATCTTCTTGCATATTTCGTTGAACGTTCGGGAAACCTGAAATTGTTTGAGATATTAATGCAGTGGGATGTATTATCATCATCCGCTCAGCCAAAGGAAGTCCTCTGCAGACAAAGGTCTCCTCAAAGTTGCCAGAGGAAAAAATAATATGGAAAGTTTTAGAATTTTTATACTTAATACTAGCTGCACCCCGCGGATTCACCCGCGTGAATGTCGATCCCGTGGGAATATCGGGATGAAAAGTAGCCTATATATTATGTTAATCCAGGGTGTCGGCTAACTCCATCCAAAATTTTATCAAAATTGGTAAATGCCAAAATGTTTAAAATTCTATATGCAAATCTTTTTCCTTGATCAATAAACTTGAAAATTGACATGAATAATTAAGTATATTTTTATTTACTTATTTCTTTTGATAATTGAATATTTGAAAAGTATGTAAGTCCTATCTATTTCTATATGAATTAATTATGTAATCAATCAATTTAATTCAATTTATTTACTTATGTCAGCATTGTCATTGTTTAATGAATGTTATAATTATTATTTTGTCTTAGTTTTAAACTTATATTAATATTTGGACACCATGACCATGACAATATGGTAAAACATGTTAGTACAACCGCCATGTACTTATAACACCTTGCATGCATTGTAATGTATGTACACACATGTTTGAGCAAATAACATTATCTGAATTTTGACAGTTCAACAACATTCATTGCGTTATTTACGTTGCTGAGCAGACACATTTTTCGAACATATGAAGCAATGGATTAGCAATATGCTTCAAAATGATTCAGATTGAGGGTTTAGGAATTAGGGTTCACATTCTTTTCCCTCTTTTATAAATACATGTACAGTCAACAAAAGAGATAAGTAAGCAGGATCGTTGGATATAGTTGAAGTTTAGTAAGAAACCGATGGATGTTGTAGACTGAAATTTATTTTGATAAATGAGCTGTTTGTTTTCTATTAATAAAATTAAATTTTATTCAAGAACATCCATCGGTTTCTTACTAAACCAACTATATCCGACGATCCTGCATACTTATCTCTTTTGTTAACTGTACATATTATTATTAATTTTATTTTCAGTCTGTTAGCTTATATATTATGTAAATATTATATTATTTAGGACCTAATAATTATGTAATTATGTTGTCGACATGTGGGATGTTGTTTCAGCAATCATTGTGCCAATAGTTGTTACAGCAGATTGATAGCCAAGAGCCTCGAGCAACACCCGAGGAGGCTCTCATTGGGCAGCTGGATCAAGGGCTTGATTCAGAAAGCAGTACTTCTGGACACGGCTCGCATTGTCCGGAGGTTCCTTTATCTGGGGCCCTAACCGCCGGTAGCTTGAACCCTGTTTCCGATACCGGTGGGCTACTATTTTTTATATTTTATTTTTTTTTTTATTTTTTATTTATATTCTAATATTTAAAAATATTTAGTCGAATAAAGGATGTAAATAGTAAATCATTTACAGTGTATTATTTAATGAAAATGGGTGCGGCCCCCATGTCCGTATAAATTGTTCTTTTGTATTATTGTTATTTTGTATTCATGTATAAATAATTGTTATAATTGTTTTGCATAATAATGAAGGTAAAATAACAAACTAAAAAAAATAAAAAATAAAAAAAAAATGTGATCCTAGTTGTGCGTTGATATTATCGGCCGGAAGATGTACCAAACGAGCATAGAGTATTTACATTAGCAAACAGTTATAAATAGAAGTATATAAATAAAGTACATAGGCATTGCACGAAACGCCTAGAACGTTGCAATGAACGTATTCGTTACGTGAGGATTATGAACTAACTGTATGACTACAACTCTCAGTATTCGATTTTCTAATCTAACAAGCTCGTTTCTATTAATAAATTGCATGAATAATCGCTCACCAATCTATTCTTTGCGATTTCATCGTACGATAAATACGAAAAAACATTTTCGATCATTACGACGGGAAGCTCCAAAAGATCCATTGTCGTCCGCTGCACAAACAACCAATTCAAAAGCACAATATAGTATATCACAGACACACGCGAAAAGGAATTTAATTTCAATGTTTACACATTTAAATTAAAACAAAGTGGTTATAATTCGCGATGTTTCTCTAGATTCCGTCATAACGCAGCGCAGCGCGTCTATTGCTTTCGCACTTACGCATGAACAATGAGAGAGTAAGAGATAAAATATTATGTAGTATTGAATTTTGACGTCGGTCAAAAACACAATCACAAACGCCCTCACGCCAAAGCGAAGACTATAGCGACATCTCTTATCATTTTCACTAAATCAAAGTACAAAGGAAAGCCTATAATGAACGGCACGTGTTAATTTTATACGTTTATTTGACAAAAATTGGCTAAATGAGACGAATGATATACAAATTATTAGTCGTCGACTATTAATCCACTTGATCTTCAGAGTTTTCTTAGTTTTATCATTGACGGAACGAATTGAGATTGGTCAGTAGATGGCGCTGCCACTAAAACCAGTATCTTCACGCTTTAATTACTATAATACTGGACAGTGGACTCTTCGTAGCCATGATAGAATCTGCGCAATCGTGCAATTATTGATTTCGAGAAAATATGGAATCAATATTGCTGCATTGCATTCTAATAATAGAATCAACCAGTGATTTGAGTGAGATTCAACGAGAGCTTTTCTGTTTTCTTTTTTTATGAACGCGCATGAGCATGACTAACGTAGCAAAAAAAAAAATCACTGATTATTACGTATTTGCTAAGTACATACTTAATTAAGTTACGTGAATACATACACGTAGTCTTTAGTATTCGATATAGGTTTGTCTAATTGGGCGTCCATCATTTTATCGTATCGTCCATAAAAACATGGGTGAATTGGATGGGTCACGAATAACTTTATGGGTCTTCTTTTTTCGTCGTTATCGTTGTAACGATTGAAAGTCAACATTACCAATACCACAATCGGAACCGAAGGCCGCGGCGGCGATTGGGGCTTTGGCACTTTGGCAGATATCATATTCCATACAATCATGTACTATGTACTCTATTAAATGAAAAAACCAATTTACCTAATGATATCTGATATACAACTTGTTTTATTTAAGTAAGTTAATTAAATATAAAATTTGAGCATCCATAATGGAAAACCCACACACCATTTTGTGCTCACCGTGTCTTTCTAAAAAAAAAAACGTAAACACGGCTACACATCAAGCTATACATTGCCAGTTTTAGCTGACCTCGCATTGTATAGGTTTTTCATACAATCAGAAGTCAACTTATACTGGTTATGTAAAATCGCGAAAAAAAAATCAGCTTTTCCATACATTTTATGTTCGCATAACTCGTCAAAATGTAGGGAACAGCTGATTTTGATCCCATAGTAAAAGTTGCTCATAATGATGAGCACAATCTCCCATTTCGTTTTGTCGCATGTTTTCAATTTCGACCTGTATATTCTGTGATGGTGGCAGTACATGCAGTTCGGGCTCGCACCTCCCGCGTCTCGCCTCTCACACCCCGCACGATTGCCCCCCTGTCTAGACATCGTCGTCGGACGACTGTATGATGTATAGACTGTGGTGTAGCTATGGTGTTTTGTAACATTTTCCTACTATAGAGGCAGCTATAGCCATTCAATATCGTGTGTATAGACCTAACACACTTAAATGACTTAATGTCCCACTTCCCTGTAACCGCAAACCTACCCTCACGTAATGCGTCATCTAACGGGGAACGTGACTTTTTTTTATTGCTGAATGGACCCGCTCTTGACCTCGATCTCGCCTGATGGAAAGCGATGAATACCTATGATTACTCTCGTGTATGACTATCATAGAGAAATAGAGGTTGTATAGTCATTGATGACAATCTTCTAGAATTTGCGCACAAAATAAACTGAGCAATATCTCTCTCTTATCTATATCGTTATAGTCGTCGTTACCCTTAGTTTCTGTTTATATCTCAGTCATCTCAGTTTGGTCCAAGCCCAGGGAAGTCACCACACCCCCATCCCCCTGTAACCGCACCTGGCTTTGCCCAAGGTATTTTCTTAGGCCGCATCAAAAGAGTGATTGTCGCACTCGTTTATATGAATACTAGCAGCGCCCCGCGGTTTCACCCGCATAAGTGTCGATCCCGTGGGAATATCGAGATAAAAAAAACTATCCTATGTCTTTTCCCGGGACTCAAACTATCTCTATACCAAATTTCATCTAAATCAGTTCAGTGGTTTAGGCGTGAAAAGGTAACAGACAGACAGACACACTTTCGCATTTATAATATTATTATAGTATGTAATGGATACATCGCGCGACCAATAAAGTCGCATAATGTACATAATAATTAGGTAAACGATCCAATAATCGTGTATTCGCGCGATAGTCGTTTTCGGTTCGGTTAGCCTGTTAGGACGCAGAGTCAGAGCATACATATTGTAGTCTTTGGTCAGAGCCTCGGACTATCCTAGATTCTCACTCCAAAACGGTTCTTAGTAAAATCAATAAAAGGTCTTTGCCCTGTAGGGGATTATTTACCGGTTGATACTAATAGCATGGAATTATTATGTACTACGTAGTACATAATAATTCCATGACTAATAGGTACTAGCGACTCCTAGACAGTATTTTAAGACTGACATAGATGGCGCTTAAAACTTGGTTTACACTATGATAAAGAGATGGCGCTGTTACCAATTATTTTAACAGGAAAATTCAATGATATAACATCACGCCTGCATACCCCGAAGGGGGCAGATGTGTACCTATTCTACACCCAAATATCGCTAGGTGTGTTATGTCCCATGTAATAGACGACGAGCGTATTGCCATCAACCGGGCACAAATCAAGACTCCCGGCTCCTGGAAAAACTCAATACCACTTTGCCCGACACGGGAATCGAACCCGGGACCTTATACTCAACAGTAGCGCTTGCGAACACTCAACCAACAAGGCAGTTAAAAGATCAATAAAAGAAAAAGATTTAAATATTTCATAACACCAAATACTTTAATAATAATAATAAAAAAACATAAAAATTTAACTGAATGTCGGTAGATCACAGTGTTTTTTCCTAACATGAAACCTCAGTGACGTATTGTATTTCGTTGCGAACGGACACACTTCACATTTGAACCTCTTTACTGTAGAATGCTTATATTTATGCTGCACAAGATTGGCTGGTAAAATCGTTGCGTAGTCACATTGATCACACATATACCGTTTCTTCCCTGTCTCATGAGCTTCCTCGTGATACTTCAAGATGTATTTATTCATTGACTGGAACGGGCACTGTGTACATTGGAGTTTGACTCCCAAATCAGCATGTTTTCGTTTATGCTTTTCCATAGCACCATCGTAAAACGTCTTATACTTGCAACCAGTGTATTCACAGTGTATTGTCTCGGCATTTTTATGCCGTAACGTGTGCTGCGTCAAACTTACTCTAATATTCGTCTTAAATTCACAGTATTTGCACTGCATTTCAGTATCCATGTGAAGATTCTTTATGTGTTTCTGTAATTCGTTTCCTGGGAGAATCTCCCCACATATCTGACATTGTGTTTCTTCTATATTGTGATGAGTTGCTTCGTAGTGTAATTTTAATTGTTCCCATGTTAAATATGTATCTGGGCACTTGGTGCACTGGAAACAGTCCTTTATATCCTGATCTTCTTTTTTTATTTCTATCATTTCTTTGTCTTCTTTCGTCATGCCATCAGGGCGGCCATGAAATATATTTATGTGACGACAAAGGTCAAATTCGTCCTTAAAAGTCGCGTTACATTGTTCGCATTTTTGCATGTGTGTATTAACATGATTTGAATTAGGGTGCTTAAATAATATATGCCGTCGATAACTTTCTTTAGCTTTAAAAACTTTTTTGCAGTATCGACAAGTGTACGATACTTTTAAATGCACTTTCATAAAATGCGGTTTTAACTGTCGTTTGTCGTGGAAACCTTCGTTGCATAGATTGCAGAAAACTGTTTTGGGTGAATCTATTTTGTGTGTGCACCTCAAATGCTTCGCTAAGCCGCCTTGTGACGCGAAGATGAGCCCACAAATATTGCATTCCTTGATAGCTTTCACGTGAGAATGGTTGAGATACATCTCTCGCGTATCAAATTGTTTATTACAAACTTCGCAGTGAGATCCTTTGTCGTGTTTTCTTCTCACATGCCTCTTCAAGCTTTCAATTTTATCGTAAGACAAGTTACAAATCCGACATTTCAATCTGAAATCTTCTCTCAACGCATTATGCTTCCGTCTCATGTGAAGTTTTAAGAAATTAATTGAAGAAAATACTAGAGGGCATTCTTTACAAGTTATCTCACCAGTTTCTTCATTTTTGCAGTTCTCCAAATATTCTTCAGTATTCTTCTCTTGTTTTATATTCTCATCTGACACGTGATGCTTTCTCTGCACATGCCTAGCATACGTTTCTCTTTTGGTAAATATTTTAGGACAGAACGGACAGTTGTACCATTGATTGATTTCAGGTTTCTGATTATTTGAATGTTTACGCTGTATATGGACTATCAAACTTCTGTACTTATCATAAGTCAACCCGCAGTCTTCACAAACGTGTTTAAAAGAATCCTGGAAAGAGCCATGTTTCCTCCTCATATGCATGCGTAACCGAGCCATTCCTTTGAAGACCAACGCACATATTTCACAAGTCCGTTCCTCTCTATCATCAGGCCTTGCATCAGGTCCGTGCTTCCTCTTAATATGAGCAACTAAACTGTTCTTCATTTCGTAAGCCATGCCACAGTAATCACAAACGTGTTTGAAGGACTTTCTAAAGGATTTATGTTTTCGTTTCTGATGCATTCTTAAAGTTTTCTGTGATTGAAAGACTAGGTGGCAGACTTTGCAGACGTGGTTCGGGGCCTGTTTGGTTGGCACTGGCAGCTCATTCTTTGAAATTTGAAACATTTCGTTGGTGTCAGCAACAAGTGGTGGTTTCTTCTCGTTGATGACGCTCTCGAATGTAAGGAGGACAGCGTCGTGGTTCTGTGGCTCTATTTTCACAGCTGGCTCTTGACTATCGTCGTCCTGATGACCTTCGTGAACCAGGCCGTTGTCTCCAAACTGGAATTTGAAAATTAAAGTAGGTATGCTTTTGGGTTTTTTTTTATGGGTTTTAGTCAGTAAGAGTCTGACACTCCCTTCGCTCCACCCAGAGCGGGAGGGGTCATTTGATGATTTCCCATCCATAAAAAAAAAAAAAGGTATGTTGAATGTTTCATACATTTTAGGAGCTTATTGTAAGTATTTACTTTGTTAACTGTATTGTACTCATCATTATGAACAACTTTTACTATGGGACCAAACCTAAAATTGCGATAATAACAGCTGTTCCCTACATTCATGTTCGCATAACTCGTCAAATTGTAGGGAACAGCTGATTTTTTTTCGCGATTTTAGGTTTGGTCCCATAGTAAAAGTTGTTCATAACGATGAGTACAATGACCCCCCAGAGTTATGGGATACTAGCTGCGCCCCGCGGTTTCGCCCGCATAAGTGTCGATCCCGTGGGAATACCGGGATAAAAACTATCCTATGTCCTTCCCCGGGACTCAAACTATCTCTATACCAAATTTCATCTAAATCGGTTCAGTAATTTTGGGGGGGGGGGAAAGGTAACATACATACAGACAGACACAGAGTTACTTTCGAATTTATAATATTAGTATGGATAAAAAAAAAAAACATGTATATGATAGTAATCATGAAACAGGAGCAAAGAAAATATAATAATGATGTTTTGAGGAGAGAGGAAGTGTTGTTTTATGTTAATTTTAAAAGTAGACTAATAAAAGAAACCTCAGTAGACAGCTGCCATTATATCTTTTAACCAGTTCTTAACAAAACTATACTCACGTCATTGAAATCCAATTCTACTTCTATATCCTCAACCTTTATTTTAACCTCTGGATCCAACAGAGTTATTGGTTCAATCTTAACACTCATTTTGTCATCAATATCTTTAAACGGGTCTTCTTGTTTCTTTTTTTTCTTCTTCTTTTTCTTCTTAATCTCGTAAGACATTGGCTCCTCGGGCAAAAATGAGGTAGGATCTTTTCTTGATGTGTCATCTTTTTCTATTTTAACCTTAACATCTAGATCCATTGTTACTTAATTATTTTATCCTGAAATAGAGATAATTATAATTATTGATAGTAAATTATATTTTTGCCTCGCTTCTCTTATACATCTCGGTGGTCAAGACCACCGAACTGAACAACTTTCACTATGGGACCAACTCTGAAATCACCAAAAAAAAAATCAGCTTTTTCATACATTTTGGTCAAGTAGATATTGAACTTTTGTATTAAACACCTGTTTTTTTTTGTCGAAAGTTGTTCAATTCGATGGTCTAAAGCACATCTTAAAGTTTGTCAGGTTAATTTATTAACACCTTAATATTATAATCAACCTATTATGTTCCCACTGTTGTGACACGGGCCTCCACTCGGTGGGAGGGAGTGGACTGTAATCTACCACACGGGCCCACTGCAGGTTGCAGTGGCGTACACTGGTTTTCAGAATAGGTAGGCACTAGGCCGGGTCTAGTCTAGGCAGACGCGGTCACTAATCAGATTAAAAAAATGTGTCGTCGGGGGACCCCCGGCAGGAACTAAGTTCAAAATGAAAATAATTTAGTGAGTTTCTTCATTGTGGGGCACACACACTAAAATGTAATTGACAAGCTTATGTTGATATATCGAGGTAGGCACTGCTTGTATGCCTATATGCAATGCACGCCACTGGCAGTTTGGTAGATGTCAAATATCTTCGAATTTTTGGTTCTAGGACATGTTGGTTTCCTCACTATGTTTTCCTTCACCGTTTTGAGAGCAGCGGTGATGATATAATTTAAACAAAGTAAAGCACCTGACTGGGTACGAACCTACGGCCTAAAACTCGTAAGATACGGCTCTTCGGTTAAGTGACATGTTTGACGCGCATTTAATATAGAGGTCATTGGTTGCCTTGAAGAGGTAAGTACTTTAATAGACCACTGAAAGCTAAATATCTATTTACATAAAATAAATTCTGGTTAGTTGCACCATTTATAACTCAAGAATGGCTGGACCAATTTTTATTATCACTGTTTTGTTGGATTTGTCTCTGCCCCAAATAGCAGAATAACTAAAACATGGGAAATATTCACAAAAAATTAACATTATTCATTTTCATACATTTCAGATTATTCATTTAATTTTTGGGTATGAAGTTCGCCGGGTCAGCTAGTTGTCAAATAATTTATGATTGTAATGTAATAACTAATTTGAGACCAAGATTTACTTTATAAATTCCTCACTTTTAACATTATCAAATTAAATAAGTACATCAATTAACTTATCAACAAGTGCCCCAAAAGACTAGACTAATTGGATAATAGAACCTGTTTGGTGCAAACAGCAAGTTTCAGAATTCTCTAAAGCCAAAAATTATTTTTCAAATAAAATATTAAAATCAACAATAAAAAATCTAAATTCATTAGAGATAATACTAAACCGCTACAATACGTATTCAAGGACGACTTGATAATACAAATTAAATACAATGAAGTAAAAATAACTGTATTACTTCAAAACAAAGTTTTCTAACCAAAATTTCAGTAAATTTGAACACGCATACAAATATTATAATAAAAGCAGTAAAATATAAAGGTTACTCATGTCGAACAACGAATGATATAGCTAAATACACGTCATTTAGTCATAAAACTCACCTAGATTATCTTTAACATAACTTCTATCACTGAAAATTCACAACTTAAGTTACTGTGACCGTAACTATCAACAATAATTTATTCGGTATAAGCGTAGAATCTTATTTAACTATCCACTGTACATACTTTAACGACACCTTTGTGCTAAAAATCAATAATTTAGTATTATAAAATCATTATGAAAAAAATGGCCAGAGTGGCCCTCTTTTAGCGATTATTGACGTTTTCACGAATATTTGACATTTATGAAGCAGTGTTGTCATCATACATTCAATTTCCAAAAAAAGTTTTCTATTTTTCGTGAAACGGCAAATGAGAACAAATTCTTGAGTGACAGCATATTATTGTGTCAGAGAATAAGGGCGTCTGTGCACGGACACGACTTGATTTGCGTTCTCAAATCTTGTTTAGTGTGTTATGAAGGCAAACTTCCAGTTGGCCTTCTCTTCTTACCCACTTCTTACGTTTTTCTATGAGTGATAAGTGTGATAATTATGATAACTGATGAGTGAACCCCGTTGCTTACAACTGCATAGCAGTATGTTCTGTGATAGCAGTTACTGCTTGTATTCCAAAGGGCATGCAATAGCCGAGTGTATCTGTTAGTATATGTATTGGGTCGTGGTGCTGTGATTTGATGCGAGTACATAACAACGAAGCGTCATCTGATATGTTTGCTTTCAATAAATAAAATATACACTGAGTGCTTGTGTGAGACTGAGCACTCAGTCGCCGCTGTTGAGACGAGCGTCGACGGCTGTATAGCCGTCAACCCTCGTCGATGACCGCAGTTGCCTCTGCCGTTGACGCGTGTCACTCGTGTGTATGCACACTGATTCTATTGTTATTAGAGATGGCATTATCAACGCTTTTCATATAACTTAAGTGTGTCAGTGGGTGTCATATTACGTATTAACGTACTTGGTATATGATGCGCCATTATTGTATTTAGTGAGGGGTTAAAATAAATGTCCTCACTTGGAATTTCACATATTTTGAAAACGTTACTCAAGACAAACGATATGATGTAAGTATTTATATCATACTAGAAATTCATAATTATTGTGACTAGAAACTGTGAGTCTGTTTAAGGATCATATTGTAAAGTAATAAAAACCAAATTGGTACCTATCTATAATTCTAACTGACAGGCAGTTGCGACACTTCTTCTTCCCTGTGAAAGCATTAGGAAGTGGGGTCAGTGTGTCGTCTCAGGGGCGGTGAAGAGCGGGCGTTTTAGGGGACTGTCTTATGTAATTTTGACGTTCAATAAATTAATGCTGATGCTGATTCTCTGTCTAATTATTTGAATTTTTAAAAGTTATACATTGTAGATTACCTCTGATGATGTCGTTTTTTAACCGACGAAAAAACGGAGGAGGTTATCTTTATTAGAACATGAGATAAACTTGCGAACACAACGCATGAACCTGTGTGAAAAGAAACAAAGGGTTCATGACAACCGTGTTTGTGCTCAACGCAAATTGTACGGCTCTAATCAAGTACTGCCGCTGATGCCATCTCTAGTGACTACCGCCGCGCGCCGCCGCGCCGCAGCGATTACGTGCTCTGTAATTCCTGCGGACATGCTAACACCAACATAACCCTGGTCGGGCTACCACGCTTCCCAAGGCGCGTAGGCACGAGTTGGTAATGGCACTATGGCAAGCCTGAGAAATACACGCACGTGGGAATCCATCTATAATAAAAGGAGATTTGAAAAAGTACAGAGAGCAGATTAAAGGGAACGTATCCAAAGACTTTGGTTGTCAAAGTCAATGTTTCCAATCAAAATTATTAATGTCAATGTCAAATAGTCAATTTGCATGATAATTTTATAACCAAACAAAATAACGAAAATAATATTTTTCTCTATTATGTGCATGTAATTACATAATGTTTCAGTCTGTGTTAAAACGTTATTTAATTCTGCGCAAATTGAAGCCATTCAAGTCGCCAGTTTCTTCACAAATTAGAAAAATTCACGTGACATCAAGTAATTTTTTTTTGCTTCTATTTACATAGGTCTATTTGTGAGAATATATATTTAATTGCGTATATTTACAGATTTATGGCATGGAGAATATGAATGGCAAGATCCAAAGTCGGAAGATGAGGTGTAAGTACTACTAGTTACGTTTTATGCTACACGGTTTTTGCAAAATTTGCGATAGCGCCGAATTCGAATAAACATTTTATAATGGACCATGAAAGTTAAAAATATTAGTATCTCCTTATCTTAACATTACCACATACTTGATAACTTTTAATTTTCGTACTTTATGATTAAGTACAATAATAATGAGGTCCAATGTGTTTAGATACTCTTATGAATCTTAATTTTATTATTGTTTTTCAGTGTAAATATAACTTACATAGACAAAGATGGAAACAGAATAAAAGTGAGAGGCAAAGTTGGTGACAATGTAATGTATCTGGCACATCGACATGAGATTCCTATGGAAGGTTTGTTATCTTACCTTTTCTTTTTTTTACCATGTTCAAAATAAGCGCATTGATGTTGAGTTGCGGACACCAGCCCGTATTACCTGTTACCAATATTATCTTTTGTAACTTAAAGTCTATTATTGCAAGATAACTAGTCTGGCACCAATACTATTAAAATTAACCCACTCCTAAAGCTAGTTCTAAAAAAAAATTTCTTTTACTTTTATCAAAATTAATTGAGAGAGATAACAGTTTGACTAGTTAACCTATTGACCTCTTAGTTTTATTTCAAATGCCATGTCCCCAGCGGCCAGCTCATGAAATCAACAAATAAACATCTACCTAACACAAATGGGATCATGCAATGACATAAAAACAAAAATAGGTTCTCAGGCCTTTAAAATAAGGCTGAGGCACGGGTACAATGACATTTGTCGTATTTATCCGACTTTGGCGGTCAATATAAGAATTAAGCAATATGAGTTTAAGACTGGAAGAAGTGTTTGGCCAGATTGACAGCGCGGGCGTGGGGCGGGCACAGCGCAGCTAACTGAAACATAATTATGAGCTTCATTTGAGTGTCCATAGAAGGCACGCGGGCGCGGTGAGCGGCGCGGGCTGCTCGGCGCGGGGGGTGCGCGGGTAACTCACGCCATAGGTTGTTCATACAAGTGGCCGCAGTGGGTGCGCGGGCGGCCCGCGCGTGGACCGGGGTTCTCAAACTAGTTCGAGCTTTTTTCTAGTAAAAATAAGTCTTCATACATATTATATTTTGATAAAGACTGGACACGACAACACGCAGAACGCAGCCGCGCTCCACTGCGGACAGGCAGACCGCGCGCGTTCGCGCACCCGCGCCGCTCCCCGCCCCGCGCTGCCAGTCTGGCCAAGCACTAGGATCTTAACTTTATGTTGCTTTACTTTAAAACATTACTAAAACTTAGATCAACTGAAATATAAATGTTCTACAAAATTGTTTTCCTTTCTTTTTCAGGTGCCTGTGAAGCCTCCCTAGCTTGCACAACATGCCATGTGTATGTACCACCAGACTACTTTGATAAACTACCCCCTTCAGAAGAAAAGGAGGATGATCTATTAGATATGGCGCCGTTTTTGAAAGAAAACTCTAGGCTAGGTTTGTATAAGAATATTACCTTTATTTTGACAATGTAAAGAATTTGTAAGCCTAATCAAGTTACTTTAAAAATTACCCAAATCACTATAGGTTTGCCTATAAAATTTGAGGGTATTTTTTTTTAACTTGATGACAATGGGACCACCTCGAGATCATACCCTTTCAAACGAAAGAATAATTTTCAAAATCTGTCCACAATAGACGGAGTAATCGGTGTACATACATAATATATACGCGACGAATTGATAACCTACATCTTTATTTGAAGTCGGCCTATTTTGCACTTGAATCAATCTTAAAATAACTGGTAAATAAGATAGTAGTAAAAACCTTTTTTCTCTCTTCTTCCATTGGAAAGTGCGAGTTTATTTTTTTTTACTATTTTATGGCTAAAATAAATTACGTAGTACATGTAACACGCCCCAAGATAAGACAGAGATTAAAACAGAAGAAGAGTTAGTCGGGGATCGAGGAGGGGGCGTGGAGGGGGGGGGTCAGGAGATCAGACCTGATTAACTCCTAGGACCGACAACCTTAAAAAGCTTGCTCGGTCAACGCTGCCAGTCTTCTGGGTTCGTTTCCGGATGACAGGGATACGCATCAAAACTTCGACGCCTAAATATTCTTTTGTTTTTGTATTTATTTATATAGTTAGTTAGTCTTTTCATTTAGTGTCTAGTGTAAATAGTTAAGAGATTATAAAAAAAACATTAGTTGTCTGTAAAGTCGGTTTACGGACCATAATTTTACGTGATAACGTCATAAGAAAACATTCGATCGTGCCTCTCTATCGCTTGTTCCGCGCTCTCGCTTGCACACTCGGCTCAGACGGAACGTGACAATGAGTCATGCTTTTTTTCGTTCGCGCAGCCGGCGTTCATCGATTTATAAGACGTTATCACGTCAAAATAATGTGATTAAATGAGTTTTGTTTAAAATTTTCAGGTTGTCAAATAGTCCTCACCAAAGAAATGGAGGGGTTGGAAGTGGAATTACCAAAAGCAACAAGAAACTTTTATGTAGACGGACACAAACCAAAACCGCACTGAGTTGGAACCAGTTATTATGTTGTAAGATTATTCTCGAAAAAAAAAAACCGGACCAGCACGTCTTCAAAAAGACACTTTGAAAATTGTGTTATTGCTAAACAATTTTTGGAGGGTAGTTGTAGTTTTAATGGCTGCTGTAGTGAAATACAAGTAGGTTAGGTATGTACAATCAACAAAAGAGATAAGTATGCAGGATCGTCGGATATAGTTAAGGTTTTGTAAGAAACCGATGATGTTCTCGAATAAAATTTAATTTTATTAATAGAAAACAAACAGCTCATTTATCAAATTAAATTTCAGTCGACAACATCCATCAGTTTCTTACTAAACTTCGATACTTATCTCTTTAGTTGACTGTACTTTCTTTCTTTCCGTAAATTAAATAATTATGATATCGTTGGATTTGTCAATAATTTAACCAAATTAATGGTCTCGAATTTGCTTCTTCCACAATGTGCATAGATTGTTCCCAATTTTTTAAACTTTGGAATGGCTGCAAAAAGAATAATTGATGTGAAGGTAGATGAATAGGTCACATTTCCACATGCAAGAAAACTGTATGAAAGTAACTTACGAATATAAACATACACACTTGCTGCACAGTTTAGGGCCTAATCACACTGGCGATTAGCGAGCGTCATTCGAGAGAGGTGAATTGTTAAACGCCCTCGCCACGCGTGAGAATAGCATTCGTCGCGTTTGCCTTATGCCGGGGCCACACCAACGGTATACACCGTTGATTATCGCGATGTTGGGCGTTAACTGTAGGTGTAGCCACAACTTATCGTGATAATTTTACAACGGCATTCACATGGCGGTGGCGGTATTTTCAGATCAAAGAGATTTACCGCGAGAATTATTGCCAACGTTGAAGCGGCCACACTTACTGTATTGTGTTAATTATCGGAATAATTACCGCGATGTTTACGGCGATAATGGGCATTACCGTTTCCCGTTGGTGTGACCCGGGCATTACGAGAGCGATTGATGTTAGTGTACAGTCAACAGCAAAAGTAGGTAAATACAATTTTAATGAACGGAGTTCGCGTCATATATGGCAGCTGTACTAGTAGTAAATGTTTGGTATAATTTACAATCACATACTTTTGAATCACTTCGACGCCACACAGTTCTGACGCGAACTCCGTTCATTAGTATTGAATTTCTGATTTTCATCATCTACTTTTGCTGTTGACTGTACAAGAGAGAGAGTGAGACAAGCGAATGTACAATTTTGTGAAAACGCTGAGATCATGTCGTGAAGTCGCGGCGTTTACAATAGCTTCACCGGAAACACGCTAACTAGTCAAAGTGATAACGCCTTTGGCACGTTGGTATCTCAAATTTCTCCAAGTTGTGTTGCATGTGGATATGACACCTATGAAATCGAATGACTTGAACCAAAATGGAATAGAATGATTTAGACAATCAGGCGAAAATACGCAAAAATTTGCAAAATATTAACATTTTAAGCGCTTGGATAAATATAAATTGCCGTGCCCCTAGTGCGCGGCTACAAGTCGATAAAATACACAAAAATAAGGAAATACAATAAATAAGAATCGATTCAACGATTGCTAAAAAGCTTTTATCTCTATTTAATAATTGTTTTAGTTGTACCACGCAGTTAATAGGACAAAAATAGAACGAAAAAATCATGCATGTCTCTGTCGCAGAAATACGACACGAGCGGTAGGGGCACGGACAAAAGTGTCGCATCTGGTTTGATTTTATAAAGTTCTTTACCAGAATCCAGGACTCCTAAATTCTATTTTCTTTTGATTTAGTAAATAGCTTAAAAAGCATAATTAAGTACCTACTTCAAAATACACTACATTAGAATAGAATCCTAGATCTTGCTTGAAGCATAATGTAAATAATTTAGTTAAGAATTTGTTACAGATGAAATGTTGTATAAAAATAAAACAATTATCATTACTTGACACTTTACTTTTATTTAAATCCTTGTAATAATATAAAAGTAAATCAGTCTTATTAACCTATATTGCCTAAAAATCATCATAGGAACAAAAGCCCAGAAAAACATAATTTTCACAATATTGTATTGTAAGGGCGGTTTCGTATTACGACCGATCCGAATCCATCTCCGTTTCAACCGCGCGGCCACCTCATAATATTTGATGAAACTTTGCCAGGAATTAGTGCTAATTTGTTACTTTACACACATCTTTTCGTGAATTTGTTACAAGAAAAACTAAGACGCTATGACAAAGAATAGTTGGCCGCTAGAACCGCCACTTGCCGTAGTCACCGCCCGTGATAACTCAGAAACCATATAATGCAGATAGACGAATGATGCATCAAAAGAAAGGTCTTAAATTGTTCAATTTGTTACAAAAATAAAATACATCAAAACGTAAATAAACAAAAAGTTATGCGATATTTAGTTTTCAGGTTATGAGTAGGTAGGTATGTCACCATAAATATCAAATTAATAGAGGCTAATGTGTATGGACAATTAGTTATTAATTTGTTACAGCGAATAAACTGAAAAAATACTAGAAAGTGGGTGCAATAATTTGTTAGAGTCGATTTTAGTTGGCCGCTCGGACGGCAATATGCCTAAAATACAATGGCGTTTATCTCGTTATTAAAAGTAGGTTTAATCTTAGTTAGAGTACTAATCGACGGGTAACGTAACCTAGTTTGGATAAATATGGCGAATATAACTGCAGCATTCATATTTTAGAAGATATTTACAAAAAAATAGTAGTATGAAACCGTATGAGAGTAGGATGACCATGAATTTTCACAATGAAGTGAGACTGAATAGTGATTATTTGGAATGTTCGATATTCATATCTTATTTTTTTATATAAATACCTACATTTTAAGTTAAGGCATCCTGTAGCATACTTGATAAAAGCAAAAGACACAAATCGATTAAAATTTATTTGGATTTGGATCCCTCTGAAATACACTTATATGGTGGTGAGTCCGTGAGTTCTACATTAAAAAAATCCAACATTTAAGTGGGCACAACTCATAGCTAAGCACTTTTAGACACTTCTGGATTTAGTGATAATTGTCTCAGTAACTTATTAGTATGAAAATCACGGAAATTAAATACGTACGAGCACACACTTCAAAATTCAGCACAGTAATGACAATATTCACAACAAAAAATAATGGCTTTTTAAACCCCTTGCGACAAATATTTTTAACAATAGTTTGGAAACAAAAGAGATCCTTTTTCTGGAATCGTTCCCATCATAAAACACCTGCGGAAAGTCAATGAAACGAAAATCTTATCAGTAAATACTTTAAAGAATTAAGAAAAAACAACACTATACAACGTGTAACGTTAAATGCGCAAAACCTCAGACACCCCTACTGATTTTTAATTCAATTGACCTATTTCAGAAAGAAAAATAAACATTAAAAAAATTGTAAAGGTTTTATGTGCTGTTTTAGTTTTACTGGCAATTCTAATCGTTTATTGCGGCTGCGACGACGCTCTATTGAGGGAGGAGTCGTCACCGGGCCGCTGCGCCGCCGCGCCGCGCTGCGCCGCGCTTTATTTACCATCTACGCTCCTAAAAAACTTAGGTTATCTTTGAACAGTGATTTAAATGTTTCCATCACACTTTTCCAGGCTTTGGCCAAATTAACGTTGTCATTACAATGCGCCAACATTCTCACCATTTCACAATATTGAATGTTTGTGTACAAAAACGTTGCGAAATTCACGCGCACGCGCCGCCTCGCCGGGGTAACGGGATAGAACAATTACACCTGTGACGCATGTGCCGGCGCCGCTCAGACTGAAGTAAACACGGCCGCTGTCACGTATTTCGCACGCCCCGCCCCCGTGCAGATCGTCACTTCTCTTTCTAACCCTTAGGTTAAGTTTATGTTAAAATAAGATAGATAGCATTATTGTTTATTTCAATTTGTCTTATTCATGGAACTTACTGTACGGAAGATTCGTATTTGCAATTTGCATTGAAATAAGAGCTATTATTATCCCGCGTATGGGAAAATTTAAATTGGTCGACAACAACTTGTGTTTGTTTACCTATTTTGGCGGGTTTGCGCATGTGATGGCTTGACTTATTAATAAATAGACACGGCAACGTTTTTAATGAAGATTTTTTGAAAAATGTGACCTATATTAAAAAGTGGTTCAATTGATTCTGCTCGTTATTCTGATCAAACTATTTTCAGGTTTTGCGCATTTAACGTTACACGTTGTATAAAAAACTACACACTAAACACTATGAAAAATAACTTTAATTTTGGAAGTCGGTGTCTTTGGATTTGTATTTTAGTTTTTTGCCACCGACTTTCGAAAAGTTATTTTTAGTGTTTTTTGGAAGTCGGTTGTTTTTTTTTGGAAAAATGTTTTTATTTTTCACTTTTTAGCGGTTGAGTTTGTAATTTATCTAAGTTACAACAGCCTAATGTCAACCGCACATCACCTTTTACAAAATAATTAAAAAGACGTTAATTGTTGAGGAGTTCTCCTAGTAAGAACCAGGAGAACTGGAGCTGATTGACAAGTCACCATCTGCTCCACTTCACCATACGCATTGTAACGAGCATAAATTGCTTAGCAAACAATTATTAAAGTAATCGAATCGCAACCCGTGAAATATTTGTCATTGAGTAGGTCTGATTGGTCTTCATCATCAGCTCCACTTTAACAAATGATAATGTCCGAGAGTACATGCTCAAGTTACTTTAAAAAATACCCAAATCGCTATAGGTTTCCCTCGATTTCCATAGGATCCTCTCATCAGATTCCAACTTGATGATAATGGGATCACCTCGAGAGTATACCCTTTCAAACCAAAAATTAATTTTTGGAATCGGTCCAGCCGTCTTCGAGTAATCGGTGAACATACTTACATAAAAAAAGAACATATAGTCGAACATATAACCTCCTCCTTTTTGGAAGTTGGTTAAAAACATGCCATTGCACTAATGTAATCATGGTCACCCTACTCTCATACGGTTTCTTACTACTGTTTTTTTGTAAATATCTTCTAAAATATGAATGCTGCAGTTATATTCGCCATATTTAGACAAACTAGGTTACGTTACCCGTCGATTAGTACTCTAACTAAGATTAAACCTACTTTTAATAACGAGATAAACGCCATTGTATTTTAGGCATATTGCCGTCCGAGCGACCAACTAAAATCGACTCTAACAAATTATTGCACCTACTTTCTAGTATTTTTTTCAGTTTAATCGCTGTAACAAATTAATAACTAATTGTCCATACACATTAGCCTCTATTAATTTGATATTTATGGTGACATACCTACCTACTCATAACCTGAAAACTAAATATCGCATAACTTTTTGTTTATTTACGTTTTGATGTATTTTATTTTTGTAACAAATTGAACAAATTAAGACCTTTCTTTTGATGCATCATTCGTCTATCTGCATTATATGGTTTCTGAGTTATCACGGGCGGTGACTACGGCAAGTGGCGGTTCTAGCGGCCAACTATTCTTTGTCATAGCGTCTTAGTTTTTCTTGTAACAAATTCACGAAAAGATGTGTGTAAAGTAACAAATTAGCACTAATTTCTGGCAAAGTTTCATCAAATATTATGAGGTGGCCGCGCGGTTGTAACGGAGATCCGAATCCGAGAAATACAGGTCCGAAATGACCATAGTCCTATTTGTATGAGGAGTTGCGCACTACATCCGAACTCTATCCGTCAGAATTTAGAACAATTTTCAATTCGGATTGATTTTTCGGATTCGGATCGGACGTAGTGCAAAACCGCTCTAATGATTGCATTGCAAGAATCCTGCAGGATTTTCTTGTTAGATAAAAAAACTAGTAATCTTTAATAAAAACATTGTATGAATGCAATGAACATTAGCATTCATTACTCAATCTACCTACTGCTTTATCGCTGTTATCTTTCAAAATGTTCAGCATAGCTATTCACAACCTTACGACAGGCTATCGTATAGAAAACGACACATTTCGATAACCTGATTTGACTTGCCCCCGACAGCAAATAGCTGTTGAAAGAATAGCGGGCGTCTATTTGATTTATACTGACAAAATTTTCGGGTTTTGAACTTATCAACAGCATTGAGAAGACTCCTACGATAACATTGATTGATGTTCGATACGATACGGAAGCGTATCGAGTGTTTGTGAATAGCTATGCAGTAGAGATTGTATGCTTGTTGTATAAAATTCTAAATCAAGATATTGAGCTATTTTAAGATAAACTTGTCAAGTTTGTCTTAAAATGTTATTTTGATATCAAGCTAAGAAAGACTGCTCAGCACATTAAATTAATGAATTATTTAAAGTTGCATAATATTGTTTAGGTATACAGGGTGTTACGGAAAGGGTATATCAATACAAACGGGTTGAAGAGTGTATCTGGTCTAGAATCTATGTACAAAATTTCAGCTCAAAAGCAGTAACTTTGAAAATGCTTAATATTTTTTTATTTCGATAGTTTATTAAATTGAAATCATAACAAACGTGTCACCGCACTACGAGGGTCATTATCCATTATCTGTAGTGTGTCTGTGCGCCTAATACACGCACATCACGCCGCCGCGCGCCAGTGCAGCGCCGTGATGTCGAAATAAAAAAATATTAGGCATTTTCAAAGTTAATGCGTTTGAGCTGAAATTTTGTACAGAGATTCTAGACCAGATACACTCTTCAACTCGTTTGTTTTGATATACCCTTTCTGTAACATCCTGTATGTGTTTACGTAAATTGTTAAATAAATATTTTACTGATAATACTTTCACTGATAATAATAAAAGTAGAGCAGTGGTGGCCCAGTGGTATCGGCCGCGACTTACGAGTTGTAGGTCGTAGGTTCGAACCCAGACCGGCGCTTTACTTTGTGTAAATTATTTCATCATCACTGCTCTCAAAACGGTGAAGGAAAACATCGTGAGGAAACCGGCATGTCCTAGAACCAAAAATTCAAAGACATGTGACATCTACCAACCCGCACTGGGCCCGCGTGGTAGATTACGGCCCACTCCCTCTCACAGAGAGGAGGCCTGTGCCCCAGCAGTGGGAACATTATAGGCTGATGATGATGAATAAAAGTCCAAAAAACTATTCAGATCATAATCAAAATGATTGCAATAATTATTTACAATCTTTAATAAATATTTAAATTATTTAAAGCTACATAATACTGAATGTCGTGATGGCCCAGTGGCAATGGCCCCGCCTCCAATGCACGAGGTTGTAGGTTCAAATCCAGGAAAATACCAATGTGACTTTTTTAATTTATAGTTTATCTTGGACATTACTGACAGTGGTAATGGAACACATCGTGAGGAAACCTGGACTTATAGTTAATACTAGCAATGCCCCGCGGTTTCACCCGCATGAGTTTTGATCCCGTGGGGATATCGGGATAAAAAGTATTCTATGGGTTATTCCAGGGTTTCAGCTACCTCCATACCAAATTTTATCAAAATTGTTCCATAGGTTTGTGCGTGAAGAAGTAACAAACACGCTCAAAAACTTTGGTGATCAATGAAAAAGGCCTTTTATCACAAATAGACGGTGTGAGACCGTCTATTTGTGATAAAAGGCCTTTTTTCCTGCAGTAGGACAATAATATGCCAGTATTATATTACTGATTGTGTAAAAAACAAAATTAAACCTCAAAACCTAGTCCTGACACTATTTCTTCTATGACTATCCATATGTTTCTTCAAACTCTGTCGATAAACGGTACTATAACTGCACTTATCACAATAAATCTTATTCTTCTCCTTCTCATGTTTTAGCCAATGGCTGGACAAACCTGACTTAGCTGCACAGCGGTACTCACAACCATTGAACATGCATGTATACGGTTTATCATTTGTGTGTGTCCGTTCATGTATTTTCAAATTTGGTGGATGATATGTTGTATATTCGCAGTAAG